>CM066343.1:130546256-131754589 GCA_033807585.1 Hydrophis major | reverse complement strand
ATTTAAACAAAGTCAGCATCTTGCTTTTTGCTATCCTGCTGAAGTCAATAAGGATTTTTCCTTTAACAAAATTAGTAGCAATCTAAAAGCAACCACAGCGGCCATGCAACATACTAAAGCATTGTGTCTGTGTAATAACCTTTCCTTCCAGCCTCCTCAATTGCCATTCAACTGCTTGACTCTAGCACCATCTGGTGGTCAAGGAGAAATTTCCCAGAGTTTTCCAATCCATGTTGCAAATTCTTATATGATTTTTTTTTTACACAGTTTCACAAACTTATACAAGGTTTCTCAAATTTGACCAGAGTGTTTATCCAATGATAATCCTTTTTGCAATTATTGTGGACAATTTAATCAATTTAATTCAAGGTTCCAAGATTAACTGCAAGCTAACATGGGCGTAGCAACAGCGTCTTCCAGACCCTCTACTGCAACCTTGTGGAGCAAGCAACACAAACATGCATATTTCATATGCTTCCAAGTCTTCAGACTTCACTATCCATATTTCTGCATTTAGCCCTCAAGTCTTCAGACTTCGCTACGCAACCTCCAGTGCCCCCTTGTGTAGCAAGCACACAACACACCCTAGAAACAGCTATACTGTGTGCTGGGCTAGCATTGCCCAGATTCTGCACAGTGCCGCAGAAGCTTTTGAACACTGCAGAGAGTTTCTGCCACATTGGGCAGACCTTATTGAGCAGCAGAAGAAAATTGTTTCTCCCCATGCCAGTAGGTGACAACCTGAATGTGGCCATTTTGTGAGCAGGACAAAGTGGCAGCCACTTTCAGAACTGTGTCATGTGGCCACACAAAGAAGGAAATCATTCCCGGTACTCTGGAAGGTCTTGGAGCTTTTAAAATGCTAAGTAAGGACCTGCTGAGGTGGGAATCATGTCTAAGACCTGAGAGAATCCAGTGGGAATGGGAAAATGCCTTAGGGCAGGAATGTCAAACTCAAGGTCCATGGGGTGATTAGATCTGGCCCATCCTGGGAACAGCGAAGGACCAGACCGTGGTGCCTTTGCCAATGAAAATGGAGCTTCTTTTTCACTAGCAGAGTGAAAACAGAACTCACAAGGGCCACGCGCACTCTCCCATGCTCTGTTTTTGCTGGCAGAGGCTTCCGGGAGGCTATCGCAGTCAAAAACAGAAGCAGGGACCCCTGTTTTTACTGGCCGAGCACTTGGGCCTCCACAGGCACTCCTGACATGAATGACATCAAGCTGGCCATGCCCACCCTAGCCCCCCAAGATCAAACACAACCCTGATGCTGCCCTCATTGAAATAAAGTTTGACACCCCTACCTTAGGAGGAAGCGGTGCAGGAGTAGAGGGTCTTGGGGTGGGGGAATCCTTGGTTGTGCCAGGTCAGGTAGATCTTGGCCTACGCTATTCCTTCAATAGCCTTCTCCACACAGGCGACAACCCACACTCTGCTTTAAAATTTGCACCTTAGGTTAATATTTCATGGGCAGAGCAAGTGGGGGTTGTCGTTCACTTAACAACTACTGTGACATGTGCCTATAATGGGCACACTTCATTGTAGTCCTATCTTCTATTCATATAACACTGATGCTCTGTGAGTTGTACTGATTCCAGTCAGCTTCCAGATCTGATTAAAGCTACTGGTTACCATGTATAATTTCCTACCTAGTAAAGGACCAAGCTATTTTCTGGGCTGCATCTCCCTCATTCTTTCTGCTTGCTCTACTAGGATTAACAAAGAGCATTTGCTCTGAGCTTCTTCCATCAAACTATCTTGTTTAATCTAGAGTTACCCTTTCTCTGTAGTTCCACCTGCATTACAGTGCAGCATCCCTGCAGAGACCTGGACATCTTAACCCTGTTAATCTTTCATAGTCTTCTTCTCCAGGCACTTAGGTAAGGAGTTAGGTGGAGGTTAGGTAAGCTCTTCTGGTGATAGGGATTTTGTTGGAGTGGGGAAGATGTGAGCTGAAGTTAATGGGAGGGTAGCAGGATCAAAATAGCTGCAGTATACTGATAGACCTGGTTTAGTGACTGCCTCATTCAGGGACTGTTTGAAATCATGATGGGGATGAAAGTATTGTTAAGACCAATTCTCACATTTTCAACCTTTGCAGTTCTATAAAGCAAAGAAAAGTGAAATAAGATTATAAGCATAGTCACCGTTTCACTTAGCAACTGCTTTGCTTAATGACTGAGCTGGTGGTCCAATTGTGGTTGCTAAGTGAAGACTACCTGAATGCTATGCTAGTGAACAATTATTAGACTGCTACTAAACCAGCAATGTTTTTCCTAGAAAAATGTATGCAGAATATGCACTACTTCCATATTCAGAATTGATAGTTGTGTAACCACAGTCCATTTTTCATTCAGAATGCCCTGGATTTTTTTCTTAAAACATGTTAAAAGTGAAGATACTCTAAAAAAGTACATGTGGAAATTGTTTTTAAATAACCAGTTACATACCTATCATTTAGAATTCATGTATTTATTGTGTAATGAACCTTCATACTAAGATCCTGCTTTTATCAGATGCTTAGGCTCAAAAATTGCCTTTTATATGCATGCTGGAATTTTCACAAAGTAAGATAAAGATAAAAACAACAACCATAGCCTAGTAAGCAAGGGTGGGATTCTACCAGTTCACACCTACTCGCTAGAACTGGTTGTTAACATTCTAAGCAGTTCAGAGAACCGGTTGTTAGAAGAAATTCCTGGCCTAATCCTGTAAGGAAGGCAGAAAGGAAACATTCCGGTGTTGCTTACATAAGCTGCCTCTCTGTTAACTCTTATTACGTTCTTGGCAGGACTAGACTTCCTGTGTCAGGAACTTATCTGGAGTTTTTCCCCCTCCTTTGCTGGTACTTTGCTTGTGTGGAGTGACCATTCAAAGTTACAATGGCTCTGAAAAAAGTGACTTATGACCATTTTTCACACTTTACAACTGTTGCAGCATCCCCACATAGTTATGAGAAGCCAGGCAAGGAGATGCGTGGCTCGATGTGAATAATATTGAGTTGGCCACGCCCAGCCAATAACATGACCACCAAGCCATGCCTACCAACTAAGCCACGCCCACAGAACCAGTTGTTAAAAAATTTGAATCCCACCTCTGCTAGTAAGCGATATATCTCAAATGCTAAAATGACAGATTATGTTTTATCTTTAAAAGTTGCATTTCAAAGTTTTGAATTTAGCATTGCTTTTAATACAACATTATTATACATAAAACTTAAACTAGAGACAAGCTTGCTAGTCAGAGAGACTTGTTCGGCACAGGTTATTCAACTAATGAAAGCATGGAAACAATTTCTGCTCGTAATTTGAACAGATTGGAATGCAGCCTTAATATCTAAGCAGAAATAATAAAATTTTAAATCATTTATTGGGTTCAGCCCAGTTGCACCTGGCCTGGCCTAACTGCCTTCAACATGGCTGTTACTCAAAAGCATAACATTTAGCCACCAACATAATTTATTAATGCATAATAGTCATTTGCTTGTAAACAAAAGTTATTGGAATGGGGCAACAACACAAAGATTGAGGTGCTAACACTTTAAGATTGTTTTATAACAGTACGTTGAGGTATAATTTAGGAGCTGTATAAGATTTGGGTAATTAATCATTGCTTGTGGCACTTTAGAGGAAGTTTGATTCAAATGAGATTAATCTTTGTAATAATTAACATTAAGGGTTGCAAATAAAAATTAAATTTTGCTGTTTTTTCCTCAAAATTGGCAAAACATTGACTTGTGCATGTAGCTAATGAATAATTGAATTAATGCAATTCTTGATGATCTCTATAAAGCATTCACAACATCCCAAGCCACAAATATGCTGGAAAATTCTCTGTCTTGGTATATAGAATGTGAGCAACTGGGCACTCCATTTTGATAATTCTGAAACTTGGAATCTGTCAATATTACTGTGGAGATTGAGAGTAATAGATCTAACCTATCCCATAAATATAATGTGTCCAGATACTACTTATGTTAGTTATATCAGCACTTTCATTGTAAAACCCATTTTTACCTCAGCCATAAAAATTCACTTTGTAATGAAAAATAGCCTTTCAGACTACAAGCTAATATTTTTAATGGAGGCAAATAAGCAATAAACAGAATTTAGAAGTGTCAAAAATTCCATTCAATTTCTTAAAATATATTTAAGATAAATAATATATTTAAAATATAGGCTTTAAGTGCGGTTTGGCTCCAAGTAAAAAAAAGCCTCCAATAAAGGAAACAGTGTTTTGGTCACGGAGTTTATCTGTGCTGGGTGGTGGTGGGATTGGACGTTGAGATAGCGGTTGGTGTGTATCTTCTTCTAGTATATGGTGTGTCCTAGTGTGCCATCTGTTTTTTTTTTTTTTTTGGTAGATTAGTATATCTAGGAATGGCAGTTGTTTGTTTCCGTTTCCATGGTGAATTTGATTTTGGAGTGTGTGTTGTTTAGGTGTGCTGGGAAATTGTTTAGGTTTTCCATGGGGCCAAATAATAAATGTGTCATTGATGTATCTTAACCATAGTTTGGGTTTGTGGGTGGCATTGGCTAGAGCTCTGGATTTGAATTCTTCCACGAACAGGTTTGCAATGACGGGTGACAGTGGTGATCCCATAGGGGCTCCTTCTATTTGCTTGTATCTTTGTCCTTTGTATATGAAATATGTCTTGGTTAAGCAGTATTCTGTTAGTTCCATGAGGTGTTTGGGTAGTTGGTATTTATTTTTGATGATTTCGAGAGCTTCTTCAATCGGGACTTGAGTGAATAGTGAAACCACGTCGAAAGATTTTTCTCTTCCAGATGCCCCAAACTATATGGCCTCCCAAAAATACACAAAGAAGGCATACCTCTCAGACCCATACTCAGCTCCAGAGGAGCACCACTACAAAACTTAGCCAAATACCTAGCAAAGCAGCTACAGCCCCATGCTGAAGCAGCAATTTCACATGTACAAAACTCATACCACCTCTTGGAAATGATCAAAGATCTACATGTGGAACAAGAAGATCTGCTTGTAAGTTTCAGCGTGGTTTCACTATTCCCAATAAAAGAAACTCTCGAAATCATCAAAAATAAATATCAACCACCCAAACACCTCATGGAACTAACAGAACACTGCTTAACCAATACATATTTCATATACAAAGGACAAAGATACAAGCAAATTGAAGGAGTCCCTATAGGATCACCACTGTCACCCATCATTGCAAACCCGTTCATGGAAGAATTCGAATCCAGAGCCCTAGCCAATGCCACCCACAAACCCAAACTATGGTTAAGATACATCAATGACACATTTGTTATTTGGCCCCATGGAAAAGAAAACCTAAACAATTTCCTAACACACCTAAACAGCACACACCCCAAAATCAAATTCACCATGGAAACAGAAACAAACAACTACCATTCCTAGATGTACTAATCTACAAAAAACAGATGGCACACTAGGATACACCATATACCAGAAGAAGACACACACCGCTACCTCAATGCCCAATCCTACCACCATCCAGCACAGATAAACTCCATGGCCAAAACACTAATTGCCAGAACCAAACGTCTGGCAGACAAGACACACATAAAGACTGAACTATGCACCCTGACTAAAGTACTGACAGCCAACGGCTTCCACAAAAGCAAAATCACAGGCCTGATCCACAAAAACACACAGACATAATTGAGACCTAAAAGATGAATAGACCTATGGAACAGCTGTCCTGACCTACATAAGAGGTACTACAGACAAAATCAGTAAGATACTACACAGGCATCACATCAAGATTGCCTTCAAAACAGACAGAAAAATAGCAGCCATCCTAAGAAACCCCAAAGATAAAATTGACCTGGAAAACCAAGGCATATATGAAATCCCCTGTGCATCATACATTGGACTGACCAATAGAAGAATGAGTACCCGCCTAGATGAACACAAAAATACAGTAAAAAAGCTGGAACACACTTCCTCACTTGTCCAACACATGAAAGCAACAGTCGAACTGTTTGATTATCCTTTGAGGAGGCAATATTTCTTGAAATTTCATCCAGATGCGTACTAGTAAAATAACTGTATTATAAAAGCAGACATTAAAACTCTTGAAGTAGAGCATCCAATACCTATAGTTTCCTTGGGTGATTATATAGGTTAAAGGCTTAATTTAAAAGTCATCTTAAAATTCTTTTAATGAGCTTCAAAGTCAGTAAGAAGACTTAGTCTGATAAGAAGACCTTTGATTCTATATGTGCATAAATTCAACATAAAATTATGTCTGTTTAATACAACAGTGATGCTCGGACTTTATACCTGGGTTTTTGTACTATACAAAATTCATTCATTCCTGAATGAATGAATTAGCTGTAACAGATTATAAAGAAGCTATTTGTGTCAGCTGTTTGTGTACAAAGAAGCTGTTTGTGTACAAAGCCTTCTACATGTCAGGTACATAATAAAAATCTGACCAATATAATTCACATAACATGATCTATATAAGGATATTTGAAGATCTAATAATTGTACTTTACTAACTCTGATATACGAACAAAGAAATGAACAGCTATAAATGCAGAACTAGGCAACAGTTTTCCAGCAAATATAAATGTAAGAGGGAATAGAAATAGGGGAATGGGAGGAGCATAATGAATATTCATCCCTACAGACTACAGGCAGTCCTCAACTTATGACCACAATTGGGAAACAGAATTTTCATTGCTAAGCAAGACAGTTTTTAAGTGAGTCACACCTGATTTTTCAACCTCTTTTGCTCTTGTTGTTTGATAAATCACTGGAGTTAATTGCACAGTCATTAAGCAAATCTTCTTACCCTACTGACTCTGCTTACTGGCTAGGAAGGTTGCAAGTGGCAATTATATGATCTCTGGATACTACTCATTGTAAGTAGCTGATGGTGGATTTTAACCCTCACTGAATTGTTATCCTTTCTTACTGCTTTATTAAATTCACTTTCAAGACCTGTTGATATTATATTTTGGCTGAAACTAAGCATACAGTACTGTTCTCTGAAGAGTTTTAGTGCACTTGGAAAGGTTTAGCAGCTACTTACAAATATATTTGCAGTATAATAATTCATCACATAATGAATCACTGCTTTGTAAGATGTTGTTTCAATTTCCACATGGTTATTAGCTTCAGAAGTACATTACATTAGCTTGTTATTATTGTAATTTAGGACCACCTAGGTCAACCTAACTTTGACAGGTTCCATTATGGGTCTAGAGGACTATCAACTAGGACACAATTCTTAGGTCCATTAACTGACTTGAGCCAACATCTGAATAAATAGGTAATAGAACTGAACTAAACTTCAATTTTTCAGTGCATGTTTTTTTACAGCCTATTATTACTCAGTTGAAAATTGGATGATTAGTCTGTAATTTAATAGAGTTATAAATGTAGGCTTGGTAAAGTTGGTCAAAAGATAAATGTAAGCTTAACATTTCTGAATTATTTCTGAATATACTTTTGAATTTCATATTACTGTTAAAAGAAAACTATTATTTTGAGATTTTGAATTTTGGTAACACATCTAAAAAGAGTATATTGAATTTTGGTTACACATCAGAAACAGTATTAATATTCTTTCTTTTTCTCTAACTTCATCTAAAGACTTCAAGAACAACTGAAACTAAGTTGTCTGATGGTGGTGCTCCAAAGCATTAACTTTGGAAATAAGAGTTTCTCTCTGCTTCATGCTTTGGTTTACATATGAAAAAGACTAGAGCAGTAATTATCAATTTTCTTAATTTGCTGGCTAAGGAATTCTGGGACTTGAAGTCCACACAGCTTTAAGTCACCATTTGTGAGTCTACTGAAATAGTAACCTTTCTGAAACATGCTTGGAGCTTCGATTAGCACTTTATGTTCTGGAAAAAAAATAATACTTGTATAAGCCTGATAGATTAACCTGATACCCTTGACCTCTCACTATAAATAAAACTATAGTTCAATGTTTGCATTTCAAAAGACAAAAGACAATTTTCTTTCAAGATTTCACATGAACCTGGATCCTAAAAGTGCAGTTCAGAACCTCATATATTATATTGACTTTAATCAAAGCAAAAAATTGAGCAAAACCTTGGAATGCTCAGAATCTCCTCTCTACATTTTAGATGGAATTATTTTTTCAAAGTATATGTGGTGCAGTTTCATTAATTCCAAAAAAAAAAAGTCATCATTGTTAAGAAAACTGAAGCTGCTTAGGGATTTCCGGTTTGAAGTCTCTTCAGTGACAGACAGAAATCCGCAATTGTGCTCAGTTTCGATCTGGGCTCGCCGCTGGAGCGCCCCAAGCTGGCTGGTTTCGGGGCTAAGCCACCCCATAGAGGTGGTGAAGAGGGGGGAGACTGCCAGCAGGGTTGAGGAGAGTCACATCTCTCCTCCTCAGCTGGCCATTACTCCCTTTACCGAAGGCGGTTGCAGCGGTGGTCAAAAATGGCCACCACAAAGAAGAACTTGACCGGAAAAGAATGTGCAGAAGGAAGATAAGTGAAAGTTTAGGCTGAGTGGGTTAAATTGCAAAAGCAACAACTTAGAGGTACCCTGGAATTTAAACTTACAAAAAAATAACAAAATAGCTCCCAAAGAAGAGTCGAAAGCAGCGAAGGAAAAGTTTGATTTTTTTTCTTCCCTATACTGATAACTAAGAGACTTAAATTAGAAATTGGAAAATTCCGCTTTGAAATCAACAGGCAATTAAGCTGAAAATAAAACAAAATGTCAAAGGGATAATAAAGATTTCTGGACGCTAATTTTTTTTTTCTCATAAGCAGGAAGGGAGAGAAAAAGAATAAGGGCAGGATCTGGAAGAGGAAGGAGACTGCAAAAAAAATATACAGTAAAACTTCAATAAGACTTCTAAAAGATACATTTTGACTGAAACTTTGTAGCTAAACAGTAACCCGAGAAAGAGAAAGTGAAAAACAAAAACAAAAAGAAACAGCCTGCGTGTATTTGGATTACTTGGTAATCGTTGGATTCTTGGTTATTACATTTGAATGACTAAAATTAATCAGATGGTTGTTTAAAAATTTATACAATGCCATCACTTCTAGATGAATTGAAAATGGAGCTTAAAAAGTACAAAGAAGATGCACAAGAAGGGAGGGGTTCTTTTGGCTTCGTTTTTCAATTCTTAGAAATGGAGATTTGGAACTATGAGAAACAACAAGAAATGTCTGTAAAACAAGAAGACTGGGACAAAGAAGAAGCCATCTTTAATGAACAAGTAACTTTATGTGGGGAAGAAAAGGAAAGGGGGGAAAGAGAATGGAGAATTTAAGACTTAAAAAAACAACCAAAGAAAAGAAAAATAATTCAAAAAATAAGTATAATACTGCAAAGCAACAGAAAAGGGGAATACAGAAGAGAGAAATAGAGGTAGAGAGACAAGGGGGTAAAAAGGGGAGAGAGAAGAAGAGAGGGAAGAAGGACAGGAAAAGAAGTTACAAAGGACCGGAACAAGATATAGAGAAACAGGACCTATTTCGAGATAATAGGTGAAAATTTAACTGAAAAGGGGATTCTGTAAAGGTACATAAGATTGTATTGTTATGTTAGTAATAGAAATAACTTTAGAAAATTGGAAACAATGTATGATTAAAATGAGGGATAAAATAGTTAGTGTAATTTAGTGAAATGTTTGTTAATAAAATAAGTGAAAAAAAATAAATGGGTAAATTGAATTAGGAAGGAACGGGAACATCTTAATTAGTTAATGTTTTATAAAATATAAGTGAAGGGGGGGGAATTAATGATGGAAAGCTTACAATTATTCCCATAGAAGTATGATATGTAATTGAAAAGTAATGTTAAAGAAGTTAAAATTTTAATGAATATTAATATTAATGATAGAATTGAATTGGAATTGAATGTGTTGTTTTAATTACATCATTTGTAATGTTTTCTTTTTTTAAGAATATAGTGTGTATTTTAAGTGTACCAAGCAAAATCCGAATGGAAGTTATGTATTATATTGAATGTTATAACTTTAGGGTATATATTGAAGCCTAAATAAGAGTTAAATGGATCAACTTAAAAGATATAAAGGTGTCATACTCCAACTACAGGAGAAATTTTGTCAAATAAGAAAAGATAATAGATAATTGAAATAGGACAGACAAAAAATATAAATATAATGATTTGAATTGAGATGAGATAATCAAAATAAAATTGAGAAAATTAAAAGAGGGGAGAAGCTATGCTGAAAATGTAAAATAGTAATAAGATATGGAATAGAATATAAAAATGAGCATGAAGTCAAATTTATGTCTGTACAAAGAAATGTAACCTGGGATTACGCTACTTTCAAAAAAGATGTTTTATTTGTATTTTTTTTTTCTTTGTGAAAACTCAAATAAAATTTACAAAAAAAGAAAAAGAAAACTGAAGGGAGAGTGATTATCCTGATTCCATATTTCTAATTCCTTGGATACATTTTGTCTAACATTGCCAAGTAATTTGTTAGGATAGAGCCTATGTTTACTACAAGTTTCTGTGGGTGGCACAGCATAGACCTGCATTCGGGCCCATATTATGTATGAACCCTAAACTCTTGCATCCACTAATTTCTAGTTTTCCTATATTGAGTGATCATATCAAGTTACCATTTGTGGGGAGAATTTTAAACACATTCCAAAGAAAAGAGGAGGAACTTTCCCGGTCAGGTATTAAGTAACTATGTGGATGATATGTGGGTGGGCAAGTATAAGTCTGTATTTAATTTATCAGTTTCTATATTTGTAATATAGGCATTCATGGAGAAAAATCTATGTAGTTTGTAAGGGTCATCACTGACTTGATGGCACATAATAAATCAGAATTATAGAAATAAAATATTAAAGCAAAAGTTGTGAAAGCTATTCAGTCAACATGATAATGATATAAAATGTAATGCAATAGATGTAGACAAAAATAGTATTGTTGACATGGTGATAAGAAAGTTAGGTTGATGTGTTCGTTGTCTCTTTTTGGAAGAATATAAAAGAGTTTATAGTCACTACTGTTTTGTTATAGTAGAAAAATGTAAAGTCTATTTATAAACAGAAGTGGGGCAAAAGGAGAATTCTTTATAGCATGTCCCCATTTCCACTCCCCTCCATAATTTTAATGGATAGTAACATGGATACTAGAAGTTTATGTGTTTGGTCTTCATCAAGTTCAAATTGGTGATTCAAGATTTGATCTGGAAAAAGCATCAACTTTGGACTCTTATGAGGAAGTATTTAACTTTTTGGAGCTGCTTCATTTCTGATATAACGAGATGATTCTTCCTGCATTTCTTTTACAACAGAGAAAGCAGGAATACACAGCTCCCAAATTGCTCAACAAAATGTCCTGTAGAGAAATAATGTTACTGCAGTATCATACTCCAGCTTAGAAATAAAAATTGTTTGAAAAAGTAATCACTTAAGTTTTCCATTTTTGTTTCTTGATCTGGCAGGCTGGCTGGCATAATTCATTGGTAAGGATAGCTTCTCCGAAAACCAAACCTGTGATCATTTGCATTTCAAAAGTGACAGATTTGTCATGATTCACGGGCAAGTTTAACTTCTTTTGGAAATAATTCTAAAGAATACAACAGTAGATGTCAACTTTTTGACTGAGGTATCTTTGTGAACTCTACACACTTAGAAGTGTGTGTATAAAGCTGTTATTCATATAACATATATAAATAGTCTGCATATTATAGCAAGAGTAATACTAACATTAAGCACATTGTCTGAGATTTACTTATGTAAGATACTCAGTGGATAGCAAAACAGAGACAAGTAATAGGAAAAAATGAAAGTTTTTTTTTAAAAAACTAAATATTGAATGGGCAGAGCATGTACCAGTGCCAAAACTCAATATCTTCTGTTGGCATGATCAGAGCCCATCACTCTAAACCTTTCCCATATATGGAAGAATTCCAGTGTTGTTTAAGTCTCTGCCAAGTCAAGTTATGCTGTACCAGAAAGTCTATCAAATGGTCAGAATGATCTCTCTACAATCATTCCAATGACCTACTTTGATCACTAACAACTGGATTCGGAGATCCAATTTAAAAAGATAATTTGATTGACCCCCTTTAGATTGAATCCCTGATCTAATCTTTTCACAGACCTAGTAGCAATTAATGCTTTTACAAGTAACCAAACATTTAGTACTTTTTAAAAAATTGCCAGTGATGTGCATATTTTTTATTTTATGTATTACTTTTGTAAAATCAACACTGCACTAGAATCTAACTGAATCGAAGTAAAGAAATGGTCTGGTGACAGAATTTTAGTCTTCAGTCCCACATATCTGGCAGCACTGGACAGAATACATATTTGATGGATGATTTTAGTAGACTTTTATTATCCTTGGTTATAATGTTAAATTTAAATTTGATTCATAGCAAGTAAATTATCCCATGATTTAACAACTGAATAAATATATAGCTACATACTTACTCTGTTGATGAGATAAGTTGGCTAGTTTATGGTTCTTATATATGCTTGGTCTCTAGAATATCACACCCCTGAAAGCCAAGGAGTTTGACTGCTAGCATTTCATAAATCCTTGAAGACTTGGATATTCCCTTGGGGCCTGGATCCTTGAGATAAATTGAACCCATTACTATGAATTTTTGCTTTTTATATTGAGAGTCAGGTCTTATTTTATTAAGGTTTTTTTTTAATTGCTTGGTTTTCAGCACATGGGTTGGATGAGGGTTTTTGCGTGTTTCCTTGGTGTAAGGAAGTAAGGAAGATTACCTTAATTGAGATAGACCATACCCATTATCAATGTAATAGGAAAAAGATATCCAAAAGAAGTCAAAAATATGTGAAAAAGCTCAGATAATATCCCTAATTCACATGACTATAAAAAGGGAGATGGTTTAGCACAATCAGCCCACCAAGATTTTGTGTTAGAGCCACTGTCAATAGAAGTAGTTTTAGCCTTCCTCTAGAGTTCAGTCCTAATCTAATGTCAAAGATCTGTCTGGTGGGACTGCCAATTGGTGGGATGAAATGTGTGAATGATGTTATGTTTAGCATAGCTAATGCTACAGATTTCATTTGTTTCCCCATTAATCATATCACCAGTTTTTAACAGCTGTCTTGGATCAGAAAAAGGTATCTGGGGATTATATATGAAATGGAGTCTTAGTGGACTTAGTTAAGTGTGCATCAGCAGTGTGCAGCAGCAACAAACAAACAAAAAAAAAAAAGCCAATGCTTTTAATTGCATTAACAGAGCGATACAATTAAGATCAAGTGAGGTACATAATTCTGCTCTATAAAGCCTTAGTAAGACTACACCTGCATCCAGTTTTGGTCACCACACTATAAAAAAGATGTTGAGACTCTAGAAAAAGAGTAGAGAAGAGCAACCAGGATGATTAAGGGACTGGAGATTAAAGCATATGAAGAACAGTTACAGGGCATTGCTAGTCTAGTGAAAAGAAGGACTTGGGGAGACATAGCAGTGTTCCAATATTTGAAGGGCTGTCACGGAGAAGAGCGGGGATCAAGCTATTTTTCCAAGGCATCTGAAGGTTAGACAAAAAATAATGGAGGAAACTGATCAGTGGGAGATTCAACCTAGAAATAAGGAAAATTTTTCTGACAGAACAATCAACCAATGGAACAGCTTGCCTTCGGAAATTGTAGGAGCTTCATCACTGGAAACTTTCAAGAAGAGATTGGACTGCCATTTGCCAAAAATGATGTAGGGTCTCCTGCACCAAAAATGATGTAGGGTCTCCTGTACCTTCCAACTTTGTTAATCTGTAAATCTGTATGTGATCCTTGGATTTCAAAATACCTCCCTCCCTGCTGAATTAAGTGTTAGAATCAACATATCTTCTTCAACCTGGCATTCTTTCAAAGTGTTAGGAATGCAAATAATATTATTATCAGAGAATTTTAGAATCCTAAGTTATTATAGATTGTTAGGTTGGTTAAGGCTATCTTTATCTATTTCAGGTATTGAAGCCTATGGAAAGTATACCTTAACATTTTGAATATGTCCTATTTTCCTTTGTTATATTACTAAAGTCAAACATATCAACCACTTTTACCAAGATTACAATTTGAGAAATGCCAAAAGGGTAGGGAACTTTCTCAGCCTTTCCATTTGGCAGTATTTTGCTCATTAAAAGATACTATATGACCTGCATCTTTAGCTCAATTAGCACTACTTGCCAGATGCTATTTTAACATTTTTATTCTCAGCCAGAATAAATGTCAAGGGTTTTATATTACTAGTTCAAGGTGCTTTATGTGTGGATAAAATAAAAAGTTGGGAGATTTACCTTTTCTTTATGATGGCAACATATAAGAGATGCAGGCAAATTTCTTTGAAAATGGAATATATTGTGAATATTTTTACAGCTATCTTAATGTAGCACTACTTCTTTTAAATAATTTTCTGAATGCAATTGAAATGATTGCTATCTGTTCTTTTATCCTTTTTTAAAAAAGGGAAACTATAACAATACTTTTAGACACTAATATTGTAATGTCATGTCGGCCTAACAAATGTTCCTGCTTGAATGAAGAGTATTATAATCCAACCACCTTAAACTGCTAAAAATCCATGAGAAAACGATAGTAAAAATGCAATGGTGTGACTGATCCATGCAGGCAGGATAATATTGTGAATACCTATATTTTCCAATTGGTCGGCTCAGCGATTCTGCTTCTGCTGAGTATAAGAAAAACTAGAAAACAATGGTTCTTAAAGCATGTGTTAGGCATTTGTCTCATTTATCAACCCATATAGAGGAGAAGATATGTTTTCCTAAAATAAAAAAGAGATAAAGAGGGGGGGCTGTAATAGAGCTTTTTTTTAAAAAAAAAAATGTAGATATGAGGTATTTGAAATTCTGGCTCATAGTATAATATGACTATCACAATTTTCAAAAAAGTATTTTCATTTTTGAAGCTGTTATTTCATGAATTATAATGTAAATTACATTGTGTATTGCTCTATCCTGCAAGTTAATATTGTTTGCATTCTACAAGGGAATAAATAAACCTGTTCTGTGTAAGTATTTATAAAATTTCTAACCTATAGCTGTTATGTATGCAATATAATTAATAAAGTATGAGCTCGGAGTAAGTGCAGGGTTCTGGCCCTGCACTTCTGATTGGCTGTTAAGTGGCTGGACCGGATTGGCCTGCTCCGGGGAATCCGATTGGCCCTTAACAGAGAGTTCTTATTGGTTATAAAAGCTAGCATTCCTAGCTTGTTATTGGTTAAACGTTACAAGGTTTGCCTATATAAGGCGGGTTTTACTGATATTAAATGAGCAAGTAACGATGTAAATAAAGAGCTGAAGTTCACCGTTCAGAAACTTGTCTCCATTCTTTCTCGCCCATGCTCAAACGTAACACTGGTGACGAGGATGGGATGTGGAGACATCTGAACCAACGAAACTTCGAAAAACACTGAGCACGTGACAGACGACGCCAACAACGGAACCATGTCCGGTGACATCGTACCACCCACTCCGTTCGATCCATCACAAGAAGACTGGGAGTCTTACATGGATCGTTTCCAAATGTTCCTAGAGATGAACAACTTAAAGGACGCCACAGCCAGGAAGAAACGGATGGTGTTCCTGACGCATTGCGGTATTTAAGATGGCTAAGGCACTAGCCAAATCCCGAGAAGTGAAGGCCATGGATTGGGACGACCTCGAAACTATCCTGCGAGACCACTACGCCCCGACTGTGCCTACGCTCGTGAGATGCCACAAGTTTTACCAAAGAAACCAGCGAAAGGGAGAGAGCGTAGCTGACTTCATAACAGACCTCCGAAATTTGGGAGGCCTCTGCGGATTCACCGATCTAGAAGAAGCACTAAGAGATCGCATAGTTCTGGGATTAGATGCACCAGGCGTTCAAAGCAAGCTGATGGCGAAAGGCAACATCAGCCTTGCCGACGCCATTGCCGATGCTACCACAGCGGAGGCAACCAAGAAGTCGGCTGCACAACCATGCCAAAACCGCACTCCGGTACCACCACCGGCCAGCGAAATCTCACCTAGTTCAGAAGGGCAGCTCGCGACAACGCACCACGAGGACCTCTCTTTGTCGTCAGACAGAGACGAAGAAGGGGTCCATCGACTGCGGTCCGACCGGGACCCTCGGCCGAAGCCCTTACGCCCTTGCGCTGGCTGTGGAGCCAACCATGCCAGATCCGAATGCAGATTCCGCAACGCACTCTGCCATGAGTGCGGGAAACGAGGCCACATCGGACGGGTCTGCTGCAGCTTGCCAGGACCCAGCCAGGCCTCAAAAGGGGCTAACTATCGCCAATCGACAGGAAACCGTCCTGTAAGGCGAGAGCCAGTAAATCACTCCTACAGAAATCGAGCTTTGCAGAGAGAAGAGGCTCACCACACTATCACTATCGGTCACGCCTCAGCCTTGGACACTAAGAAAATCTGAGTCACGGTAGCCATCGAGAACCAGCCTTGCCACATGGAGGTCGACTTGGGATCATCCCTCTCGATGGTGTCATGGAAGACACTCAAGCAATTCATCCCCACAATTCAACGCCAAGATCTCCGTTTCCAATGCCTCATCATCAAGGACTACCAGGGGAATCGAATCCCCGTCGTTGGGTCCTGCCGAGTCCGAGTCTCCTTCAAGAAGAACACAGCATACTTACCTTTAACGGTCATCGATAGAGATAGGCCTAGCCTACTGGGCCTCCAATGGTTCGCGCCACTCGGCATTGAAGTGGCCGGTGTAAACCGAGTCGGTGGCTGTGACTGGGAGGAAGACCTTATCTCTGAGTTCAGGGACGTCTTCGCGGACAGCTTAGGTGAGTACAAGGGGACCCCGATCTCATTCAGCTTAGATCCTAAAATAGGTCCCATTTGCCTAAAGCCCCATCGAGTTCCGTTTGCCTTAAAATCGAAAATCAACGAACAACTCGACAAACTGATAGCTCAAGGGGTGTTGGAGCCCATCGATCACTCCCCGTGGGAAACCCCTATTGTAACACCCATTAAGCCAGATGGGTCAATCCGAATTTGTGGGGACTACCGGGCCACTTTGAACCACGCCCTGTAGCAGAACACGTATCCAGTTCCGGTGGTGCAGCACCTCCTCCATTCCCTGGGGGGCGGGAAAGTTTTCGCTAAATTGGATTTAGCTCAAGCATATCAGCAATCACCAGTCGATGAAAAAACGGCAAAGGCCCAAACTTTTGTGACGCACCAAGGTGCCTTTAAATGTACCCAGCTGCAATTCGGAGTAAGTGTAGCCCCGGGGATTTTTCAGAGCCTTATGGAAAGGTTATTGCAAGGGATTAAGGGCATGGTCCCCTATTTTGACGATGTATTAATTGAAGCCCCTACAAAAAAAATCTTACAGGACCGGTTAAAATTAGTCCTAAAAAAATTCCAAGAGGCCGGTCTTAAGGTTAAAAAAAACAAATGTAAATTGTGTACTGACAGTGTTGAGTTTTTAGGGTACCTGATTGATAGCCACGGGATTCACCCTACTGAAAGTAAATTAAAAGCGATTAAAAACGCTCCCAGGCCAAGAAACAAGGCCGATCTCCAGGCATTCCTAGGCCTCATCAATTTTTATAATGTATTTTTACCGCACAAAGCAACTGTCGCTGAACCGTTACACCGATTGTTAGATAAAAAAGCAATTTGGTTATGGCGTTACCGTGAAGAACAGGCGTTCTGAAATGTTAAAAAACTGCTCACTTCTGACTCTGTACTCATGCAGTATAACGAGACCTTGCCGTTAGTTATAACCTGTGATGCATCGTCTTTTGGGGTGGGCGCCATTTTGAGCCACGTACTGCCTTATGGGAACGAAGCCCCTGTTGCATATTTTTCAAAGACTCTGTCAAAAATGGAGCGGAACTATGGACAAATTGATAAAGAAGCCCTCACAATTGTCTCAGCTATGAAAAGATTTCACGAATACATGTATGGTAGGGTTTTTACTATTGTGACTGACCACAAGCCTTTGTTGGGGATAATAGCCGGAGATAAGCCGACTCCCTACATATTATCCCCTAGGATGACCCGATGGTCAGAATTCTTAGCTGCTTATAACTATCGGCTGCAATACCTCCCGGGGAAGGCCATTCCCCATACTGACGCATTGAGCCGAGCACCGCTTCCAGAGACTCTCGACGATCCGGCACCAACGGTAACCACGTTGCAAATCGAAGCGCTCAACTCGCTGCCACTGACCGCCCGAGATATCGCGAGAGAAACCAAACGCGACTACACCCTAACACACGTCCTAGGCTGGGTAGAACGCGGATGGCCATTGGATCAGTTATCAGATGACTTCACACCATTCAAAACTCGACAGACCGAACTCTTCTCCCAGAAAGGCTGTGTCATCTGGGGCGATAGAGTTGTTATTCCAGAACAGCTCCGAAAAGCGTTGCTGAGAACCTTGCACGATGGCCATCCCGGCATCGTGCGAATGAAAGCCCTTGCAGGAAGCTACGCATGGTGGCCAGGCATTGACAAGCAAATTGAACAATGGGTTAAAGCTTGTCCCAAATGCCAAGAAGTCAGCAACGCCCCACCAAAAGCCATGCCTACTGAATGGGAGACACCACGTGGACCCTGGTCCCAAATTCACCTGGACTTCGCGGGGCCAACCAAGGGCCACACCTTCCTGCTTACCGTCGACGCCTACTCCAGTTGGCTCGAAATTCATCGCATGACGACTACGGCCTCCGAGGCGGTCATCAAGATTCTAAACAGACTCTTTGCAACCCACGGATTACCAGACGTCCTGGTATCCGATAACGGCCCACAATTTACTGCACTAGCGTTCGAGCAGTACCTCGCTGACCGCGGCATCCACCATGCGCTCACCTCACCTGCGTACCCTGCGAGCAATGGCCGAGTAGAACGTATGGTTCAATTTGTGAAGAAAACCTTGCAAAAGGTAGACTACGACAACATTGACGACAAGGTCAACCAAATCCTCTTCTTGCAACACATCACCCCACATAGCGTCACCAACAAAACTCTTGCTGAACTGCTAATGGGACGAAAGTTCCGCTCCCACCTTGACCGGTTGCACCCTGCGTATGAACCAGAGAAACCACTAGGATCCAGCGGCCGCTGTTGCACCTTCTAGGTAGGAGACCTGGTTTATGCAAAAAACCTATCGGGCGACCCGTTGTGGGTGGAAGCGACAGTAGTACGTGTAACCGGCCCTAGATCCTACCTCGTGCAATGCCTTGACAATAAACTTTGGAAACGACATATCGACTAATTACGGTCGTGGCTTGCAGCGGCCAATTCGCAACTCCCCTATGACCAAACTGAGGGGGGGAGATACGGAAGAAGATGAAGCCCTAGGAAACCCATTCGAAGGAAACGATGATTTAATTGAAACTCAGGAAGTGGAGCCGGAGGGAGAAACGTCTGCACCTCAGGGAATCGAGGAAAATGTGGGCAACGACGTAGAAGTGAACTCTGAACCAGAGACAGCCCCACTGCCAGACAACAATCTACCTCAGCGAGATTGCAACCAGCTGATACAACGAAAATCAAAAAGACTAAAAAGACAACTGTCCTATTTAAGGGACTATGTAACTGCGCCCTGAACTAAGGAACTAGGGGGAAGGGGTGTTGTGTATGCAATATAATTAATAAAGTATGAGCTTGGAGTAAGTGCAGGGTTCTGGCCCTGCACTTCTGATTGGCTGTTAAGTGGCCAGACCGGATTGGCCCGTTCTGGGGAATCCGATTGGCCCTTAACAGAGAGTTCTTATTGGTTATAAAAGCTAGCGTTCCTAGCTTGTTATTGGTTAAACGTTACAAGGTTTGCCTATATAAGGCGGGTTTTACTGATATTAAATGAGCAAGTCACGATGTAAATAAAGAGCTGAAGTTCACCGTTCAGAAACTTGTCTCCATTCTTTCTCGCCCATGCTCAAACGTAACAATAGCCATAAATCCTTGATAAAACTGCACTGCAGGAACTGCTGCAGCATAGATCTACTCACATGTATTTTTCTATAAACATATGTTTCAACAGTTATAGTCAATTTTAGATTCTTGAGTGTAGTTTGAACAAATCACATGTACTTAAATTCTACAACATGCTAACAATACAGGATTTATATTTTTTAGGGCCAAGGAAAATTGATTCCATTTAATAACACATATTACAACATTGAACATGTCCTGTGGAAAAGTTTGTTGACAGTTTTCAACAACTTACTAAGTTAAATGTGACTACAAAGTACATTTCTAAAATTGTCATACTTCTGTTCATATAATACACTAATGGCAAAATTAAACCTTATTATAATGTATCAGTCTGTAAATCCAAGTCACTAATCTGGAGATGTACAAGGTTTCCTTTAATCTTGGTGTAGTTAACCAAAAATCTATTACTATAAGAATGGATAATGCAAAACATCTTTGATGCTTTGAAATTTTAAATAATTAGGGATACTGTAAGATTTGAATCAAAACTATTTCTGACTTTCAAGATGTTGTTATTTAGGTAGTTTCTTTTTCTTTCGCTCTTTCTATTTCATTTTTTTCTTCAAATAATTGACATGCATTATCTTTTTGAAAAGTTTCTTGGTTTCAAACAAATCCATCAAATGAAACAGGACTTACTTAAGAATAAGGGTTCTAGGGTTCATCTGTATTCAGTTCTGTTTGTGCGATGTATTACTTTACACTATTTAAGTGTATTTGCTTAAAAGATTTAGATTCTTTGTTGATGGCTTGTTTTTCCTTTTCTTTCTTTTCTTTTTTCCATTTCTTTGCTCCTGCACTTACCCCTTAAGATTCTGGGTGGTATATCCTTCATGTTTGATATATTAATGTTGAATTTTATTGTCACCATTCCTATACATCACCTTTCAAACCTTTCATTTGTTTGTTTCTTAAGCTTCAGGATCTTGTAAAGCTGTCACCATTGTGGCTGAACATTAAGCACTTCCCATTTTGCTCTGGGCTATTGAAATAAATTTAGACCAGGTGCTCTCCCATAACAGAAGCCCTTGATGCACTGTGCTATCAAGCCAGAGAGCAGGAATTGGAGAATGCAATTAGAACCATTTTTAATGTTGTTAAGGGTTTCCATTAAATCCAAATTGCTGGACTTGTGCCATGTTGAGAATCTTTAAGGTATCGTCTAAGATGGTATAAAGCATGTTATTTAAATCCCAGATAGGCATGTTTAAGAATATGTCAATTCTGTCTTACTAAGTGAATATATTATAGTATAAAAATGGTTAACAGATAACAGATAATCAGAGTTGGAAGGAACCTTGTAGGTCATCTAGTCCAACCCCCTGCCCAAGCGGGAGACCCTACACCATTTCTGACAAATGGCAGTCTAATCTTTTCTTGAAAGTCTCAAGTGATGGCGCTCCCACAGCTTCCGAGGGCAAGCTGTTCCATTGGTTGATTGTTTTCACTATCAGAAAGTTTCTCCTTATTTCCAGGTTAAATCTCTCCTGGTTCAGTTTCCATCCATTATTCCTTGTCTGGCCTATAGGTGCTTTAGAAAATAGCTTGATCCCTTCCTCCCTGTGGCAGCCCCTCAAATATTAGAAGACCTCTATTATGTCTCCCCTGGTCCTTCTCTTTATTAGACTAGCCAAACCCAGTTCCTTCATTGTATGTTTTAGCCTCCAGTCCCCTAATCATCCTGGTTGCTCTTCTCTATACTTTTCTAGAGTCTCAACATCTTCTTTATAATGTGGTGATCAAAACTGAATGCAGTACTCTTACTGTGGTCTTACTAAGGCTTTATAGAGTGGTATTAGTACTTTCCATGATCTTGATTGTATCCCTCTGTTAATATAATTTAGGATTGCATTAGCTTTTTTGGCTGCTGTTGCACTGGCTCATATTTAGCTGGTTGTCCACTAAGACTCCAAGATCCCTCTCACAGTTATTGCTATTGAGCCCGGTTTCACCCAGTCTATATATATACTTTTGGTTTTTCTTGCCTAAGTGTAGGATTTTACTTTTCCCTACATTGAATTTCATTTTGTTAGATATGACCCAGTGTTCTAGTCTGTCAAGATCCATCTGGATCTTGAGCCTATCTTCTTGGGTGTTAGCTATTCCTGCCAGCTTAGTATCATCTGCAAATTTGGCAAGTTCCTTTTCTATTCCCTCATCTAAGTCATTAATGAAGATATTGAAGAGTCCTGGGCCCAAGACAGAATCTTGTGGCACCCCTCTGCTTACTTCCCTCCATGTAGACTTAGACCCATTAAGGACTACTTGTTGAGTACGGTTTTCCAGCCAGTTGCAAGTCCATCTAATGGTAGTGCTATCTATTCCACTTTTTTCTAGCTTACTAAGAAGTAGATTGTGGTTTAGTTTGTCAAATGCTTTGCTGAAATCTAAATATATTATGTCCACAGTATTTTGCTGGTCTACTAATTTAGTCACTGTGTTGAAGAATGAAATAAGATTGATTTGGCATGATCTGTTCTTAATAAACCCGTGCTGACTGCTAGTTATTACTATACTTGTTTCTAGATGTTGGCAGATTTGTTTTTTTATTATCTTTTCCAGTATCATCCAGGTATTGATGTTAGGCTGATTGGTCTATAGTTTCCTGAGTCTGTTTTTTTTTCCTTTTTTGAAGATGGGAACCACATGAGCTCTTTTCCAGTCCTCTGGTAGTTTTCCAATGCTCCAGGATTTTTGAAAGATATGGTGTAGTAGTTCTGAGATGACCTCTGCCAGCTCCTTTAAATCCTTTTCATCAAGATCAGACAGGTGTTCTTTTACTTTTTTTTATTTTTTTGCCTATTTTAACTTTTATTTCTGGTCTGTCTTTTACAGTTATGTTTTTGGTGGGTTGAGCTATTGTTTCTTTTTGCGTGAAGATGGATGCAAAGAATGAGTTAAGCAGTTCTGCTTTCTCTCTGTTGCCTGTTACTTCCTTACAGTCTTCTCTCTTTAGTGGACCGACTGTGTCCTTGATTTTTTTCTTGTTATTTAACTTATTTATATGTTGGAAGAAAGTTGTCCATTAAGACAATAAAGTGGTTTGAAGAAGGTGTTTTACAAAATGTATGAATAAGAACAAAGCATTCCACTGACTGCATGGTTAAAGCTGTTGCTTTGAACCTTTGAACCAGTTGCTTTGATAGTCCACATATGTATATATTGTCAATAGTTTTGCTTTTGTTTCTAAAAATGTTTTCTTTGCATATATAGGGATATGCTAGGAAAGCCTTGAAAGCAGCTCCATGAAGAACACAGAAAAACAGATGAGTTTTGAAAAGGATACATAACTCATGCTAACATGCTTTATGAAGTACTTTTTAAATATTTAATTATTTACAGGACTATAACATCCTTTTTTTTCCTTCATGTTTCCTGAACTTATTATATTTCACATCCAGGTGTGTTGAATTATGGATAAAGAACTTGAAAAAATGGAATTTTGTTATTATATATGTTGACAGTAGCAAGAATATGCACAAAGATAGAAAGACACATTAATTCCCACAATAGAAGTGTGGATGGTAAAAGTGATAGTTAGCGGAAATGGTAAAATTGACTTTTTTAATGTTTGTTTCTTCTATATTTTTATCTTATAGTTAAACTCTATTAAAAGACCAAGCAGGTGTGAACTGCTCAAGTTGCCATGCTTGTGGTATTTCTCCTCATATGTATGTTTTTAATATTATTTAACAGTGTGTTGGTAAGACTCTTCTATAAAGCTAGTTTTCATTGTTTCTGCACAGCATGTGTTTTCACTTAGAAGCAAATCTCTTTCAATTCGGTGTGACTTCAAGATAAATGTACATATGACAACAGGAAAAAATTGAGTAGAGAAAACAAAAAGCATCACAAACTTTATTCACCACACCTATGCAAAAAGTAAGAAGGAGAAATGAATAAATGAATGAGTAAATGCATCCATTTGCAGACAATAAAGGGGAAAAAATGTTCTGGGGCTTTTGTCTCATTTATAAGATTTCTTTTTCCTTAAATAAATGTTCAGGGAACTTTTATTTTAATAGCATAGGCTATTTACAGGTGTGAAGAGAAAGTTGCTGCCCTCATAAAATTCCAATTTATGTTAAAAGAATATTTTTTTAACTAGGCCAATTAAAATTCATGAAATAGTAAAAACCAGCTTTATGCAAATGCTTGCATGCTACTTGATAAAGCTTAAACAGTAAGAAAGAAATCAAAAGAGAAAGAATACAGCCCACATATTGATCTGTGATGTATATTCCTGTAATTCCTGTCATATTATATGACAAATTATTAACACATAGATCTGTTTACTTCACTATATAAAAAGTGGAAGATATACTGCATTAAGATATCTTATTGACTTGTCCATTGCACTAGCAACTATGTTATTGTATTGTCCCAAGTACATAGTTCTTTTAAAAGGACTAGATAGCATCTAATCCAACTGTCCATAATTATGTATTTTAATCTTTGGAAAACATGCCTCATGGGAAAAGTTTAAGACCATATTCAAATACTGTACTATGCCATACCTTGAGGAATATGGCTTGTTAAACAAAACTACAATTAGCTGGGCTTGATTCCTACAACATCCGAACAGCAAATCAAGGAAACTGTATTGTTTTAGTGCAATGTAAGAAAACAATTATAGTCTATGTTTAGATAATTTACTATAGCCTTCTCATAGTGATTTTTTAAAATCAAATAATTGTAATTCAGTATTAATTGCAAAAATTTCATTTTAAAAATTAACTTCAGTATTTTTCTGGCATACTGTCCCTAGTATTAACTTATAATTAATAAACAACCTATAAAGTCCCAAATAGTTTGAATTCCAGTTCTGATAAGTACTGATTATTAACTATACATGTTGTGATTAATAATGTTTTAATTAGATCTGAAACACTATAGTCTGTTCAGTTCCAAATGCAATCTCTATTTCTCTGAATATATGTAATTAAATTTTTTCTAGGCATAGTATGTCCGCAAAAAGGAAATTGTTTTGAATTTAAAGCAACCATCTCCAAATGGGGAAAAAACCTTTCCCTTTCCATGCAATGCCCTTTTTGGTGCCACCCCAAGTTGACAAAAGTTTATGTCCAGGATGTTTGAGTCTTCTCAGATATCTTCTCAGCCCTTATTCTGACCCGCACATTATACAGCTATTTGCAATAGCTTCCCTAGAAAGTCAATGGAGAAGCCTCCAGGGATGCATGGTTCTTGGAGTACATTCTTGCTTTTCTAAATTTTCAATGTGGCACATTTAATAAAATTATTTTTAATAACTACATTGCTTAATTTTATCATAGTACAAATTGTGTTCTTCCAGTTCCAATAACTAGTTATTTCTCAGAATCACCTACTCTTTCATCCATACTAAACATGCTGTGAAATGTGGTTTCTAATGCGATAGCCCTAACCATCCTTTCTTTAGTATTTTGCATCGATTTATATTTAGCTGTCAGTTTCTTGCCTTATCAGACAAATAACAAATATGTTATTTGTAAATAGTACATCAGTCATCAGTATAAGTATGTCTGAAATAGAAATAACATTCTAGATAAACCATCACTATGGAAGAAGTTAAATGAGTTAAAAAACTACTTAGATGAGGAAAATGTAATTGTCATTGTTAGGAAGAATTTCTGTCATTATCTTAATTACATTTTCCCCATCTAAGCATATTTTTTAACTTCAGTCCATACTTCAGCATAGATCCTTGTACTTACAACTCTCATAAAAACCCCATGATCACGTGATTGAGATTGGAGCTCATTGCAAGCAGTGGGCACTTAGGGTTGTTGTTGCATCCCAGAGTTACATTACTTGTATGCTTCACAGCCAGCTTTTAACAAGCAAAGTCAATGAAAAAAGCTGACAGTCAAATCTACAATCACATGACTCTGCACTTAACAACTCCAAATGATTTGCTTAATATCTGAGTGAAAGTGAGATAGTAGGTCTGTCCTGGAGCTTAGCAACAGAGTTGCAAATCCCAATTGGGGTTGTTAAGTGAGAATTACCTATACCAATTTCTCCTACATGATAATATTTTAACAATATTCCCAGGGTCAATGCTTAAACAGACAAAATGTATAGAACAAAGCTAAATAATATATGGTAATATTTGATTATAAGCATATATCTATTTTATTTCTTTGTACTATGTATCTACTTGCCTTCAGACTTCACTAGATATTAACAAAGCCAAAGTGCATTTTAAATTGTGAATAACAAAATCATACAATTAGTATTAAATAATAAGCTATTGTGTAAACAGAGAGAGAGACACACACACACAAACAGCATTTAATCTTTCCTAATAAATGAATTTAATTTTGCTGCTTTGTCCCATTTTTAAAGAAATTTATGAAATGATATCAATGGAGATTTTAATTTCAATAACTGGCAGTTATTTCAGTATATAGCAGTTTTAAATTACTTCACATCATCATACAATCTCATCTTGTAACAGACACATTTAGGCTTTTTGTCAGGAAATAATGATTTTCTGTATGATCTGTTATCATTTCCTGTTTTAGGAATTCCTGTTCTAGAGAAGCTCACTGGCCCTAGTTTTCTCTACTCTGTGTCCCTGATGCCAGGTATCTGAGCAAGTTTGTACCATATTTTAATATATCTTACAAGAAACAGATGTGTTTGGGAGATGAATTTATAAATTATTAAATTGAATGAATAGATGAAATACAGCATTGGTGCTAATGCTTTGTAATATTTTTATTTTTGTTTTTATAAATTACAATATTAAACTGTTAGTATTGCTAGCTACTTGAAAATTTCTTACATGTATATTGAGAAGTAAGTGCTTTGGCTTTTAAAAAACCCCTGGCTAATGTTTTTAGGATTTGGCTCTAGTTGAAAAACATCATAGAATCATTTGTATCAGTTATTAACAAGCTGGTTTTTTTAAAAAATTTGTAAGAAAAGTAAATTCATGTTTGCTGTAGAAAATTAGGTGATGTTACTTAAACCCATTTCAAAAATTATAAAAGTCATACCTGGATTATTGCAATGTGCTATACATGGGGCTAACAGCATTCAGAAGCTACAACTGGGACAGAGTGTGGTGGTGAGGGCAGTCTTTGAGGGTCTTATAGTGGCTCACATTACACTGCTGTTCCATGAACTGCACTGTTTGCTGGTTTGCTTCCTAATGCAATTCAAGGAGTGAATTGGCTTTAAAGCCCTGCATGGCATGGGTCCAGATTATTTGAAAAACTGTCTCACCCAAGCAGAGGCAGTATGCTGTGCATCCTATTGGTCAAGGATTTCTGGCTGGCAGGGTCCAGGAGAAGAATCTTGTCTGTTGTGGCTCCAACCCTTTGGAACATCTTGCTCCCCAGAGTAAGATCTGCTCCCACCTTCTGACCTTCTGTAAAGGCCTGAAGACCTGGTTCTGCTAATTGTCCTGGGACCCCAATCATGCCAGAGGTGGTTGATGGACCAATAGCAGATCTCAGCTCCCGTCCTGCACATCCTGCTTCCTTCCATTCCCTCCCTTTTCATCTGGTTTTACTCCTTTTAACGTTGTAAACCACCTATAATTCTGTGGGGTAAAATGAATTAATAATTAGTCAGTCATCAATGATTATTGGTGCAAACACGAACACAGGTGTTTTTTTCCTGTATAAGCATTACATATATCTGACCCATTAGAGTAGGGAGGCAGGGGATGTTGTGGGTCCCATCCCTGAGGCAGATACACCTGGTGGGACCCAGAAGAAGGGCCTTCTCCATAGTGGCTCCCTCTCTCTGGAATATAATTCCCCCAGAGATTAGGATGGTCCCCACTCTAGCACTCCTTCAGAAGGCACTGAAGACCTGGTTTTGCTAGCAAGCCCAGGGAAGCCAGAGCGGGATGGAGCCCATCAAATGGCTACTGCGACCTGCTGTCATCTTGAGGGTGGGAGTTAGGGTGGTGGTGATTTTTTTCCCCCAGATTTTGTTGTATTGTACTTTATAGGTTTTTTGTTTTTGTTTTTTTGTTTTAAATGTGGTTTTACATTGTGTAAGCAGCCTCGAGTCACCATGGGCAAATAGGCGGCAATATAAATTAAATAAATAAATATGGAGAAATTTAAAAATTGTTCCGTCTCAGGCCATTTATAATTCCCTGTATAGCTCATGGCTGCCAACTCTCACGCAATCAGCGTGAGACTCACGCAATTCAACCAATTTTGACTGTCTCACTCTGATAAACGAAATCTCACGCTAAACCCCCAAAATGGAATGTACAAAAATAAATATATCTCTACATTCTCTGATATTCCGAATATCGATATGCCCAAGCCCAAAGTTTCGAGAAGTGAAGCCTCCGATCCTGGGCGGCTTCAGAGGGCGAACAGAGCATGTGCGAGAGGACGTTGCCCGCATTGATTTCTGTACTGGGGTGAGGAGAGAATTCCACGCTGCAGGAAGCGGTTGCTCCTTTCCGCTCTAGGATGTCACAACTCTCTGGGCTTAACCCTTGCGCTGCACTCTGCTCTGGCAGGCGGAGATGAGAGAGACGAACTCTCTATCCCCCATGAAGTACGACTACAGGGCATCCCTGGGCCTTTCTCGAGAGCTGAGCTCCCATCATCCCCTCCCCGCACCCGTCTGGTCTCAAGGCCGCTGGGATTGGGGCGCAAAGGCGCGTCCCTCTCCGGCCTCCCTCTCGCAAGGGGAGCTGCCGTGGCTGGCCTCTTGCGCGCCTCGGCTTCTCTCGCTCCCCAGCCTGATGGGAAGTCCCTGGAGAGGGAGGGGGAAGAGGGGGAGAGGGCTCCTTCCCGGGTACCTTGTGTCCCTCCCCCCGCCCTTTGCACCTAGATATGCGCCCCCCCCCAGCCTCCCCTGGGTCCAAGAGGCTGCAAGAGGGTCTGGCAGGGAGGAGCCTCTCCAGGAAGGGGGTCCCGCCAGAGGGCAGGCTGGAGCGGGGCGGGGGGGCTTGCAAGGAGGGGGGGTTCCTGTCCCCTCCGAGCCCCAATCGCAGCCGGTGCAGGAGTTTCTCTCTTTTTAGGCTTCTTTCCCCCACTTGATGCCAGGAACGTTTGGATGCTCTTTGGGAGCCCCTGGGAAGGAATCTCGCCTTGAGGGGTCTCCCCACAAATGCCAAGCAAAGGGGGGGGAGTGGCCACTGTCCTCTCCTCTCCTCCCCCAGACAATCCAGGACTTCCCTGCAGGGGAGCAGCTGATGGCAGCATTGCTGGGGGTCCCATGCACAGACTGGGAGGGGGGCGTTTGGGGAGTGAAGGACACCAGCCTCCCCCCCCCATTCTGTGTGTGTGTGTGTGTGTGTGTCCATCTGCCTGCCTGGCCCTTTCCGACCCTTCAGCTGGACTGTGAGGCTGGTGGGTCCAAGACTCAGCCTGGATCCCCCTCCCCTCCGCAGGTGGGAGGCCCAGAGGGTGGGAGAGGGCTGGGAAGGGCCGTTTCTTCCCAGCTCCAAGGCCAGGAACCCTGGCAAGGCCCCCTCCACCCCCGGGGCCATGTGAAGGAGGCTTCTGTGGCCCTGAAGAGGCAGCCTGGAGGGGCCGGATCCCAGGCACTTGGGACGCCCCTCTCAGCCAGGGACCCTGGAGGAGGAGGAGAGCCGGAGCAGCCCAAAGGGACGGAGCAGATGGGCAGAGGCCCAAGAATGTGGACCCTTTCCGGCCAAGATGGTCAGTGAACTGCATTATTAATATCTTACAAATCCGGTTCAAGTACATTGGTGCTGCTTGCATGTATGTATGTATGTATATGTCCAAATCATGACTAAAGTATGCATCAGATTGCACCATTTAAAATGTAAAATTGTCAAAGCTCCCTACCGTGGAAGGGGGGACACCCCCCTTCCACACCATCCCCCCCTCGGTCGCTCCGCTCCCTCGCAGTGTCTCACTCCGAACTATCACTCAAGGTTGGCAGCCCTGATAGCTACACTGGCAGCTAAACTCTTCAAAACAGGACTTTATGGCCTTAGTTTGGAGAGCTGCTCTCTCAGGGTAGTTATGTGTCTGATGAATGGTTGGATGATTGACACTGACATCTTCTGAGTGGAAGGATGACAGGCTATAAAATTACTTACTGTGATTTAAAATTCTGTGAAAAATAGCACAGATATAAGATTAAATCATGTTGCTCATATCTGACATTCCAGTAAGCCTTCAATGTGCTGCTATCTCATTTCAGGAGAAGGAAGCAAAGCAACATTACTGTTGGCAAAACCATCAGAAATACAGTAATATCTGTTGATGCATTTCACAACTGTGTAACAGGGAGAAAAAATGCAAGATAACAGATACCTGGGGATATCAGAAAATAATTTGTTTGAATTATACTCAGAGTACATTTAACTCTGTATTTCAGGCATGACTGCATATAAAGTGTTATTTCCATCATGTCTCTAAAGCTTTTCTGGTAGCTGATCCATATAACATCCTCTAAAATGTAGTTATTTCTAGGTACTTTGTGATACTTTTTAGAAAAGCTTTCCTTATCTTGATGCTATTGGCATTAGTTCCAGGATTCCTAAATTTGCTGGGAATTCTGGAACTGCAGTCTCAATGTATTTGGGCAGCAGCGCACTACAGAAGGCTGGATTAGAATATTTAAACCTAGTGGATCAAACTTTTCTAATATGCCCTCATATTGATTAGGTAAGGAATCCTATAAAACAGGAATACAAATGTGAAAGTCCTGCATCTCTGTTGTGTAGCATTATTATTAAATGCTAAATCAAATAGCAAACAAACTATAAATAAATGCAGTAGCAACTATTTAAAAAAAAAGCAGTAACAATGTAGTATAACTAGCACAAAGCAGCTAGCTGGGTGCTAGTTGCCCTCTCTTGGACACCTAGGGCAAGCAGCTTCTGAAACTTTGCCAAGAAAATTGCAGGGGCTTGTCCAAACAAGTCGCCAGGAATGCAGAGTGATTCAAGACAGAAATAAATAACAACTTCAAAACAAAAAAGGGATAGGAAAATTATATTTTTTAAAAAAACAGCTTCAAATTTGACGATACTTCTTCGAAATCTTCATTGCTTCTTCATCAACATTTGAATATGTTTAGCTTTGTAGGGGGATGAGATGTGCAATTTCATTGTTCCAGAATTCAACCTCTATTTGGGGAGGGAGTATTACTGGCTTAGAAGCCCTAGTTAATTTGTGCAAAACTTCCATCCTCTGAAACATCAAAAGTATCAGTAGATCTGGGAATCTAAGATAAATCAAAATTGGTAAATGCAGATTTAAACAATTATTATTCCTTGTCATCTGACTTTTTATGAAATGTTTTTATTTAAAGTAGTAGCTATGAAACAGTTTTCAATAACCTATACATACATATACATTGAGGTTTCAAAATATTAAAACTATTTTGATATATTTGATAATCCCACCATAACCACCCACCCCACAAATCAGTGAAAAATGCAAAATTCAAATATCCTGAAGTTTTGCTTATTTTGCCTTATTAAGACATAACACTTTCTTAATGCACTGCTTAAGCATTTTCATTGTTATAATAATGACTATACTTGAAATTCAATTGTAAGCTAATAAAGGCTGCTGCCATATTATAGCACTCTTTTTATATAATAGTCAGAGATTGTCCTCAGACAGATTCTTATTTTGGAGTGTTTGTCACACATAAACATTCTGTAAATACATATTAAAAAACTTAAAGTACATCTGCATAACATACCATATTAAGAAAAAACCCAATACTCCAAGTACATTTTGTGCCAAGCAGAATAAAAGGTGACTATGATGGAAATATGCAGAAGTCAAAGCAGTTTGACAACATTATGTCATCAATTATGATGGTCAAGTGCAGGAGGTTAACTCTTACCTTGTTACTTTTTATCCTCCTCTTTTGAAAACACTGTGGTTTGACCTATTCAAATCTCATTGCTGTTGGGGCCTAAAATATATCCAGATGTTTCTCAGTATATACTTACTAGGTAAACTTCAACTTAGTAGTGACCTCAGCAAAAGTCATAACATAGATAGATTGTTACAGATAATAGAGAAAAATGTACCATATTTTTAACTTATCTATTTCATTTGGCATTATTGAACAAAGCTCCATACCAGTGTATGAATATTATATCTGCAAATAAAAATGCTTGGATTCTATGAATAATATAGTGGCTAGGTTACATATAAGCAGAACTAAACCACATTAATGTGGCATAAACTAATAATTGTGATTGAATGGTAATGTTTTATACAGAATCATCTTTCTCATTGTACCCACGCTGAGCTTCAGAAAAAAATCATTTGATCATCTTTCAGTTTTTCTACAGTCATAATTTTAAAAAATTTTCCAAAGCTACTTGAGGACACATATTCATGTTGTATATTTTCATTTATGAAAAAATGTCAAAACATTCACAATGGAAGACTTGGCTTTTTCTAAATGACAATATGTTGAAATTGGACATGAGTAACCGTATTTGCAAGTGGTGGCATACCACCCTTTTCACTGTTTGCTCTTACAACATCTGGCTGCACAGAAGTCTGCTGGTGGTAAAAAATAATTCAATTGTTTATCATGACATCAGGATGCAAATATGAAGAGCAATCATACCTATATTTTACTGTCATGACTAATGGCAATAACCTATATTTATGGATCCATTAGATGAGATTTCTTTGTTCTTATCACTTTTTATTCTTTACTGAATTTTGTATCATGTTGCTTATTCTAAAATGGGAGCATATTATATGTATGTATGCATGCATGCATGCATCCTTTTATATAAGCAAACTTCAGCCTGACCTCTTCACTGAATCTATAGTACAAGAAAATTTAGTTCACACATTTGATTAGCCCATAATATCATTTGTTTGGTTTGGGCTAGCATGTTGTGTGGTTTGTTCTCCTTGATTTATGATTTATTATATGATCTGATGCTAAAGAAATAAAGACATGCAGTCTAATGAACTAATCTTCTGGAAAAAAGATTAACTTAAGTAATTTATAAAGTTCATAATCAGCTTAAAAATAGATATAGACGTACTTTTAAATTAATGTAGGAAGAAATGGCTGCTTTCTTTTAACAACAGAAAAGTTGTTATGAAAGTTATTGGAAAGTTTTTTTAAGATTTAAGATGTTAGGCAGTAAATACGTGACAAAACGAAAGTCTAAAATGTATTATATCTTTGGTTTACAGCTGAATGCAATAACACTCATTACTTAACTAGATATATTCCTAACAAACAGTACTTACCTTATTATTTTATGTTAGCAGATGATTAACTTGAGCTTACATTGCTTTACCTTATCAAAGCATCCCACATCTCTTTTGTTTTCAGAAAATCCATAATTGGAAGTGGTTTGGCAGAAGTTTTTAAACTCTTATTTTGGCAGTCTATGCTGTAAATTAATTTCAGTTTATAATTTTTTATGTGTGTCATTTTTGAATTTGTTTGTAATTCTTTAAAATATTATAGGCCTTAACACTGACTCAGTGATGAATTCAACCAGAAGCTGAACAATTATACAATTGTAATGGTAGTTCTTATAACGTTAAAAGAAAATGTAATTATTTTTTTAATCATCTTGATGTTATTGTGCTATTGGGCAAATAAATATGTCTCTATATAAGTGTATTTGTTTTACTGATCAAAGGACTTCCATAAAGATACTCTACGTTGTTAATCAGTTTCAACATTATCTTCCATATTATAGTCAGTGTTATATGATTACTTGTAATGTAATTTACTTCCCAAACTGTACCAAAATATACTGTGAATGTACATAATAAATTAGTTGTGCTTTTGTTACCTTTTGAGGTATAAATTATAATCCTATCATCCAAAGGCTGTTATGGCCATGCAAAACTCATGGATTGCTTGGTTGATTTGAGAACATACACTTTTAAAACCTAAATACTGAAAAATTCAGAGGAAACTACTTTCAAACAATATGGCTGCAATGTTTTATGAAGTCTTACACTCTGTGAAATAGCTCTTTTGAATAATGTGCTTAAGTTAAAAGTTTGGCTTTCTTATAGAAAATAAAAGCTTCTGATGACCATATGATACTCCACATAAACTTAATGTTTACTCCACATAAACTTAATGTTCCCAACCGGGGTACAAGATGATATTCTAGGATGTGCAAAAACTTGGGTTTAGAATTTTCAAAATTATAGTGTATATGTATAATTATATGCATATAATTATTTATTTTTAAGGGGTGCAAGAATATATCAGAAGAGTTCTAGAGGTTCATGGTGTAGAAAAAGTTGGGAACCCTTTTATGTCATAAAAAAAGACTAGCAACTGGTGTTTGATTTGATTTATTTGATTTGTCAATCACTTACAAGATAATAGGAATAAGTAAAAACATAATTATGAATACATGAAATGGATACATATAAGAAAAATAAAAGAAACAATAGGACAGGGACGGTAGGCACATTGGTGCGCTTATGCACACCCCCTACAAACGTCTTAAGGAGGGTGAGGTTAATAGTAGACAGTCTAAGGTTAAAGTTTTTGGAGTTTGGGGAAGAAACTACAGAGTCAAGTAGAATATTCCAGACATTGACCACTTTGTTGCTGAAGTCGTATTTCCTGCAATCAAGTCTGGTGCAGTTAACCTGGAGTTTGTATCTACTATGTGCTCTTGTATTGTTATGGTTGAAGCTGAAATATTCATTGACAGGTAGGAGGACATTGCAATGTATGATTTTATATACTATACTTAGATCAGACCGAAGGCGGCATAGTTCTAGGTTTTCTAGGTCTAGAATTTCAAGTCTGGTGGAATAAGGTATTCTGCAATGAGTAGAGGAGTATAGAACTCTTCTTGTGAAATATTTCTGGACTTTCTCAACTGTGTTAATATCAGATACATAATGTAGGTTCCAGATTGATGAGCTGTATTCAAGTATTGGTCAAGCAAATGTTTTGTATGCTCCAGTTATTAGTGTGATATTACCAGAAAAAAGCTACATAGGATTAGGTTAACAACTCTTAATGCCTTTTGGGATAGGTAGTTACAGTGGGTTCTAGCACTTAGATCATTAGAGATGAGTATTCCAAGGTCCTTGACAGAGTTTGGATCATCTTGACTATTCAGCCTGTATTTTATTTTCTTTTTTTTTCTTTTTTTCTTTTTGCCAATATGTAGGACAGAGCATTTATTTGTTGAGATTTGAAGTTGCCATTTGTTTGACCATTTTGACACAATTGAGGTCTTTTTGAAGGGTAGCATTATTGTCTGTGGCGTTGAATAGCTTTACATCATCAGTGAAGAGAACGCAGTTGCTCTTGATATGATCACAGAGGTCATTTATGTAGAATATGAAAAGAGTTGGTCCTAGAACACTGCCTTGGGGGACATCACTGTTGACAGGTACAGAATTTTACAGGACAATCCCAATTTTGACCATTTATTGTCTGTTTGACAGGAATGCTTCTATCCAGTTATGCAGGTGTCCAGAGATACCATGAGATTTTAGTTTTAGGAGTAGTTTGTCGTGTACCACTGAATCAAAGGATTTACAGAAGTCTATGTAGATTGCGTCTATTGCTTTGTCCTGATCGAGTTGTGTAGTCCATATGTTTTTGCAGTGTAAGAGTTGCAGATTACAAGATAGTTTCAGCAAAGCAGGTTCAATTCAGCTAAAGTTTTTATTTACATAAGTAAATATAGGATTCACCATTACAGGGTACTTCTAAACACTTCCTAGGATTCCTACACCTTCTGATTGTTTGGTTTTTGATAAAACACACCCAACATAATGATCATAATACTATCTGTGTTGTTTCTTTTTATACTTCTTCCTAAATACCAAGCATGTTGGTATATATATTTTCTGCAAGCGAATTCAATTTTAAATGCATGTAATGAAGTCAACTATACTCCAGGAAAATTTAAGATAACATTGTTACCCAATGTTACCTAATTAAATTTAGTGGGATTTAATCTTACTGTGAATTTATATTGAAATGAAACATTAGAAAAGCTGTAGAAGAAATGACAGTAAGCGCAACTGCCAATATATACTTTAATGCTGAAATAATGATAGGTTACTATTACAAATCTATATTGTAAAACAATTTCAGGAAAAATTGCCATGTGGGTAAATTGTATGTTTTTATGTGGGTAATAAATGATATTTCTATTTTCTATGTTGTAGAATTGCTGACCACAAGATGTCAGTATAGGATCAGCACCAGTTAATGCTGGTTTGAAGAACAAGTTGCTTTGATTTAGTCTATCATGTATATGTACATGTATATGTATTTATAAATACAAGTATTTTCCATTCCTTGTTCTTCACTCAATGCAATTGCTTTTTTCCTGTATTTAATGAAGAGCATAAAAATAATAATAAATAGAAAAATAGGGAGATAAACTTCCGCGATGAAACAGAGGCTGTATTATTTCAGATCTCATGTTTAAGAGAATCACATTTTTAAATTGTATTATATGTGGAAGGCTGCTACAAATAGAACAATAGAAAACTGTTAAAATACAATCACTTCCTCCTAATTTAAAAGTTCTTTATAGCAAGACCATTTTGATTAATATTGTGCTGAAATTTGCTTTGCAAAATTGTTTTGTTTTCCTATTTTCCTTTCAAACATTGAAAATTTCTTTTGCATTTCTTTGAGTTTCCTTTATTTCTAGATGTCATAAAACATGGGTGTCAAACTCGTGCATCACGTTGCCATCACGTGATGCATTGTGACTTTTTTTCTCTTTGTGGAGATGGAATGTGACGTATCCAGCCTGCATGCCACCAGTTGTCATCCCTGTCATAGAAGTTATTACTGTGGTGGTTTCCTCATACTTATCTTTTTGAATACTTTTCTGACTGTCCATATTTCCTAGTCTGGAAATACCTTGTAGGGAAAAAATCTCTTTCAATATATGATTTTGGGATTTAATTTCAGGGCATCTTCCAGCTATTGAAGGAACAGTTGTATAGTGAAAGATAGGATAGTATCCATATTAATAAATGCAATAGCGTGACCCTCTAGCCATAAGAATTTCATAGAAAATGTGTTCTATGTGGGGTTGCCCTTTAAAAGCAATTTCCTTTTGGCAGCCTGCATCATTTTGTGCAAGTCTAGATTCACACACATGTCATCTCTCATATGGATTCTGCATTGGCTTTCAATTTGTTTCTGGATTCAATTCAGGATGCTGATCAATAATAATAATAAAAAACAGGATAATTGTTATAACGATGTCACAGAATTCCTGAATTTACTGTGCAACAAAAAAATTACATTTCTCTTCTAGCACTTGTCAAATATAATGAAAGAAATTTGCCTTTACAAAGTCTTCCTAAGATAATCTTTTCCTTCCTTCACTCTCTCCATTCCTCCTCCTCTCTTTCTCTCATATGGCCAACCAACCTTTAAAGCCTTCCAGTATATGGCTTGGGATCAGATTATTTGGAGGACCATCTTTTCCCAGTTACCTATATCCTCAACTCACTTCTGTGGGAACCATAGTATCTTACAGATCCCATTTCTTAAGGAGGTCCATCTAGACTTTTGAAGAAGAAGAAGGGCCTTCTCTGTTGTTGCTCTTTCATAACAGGGAACATAAGATTGAAATAAGATTGGCCCCTATCTTGAAATCCTTTGAAAAGACTGTGAAGACATGGTTTTGCCAATAGATATGGGATCCCGAGAGTGATATGAAGCTAATCAACTGGTTTGTTTGTTGTGATCTGGGAGGGGGGGATTTATGTTTTTTGTATTTGGAGTTTTATTTGTGTAAGAATTACCATTTGTGAGCTAGTTGGCCACATGAGAGAGAGAGAGAGACAGGGAGGGTGAGCAGGAGAAGAGTCTCTTTTGAAGACTTTGCAAAGGCAAGTTTTCTTTCATTATATTTGACAAGTGCTAGTAGGAAAATGTCATTTTTTTGCTGCATAGTATTTTGTCTTATTCAGAAATTTAAGAATATTTGTGACATTATCATAATCATTATGCAGTCAGCCAGATGTCTAGACTGGGTTGGTCATTTTTGGAATTTTTGTCTACCTATCGAGTCATTACCAAGAACCTGGGATAGACAAATTGGATATTTGACGGTGTTACAAATGGAACCTTTTCCAAGTAAAGCTGCCTTTTGCAATTCACTGATGTCAGATTTGTCAATGCTTATGGTGTTCAAGTGGTGCTCCAGTTGTTTTCAGATTGCACCCAAAGCACCTATTACAATTGGTACTACTACCCTTGCTTGCCTTTGCCACAGTAATTCTATTTCTATTTATACATCTTTTTTACTTCATTAGTTTCTCGAGTTCTTTCTCTTCTATACTGCTGCCTCCAGGTACTGCCACATCTACTATCCAGACTTTTTTCTCTTTCTGATCAACAACTGTTAAGTCCGGGTTGTTGTTGTTGTTGATTTGATTTGCAAGACTGCCTATCTCAGTGACTCTGGATGATTCAAAACAAGTAAAATAAAAACAACTTAACCCCAATATGCATCATGATCACATGCAGAATCTATCTTTATAACAATATACCACTATAAATGTTCTGCCTTTAGATTTAGAGTCACTCAGGGGCAGGTTAACTAAAAACCACACTAAAAAGATGCCATTTTCCTCTAGTGGGCACCAGGCAAGTTTTCTGAGGAAGCCGCATGTTTTATCATGAAGTTTAAATATGAGAGGCCTCACATTGTTCTGCAACGCAGCTGACACAGCTCTTCTGAGAACATAAAATAAAGCTGGAGAGCTGTGTAGGCAAAACCATGAAGCAATTCACCTTCGCCAGATAGTGAGGAAATTTGCATGGCCTTCAGTTGGCCAGAAGATAGGTGAGTTCATTTTCATGTGATCAGTATTGGAGAAGGATACAGGCAGTTTATAGAGAGGAACCTCCTACATTATCCTACAGGAGAAATATTCCTTGAAGAAAAATTAATTAAACCATTTAAATCTCTTTTTATTATTTATTGATGGATTGATTCAATTTATTTGCTGCTCAGTTCGGGTGACTGAATCTTACAATGTGGTTCAGGTTATCTTACATCCTGATAACATGAACATTTAAAAATTATAAAAATAAACTACAATTACAAAAAAATTGAACTTTAGAGGGAAGACATGGTGATGCCTTCTCTGGTAGTGAACCAGCCACCTCCAGCCCACAGTTTCTCCTTCAGGTTTTAAAGATTTTCCTGGAGCTAAAAGAGAGGGGTGGATTTTACCTTCTGTGACAGAAAATACTCTTCTCCTGGATCCCACCAACTGAAATTCCTTGGCTGTTGAGATCCGCAGTAGGCCCTTCTGCCAGCATGAGTGGGATGACCAATTCCAATGGCATGTGCTCACCAAACCAGTTTTTACACTGGTTGAATCATACTACTGAGGATCCATGTGGTCACATGATCAAAATTCAGATGCTTGGTAAGTGACTCATGATAGTTGCATGATCTTGGGATCATGATTACTTTTTGTAACCTGACAATCAAAGTCAATGGGGAAATCACATTCATTTAACAACAGTGTTACTAATTTAACAATGATTCGCTTAAGAACTGTGGCAAGAAAAGTCATAAAATGGGGCAAAACTCACTTAATGGGACAAAACTCACTTGGTCTTACTTATGCTAAGTTTAGGGCTACTTGTATCTTTTATAAGTGCATTTAGGCTATTCTCAGTTAATTATAATAACTAACTAAGAAAAGCTGAAGGACTGGATTTAGAGTTTTTATATATTTATTTTAGGCTATTTATTAAGTCAGTTTGTATCTAGTATGAAAGAGTTTCCAGTAATTGACTTCTTCCTTCTACTGTGATAACTTATTGAAAGTTGAAGAAATAGAGACCAGACATGGCATTCAACACATATCTGGTAGTTATTGTGAAAACGTAGTGCAAAAATGTGATAGAGAATCCAGAGAAAGGAGCATGTGTGAATAAGTGTAAAAGGATAAACCCAGGAAGAATGGATGGTAACATAGTCTATAACAGAGAAAACCTAGTGAAATGGGAGCAGAATATGTACTTGGCATTCTGACCAGCCATCTGTTATGGGGGAGGAGAGCCAGGATATAAGCAAGGATGTCAACAAGAGAAAAGGCAGGAAATGCCTTGGAAGCATCTAATGTGGACCTCTTAATAATGCTGGTATTTCCCATAGACAGTCATTTGCTGGTAATCCTTCGTGGCTCATCAACTCATTGGGAATTGAATGCATTAGATATTTTCTCTAATCCATTTACTCAAAGAGGAAAAAAGGCTGAATAATTTTATGAATAATTGTTTTTGCCTTTTTCATTTTCATCTTTAGTTGGACATCTTAACGATCTTAATATTTTTAAAGAAGCAATCATTACAGTTTTAATATAAATTCCATGCCTGCATTATGTTTCGAATCAAATAGTATGGCAATGATATAATGACCACAAAAAGGGGAGGTAGAAGTTTTCATTTAGTTTATTGATTTAATCATGTAATGCTTCTTTTAGACCTGTTGGAATTCTCCCTTTGGAAGAAAAAATACTTAATGGCGCCTCCAAGATCATGTTGCCAAAATTTATCAGTAAATTATTAATTCATTTAATTGCATGATGATATTTTCTTCTTTTTGTTTACAGTTGTGTTTGTTAAAACTATCTTACAAGCCCTTAAAATTTATATCCTGGGTGAAAACAGATGTTGGGGTGGGGACTATATTCTTTCTTTTACTCTGTAGTAAAATGTAATTAAATCAAAAGCAGCTTACAGCTGCTTTTGATTTAATTACATTTTGAACATAACAGGGCACTTATCCCTGAAAGAATAATTTAAGTCTGAAAAATATTTGAGAAAGATTTGTTGCAATTTGTCAAAATATAGAATAATCAAACTATAATTGATAAAAGATGTTTAATAAGTAAGTATCCTACTTATACAATCATAAATTTGCAAATTTTCTCATTTTGTCAGCTAATAATGGATTGTCTTCCATTGGAATAGAACAATGGAAGCAGAGTCTCTTAAAGCAGAGATTATCAATCCTGTGCTCAGATATTTTTGGCTTATAAAAGTTGGTTGTCCTTTGCTACCAGCCCACTTGGATAATGAAAACAGAAGTAAAGAATATTTGGAGAGGACTTTGAGCTTAAAGTATTTGTGTGCAACTTCTTAGCCCTATAACTCTGTGAAGAGTTTCTAACATGAGTCATGAAAATCCTTAATATAGCTCACACAGTTCATGTTGAGATCCAACAAATGAAAAACAACAGGATGACATACTTGCTCAAAACAAATTTGCTGAAACAAATTATCCTTTTTTATTTAAATCACTTCATGTCATTACCAATAAGTTCATAATTTTGATGACTCATTGTTTGTCAATTAAGATTATATGTACAGTATATAATGGTCCAATTCAGTACAAATCACATTTATATCTTCAAATACTCTGCTTTGAATTTGTGTTGCAAAATGACAAAACACGCCCACAACTTTTTGCGTTTATTATAATAATTATTCTTTCAGAATGGGAAATCAATTTTGGAGATAAATGTTTCTCTCTTTGTTTTCCCTTTCCAAATGGGAATGTGCCATTAGGCCACATGTTAATTTCTATTGTCACACATATATGTGCATACTTTAATTTTAAGTTCAGATTTAGATAATAATTTACAGATAATCTTTTGGAGCTGAAAGGAATTTAAAAAGTAATAATATTGCAAGTAAATAGGCATTTCTATCTGCATTCCTATAAAGACTCCGAAGTCTCTTACTTTAATTGAACTAAGAGGTTTTCCAGTATTCCCAAGAAATCACACATTCTATAGATAGCCAAACTAAAAAATTCTTCAGTGGAATCAGATGTGCAATTTTTCAATAATATAGAAATGCATTTTGTAATATATTGAAACAGTATGGTGCAACTATTCGCTTTTTAGCTTGTTTGTTTTGGCCATATAGCTACTTTTAAGAAGTGTTGATGATACTGTGCTTTTTCCATTCATTATTTAAAATTATATGGCTTTTTCTGCAGCTTGCAAACTTTTGACATTTGAAATTGTCATGGAATTTTCATCCAAGGAAAGAAACTCACTACTGAGGAGAAATGACCAAACTTTATTCAATTATCATTGGGTCTGTGCTTCGCAAGAAACAATAAGAAAGCATAAATCTTTATAAAATTTGGGGTTAAGGAGCAGAAAAACTTAAGGATCTGATTTATGGGGATATTTTTGAGCAAGTAAGATAAGTGTTTAAACAAAAAGAAAATATATTTGAAAAGTAAAGCTGCTAAGAATTTCATAGTTAAGAGAATAAATGTTAAGACAAGCTCACACGCTTGATTGGGATGGAATAGTTGTGGTTTCTCAGTTCCTGCTTCCTTGATGATAAGATCAAAAGACTATTTTGGCAACAGAAACATACCATGTATGAGCTGTGCATTATCCTGGGACCAATGGTGGGCACTGGTTTAACAACTGGCTTAACAACTGGTTTGGCGAGCACGTGCTTTGTACGCGCACACCTAAGGCATTTGCGCACAGCATTGAAAATGGAGCATTTAGAAGCTCAGCTGCTTACCTTCCAAGTCAGCAATTGTAAGCAGAAGGATGGAAGGGGGAATCAGCTGTGCCATGCAATTGAGATAAGCTAGAAAGCAGGAAATAAAGGAGAGGATAGGACAGGGGTGAGTGGGTGAGTGGGACCAGCTGATTGTTGGAACTACTGGTTCACATGAACCAGTCCGAACCGGCAACAGCCCACCACTGCCTGGAACTGGTCTAGTTTACATATACAAATGTGGTGGTGGTGGGGGGGGAACAAATATATCAGAGGGAAATGAGGAGTTTGTACTGGAGAAGAGGAGGAAAGGAAAAGAAAATTAAAAGGAGGGGGGAGTTTGGAAAATAATTTGTAGCTTTATTTCATTATTATTTTCCATCACATCATTATTGCAGTTTATGTTGTATGTTTATAATAAAGAAACATATTATTATTTTAATATGTTCCTTAGAAGTAATACAATATTGCAAATTCTTAACACCATCAGAAGTAATAGTGCTATATTAAGAGTCAAACATCTTAAATAATTGTAAATAACAATTATTAACTGTTATCTGATGTAACATTGTAATAAGCAAATCTCTTTCAGTAACATCTGCTAATAGAAAAAATAGTCACTGCTATGTTTTGCATTCTTGACCCTCACTCCCTTTCATTGCTAATCAAGGTTATCTAAGTATATGGGATACCTCACATAAATGTGAAACACATTTGTATCTTTATCCGCACTGCATATGAGTTGAGAAAAGAGGTTTCAAGTGTGCTTAATCTGCATGATGTAAGTCAACAAACCCTAATCTGTTTGTATACTTTGAATTCCAGATACGGACCCACGTGTATTAGAAAAACAAGAATTACAACAACCCACATATGTTGCTCTCAGTTACATTAATAGGTAAGTTGTTCTATGTATAAATTAAAATATATCTATATTTTTATAATGTCTGTTTGTTAAAGGACTAGTTGCAATAAATTTCAAATGGGACAGGAATATAAACAATTCTGCTAAAGTCTATAATTCTGGAGCTGCATAAATGTAGTTTCTTTCAAACATAGTATAGTAAATTCCAAATTTGGATGGGGTTTTATTGCATTAAAATAGGTATGCTGAGTTTATTAAAATACATTGATTTCAGAAAAAAAATGAAGTATTTTGGCTGGGAATTCTGACAAAAGGATCAGAAATGGCCCTCATGACTTACAAATAAGGATCCATTGATTCTATTATTAGATAGCTTTTGTACTATAGCTTTTTTGTATTAACACAAATTAATATTAATTAAGCAATTAGACATGGGTGTCCTGGAGGGAGGGGATCAAAAAAGTCCATATGGTCACCACAATATTAAAATAAAAATATTTTATTAAAATAAAAATGTTTTGATTGCATGGCAGTGGTGGTCCCTGTCTTGACTGTTTTTGGCACACTCATCCATGAACACTATTGATAGTGGTCCATTTAGAATATTCTTTTTGACCTAAACTTCCTGTCCATTTGTACAATATTTGTAATATTCTAAAAGATATTCAGTAAAAAATTATCTGGCTTTGATTCAAAGAAATAGGAAGGGAAATGCTTTGGTATCATTATTCCATTGCAGAATGTTAGAAGATTTCTTGCATTTGAAGCATTAAAAAACTTTTTAAAAAAAGGCTCTGTTTGATCAGGTGCTGTCATGTTATCACTTGTATTTATATTCAAATAAATATAAAGGAAAAGGATGGAATTAAATGATAATGAAATGTTAAAATATTAGGCTGCCAACTAATTTAAGGCAAATGGTGAAGCATGCAGAACAAATTCCGTGACCTTTCCCAGTAATATAATGTGATTGGTACCATTTTTAATCATAGCTGTACACTGTAAAGCGTGTCATTCATAGTATTATAATTGGATATTCTTATTTACAAAGTTTGGTTCATTTGATATCACTATTTGCATCTTACTGTCTTTCCTGTTATTAGAAATTAGAATGTTCCCACTTTTTAAATAAATAAAATCAATATATTTTCCTTTCTACATATACTTTCTTTAATAAATGATTATTTATTGTTTCAGAAGGATAATAGTCATTTGTGGTTTTCTATGCAAAAATAAAATTAGAGCTATTAAAATCTCTGTGTAAATCTAGTGTATGTCTGAATGTATGATATGAGTGAACAACTAACAATGTTATATTTTTATCTACCTAATCATATCTTCACTTCCTATCACAAAATTATTCTAGAGAAAGAACAAGAGAATTATTAGAATTTATTGTGGAAGAAACAAATACAGAATTCAAAATTTCAACATTTCTACCAAATGTTCTTATGTATGTTTTATTCTGGGTTTTTTTCCTGAGCATGGTTGGCATTTTTTGGCTTTTTAAGGCCAATGCTTGAAATATAAGCCCATTCTTCATGTATAAGATTAATCCATATTTTTCTTTTTATGAAGAATGCTGCCATTCTGAAGGCAGGTAAGTTTTTACATGTAACATATCTGAGTAATTTTTGTGACATTTGCCTCCTATGTAAAAAGTTTTTGCTGAGCAGGTCTGAGAAATAAGGAATAGCACATTTTAACAAAAGTAAAATGCTTTCAGTTGTGGTACTGTACCCAACATGTTTTTATCCATAGCCATCAAATTTCAGTTGACAAAAATAATGCAAAGTATATACTTTATCAGAAAGAGAAAATTGCTATGAAATAACTACCAATAGAAGGCTTGTTTTTTACAAAATAGCCAGTGGTTTAGCAAATCAAAATACCTATAGTACTATTTCTACGTTATATGTATATTGTTGCATATTCTTCCAAATTACATTATTGTTGTGGCCCCGATTCCCAAGCCTATGCTGTCAGAGGAAGAAGACCTGGAAGATGAGGAGGAAGAACTGGGAATGCCTTCCTCCCCAGGACCTTCCTCTCTGGCAATGCCTTCCTCCCTGATAATGCCTCAGGTTTCATCAGACAACCGAGAGGAACAGCCTGAGATTAATGAGGAGGAAGGCATATCAGAGCAGCCCCTGACAGGGAGTAAAGAGGAAGAGTGTTGGCATAATTCTAAGCAGCGTCGTAGGGAGAAACGTGAGCAGCAGCATGTTGGCTTGATCCTAAACAGCGTCATAGGGAGAAACGTGAGCAGCAACATAGGAGGCATAGGAGGGTCAGAGAGTGAGCTGAGTCATCGAGCCACACCCCACAGGGGATAAAAGTGGGTGTGTTTTCAGCTGGAACTTTTTACGGGACAAAGTTTAATCTTACTTCAGATTTTCTTTGTGAATGATTTTTGTAGACTGCCTTGTAATTTTCTGTGAGTAGATTTTTATTTGTTATCAGTTCGTACTTGGCAGGCAGAGGGTGTTGGAATGCCAAGGATATTATCAGTTCCAAAGAATTAACTCTGTGAAGTCCGAGCCAGCTTGCCTGCCTGTGTTTGTGTGAGTTTGTATTCTTTCATCTTTTGGGAAAGAAGAAAAGTGAGACAGAACACATATTTATAATTCTGAGCTTATCATTCTTACAAATGAGGCTAAAATAAGGTCTTATAAACCTCAAAATAATAATCTAAGTAAATACCACAGTGAATAAATCCTCCATCTTAGAAAAGTAGAACGCATGGGTGAATCCTTAATTTCTTTTCATTTTTAATATGTGTGCATACTTACAATTTTAAAAATTTTTAAAATATTTTTATTACAATTAAATAGTTTAACTGTATGCTGCCTAGATCACTGTAAATGAGATGGGTAAACTCCAAATTAGTCAGATGGATGGGTGGGTTAATGGGTAGGTAGATAGGTAAGTCAATAAATTAGATAGAAATAGATAGATAGATAGATAGATAGATAGATAGATAGATAGATAGATAGATAGATAGATAGATAGATATAGATATTAAGTTGCATTCTTCAATGTCTGCCAAATGGAATACATCTTGGTGTAGAACAGTGTGGTATTTTGAATTAAAGGGAATATAATTTTTTTGTGATTATAATATCTGTGAGACTAGAAGTTCCTTGACTGTATTGTTTTGCCCTGCATTTGGAACAGACAAGTGCTGTCCAATTGGTGCAGATCCTAATAATATATACATTGATTACCAAATGATGATTTAAAAAATGTAAGTTTGGTTAAACATTCATTCTGTGTTTTAGGCAATGACAAAAGATAGGTAAAATTGTATCATATGTTTGCACAGGACAGTATTTTTTTTTACTATTTTCTAGTTTTGGGGATGGATTGGAAGGTTTCCTTGCTGCTGTTCATTTAAAACTCATAATAATCATTTTTGTTTATTTCCTGTCTCAAAATGGCAAAAAGTATTGATTTTTAGCAATGAAAGTCAGCAATTGCTCGTGGGACTCAATAAAGGATTACATGTAGTCAGGGCCTCAGTTTCTAGTAAATTTCATAGCCCAACATCATACACATAAAGGGGGGAAATCTAAATTTAATCATACTTAGAGCTATTGAAACAAATATAAGTTAAGTAGGTCATGCATGAAATTATGATTTCTCTGTATTGGGAAAAATATTTATTTTCAGGTATCATCGTTCTAAACTTGTACAAATTCTAAACTTGGCATAGTTGTACACTTGCACTATGGAGGAAGAGAAAAAGAAACTTTGTGAAGCATGATGAGAAAACATAGCTTTTTTCATAAAATACCATCACATGGATACACAATAAATAACAAAATTTGACTAATTAATCTAAACAAGAGTTATTTTTGCATGGAATAAAAATAAATCCAGATCTGATTATCTCAACTATAGACCTGAAAGAAAACTAGATATTTATTTCAGATTTATGACATCAATTTCTAAAAATATAAGAATCTATTCAAAAACCAGAAGGCAGAATTTGTCTTCAGTGATAATGGATGGATGGATGGATGGATGGAAGGAAGGAAGGAGGGAAGCTTTCTTTCTCCCAATTAAAGGCATATGGCATTAGGATTATTATTTAATTATGATAACGTAAGCATAATAAAGTAGCATATCCATTTTTGCTTTCTGTATAAAAGATCCAGTGATATCTAACTGAATTCATACACACACATACATAATATGTTTGTGAAATTAATCCCTTTCTCTTGCACACATGCATCCCTTCGTGAAGCATTTTCTGTCTCATGACAGTAGCTCTATCTCTTTTTCATATCACATCAAGAGACACTATGCTCATCAAAATGGTCAATAGAAGATAATAGGCCATCAACAGCTGGTTTTTGTGCACATGTGTAAAGTTTAATTTCAGCAAAAAAAATATTGATTGGCGCTGCAGGTTTTCTAATAGTGCACATTTTCTTCACTATTTTTAATCCTTTAATCTGCTTCCTGAATAGCTTAAGAAATAGAAATAATATATTCAGCAAGTAGACAGATGGTTTCCTCCAGGAAAAAAATACTATACTGCCACATATCATGAATGACAAAGCTGACTTGGCATATATAATTGAAAGCCAGCTAGGCACCAAAGGTGGGTGTTCATTTCTCAGAGATGTGCCAAAACATGCATAGGAATATACCATGATCAACCAAGAATATCTACTGATTTTTAGAGATATGATTCCACAGATTACTGGATACAAGACCTTGTTTGTTAAGTTCAGGCTCTGTGAATCATTTTAGAATTATTGCTTGATTTTAAGATCAGTTGGACTCAGTGGCTGGGTTGGTAGTGTAGTTATGGGCCTCAAAAATATCGACTTGTTTCCCTGGGAGGTGAGAGGGTAGAGCTTGATGCTGTTTCAAAGTTTTGTTGTTGCTCTTGCTGTTGCTGCTGCTGCTGCTGTTGTTATTTAATCTTCAATTTTATTCACAGTCTGGCACTGGCAAAAATCTAGTGGCTCAGGTCCTAACCAAGGATCTAAGTGATAGATATTTGGGCAGTTCCAAGTAGAGTGGTTTTTTGCAAAGTCGGAATATTCAGGTCTAATAAGGTCAGGGTTCCATGTCTGTAGACAGCCATTTGGATATTGCTCCAAGGGTTTCTATAACTATTGATTTCTTCCTCTACAATCACTCAACTTTGCAAATCATGATATTTCATTATTTTTTCTAGCTGTTTCTCTTCAATTTATGTATCACATGGTTTTGGAATATCAATGACTTTTTTCAGAAACTGATACAATCTCCACAAGCTGGAGTAGAGATGCAAGGTTGCTCTATGTTATACCATGACAATAACATTGTGGTCTCCTAGCTACTATAACAATCCTAATAATATGATAATAATACATTGGAATGCAATGTTTTATTGTGTTTTATTTTTTGATTACATGCCTTCAAAGTTTAAAGCCAGATTAAGTCCAGTGAACTTTACTAGACATCAGTTGTTCCAAATTCTTCATTGAAATGTGTATATGTGCTGGAGCATGTATGCACATAAGGGGGGGGGGGGTTGTTAACTGTTTTTATTTATTTATTTTATTTGTCAAGCATGTATTAGATAACAGATATAAGTATAAACATGATTATTAATGCATGAAATGGATAAGAATAAAAGAGAACATTAAGACAGAGATGGTAGTCGCATTGGTGTGTGCTTATGCTTATTAACTGTTCACAGTTAATGTGCTTTCTTTTGAGACTAAATATTTTTGGCTAATATTTTCATCTGAATATATTTAACACTTAACAAATCCATACTATCTGAGCTATATAATTGAAGTCTGTATGATGATAACCAAAAGCATTTTCACTGGGATGAAGAGGTGTCATCTGTAGATATGACTATGCAATATAAACCCCGCCCCTTTTCTTCATGTGTCATCATGTACATAAAAAGTATGAGGCTTCAATCATGCAGTCATCCCATCCCATCCCTGATGGCTCCAGCCAGTGGCAAACAAAATAGTACTTTATAGTTCTTTAAAATCTAGTTCTTTCTCTTTCTCTTTCTGTTAAAAGAAGATTCCTCATTGCATGGACATGGCTTTCCGGGTAGCCTTTTAAAATGTCTTGAGTGGTATCTCTGACATAGTTTCAAGATTGCATTTAACTAAATATGATATTGTATAAAAATATCACTGGGCATTGTCTGAGCCCTGTTGTACAATTATTACTTGTTCTCTTACTCTCACAGGATTTCTATCAAACATTTCCCATGTATAAAGCTTTGTTCTAGTCAGAGAATGTTCTGGTGTTCCTAAGAATTTCCATTCGTTTCCTCATGGAATATGCAGGTCCTGTTTTTCCAAGACAGTTTGTCATTTTCTGGAACTACAAATTATGGAACAGAAAGTTTTGTTCCAGATGTGTTCTGGCTGTGAAATTTATTTCTGGAAATGATTAATTACTTTGGAATGGCCAAGGAGTCTCCTTGACCAGTACATAGAGTTTTGCACACACCTCCTTTTCCATTGTAACACAACTGACGCAAAAGACTGACCTTTTCAATAAATTTTAAAAATTGATTTGTACATTTCAAAAAAAAAAACCTATTAATCACTTGGGACCTAATTTCATTAACATTGATAGGCATAGACAGCTGCATCCCAATGTGCAGTATTAGGAATTAATATCTTAAGATAAAGACATCTTTCAACATTGAAACTGGAAATGAGTTATACTTTGTTGATCAGAATCACAAACTTTAATGTGTTTGACCTTACATGAGCAAATAACATTACTTGTTATTGAAAATAAGAGAGAGTTTTAAAGCCTTTTAAAAGTAACTGCTTATTAAATGATTGGAATTGGTCCCTGAGTACATACTCTTTAGGAGAATGACCACACCAAGTTTAATTTAACCATAGGTAATAACAGAGCAACAGACAGATGTTGTCAAGTTTTATTTTGCTGCAGTGTCTCCTGGGATACACTCAGTTACTCTTTTTGTCCAAAGATCGTTGTCCAGAACAATATTATTCAGACTATTTTGGTCCTTCCTTTTCATGTTTCATTACATTAGGAACGTCCTCACTAACCAAATCCCAATTGAAACTAGTGATGCTTGTTAAAGAGCTAATTCTCTCTCACTCTGTCTCTCTCTCTCTCCCCCTCTCTCTCTCACACACACACATGCACATACAGTTCCATATATTCCTCTGAGTAATACTTTCTGTTCCTCCTGCCAAAATCATAAGCTGCAGGCCTTCAGGATCTCAAGATTTAAAAAGTCTTCTGTCTCCTTCCCTTTTCATCTGTGAAAGTTTGATGCAAAGAATTTTTATTTAGCTAGTTCAAAGAATTGATTATTGTAGTCCTTGTTAAGGTTATTTCCAGGGAACTGTTCTTTTTTTACATTAATTCTGGACATTTTTACATTCTGCAGTATTATCAAGCAATAACAATATGTACGATTGCTTTGTTTAGTATGTTTCAGTTACAAATATGTTTTTATATGTTGAAAAAAAATGATAAAAAATTGTATCTGCTTTGGATCTTATTTGTACAATGTAGATTTATTAATTTAAAAATAAAAAAATGTTAGTTCATTTTGAAACTAATCACTGGGTCAGAGAATAACTCACCCCTAAAGCAAATTTAACCATTAAAAGCAAAAAAGAAAGGAAAGGAAGGGCAATCTCTACAGTACTTCACTTTGATAGGTGATTCTTCAAAAGGAGCAAACTATTTACTAGTGTATAATGAAGAAATGGAGCCAGTGTTTTCAGCACACCCTTTTCATGTGAGACAGAGTTGGGCTTCCCCCTGTGAAAATAGTAAGTTACTTTTTAAACTGTATTTAAAATATAATAAATTAACTGCTGAAAATGATTATAGATTCTGGACTATAAAGATAAAAGTAAAGGTTTCCACTGTTCAGTCATGTCCGACTCTGCTGACAGTACCCATCTCCATTTCTTAGCCAAGGGAGCCAAAGTTATTTGGAAACACTTCTGTGATCATGTAGCCCGTATGACTATACTCCAAGGTTCATGGAACTCTGTTACCTTCCCACCAAAGTGGTATCTCTTTATCTGTGCGAATTTACATGCTTTCGTATTGCTAGATGTACAGGAGCTGGGGCAAGTCATGGTACTTCACTTGGGGTTTGAATCTGGACTGCCAGCTTTCCAGCTGACAATCTCAGTGTCTTTAACCACTGAGCTATTGCGTCCCCACTATGCTGTTAATGTTAAGAGATGCCATTCTTAGAAGCTGTAGGATAATGATTTTCAAACTTTGAAACTTTTAAGATATATGGACCCTCACCCAGAATTTCCCATCTAGCATTCTGGAAATTATAGTCCACTCATTTTTAAGTTTCCCTAGACCCTACAAAAAAGCAGCCAGAAAGTTGCCTAAGTGATTAGAAAGAAAGGTTAGACAATCCTTTTACCTTAGTATAGATTAAACAGTCATTTTATCTTATGTTTGCATAGTAAGATAGGTGGCATGTAATACATACATACATACATACATAGATTTATCTAAATTGGACATTTGTGCACATTTACATAATCTACATTATAGATTCATTAGATCTATTATAAATCACATTGAGATTTCCTTGAGCAGGAAGCAATTTATAAATGTTTTAATATATAATTTGCATTCAAATGACCAAGTACTTGTACTGGGTTTAAGTAATATGTCAAAGACGATTAGCACCTTAATAATTTCATACAAAATATATTCCTTGTTTCTTTATAGCAATATAATTACATGATCATAGAAGAAAATAGCCATGTAAGCTGTTCTGAACTAAGCAAACTCGTTAGCTTGCAATTCTAATAGTTTTCTTTCCACGACAGGCTCGTAAACCTGCACTTCTGATTGGCCTGCTGATAGCGGATCGTGATTGGTCGTTGTTGGCTGATCTGATTGGCTGTTAGCGGGTCGCCACTGATTGGATGCTCCCAGTGCAGCAAACTCAAATCATTGGGTGTTGTGACAGCAGCCAGCTCTATAAAAGGAGCTGCTGCTACCCTAGTATTTCGCTCTGTTCTGAAGTCACTAATAAAGAGTTGGAGTTACTATTTGATGCCTCATCTCCGTTCTTTGCGCCCACTCTCCCAGATCTAACACTGGCGACGAAGGTGGGATGCGGAGATGATAGAGCTGACTGAACACTCATTGAATGCTAACAGAGCACGTGGCTGAGGGCACACCAATAGCGGCAGAATGACCAGCAGCGCCATACCACCCACTCCATTTGATCTGGCTAACGAAGACTGGGACTCGTATATGGACAGGTTTCAGATGTTTCTGGAAACCAACAACCTGAAGGATGCTACTATGCCTGGCAAGAAACGAGCTGTATTCCTGAGCCATTAAATGGCCCACCGTTTTTAAGATGGCAAAGGCACTCGTAAAACCAGCTGAAGTCAAGACGATGGACTGGGACAACCTCGCCTCAATCCTCCAGGCCTATTATGCCCCAGCGGTGCCAACACTCATCAGGAGATACGAGTTTTACCAGAGGAACCAACAGGAAAGCAAGAGTGTTGGAGACTTCATCGCGGACCTCAGAAACCTGGGGGGACATTGTGGCTTCGCAAATCTCGAAGAAGCCTTGAGAGATTGAATTGTTCTGGGTCTAAGAGACCCCACAACCCAGAGCAAGATTATGGTAAAGGGAGACGTCGGCCTCGCAGATGTCATCGCCGATGCTACTGCAGCAGAAGCAACCAGGAAGTCGGCAGCTCAAATGTGCCGAGCAAACGGACTGTACCGCCAACTCGCCAGTGACACTACGCCCCTTTCCGAGAGGCACACAACGACCACCCACCATGAAGACCTCGAATCCTCATCAGAAAGCGAGGAAGAAGAGGTCAACAGACTCAGGTCAGAACGCGATCAGTGAGATCAACGGAATTGTAAGCCCTCGTATCAGTGTGCTGGATGCAGGGGAAACCATCCGCGATCAGACTGCAAATTCCTAGACACCCTCTGCCATTCCTGTGGAAAGAGGGGCCACATTGCAAAGGTCTGTAGAAGCAAGTGAGAGTCCAGCCCAAACCGAAGAGAAAATAATTTCTGGCAGACAACAGGCACCCACCAGTAAGTCGGGACCGCCCAAGCAGCCAATGGAACCACTACTACAGAAATCGAGCACCAGTCACTTCTACCAGACGAGAAGAGGCGCACCAAACCATCACCATTGGCCACGCTTCATCCCTTGATGCAAGAAAAATCCGAGTAAAGGTCACCATTGAGAATCGACCATGTATTATGGAAGTCGACTCCGGGTCTTCCCTATCAATGGTTTTCTGGAAAACCCTCAAACAGCTGATCCCTGACATCCTTCGCCAGGATCTCAGCATTCAGAGAATTATATTAAAGGACTACCAAGGAAATAGGATCCCAGTCGCCGGTTCCAGCCAGTGACACTACGCCCCTTTCCGAGAGGCACGCAACGACCACCCACCATGAAGACCTCAAATCCTCATCAGAAAGCGAGGAAGAGGAGGTCAACAGACTCAAGTCAGAACGCGATCAGTGAGATCAGAAGTCTTCTTCAAAGACCACACCGCAACCCTACCTCTTACCATCATCGATAAAGATCGACCCAGCTTACTAGGCTTGCAGTGGTTCGCGCCACTAGGAATCGAACTGGCGGGCATCAACCAGACCAAAGGCGATGACTGGGAAGCGGCCCTTGTCCAGGAATTCCAGGAAGTTTTCACCGAGAAGCTAGGCAAGTACAAGGGATTCCCCCATATCGTTTAACCTCTGCCCTGATATTGCGCCCATTCGCCTTAAGCCTCGTCAAGTCCCCTTTGCACTCAAACCAAAGATTGATGAACAATTGGACAAATTAATAGCCCAGGGCATGTTGGAACCAATTGACCATGCCCGATGGGAACCCCAATTGTAACCCCCATAAAACCTGACGGATCTTTGAGAATTTGTGGGGTTTACAAGGCCACCCTAAACAACGCACTTCAGCAGAGCGCTTACCCCGTGCCTGTGGTCCAACACCTCCTTCACTCCCTTGGACATCCGGGCATCGTGCAAATGAAGGCTCTAGCAAGGAGCTATGCTTGGTATAGATAAGCAAATAGAAACCTGGGTCGCCACCTGCAACAAGTGCCAGGAAACACGCTCAACTCCACCAAAAGCACCACCAACTGAATGGGAAGCAGCCCGAGGTCCCTGGTCCCGTATCCACATCGATTTTGTAGGACCCACCAAGGGGCATACATTTCTCATAACAGTGGATGCCTATTCCAACTGGCTTGAGGTCCACAAAATGAAGAGCACCACCACAGAGGCAGTCGTTAAAAAACTAAACAGACTACTTGCTACACATGGCTTGCCAGATGTCTTGGTTTCAGATAATGGCCCACAATTCACCGCCTTGGCAATTGAACAGTACCTAGCAGACCGGGGGATACGCCAAGCTTTAACATCGCCGGCTCACCCTGCGGCCAATGGTAGGGCTAAACGAATGGTCCAGTTCATAAAGAAAACCTTACACAAGATGGAACAAGGGAACATCCATGACAAGGTGACCAGGATGCTTCTCCTCCAACATATTACTCCAAACAGCACCACAAACAAAACCCCAGCCGAACTCCTGATGGGCAGGAAACTTCGATCACATCTTGACCGACTACACCCTGCCTACATGCCTGAAAAGCCCCTGGGGTCCAGCAGCAAGTATCGCACATTCAAGTTAGGGGGCCCGGTTTTTGCAAAAAACTTTACTGGTGACCCATTGTGGGTCCCCGCTACCTTAACTCAACTTATGGGTTCCCGTTCCTACCATTTACAAACTGCTGATGGGAGACTGTGGAAGCGCCATATCGACCAGCTATGCTCCATGCTGGTACCTACCCCCTTCACAAGCCCTGAACTCCAAACTGGGGGGGAGAGGGAAATCGAGTGGGCCAAAAACGAACTATTACCCGACCCAGTACTCAAAACCCAGCAATCAGCGCGACCAAACCTGGAATATTCACCTTCCGAAGAAGAGCCAGTGCAGATGGTCATCTCTCCACGAAGCAGCACGGCAGCATCAGCAAACCCAGAGAATCCAGATGATAGCCTTGACGGGAGTAGAGATGACAACCCGAGTCACCCAACGGAGAAGTCAGATCACCATTACCGCTGAGTTCAACAAACAGCCCATTGGAACCAGAGCAAAGACTGGTGGAGCAACGTAGATCAGGTAGACAGGTGAGACGACCTGCCTACCTGTGAGAATACATCACCCCACCCTTGAGACGGAACCTAGGGGGAAGGAGTGTTCCGAACTAAGCAAACTCGTTAGCTTGCAATTCTAATAGTTTTCCTTCCACGACAGGCTCGTAAACCTGCACTTCTGATTGGCCCACTGATAGCAGATTGTGATTGGTCATTGTTGGCTAATCTGATTGGCTGTTAGCGGGTCGCCGCTGATTGGATGCTCCCAGCACAGCAAACTCAAATCATTGGGTGTTGTGACAGCAGCCAGCTCTATAAAAGGAGCTGCTGCTGCCCTAGTATTTCGCTCTGTTCTGAAGTCACTAATAAAGAGTTGGAGTCACTATTCGATGCCTCATCTCCGCTTTTTGTGCCCACTCTCCCAGATCTAACATAAGCCATAAGGCCCAACCCACTGTTCCACATAGGAATGCAGACTGAAATTTCTTCAAAAGTTGGTTTTCATGTCTTCTGCTTGAATTTTTCCAACAAAAATTCTACTACCATTTCCTTTAGTAATTCATTCCATAGTTGATTTGCTCATACCATTAAGGAATTTTGTTATATAGAATCAGAATTTGCCTTATAATTTAAGATTGCTATTCTGTGTCAGTTTGTTTGTTTGCTCATAATATTTTAATACTCTCTTATAAGTTCTTTCACTTTTACAATTGAAAATGTAAATATATAACAATAAAAACAATAGATTAGAGCAAAAACATATTAAATAAAATGATGAACAGAAACAAACTCAACTACTTAGTTAGGAAATACCTAGATGAAAGGATAGGTCTTGATCAGGTACCTAAAAGATACTAGGCTCCACACAGAGAGGTCAAATGTCACCAGAAATAAACTTGCCTGTGAGCAACTCTGACAATCTTGGCCTACACAACAAGATCTCCATTCATTACTGTGGCAGTCAGACGGATCTATGATGGTGAAGGTAGTCTGCCAAGTATCCCCTTTGAGATGTTCAGGACCATATTTGCCAACAGCAAGCTTTGCATTTCATTCAATGTAGTTGAGTCAAGGGCTTCTGCAGGAATTTCCTACTGAGATGGAGAAATATCTTGATTACTCTCCACAGCCTTGACCTCTTGGAGGAAAGATGTACTATTTAGGAAACAACTTATAAATAAGGAAAATGAATAAAAATAGCTTATATAATTAAAATGATTCAGTGGCTAATTGGTACCTTGTTAGGAGCTTGGAAATGGCTATCCTAATTTTGATTTATTTATGATCCATATATTGCAATAGGGAGATGAAACAGTATTTTCCATTTCCATTTAGCAAACTGCATTAAAATTTTGGCCTAGTCTGGCATTTGGTCCTCTAAGTAAAAGAAGAAACTTTGATTACTCTATCACAAGGGTATCAAAGTCGTGTTGTCACAGCAGTGTCATGTGATGTATCCAGACTTTTTCCCTTCGCTAAACCGGGTGGGACCAGGGCATCTGGCCCGCGGACCACAAGTTTGATACCCCTGCTCTATCAGGAAGATCCATATTAATATTTCAGACACAGACACTTAATCTCAGATAGGGAAAACAGTAATTGAGGATTATATATTACAATCCTAATATACTATAAAGGAAGATTAAGACAATGGTTGATTTGTTTTTCATATGGAACAGCTTAACCCTGCAGCTTACTGTAATGCTACCTTGCAGGTAGCAAATGATTATATTTAAAACAGTAATTCCTGTGAGTTTAGACAGTTTGTCTTACAGCAATCATGAGAGCAATCCTAATATCTGGAGTAAACCAGATTGCCTACTTAGATTTAAAGACCAGTTATCTATTTTTTTAAAAGTTTCTATCCATTTTCATTTATTGTGCTTGCTGTTCTTATGTGTTTAAATGTCCTTATTCTTCTCTAATGTTTTAAATTAAACAGTAATTCCACCAGACTTTCTATTTCTGTTCTGTCTGCTTGGAACATGATATCAGGGCACAATGTTATCAATGAGTAGAATGACAGAATGATATAATTCTCTGCTTCATATTTTAATATATGAACTGATTTTTCTATGTAAATGTTTATACTTATTTTTATTTAGAGATGCTAGTGGTTGTATCATAAGTAATAATCTACACTAAGATTGTATAAATAGTAATAAATATTGACTAATTCTGTTTCAACTGTAGCACTTTGAACTTACTTGACAGCCGTCTGAATGTTTAGGAATGCTTTGGAGAATAGAAGAAATCGCAGTACAGCCAAAATAGAGATTTCTTATTGCTTAGATATGGCATTGGATGTAAGCCATTTAATATTGTTTTAGATTCCAGTGATTTGCTACAATAGAAATGTAACTTTGAATGCATCATTATAAGTTCTGTTAATTATGCTCTAATTTTATATGGTAGTATATGGATGTGGTATTTTTAAAATGTAGAATTGACCAGGAACCAAAAGTTGTAAAGAATAAATACTAACAATTTTAAAAGTTGACATCCTATTTGATTGACAGTTTTGAAATATCATCGTTTCTGACTTAAAACTTCTGAAGAGAATTTTTAAGTTTGATGTTCCCATTCAAAATCTCACAACATTTCTGATAACAGCATCAAAATCTGAGAGATTTTGTAATCATGCAAGAGATTCACTATTTATTTTAATATTTATTTTTTAATTTTTGCTGTCGCTAAAAGTCCTGCAGATATCATGCCATTGAGTGGTATTATATGTCCAACTCCTTTGTTAGAGTTGCTCTATAACAACAAAGACATGAAAATGGTTTATCAATTTAAAAAAAAAATTACAGAAGAAGAATAGATATTCATAATAAAAAATGTAGGTGATAAGATTAAAGTCTAACAAATTAAAAATTAGAACTTACAAAGGATTTGATTTCAAAAATTTTCACATTAAATTAAAATAAGATTGGCTCAAAGTTTAAAAATCACATTATTTTTTATTATTACTTTATTCTTCACAAAAAACAACAGTGTATACAGCAAACGAGATTACTTGGCTGGGTTTCATATCACAAATCACTAGTTGAACACTTCCCAAGCGTTTAGGATTGCGTGATGTATCAGCGGATTATGTGAGCAACCCAGTAAGGTGGCCTTCTGCAGCTAACCAATGATGATTTTGCCAGGACTAATTGTTTTCAAGTGGTTGCCTAGGTCTTTAGGCACAGCACCTAGTATGGCGAGTACCACTGGAACCATCTGCACTGGTTTATGCCAGAATCTTTGCAGTTTGATTCTCAAGTCCTAATATCTGCTGATTTTTTCAAGTTGTTTCTCATCGATTCTGCTGTCACCAGGTATGGCAATGTTGATGATCCACACTTTTTTCTTCTCCACAATCATGATATCCAGGGTATTGTGTTCCAAAACTTTGTCAGTCTGTACTCGGAAGTCCCACAGTAATTTTGCATGCTCATTTTCGACCACTTTTTCAGGCTTATGATCCCACCAGTTCTTTGTAAAAGGCCAGGTGATAGTTGTGACACAAGTTCCAGTGGACCATCTAAGCGACTTTGTTATGATGTTTGTCGTCTGTCTGAGCGATTGTCCTACAACAGCTCAGTATGTGATCGATGGTTTCATCCACTTCTTTGCAGAGTCTGCATTTGGAGTCATCAGCAGATTTTTCTATTCTTGCTTTGATTGCATTTGTTCAAATGGCTTTTTCTTGGGCTGCAAGAATCAGACCTTCTGTCTCTTTCTTCAGTGTTCCGTTGGTCAGCCATAACAGGTTTTTTCCTTATCTACTTTTCTGATGATGATGATGATGATGATGATGATGATGATGATGATGATGATGATGATTATTATTATTATTATTATTATTATTATTATTATTATTATTATTATTATTATTATATTACATTAAAGAATACATAACATGGTCCTAAAATGTTAGGTCTGACAATTCTCTTAAATTCAGAATTTGAACTAAATACTTCACTTTTATTTTATGAAGCTATCATTTTTAGCCAAAAATCCTTTTCCTCTTTAGATGGGATCATTTTATAGAGCATGTTTTTTGTTCCAAGAGATTCTGAAATTCTGAAACAATTTTATTAAGGTGAATCCTTTTATTTTTCCTAACCCCATAAATTTAATCAAAATAAATAGGCTGTGATTCTCCACAAGCAGTATCAAAAATATTATAAATATTTTTAACCAGGAAGTTGAATGGAATAGAAATTTAGATTCCAAAAACTATATATTTTTTGAAAAGTTGTAAAATAGTAATTATATAAAGAGAACATAAAATTAACTTCTGGATCACTGTCTCCTGATGTATAGAAAAAGATATTCTGATTTAGTGTCACTCAAAATACTCTATCAGAAAATATATTATCTTTAACAGAGAAATTTATCTATGGTGGCCTGGCCTTTATATTTCAACCATGGTAAAATAACCTCTTTATCTACATGCATTATTCATAACATTCTGTACTAGACAAAGTCAGTCTTACCAGTAAAATAGTTTCTTTTTTGCATAATTTGGGTTGGTATTTCAGAAAAAAAGAATGTATAGACAGAATTAGATAAAAACCAGTTTACTCCTGGAAGACAGGATGACAATATCTGGAACAATGAACAATGTTCTTTATCCTTTTTGTTATTTTCTTGCTTTATTCAAATTACAATCTAACAGTGATTTCTGAAATGGTGTGAAGAGGTTTTTTTTACATAATTATTAGAACTAGTCAAATTAACTGCGACAAATACTACATAAAGCAATGATATAATACTCAGTCGATTTTCTATAAATTTAAATTGCCAAATGATGCAGGGTTTTTTTCTTAGTCACGTTCAGAAAAATGTGACAAAGAAGAATTATGAAGATTCTGACAGTCTGATACTAAATATTAGTTTACATTATGATAGAAGAAAGTGGATAATTGAATTACTTTGGTCTTAGAATCTAAACTGGAATAGTTTTTTTTTTTGTTTAGGAAATGTATTTATAAAATTAAAATGTTCATAAATAATCACAAAATACAACTTCCATTGCTTTCAGAAAGAAGAATGTTGCTCCCTAATATGCTAACAGATTATATTCACCTCCCTGAGTTATAAATTAATAAAAATGAGATTAAAAATCTAATAAATATATTCAGGTTTCAAACTTAATGGTTGAAATTTGGAGATTCAGTTTTCCAGAGCTAATCTGTTCCTGAAGGTAGTTATGAGAATAAAGTAGAAAGGATCACCTGTTAGAAATAACAAAATATAGTATGACAAACTAAATTAAAATGTAATACTTACATTTTAAATGGTTATGTCTTTCATTTTTTTTCCTCATGCATTTTTCATTCAGAAAGCATTTAGAAATTTTTTTTTGCCATTTTGTTAATTTGACATTACCATCTCTTGGCTGTATATTAACTAATGTATTTCCTATATCCGTATTTGTGGCTTTTTTTGCTTTCTATTGGCATATCTGCTCTATAATGAAGTTTCCTTATTGAAATTAATTCTCTTTGTTCATTAATACTATTTCAAGCTAACTAAATTAACAGGCTCCTCCTTTAATATATATGAAAATTATTAAAATTAACATTGAAAAACAAAGGGTGGCAAAGAGTGATATTATACATATAGTGTAGTTTTACAATATAGGCTACTCTATTAAGCTTTATCGCTGTCCTTGCAAATACAATGGAATTGTTTCCTCTTATCAATGAAAAAGGTTTAGCAGTCGATCTCTATTCAGTTTCCTCAAATTATTAAATATATATGGGATTGGTGCTTGTCACTGAAAGCAAAGGTTCTGTAAAGACTAGCAGTAAACTGCATCACAAGTGACTATACATTGTTGATCTCCCACGGGCAGCAAATCCAGCCCATAATTGTCTAGTGGCAGGAGCTGAGCTTCATCATTTTGTCAGTTCACTAATAAGGAGGGTCACTGCAGATAGAGAATCCTAGATTTACATGTGACAGATGACAAAGCATGATGGGAAATTTGCCTTTAAGGACAAGCTTGTGTGGTGCAGTTTACAACAGGCACCCCTTCTCTGGTTCCATAATTGACAAGAAATGCTATTATTAAGTGGGTCTGGTGAGATAATTAGCATTCAGGGTAGCATTTTTAATCAGACTTGAGTCAGATAATTTATCACAGTGGTAGCAAGCTGTCAGGGTCATACTATAAATACTCATTAAAGATGAATAAAGATTAAGTGCAGCCTGAAATAGAATTCAGCAAAGTAGTACTTACGAATGGTTTCACTTCAATATTTGCTGTTAATAATTTGATGTGTTATTGGCAAAAAGATCAGGTCTCTGCATTGAGCTCATTTAGGTAAAGGATGATAATATTGTGCAGCTGAGATGTCTGTTCAGCATCTATTTTAGACTGAATTTTTTTTTCATAATTGATCAATTGGAAAAAAATATTCATTCCAAAATGCTTATTTAGTATGACTGTGCCCGCAGTTGCTATTGTTCCATAGTAATAAATTGACAGATTAAAGAGAGGAGTGTTCCATCTTGAAGGCAGAACTAATTTGTTAACATTAGTATGCTATTGCACTTTGAATTCAGTGTAACTCTCTTATCTTCAATAAGTTCACACATGAACAGTTTATGGCAATTTAAAATGGTTTCCAGTTAATTAAAAAAACAGCATTCAAATATTCCTAGCATTAGCACAATGCTTGATTTTTAAAGGTATATAAGAATAAAGAATACTCATTATTAAGAATGCATTATTCATTTAAAAGATTCAGAGGCAGGGTATTTATTCTTCATTTTCCAATATTCTCTCTCACCTTCATGCTAAATAAATTTATTTTGAATTTTTTTAGAAAGAAAGAAATATGTTGGAATTCTCTTAAGTGAGTATAGGCATCTTGCCTTTACTCTGGGTACAACCCACAATCCATTTTCCCAGTGATCCTACAACTCACAGCTTTCTGAAACTTCAGTATCATTGTGGGAGAATATTTAAAAAATGATTTCTATGGGGCATTGGGGGACCATCAGGGATGGGCAGTGAGGGAGACTATAAATATATATTAATAAATATATAAATATACATATATATAAATATGAATACCATATATATATATATATATGGTATTCAGCTTTGTTCAGGTATTTTCCCACGTCATTATAGTTGTGCTGTTAAAGTTGTAGCAACGTTTCGGCAGAATCTCATCTGCCATCATCAGGCTTATGTATTGTGTTCGTCTGTGAGTCAGTCTTTCACTGTGAAAACATATATATGTTTTCTTTTCTTATGTTTTCTTAAGCAACGTTTCGGCAGAATCTCATCTGCCATCATCAGGCTTCTGTAGAACAAAGATGAACACAATACAGAAGCCTGATGATGGCAGATGAGATTCTGCCGAAACATTGCTACAACTTTAAAAGCACAACTATAATGACGTGGGAAAATATCCGAACAAAGCTGAATACCATATATATAGGTGGTATTCAGCAGCTTCTGAGGTGGCATTCAGCAGCTTCTGACCAATTCTGGAAAACTGGTAGCAGAAATTTTGAGTAGTTTGGAGAACCGGCAAATACCACCTCTCACTGGAGATTTTACAGTATCCTTCTCCTGCCATGCACACCAAGCCACACCCATAGAACCGGCAGTAAAAAAATTTGAATCCCACCACTGATCACGATCTTTCCAGAAATTTTCTATAAATGTAAAGTGTGTAATTTATGAAAGTCAGATGCAGAAAGTTTTGAATCACAGAATTTGTGTTGGAATGATGGATGTTAAAGAACTTACTCAGAGAATAAATCACAAATGAGAAATGTTGATGATTAATATCAAATATGTCATTAATATAGCATTAAAATAGAACTATAAATGTACAAAACACAGTCCCATTTACTAAATAGATGAGCACAAAAAGTGATATTACATATGAATATGGATATCCTAAAGATGGACAGATATAGTCTCAGTGCCAGTTGAACAGAGCAAAAAAATTAAATGAAATATGCATGTTTTTGAAGTTAACACTTCAAATATCAACATTATCTGGATGAGAATAACAAGCAATAGAATGAGTTGGTACCACAAAGTATTAGTATTTTCCATTTTTCTTCATAACTGTCCATTTTAAGATTTTATTTACCTTATTTGGACAAGAATGATATTTTATGTGTTTTGAATGAAAAAATAGTAAATTTCTTAAGTATGATAATAATTCTTGAATAAGGTGCTTGTAATAAATTTACTATCAATTTACTATCATTTCAAAAAGTATTAACTCCTCTGGTCATATATATGACCTCGATATTGTTCACAGCATTTCCTAGGCTAGCTGAATGAAAGCATTCAGGCAGTCTGATTTTAACTGACAGAAGCATAGATCAAACCATGAGTGAGGGAATGATGAGAAAATTTAATGCTAATCAAAATAGACGGCAAGCCCAGAATTAATGTAACTGTGATAGAGGTGGTAGAGAAATTGATCCCTAGTTTGGAATATTCTAAGTATTTGTGATTTACTATATGTAAAAATCATCCAGATAATGATCACAATTTCACAAAATTTCCTCAGTAATGCTGATGATGATCTCTGCAGCTCAGTGTTACAACAAGCATTTCACTGACAGGACACATGATGTGTAATAATAAAATGTAAGAATATAGTTCCATATTTCCATGTTTCTTAAAGGAAATTATTCACAAAATATGATTACAGGATAGGTGGATTTGTCCTTACATGCATGATTTTTGCAGATAGAATAATAATGTGATGGAGAAAATAAAAGATTGTCTGTGTTGTAATGCATTGATTTTATGTGATCAGCTTCATGGCAGCTATAATTAGAGTTACAGTGCCCTTCTATTTAGTCTACTTGGTGCACCATGTTATATAATGAAGAATTAAATATTATGATATCAGCTGTGATCCAGTAGAACAAGAAATATTTTTATTTGTATAAATTGACCGCATCCATTGGATGCTAAAGTGGTCATAATAAAAATTGCATCAAAATAAACTTTTGATACAGAATGTCACATTTTATTGATTCATTTAATTTGCAGGCTCTGTTATGAGTAAACTTTTTTGCTATCATGGTTTTCAGTTATACTTAATAAGTTTAAAGTAAAATTAGTTTCAAGTGAAAAAAGGAAAAATAAAAATATATTAATTGGCATAATCCATGCTAAATAAATAATTTAACTTAAATTAAACAACATTAATTGCTTGACCAAGCTTGGACAATATTGCTATGAGCCTGACTCACACTGCCTTGTGAGTCAGAAATTTATTTTTAATATTATACCTATTTGAAATATGTGAATTTTTCATGACAGAGTGAGCCACTCTATGCTATAGATGGAATTTCATTCTTTTGAGCTGTTTTGGCATTGTATTTCAGTCTGATATATTCTGCAGTTCCATATCTTTTTGTAATTTATGGGATTGAGTAGAGTATTTTTTAAATTGTTCTCTCATTAGATATTGCAAAATAAAAAGAGCAGTATATCTCAATATTATTAAGAAAATATTCAGGATGCTTTTAAAAAGTGTAAGTGTAATTAGCCGGAAATCACTTATACAATTTTTGTTCAGTCACTTTGAAAATTTTGATGGCTTGTAATTATCATTAATATTCAGTGGGATGAATTTTGTAGAGTGATTGTGATCAGTTTCCATTCCATAGCCCAATGTCATACGGTTGGTTTAGTTTGTAAGCTTGTGTCTTCCATTAGCTTTTCTTCTCATCTTTGCTAAAAGGGTTCTAAGGAATCACTTGCTTATCTGTTATATTAACTACTAAACAAAACTAATGTAACATTTTATGATTTTTCTATTTGTGGCCACTCACATTTATATGAAATCATGTGGACACTTGAGTTAATTTTCCATACCACTGCAGAATATATGCTAACTTAATTTTGTTCTAATTCTCATTACCTTTTTCTCAACATGGTGAACATGTACATTGTTTGAGTTTTGTTCTTATGCCATTGCAGTCTCAGTTCCTGTTCCAAAGGAAGGATGTGAGATAGAGAGAGTAGGGAGTAACTTTAAATATTACTGGTATTCATGCATATATTCTGTGTCCATTTGACATTTTTATATATACTGGTTTCCTTCCAGTGAACGTCAACAGAAAAACTATTTACACATTTGGATCCTGTTTTCTTGGAGATATGGATTTTCCCCAATTCTCTAATTTATTATTCTATATTTTGACTCCAAGGGTATTATTACCTCATATTTTTAGTGTATGTTATCATGTATGATTATTTCATATTCACTGATGGCTAATATCTGTTGTATAATATCTGTTGTATCATTTTTATTTATCTATTCTTGTTTTTTATACAGGTTTTCTGTTATGATTATTATTCTTTATGGTTTGAATTCTTAAGTAAGAGCTTTGCTGCTTTTTGGAGGTGATCTAAAACTGGCTCAGCGGTTTGTGAGAGAATTGTGTTTCCACTGATTGTGTAAGAAGGAAGAGATCACAATCTAGGTGTAAAGTATAATTCATGAAGATTTCTCATAAATAGTTCTGTAGAGACGGGTTTTTTTTAATAGAAGCACATATACTGGAAACACTCTACAAGTTGTTTTTAAGATTTATTTTTTGTTATAAGATATTGCTGATCAATAATGGGAAACATATTTTTAATTTTGCATTGTTATTTTAATCATGTATTTACAAATCCATACAGACATGTGGCAGTCTGTGGCAATTTGATATTTACAATGAATAATCTTTGGCAATCTATTATAATCAAAGAATGATAACCTTTATATATTTTGAATATATCAGTTTGAATTAAACTCTCAGATTTAATTACATAGTTCTAATACAAATTGAATTCTATGACATTTTAATGTGACTGCAGCATATTACACCATAAGTTTGTGAGGTATTTTTAAAAGCAATGTTATATAAGAAAACATTTTTCCTGAATGTTTTGTGAACATTTTTGTCAAATAACTTGGCTTTTTTCCTCATCCAAAATTCTCTGGCAGTAATTATAATATACATTTTATTGTTACCACATATGGCAATAATATTAGGTGATCTATTTTAATATCCATTCACTCAAAGTAACATTTGTGGATATAAAAAAAGTCTTTGGCATGCATGAACAATGTTCTTTTATCCTTTGTTGCTATAAGAGACTTTGGATAAGAGACATACATATCATTTTGAATAAAACACATGTTCTGTGAAGCAAAGCTCTCGTGGCAACCTGTAGATGGCTCTGCAATACCATCTTTTGCATCTAAAGTTGCTTAAAAGAAGGGGGAAGGGATTTTGTTTGGTAAACAGGCAAGGTAGATATTTCAGTAAGAAGTACATATAACATAGTTTCACAGTTTTGTTCAAGTAACAAGCATAATTTTACTTAACAAATTTATAGAGATTAATTAAATACCAATATATGCATTTTTCCCACTTATTTCTAACACTTTCCTATGTTGGCTCAAATTTTTTTCTTTCCATCATTTTAGGTATGATGATTGTTTTTAACTTTTAGCAAATGGTATGTTGAATTTCTTCTGATTTGTTTTTTCAGTTATAATTTGTTTGATTTACTAACAATGAATTATTAATTTTTATTTTTATTTTTACAACAGTGCTGATACAACAAATTGAGGGGAAAAACAGTTTTCTTCTCAATTCAAGAGAAAGCGCATTCTGATTCGGAAGTGATGTGCCTTCCTATCTGCAGTCTCTTATTTCCTTGAGTGACTGAGGAGGAAGTAGAAAAGAGAAGAATTTACCCCTTCAAGGGCACCATCAGATCTCTTTATAAAATGATTTTAACACTTACAGATGATGCTGTTTCTTATTTTTATTGTTCTATATTCTCAGCAACCCACTGGGTCGATGTATGAAAATCTGTCATTATTTCCTTTTCAAATCATTGTTCAAACGTTATTGATAAATAGATATTTACGTACACGCATTTCTACATGTAAGTATAATTCAAATCTAGCATTAGAGTCAAAGAATTCTGATGCACTCTCACCAGTGGAAAGTCAATGGAAATTCCTTTTTCTCAGCCCAGCCCATCTAACAATCTGTTGTGAAGAAAAATAAGGAGAAGCATGGTGCATGATTTGAGTCTTTGAATGACTTGGATGAAAAGAGATAACAATAACAACAACATGCACCTCCATCATATAATAATTTCATCTCATACCATACATTTTCATAATACCATACATTTTCAATAAACTTCTAAGTAAATATCAACTTATAGATATTGTAATATATTGTAATAATTTCAAAGACCAAAGAGTGTAGGACAGTAGTCTTTAGTTTTTAAGATGAAATACGGTCCTAACAACCCCTTAATGCCTGGCCATATTGGGTCTAATGAAGAAAATTGTCAGATGTGTGGAAGATAATATTGTAGTAGATTGTCTTTATGCTTTGTGAGATGTAGTTATTCATTTCCTCTATCCTGAAGATAATTGATATATAAAAATTCAAATAATCAACTCATCTTTCATTTTTTATTCCATTAACTGGAAATCCACTAATTTCTTTTAGATCTTGAGAACTCCCTTAACTGGTCTTCTTTTAGCATGGATTGTGAAGAAATCTAATCATCTGCTAGAATGATGTAAAGATATCAATTTTCTATCCTAAAATAGCTTTCCATCGTAAAATTCAGTGTTTTCTAAACTAACTAAAATTAAACTAAAATAATTAAAAATAAAAGAATAAGAATTACAATATTTGTTTTTAGTGATGCATTAATTAAATCCTATATATCATGTCACTTAATAAGAGATTTGTAATCTGGACTAAATTAAACAATTAATGATGTATTAAAAATATCTTTCAAATATAATTGTATTTTGTTGAAAAATACTCCCATCCAACCTAAACTAAAGATTTTTGAAGGTTTTTCTTTTATTGCTGTTGTAATAAGATATCTGAACTATGATAAAAATGGGTTATGAAATGATCACATAAAACTATTTCCTATGATTTAGCAGTAAGCCATCAACTATGTATTGTAAGCAGCAAGTTTGGTTTGTAAATTAATGACCCAAAGCAAAAACAAAGCTGATGAATGCCCTAACAATCTAGCTGTTAAAAGCTTTGAAAGTGAATTCTGAGATGATAATTGGGGCATTAAATTGTACTCAATGGCTTTTATGCCTTTATTAAGCTTTTGAAAAATTAGCCAGGGCAAGCTTTATCCATTACAGAACAGAAGACATTTATTTGGGTCCATGTAGTAAACCATATGAACTTGTAACTTGTCAGGAATTGCTGACAAGTGTGGTAATTAACTGGTAAAAACTGAACAAATGGTAGTTATCACTGGAAAAGAACGTGCTTGAAAATGTTGTTCTAGTTTGGTTAAATTTAAAAAGAGACATTAGTAGTAAAGTAGAGAACTCAAAAAACTTTATTTATATTTCATACCTCCTAATCATCCACGTCCCCTAGAAAGGAGCTTTGAGTGTGTCAATAACATTAAGCATTAAAAACAACTTTTTATCCACCTTCATTATTTTTTTTAATAAATAAGTCAGTGTGGCAAACATACATAATACTCTTTCTTTCTATTTTCCCCAAAATAAACAATTTTTTTAGGTGAACTAAGAGAAAGTGACCAGCCGCAAATCACTCACTTTCAGCCAACAGTGTCAAGCCTGGGCAGTGAGCTGGTCATTTAATTCCTATCACAATGGATCAACACTAAATTGGTTTTTAAAAGGCAGATCTTGCACTTGTGGGAAAACACTCCTTTAAAAAATTCCCTTATGCATCATTTAACAATATTTAATTTACTAGGAACAAGAGGAGGTAAGAAATGAATAGCATAAGGAATATTCCCATGTACTTGCACCAAATGTTACAGTTGCCAATGCATAGTAATTTTTCCCGTAATATTGGTATCGCTGCTTTTATAGGTTTATGACTGATGCTGCTCGTCGGGAACAGGAATCTCTCAAAAAGAAAATCCAACCTAAACTGTCCTTGACCTTATCAAGCTCAGTGTCCCGTGGGAATGTATCTACTCCTCCACGTCACAGCAGTGGAAGCCTTACTCCACCCGTCACACCTCCAATCACCCCCTCCTCCTCATTTCGTAGTAGCACACCCACAGGTAAGATAAAATGGATTTGATGATTGTGGTACAAGCTTTAAAAGAAAAGCACCAAAAAATAGCGAACGAATCACAGTAAAGTTGGATTGCAAAAAGAATCAGCAATAGTAAATAAATAATACATAATTTAATTTTTTCTTCAGAAATAAATCTCATATGTATTATGGATTGGCTTTCTTTTCTGATGCAAAGTTGGTTTTTTATAGGCATGATCTCTTTTTTCAGATCATGTTGTCTTTTTATCTGTTTATTGCAGATGAAGAGGAAACTTATTATTGGCGATAAGGGGAAACAAGAACAAGCGTTGTTTCCTGAAAATAAATTAAGAAATTAAACAGGGAACTATCACAACCTTGTAGCAACAAAAGTAATGCATGAAATATGGGCTGAATATTTGTGAGTGTGTGAAAATAAATTGATATTCTCACTATAATGAGAGTAAGATGTTTTGTTAACTTTTTGTGAAATTAAGCAAAAATGATCCTATGTCACTTCTTCCTGTTTCAGAACCAATTATTCAACTAATATAGTGAAGGCCTGTGTCAGAAAAAAATTTAAACAGGCAAATCAATTTTAACATTCCAAAAATGTCTGAAAGGTTCACAATATGGATATTACCTCAAGGAAGGCTCATTGCACAAGAGATCACAAGATGAAGTACTATGGCTAAATCTCTATCAAGCGTGAAGTACTCTCATAGGAGCCCTAGTACTACCATCCATAAATAGTTTTATATATATCACTTATATGTATGTGGGCATGTGTGTACAATTTCAAAAAAAGATTTTTGACTGTTCACAACATGAGAAACAATAATGACAATTAATTGTAAAAGGTCAACAGTCAAAATCCACATATATCTATTATATTCTACTGGTAGATAACTGAGGTATATTCTAGATTACTGAATCAGACACTGAACACCCATTAGGAAATCTTCTTAATCTTAAAGTTTCTTTTATGCAGGGTAGACAGAAAATATCCCTGTGTAATTCAGCTTATCTTTCTCTAACATTCATAGATTCATTAAGAAGCAACTTTCTAAAGTAGTTTAGAGAGAAAGCAGAATCCAATATGTCCCTTTAAAAGTGCAGAGTTGCAGCATATAGGAAGTTTTATCTCTCTCTCACACACACAGAACCCTCATACACACTGGAAATTGCTCTTTCATTGTCTCTGTAGAGAGTGCCTGATCAGAGCAAACTTGTGTGTGATCCTAGTTCTTTTCTTAATCTGGAAAGAAATTCTGAGGAGCCAATCCATTCAGAGAGACTGCTATTTTCACCACGATTATTAGCTCTACTGTTTCAGTGCTGTCTTCAGTTCACCTTTGCTTCCCTAGAAATCATATACAGTTAGAATTTAATTGCCATTGTGCATCTAAAAGCTTAAATGTTTACCATAAATTATCATGATCAGAAATGAAATAACCAGGGTTTTTTTTCCCTAATTGGTTCATCATATGTGATCAAAGTCCTCTCAATTTGTCATTCATAATTCCTCTGCCACTTGCCCCTCCCCAATACCATGTTTTAGTCATTTACTAATAATTGTTAGTATATTGCAAAAAGAGCCAAATGTAATGTACGTATAATTGGGATAGAATCACATGATTATCATATTCATATAGCAGGGTAGAAAAAGCCTAGGAGGGATCATTCATGAGCTGAGTTGGAAAGATTAGTGAATTAATTCTAATAACTGAATTAAGGTAGAGGTTAAAAACAAAGCTACCAAAATCCAAACCTACCCTTATCCTTTCTGGTGAGAATTGCATCATATAGCATTTGGAAGTTAAACAGTACCAACAGATGTTATATGCCAGTGGTCCCCAATCCCCAGTTTACAGCCTGGTACTACCCGTTAGCAATTGGGCCGCCCAAGTGAAAAACCATTCTCTTCCCCCCCCCCCCATGTCGCTGCCAGTGCTGCTGCTACAGGTCCACAGATCCAGAAATGTTGACAGCCACTGTTAGATACAATGCACAGATAAGCATCAATTGTTATTGTTTTTAGTTGCGAAGTTGTGTCTGACCCATCAATAGGCACCTTGCAATAATGGATAATATGATGTAATAATCCTCTACTTTAGAGTATAATCTGTGGAACAGTATAAAGGCAACATCCAAAATGCAAGAATGGGACAACATCTTTAATAAGCATAAAAATTCAGTTTTTTAATTTACATAATAGGCAAATTAGATTAAATATTCTAAACCTGATAAATTCCTAATTTTTAATGTAGCAAATGTTCAAAAATTACATTCACATCTAAAACCCATAATACTCATCTCAAATCTATGTTAAGCCAAAATGAACAATAATAGACTATGCCCATATCACAATTGCATGTATCCTCTAATAATATTATGGTTAATATTAAGTTTCGATTATTTTAAAGAGATTTCATCTATCAACATTTTTTGAGTTATAAATTATTATAAAATACAAAGTTAATAGAAAAGCAGTGGAGGGGGGGGAAAACAAGTGAGGAAAGATAAGAAAGAAAAAGAAAAAGAAACATTGACTTCTAACTCTCTCCTAAGTAAGCATTGACTCCAAGAACTCAATAGGTATTTGTGGGGAAAGCTAACAAAAACTGGAAAATTGCAAAATTCTTTCAGGGTTGGTAGTTGTTGTATGTGGAGGTAAGAGTACAGTGGCTTTCTGGACAAATTCTTCAAGCTGAAGATATATGTAATACAAAAATTGATGTTTAAAAAAAAAAAGACTCCACCTCAGAAAAAATGGCTGAATTTTCTGCAACCTTTCCAGATTTTTAAGGTCAGTGCAAACTTTAATTAATACAGATTCCAGTAATTGCTCAAGTGGACAAAGCAACTTTCACTGCTAAGAGCTCATTGTTAAAAATGTTGTAATTTCTTTCTGAATACATTAAATCTCTGGAGTAAAAGGCACAAGAAAGCTTGCCCCCCTCGTTCTGCTGCCTCCTGCAATAGCACCAGGGCTACATATGGGGCATCTGTCTAGACATTATTTTTTTAACTAGGTTAGGGTATTGGAGAAGACACTGCTTGGCAAAGAATTGCTTTAACTCTTCAACTGCAGATTGTTCTCTTTCCAATGAAGCAAATTTCACTTTCCTTTTCAGCTGTTGAATAAGAGGCTTAATCTTATGTTCAAAGATTGGAATTAACTCTATACAAAAATTCACAAAATCAAGGAAGAACTGAATATCTTTCATAATTTGGGGGCATTTGCTATCTGCACCTTTGGGGGTCATTTGGATTATATCTGAAGAAATCCGATAACCCAGTAACCGTTGTTTTAAGATAAAGGAATGTTTTTCTAGCTTGACAAATAACTTATTTCTCCGTAGCCTGCACAAATACGTTTTGTGCATGGTGTTCATTAACCTCTTTATATCCTAAGCAAATCAAGATACTGTCCAGATACACCACCACAAATGTATTGTTTTTATTGGAAACAATTGGGTCATAAGTCTGGACAACACAGCTCCAGAACAAACCAAAATGCATTCCTTTCCACACTGCTTTGAATGCCTTTCTTTGACTCTAAAGAGTTGATATGTATTTTGGAGATCCAGTATGATAAATATGCCTGCATTCTGCAATTTATCTAGCAAGCTCAGAAAGATGGGTAATAGTCTTTTACTGTGATCTTGTTAAAGTCTTTGTAATTGTGGACATTGGGACCTCATTACTTGGGTTCAGAAAAGCCATCTCTTGCTTCTTAAGAACAGAAAAAAAAAGTACTGAAGTGGGTGAAGGTCCAATAAATCTTTTCTTCAAACTAAAAACTGCTTTAAGAACAACAGTTTCTTTGCAGACATCAGACTTGTTTGCTACAAGATGGGTAGCAAATAAATCAGATAGATAGATAGATAGATAGATAGATAGATAGATAGATAGATAGATAGATAGATAGATAGATAGATAGATAGATAGATAGATAGATAGATAATCAGTTATTGCCTCATAGTTAGAATTTTGGTCCCTGGTATTACCACAGCCACAAATCTTAGAAGGGGTACTAAAGCCTTCTCTTCCACCAAAACATCTGCAAAGTTCATGTATTTGGCAGGCCACTATACCACCTTCCTTAGGGGCTTTTGGCCAGCTGCTGCAAAAAAGTTGCCACTTGCACTAGGTGCAAATAGGGAACGTAGGGAGACACAGAACCCTGTCTCCCAATCTGTTGCAAAATCATTAAACCTCAACTTTGCAAACCCCAAGGATTTGAAAAGTTTGTGCCATGAAGAGGGAGAATATGCTTGGTATGTTTTCCAGCTTCAATGGTCGACTGCTTGATGGGGTAGTGGCACTCTAAACTGCATGATGAGACCTGCTCTTTAGAGGAGATAGAAGGGGTACTTGGGTCAATAGTAGTAACCTCAAGAGGGATCTTGCAGTCCCTCTTGGATAATCATTTAAATATGAGCCAGCAGTGTGCTGCAGCTGCCAAAAAAAGCCAACACAGTCCTAGGCTGCATTGACAGATAGAGAGACAAGAGAAAATTAAAATAATGTGAATTGTTAGTACCACTATAATGCCCTAGTAAGACCACACTTGGACTATTACATCTAGTTTTGGTTGTCCCAATATGTTGAGACTCTAGTCAAAGTGCAGGAAAGAGCAACAAAATTGATTAGTGGAAGCTAAAACATATGAAAAACAAATCGCAGGAATTGGATATGTCTAGTTTAATGAAAAAAAGCACTGTGGGTGACATGATAGCAGTGTTCCAATATCTAAGGGGCTGCCCTAAAGAAGAGGGGACCAACCTATTCTTCAAAGTACCTGAAGGCAGGACAAGAAGCAATGGGTGGAAACTAATCAAGAAGAGAAGCAACCTAGAACTAAGGAGAAATTTCCTGACAGTTAGAACAATTAGTCAGTGGAACAACTTGCCTCCAGAAGTTGTGAATGCTCCAACTCTGAGATTTTTAAGAAGAGACTGGGCAACAATTTTTCTGAAATCATATAGGGCACGGCTGTCAAACTCCGGGCCCCTGGGCTGGATGAGTCACATGCTGGCCATGCCCACACCCAGTTTAGCAAAGGGGAAGAAAGTCCTGCTATGTCATGTGACACCATCATGACGATGTATGTCTGACTCCCCTGATATAGGGTCTTGTGCCTAAGCAGGGAGTTAGACTAGAAGATCTCCAATGTCCCTTCCAACTCAGTTATTCTGCATGGATTTTCCCTCTCCCATATGAGCCATGAAAGTATAGATGGGGGAGAGCTCATGCAGTGAAACTTAGGACTGGGCTCATTGGATTGTACTAGTTCTGCCTTCTTTTTTTCCTAATGAGGTCTATAAGTACATGAAATTGTTCCAGATTCTGTGGATTTCTTTTTTAACCAATCAGTCCAGATGTTGGTGTGCATGCCCTACCTGACCTTGTCTATTGGGCTGGTTCATTCCAATCCACATCTGCTGCCAAGAACTTGAAATTGATAATGTAAAGCCTTACCTTTCAGTTGCCTTGTCTGAACTGCCGAATCTCATGCCTGGCTGTTATGATTTGTATCATGTCTCTGAAATACTCCCCTAAATATTTTCATAAATTTCTGGTAATTCTCCATAACTGGGTTGTTTTCTTCTATGATTACAGTATCCATTTAGTCACTGATTCCTTTAACAAGCTTATCATAAAGTACAATCTGTAGGGATTTCTATAGCTCAGTTTCCAATATACAACTCATACTGAGCAATGGAGGTTCCCATCTTGCCCATTTCTCCCCTAAATCTCTCTGCAAACCTCCATAGCAACACAGCAAAACTGGCTGCACAGCTGGAACTACTCAGGGTATTGAAGCAATCAGCACCTCTGGTAGTAGAAAATTCTGAACCTTCTCCTGAACTAACTGAAGCATCATAGCCACTGAGTTCCTCACTAACAGTAAGAAGTAGGAGTCTGGGAGATTGTTGTCAGATGCAAGCAAACAGACCCACACATGAAAGTTTCAAGTTTATTACCTTATTGTATATTATCTATAGACTAGTCACCCTCCTTTAAAAACAGGTAAGAATCTAGATGGGATTCAACAGAATCTCAACAGTGCTCAAAATCACAGGTTAATAAAATTCATTAAGGGAACTTATAAAGAATATTCAAAAGATATCTTCATATAAATCAACAGTATAGAAGCAAAAATTTCTTTTCACAGATTTAATAATATACATATAGACAACTAGACAAACACTTTAGTCATTTTTCTTTAGGCAATTAAATGACTATTCCATGGACATAGAAAGAATTAATTTTCAATCTAGCAGATATTGAAATATTCTTAGTACCAGGCTACATTGATTTGCATATATATTGAAAAGTTCTATAATTTTAATTTTTAATTTTTAATTTAACTCTTCTGAGAGACTTAAAAAAGAGCAAATCTAAATATTTTAGCTATGAATAATTTATAGTTAAATTATATATCCACCAAGTTAAGTTGCCCTTCATATTTTGCATTTTCTATTTACTAAAATTGAATTTAGCTGGAAAATATTACATCCTAATGTAGCATTGTATCATCTTCAAATGATATAACTTCATAGACACATCTATATAATTCTCTGTGCAACAACACAAAATGATTTTTTTTTTGCCTTTTCTAATTATGTTTTTTTTAATGCATTTATTTTAGGAAATCTGGTTCTAGAAATGTAATTACTGTATTTTTCACTCTATAAAATGCAATCCCTGTGCATCTTATGGAAAAATATAGGCTGCAGCGGCGGGGTCCTTTTACAGGACTGAACCCCGCCTCCTCTGTCTTTGTCATTGCCCGTTTTCTTCCTCTAAACCTAGGTGCATCTTATGGTCAGGTGCGTCTTATAGTGCAAAAAAATACGGTAAAGTTCAGCAAAGTTGCATAGCTTTAAGAGAGAATTTGGATTGAATTTAAGATCCTGTACAAAAACCTTAACCAAAAGTTTAATATTACCTTCTGTATTCTGAATTTCTATATTTATCAAAACACACTTTTCAATATTTGTTTTCAAAAAATGTTCATTCTGTTGGGGGGTTTTTTAATAGTATTGTGTCACTTTCTCTCATTTACTCTATTTCATACAATGTGCATAACGTTGGTGCTTTCAGAAATCAATGTATTTTAACAGCTTGTACTTCTTGTATTAAAAAAAAAAGATTCCAAAGCACCCTTACCATATTTCACAATATATATAGATCTTTGTTTTAAAGCCACCTTGCCTACTTGTGTGGTAAGGTGTAAATGGCAGAAGCCCACCCTGATAGCAGAAATGGAATATCAAGTCTGGCCAGACACATCTAAAACAACTCATGAATCACTTAACTTGAAAGGGAGTTACCAGGTCACATTTCTAAGATTACTTCCTTTTAAATGGTGTAGACCTCTGCAGTGCCGTTTCTGACCTAGGAAGTATTAAATGACTTATATTCCACATAAAAGTAGCTGATTTAAGCATATACCCATCAGAGAGCTTTTTTTTTTTAATACACAAACACAGATTGGTTGTCTCCATGGCTATTCCACACATATCTGATCAATATGCCATCCTAGTTGTTAGTATGAATATTTTTGAAGCGGTTAAATGAAATCATTACTGGAAGATTTTGTTTTTTTTAGAATAATATGAAAGTTAAAGCACAAATAAAAGAACAGCAATAGTACATGAAAAGAAAAGAAGCCCTGGAACATTTTTGGAGAGAAATTAGTGTAAGAGCAAAGGGCAGCAGCTGAGTACTTCTCATATCTTGATCTCTGATGATAGATGTTGTGAAAAAAGAATCAGGTTAAATGTTTCTTTAAAGACGAACAATGGAATCTGATTTTTTAGTCAAGTTCATTCTTAGTTCTTTATCTGGAAAAATTGCAAGATATAATCTGTGGTAGATTTCTGAGAACATTCTGGTCTTTAAGATCAAAAATTTCAATTTGTTTCTCCAACTTTTATTTATTTTCTCTTCTTCATATTGTTTTCCCTCATTTCAGTCAAAATATAATATTCAAAATACAACAATAATATACTTCATTTACAGAATCAATGTTTAAAAATTCAGAAACTTCCTGAATTTTTAGAACATTGTTTAAGCTGCTTTTGAAAACAAATACTTACGTTAATTTAGCTCACCAAATAGGATATTCTTCAGAATAATCTTTTTCAACAGTAAGAAAGTAGTAGCATGATTTCTCATTAAGTAGTTATTTAAAATTGCATGTTTGCCTGGAGGTAGGATAGTGCTGCTTGCATAGGTAAAATGGTTAAAATGATGAAGTTTGAATTAATAAAATTGTACTGAAGAGTTTATTTTTATGAAGCTGTCAATCAAGACAGTCTTGATTGCCATTATTTGCCTATTATATGCACTCTATATATTGCACATATTCATTAAAAGGAATGTTTTTCAAAATGAATGTGTCATTTATCAATGTGTCAATATATCAATCAGTGAATGAAACATACACATTGCCCTTTAATTTCAAATGTAAAACAGAGAACATACTTTGTAGATCAAAGAACATTGACTTTTCCCCCAGTTCATGCTGAAAGTATAGATGGATTGAATCAGACATTTTTTTTAAAACAAATTTTATTAATTTTACAAAAACAATGCACAAACAATTAAGGCATAACAGCTTACAAATTCTTTTCTAAAGAAATAATAATAATTAAAGAAGAAAACCAATAGAACATACAAAATGATTCCAAATTATAATATCAATATTTACGTTATCTATTTAACTTCATATCTTACCCCAACTTCTCCTTTTCATTCTAATTATCCAAGTTATTTCTTGCTAATTAAAATTTTATTGCCTTTTATCAACATACAAAACACAGAACAAAACCTAAAACATCTTTTCTGAAGGCTGCTTGAACCCGAGTTAAAACTCTTCACACAGACGAAATTCAAACATCATATTCACTTTATATATCCATCCATATCTTATTACCATTTTCAATATCATTCTTTGTCTGTTCTATTTCCAGCTATCCATTCATCTTTTTTTTTTTACTATACTTCTCCTATACAGTAATTGGAGTGACGCCTTTAACTCATTGCCCTAACTTAAAAGTACTTCATATAACACTTAATTTATCTTGGGATTCTGTTTAGTACATTCTAAAATTACACAATAAATTTTATAAAAAAAGTCAAAAACTAAAGAAAAAAACCTATATAACCACTATCCATATCATTTAAAAAGAAAAAAAAAACTAATCATATATATTAATACTCATTTATATCTTAAACATTCTACTCTAGATACACATATAAAAGCACAATCTTATGTACCTTCCAGAATCCCCCCCTTTTTTCCCCAATTAGATTCACCCATTGTCTCTAAATAAGCTTTTTTTCTTTAAATCTTGCTTCCCACCATTGAGGCTTCTTCTCCCCCCCTTTCTCTCTTGCTTATTCTTCTCCTTGCCCTTTTTACCCCTTTGTCTCTCCTCCTCCCTTTTCTTACTCCCTTTCCGTTGCTTTCTAACCTTACATCCACCTTTCCTCTCATTTTTCTCTTTTTTAGTTGTTTTTTCAAACCTTAAAATCCCCTTTTTCTTATCCTCTTTCTCCTCCTCCCTGGAAAAAAACCATTGTTCATCAAAGATGGCTTCTTGTTCCTCTTCTTCTTTATCCCAGTCATTCTGCTGCGTAGTCAACTTTTCATAAGTACATAACGCCATTTCTAAAAATTGAAATAGAGTGCCCAAAGTATCTTTTCCATCTTGTTCTTCCTTTTTATATTTTTGATATTCAATCTTTAGTTCATCCACAAGCGATGCCATCATGAAAAGAGAAACTTTTCCCAAAACAATCACCCAAGTATTTTTAATCAAAAATAATTCAAAAAAAGTTCCAAAAATTAATACTTTTTTTCCTTCTTCTACTTCTCTTTCTGGGGTTACTGTTTAATCAAAAAGGTCCAATTACCATATGTCTTTCTTTGGGATTCTAGGCAATCTCCTCCTTTTTCAGCTTCTGCTCCAATTTTTTTTCCTCTCCCTTCCCACTTACAACAATTTTTTTTAAATGATCAGAAATCCATACCTCCAATAAGGGTTTTCCGATTTCTTAAATTATTAAGTCCAATGTCCAAAGAGTCTTTTGTCCCTTGGCTTCAACTTTCAGAATAATTCACCTTCAGTGCCCAAATAAATTTCAAATCTTCATCTGCTGTTTCTATGAGGTGGGAGAGTGAAGAAAAAAACATTTCCCTTTAACAGCTTTCTCCGCCGCTTTCCGATCTTCTAGGGATACAATGTATCCTCCAGCAATTCAGACAGTTCAGTTCAGAGAATTTAAGAGATGTTGATTGACCCGGCTCAGCCAGCACTTTCACTTTTCTTGCTTCCTCCAGCACAATCTTACCCGTTTGCAGGCTTCTTCGTGGTGGCCATTACTGACCGCCATTACATTCCCACCACCTCGGGAAAAAGGGGTTTTTCCGGACGAGGAGGGGGTCTGTGACACCCCCAACCCCCTGTCCAGCTCCCCTCTCTCTTCGGCTGCCTCTACAGGGCAGCCATATCCCCCTGACCCATTTGAATCGGGGGCACCTCGATCAAGCACAGTAGGCATCGCGAACAGTTGCGAATTCCTGCTGCCACCGAAGCCACGCGGAACCGGAAAACGAATCAGACATTATTTATGATAAATAAATAAATATTTATTATATATTCTACATCTATGGTGTAAAAAGGAAATTATCTAAACCAAATACTATGGTCTAGTATTTGGACTCATATACTATTGTATACAATATTTTGATTTATACTGTTTATTCATAATACTTAGTTTTCAATTACAACTACTTGCAAGTCTCTGTTGAAGGGAAAGACAGAAAAGAGAATTCAGGTACTACTCAAAATTAGTCTCTAAGTATGCACAGAAAGGTATTGTCATAATCAGGGAACAAAATTTAGGAAGTATAACAACATTTTCTGCCTGATAAGGGATGAACAGAACACATGTTTGCTTTCCAACAGATATTGAGACATGTATGAATTTGAGAAAGAACATTTATCGTAGGTTTGGTCACTTAGAAGAAAATGCTTAGGCTTGAATCATAGAATGTTTTATACAAAAATAAGAAAGAAGTTTGATTGCTGAATACAGTAAGAGCAAAAATGATGTAAATTAATGATGTAAACCATAAATGGAATGCTTAGCAAATGACAGTGTTGAGCAAGACATGGTAAAAAGTATCATGTCTTCCTGATTTTTATGTTTGTGGTAACACCAAAAATGTTTTGTTTGGGGGGTATGAATATATGTCTAGCATTGTAGACAGATAATACCATGTTGTTTTCACAAACCTGAATGATTTGCAATCAGAATTACTGTAGGTAAAGTGACATGTTTTATCAGAAAGGATATTACAATTAAATTTTAAAAGAAAAAATATTGCATTTGAAGGGGAAATTGTGACTTGATAGTTGTAGTATTTGACAGGAAAAGTATACAAACCCAAATAGCAATGGCAATCACACTTAGACTTTTAAACTGCTTCACGGTGCATTGTAACTCTCTTTCTAAGTGGTTTAGAGTCAACATATTGCCCCCAACAATCTGGATCCTCATTTTACCAACCTCATTTTGGGGGAGGGAAGTTTGGAAGGCTGATTCAACCTTGAGCCAATCAGGATCAAACCACTGGCAATCAACAGAATTAGCCTGCAACACTGAATTCTATCCACTGTGCCATTATGCTTTCATAATGAGAGAGAGAGAGAGACCTCAAAGAACAAATGAAGGTGGTGTGTGTATGTGAGAGAGAGAGAGAGAGAGAGAGAAAGAGAGAGATCGTATATACCTTGTGATCTGCCAGACATTGCTGAACAATATGTTTATACAACACAGGCTGTGTGAACTTCCTGCAACTCTATTTTTGGCTTCCTTCTGTCTAATAACTGGGTTCTCCACTGGCTGAATAACAACTTCCTTTGTAGAAAGAGAACTGGAAGAAGCCCAGCAACATCAAACAGTTATGAGTGCATGTATACAATTTTATCTGTCCCTGAGGCTGTTTCTTTTTTTAATTTAATCCCTTCCTTTTGGTGATTCCTTACTGACTTTTCCCTGTCCCTCAGTCACAGTAATTCTTACTGTGCGACTGAAATAAAATCTGGCAATCAAGACAAACATTCAGCCTTCCAAGAGCTGCTTCTTAAAACTAAAAGCTTTTATATCATTGCAAGCCTCACTGACTTGGCGATTAGTTACATGGGAATTTTCAAAGTAACCTCCACAAGGAGCAATGTTGCTAAAGAGTAACATTCTTGTCTAAATTGCATTCATAAATGCTGCTTTTCATCTTACAGTGTGTTTCAAACATCTCTGGAACTTCATGGATTAGAGGAACTAACCTGAACCATCTTGTGAAAATTCCTGCATGTTGCCAGAATGACTCCTGTGTTGAATGTGATTTTGCTGACCGCCATTATTACAGTGTAGAATTATTATACTTATACATCTGTCTGATTTATTTATTCTCATTTTTCTTTTCATGTAATGGCACTTTTGGTCTCTTTTCAATAAATGATTTATTTCATGCAAGACAAGCAACAAGGTGTGGATGTAGTTTGTGCAATAGTAGCATTTACTCACCGAATGGTTTAGTATTCACATTTGCAGAACGCTAACATCAATATAGTACTTCTAGCTCTATATGTTTTATCTAATTTACCAGTGCAATAATGTGTCTGGACATTTTTTTTGTCCATTTTCGATTGATAATGCTTTAAAATAGGCATTAAAATGTTAATGCCTTGATCTATGAAAAGGTTTTAAAGTGTTTAAATATCTTGGTGAAAAGGATTACTGTGGATTAAAATATAGAAGGATGCAATATAGGCCATCTATTTATATTAATTGTATACTGCCCAGTAGTGTCTGTGGAGAGTAAAACTGTCCAAGTGACTGCAACACCCATTTGATCAAAGCTCGGCCCTCACCCATTTTTAATATGTATCATGATGTACATAAAAGAGCAAGTCTTCATTCTCATGATTGTGTCTACCATATTTCCTTTTTAAATTCCCTCCTCTGTGGAACACCCCAATACTGCCATTGCTACAGTCTCTCAAGAGGGACTTATATAGAGATCTCCTTTTGTTTTATCCATCTGACTTAGGTCTGTAACAGCAACATCTATAAGTACTTGACACTTTTCTTAGAAAAGCTTTTCCCATTTTGGTATGTGCATGATGTAAGCAAGAAGAGAGCAAAACTTGGACGTTTGCTTTTCTTACACTTTCCCCCTTTTTTCCAGCAGAAAACAATGTTATGAAGTCATCTGGCCTGAAAACCGGGATTGACTTCAGAACTCAATCTTCCCAGTCTTAGTTCAGTACCTTAACACTGAAAGATTTGTCAAATAACTTTACAACAGCTGTAAAGCCAAAACATTAAACCTAAACATTGAATTTAATTGTACATGTATAAATTGACAGGTGTGTGTGTGTGTGTGTGTACTTATTTCATATGAATGAAATGTCAGTGGTTCTCACTTAATGGAGACTCATTCAATGACTGTTTGAACTTGCAGTGGTGCTAAATGAATGGCACTTATAACTCATCCTCAAAGTTCTGGCCATCCCACATCACAGTCATTGTTTGTGATTCAGGCACTCAACAATTGGCCCAGATTTCCAGCTGTTAACAGTGTCTTGCAGTCACATGATCATAATTTGCAACATTCCCTCCTGGATTCCCTCAAGCAAAGTCAATGGGGAAGTCAGCAAGAAATTGAAAATGACAATCATATGAGATTCTCAATAATCAGTGTTGATTTGCTTAATGACAGTAATCAGAAACTACCAAAGCTATTGCTAAGCAGCACAGTCACATAATGTCACACTTTACAACCACATCATTTAGTAACATAAATTCTGGTCCCAATTACTATTATTAAGCAAGGGCTACCTTTATAGAATATAAATGCACAAGAATAAAAAAATAAAATAATAATAATTAATAGTTCTGGAGTGCTGGGTTGGGACTTGAACTATTATATTTTTACCAGTCCCAAACTGAATCAAACCAAAGACTAAATCAATAATAAGACAGGTAATAAGACAGGAAAAATTGTTGAAGATAATGGATTAAACTTGATAATGAAGAATTGATAAAAGTAACACTAGAAGAAGGTACAAGTAATTAGGAGTCCTCAGGAGCTTCAGACCTGTTGCACAACCAAATAAAGGAAGCTACTTCAACCAAATATATAAAGAGAGTTTGGAAAATTATGAGATCAAAGCTAAATGGAGGAAATATCATAAAGATAAATAACACTTGGACAGTTCCTGTATATGATACTCCGCTGGAATAATTGATTGGATTCAGCTAGAACTAGATAACTTGAATTGAAAGACATGAAAACTAATGACAATAAACCTTGCTCTGCACCCAAAAAAGTGATATTGATCTATTGTATTTGCCCAGATTTCAGGGTGGACGAGAACTCTTCACAGGTGAAACAACCCCTGGAAGACAAAAAACAAATGACTACATAAAAAAGCAAAAAAGTCTTTGCTGAAGAAGGTGAACAAGGAAAACATCTTGAAAACAAGGAGATTGAAAGCAGAATATCAAAAGGAAACAATTGAGCCTCGAATTTCTAACCTGAAAAAGAAGCCTACGCACAGTCAATACCTGAAGGACATTAAAGGAAAGGCAGAAGCAAAGATAACATGGATATGGTTGAGATCAAGGGTGCAGAAGAAAGAAACTGAAAGCTTCATTTTGGCTGCAAAAGAACAAAACCTGCAGACCAATTCCATGAAAGCAAAAATTCAACATGTCAGTAACAACAGCAAATGTTGGTTATGCAACAAGAAAAATGAAACAATGGATCATTAGTGGCTGCAGCAAAATTTCACAAACTGATTGTCTACAACTTCATGATTGAATTACCAAAATCATACATTGGATGCTTTGCCAGAAGTTTGGGTTTGAATCAGCAAAAATTACTGGGAAAACCAAATTAACAAAATTCTTGAAAATGAATGGATCAAGATCTTGTCGTACTTTGAATCTAATCGGACATCTGGACCATAACACGCCTGACCTCACTATTGTAGGGGGAAAAGTATAGTTCATTGAGGTTGCAATACCAGGTGAATTGACCAAACTGGCCTACAAGAAAAACCAAATGAAAAACATAATAGAGGCATGGAAAGACAAAGCACTACATAGCCAGTACATTAAACAAAATAAGAGGAAAGTAAATAACAAGACCTGATAACTAAGAGCAGAAAAGTTGAAGAAAGAGGTCAAATGACTAATTCTGGTTTAAGGACCAGAAGGCCAAGTCTTAAGGACAAATGCATACAAAGCCAGAATTGAGAAGACAGTAACAAGCATGACAAAGCAGCAACAATGGTGCATTGGAAGATCTGAAAAAAAATATCATTTGTCTGCAAGCAAGAACTGATGGCATCGTAAAATAGAGAAAATCATAGAAAACGAAGTAGTTAAATTGTGCTAGGACTTTAGAATTCAAACAGACGGGCACTTGTACCATATCACTCTGGACTTAATAATTGTCCATAAGAGAAAAAAGGCTGGATGTTGGATGTGCAGTGACTGGAGACAGCACAATAGAAGAGAAAGAACAGGAGAAGATAACAAAATATAAATACCTACAAATAGAAATAGTACAAGTATGACAAAGGCAAGGTACTACCAAAAGTAATAGAAGCCTTGAGTGCAATCCCTAAACAACCAGCACACCACTTCAACATCATTGGCATTGATAAATTTGGCATCAGTCAATTGCAAAAGGTAGTTTTACTGGGAACAGCTTCCATCCTTTGACAATATCTGTAACACCATCAAACTTTCAGATCTGCCTATCGCAGGTCCTTTTAAGGATTCAATAGAAATGGCAAATCCAGTCTGAACATCTGACTGACTGTGCAATGATCAATAATACCTGGACAATACCTGTAATATGATATTCAGCTGGAGTAATTGATTGGACTCATCTAGAACTTGATAACTTGGATTAAAAGACATAAAAACTAATGACAATTCATCATGCTCTGCACCCAAAAAGTGATATACTCAGCTGCTACTTTAACAACTCTTAGGTCCCGGGTTAGGACTTGAACTATTAAGTTTTACCAGTTCCAGTCTGTGAACCTAATTGAAGATTAAATTGATGATAATGATGATGATGATGATAATTTGTACATTCTTGAAAGAAAATATGCAGAAATGGAAAACAGTTCTAACAACAAATGGGAAGAACATTGGTGAAATTAACACTAGATGAGGAATCTTCCAATGGGACTCACTTTTGCCACTACTGTTCACCATCACATTAATTCCACTGACAATAATCCTATGAAACACAAAACCGAGATACCAAATCTCAAACCAACATTGCATGATAAACCATCTACTATACATGGATGACTTAAAACTATGCGAAAAGCCCCATTGAACTTGAACTCAACACAGTTCAACTGTTCAGCAGCAACATCAGAATGAACTTTGGACTTGAAAAAAGTGCTATACTATTTGTGCAAAGAGGAAAAATGGGGGAAAAAATAGAAGGAATAGAACTGGGAAATGGAAGCATCATGAAAGCATTAGCAAAGGATAAGGGTTACAAATACCTAGGCATATTGGAAACAGATAACATCTTGAATGGAAAAGTCAATGAGTCAACAATGAATACATTAGGAAGGTCCACAAAATATTAAAATCAAAGCTGAATGCAGGAACATAATTAAGTCCATTAATACATGGGCAGTTCCACTGTTATACTACCCAGCTGGAATCATCAACTGGATTGGCTGAATTGGAAAACGTGGACCCGAAAAATGTGTAAAATTTTGAATATGTACCATGCTTTACACCCACAAAGTGACATCAACAGGTTGTACTTGCCAAGAAGAATAGGGGGCAGTTCTATTAAACTGTAGAAAAAGAAAAACAAACTTTGAATGACTATGTGAATAAAAATATAAAAAAATTGCTGCAGGCTGTGAAAATGGAGAACATTATAAAAACAACAGAAACAAAGGTAAAATATAAGTCAAAAACAACTGGACAACAGATTAAATGGATGGAAAACCAAAGCTTTGCATGGACAGCATTTGAAAAATATTATAGGAAAATCTGATAAGAACTTGATATGGGCATGGCTTAAGATGGGAACCATCAAGAAAGAAACAGAAGGTTTAATACTTGCTGCTCAAGAGCAAGCACTACAAACTAATGCCATGAAAGCAAAGATATAAAAAATCCAGTGATAATCCAAACTGCTGACTTTGCAAAGACCAAGTTGAAATTGTTTCATATTTAATATGTGAGTGCAGCAAAATTGTGCAAACTAATTACAAAGCTAGACATGACCAAGTTGCTAAATTAATCCACTGCTCATTATGTAAAAAATACAACTTATCTGTATCTGAAAAGTTATGGGAACATAAAGTGGAAAAAGTTGTCGAATATGAGAAGGTGAAAATCGTGTGGGACTTTTGAATACAGCCAGATCACCATTTGGAACACAACACACCAGATTTCACAGTTGTTGAAAACCAAAGCGTACAATTAATTGATATTTCTGTACTAGAAGATGCCAGCGTTGAAGAAAAAGAACGGGAAAAAATCACGAAGTATTGCACCTGCCATCGAAACTGCGATTATTGATGAAATATGTAACAATGATACCCATTGTCATCAGGGCACTTGGTACCATGTCAAGAATACATCAAAATACATCAAGAAATTGCAGCTTCTTGCAATAACACCAAAAAAACTGTGTTACTCTGAACATTGAACATTTTAAGAAGATATTTGGTTGATATCTAGGATGCTGGCACCAACCCGTATCAACCATTAGCGCCAGTCAATCATTTGTGATGCATTTTTAAATGTTAGTTGACTGAGTTTCATATTTGTTTTATAATAATAATAATAATAACAACAACAACAACAACACATCAAGTGAGTTCTATTCTAGATTGAATATCAACAAGACTCACATAGAACGCTGTGGCTCATGGGAATTCAGCTATGCTACAGGGCTCAGCTTCCTCTGCTAAGCAACCAGGGCATAGAGTTGACAAGTGATTGGAAGATGAACAAAAAAAGCAAAAAATCTGAACAAAGGGGGGAAAAGTAATCAATTATGGAAGGCTATTGTCTATCTGAGATAACAAAATGGATTTGAAAAGCACATGTTCAAGATATGGAAGGATATGGAATAAGGATATTGAAATCAATGAACAAAGACATACTAATTTGAAACCCAAGCACTTTACTAATGTGGAATTACAAGAGATTGCAAGCAGAGCAGGGCTAGATGAAGGGTCAAGCGTAACTGATGATAGAGATAATTTAGAAATGGAGAACAAGTAGTGGTGAAAAGAAGGAAACCAGAGAATCAAAAGAACAAGAAGCAAGAGCTGGATTAGATCTTGAAGAACCAAATTAGCTGAGAAGATTAAGACTCAGATTAAAAACATGATAATTTTTTTTTTACCAGAATTGAATCAAGTTAGTAAGAGAAGTTTGGCTAAATTATTGAAGAATGTGAATGAAGCTGTTCAGACTATTGCAACAGAAACATTAACTCAAACAACCAGCTAAGATATGCAGCAGTTTATGTTACCACTGAAGAATTGGGCTTAAAATTGGAAAGAATAAAGCAGAAAGGGAAAACCAAAGTGGTAAATCTGTCTTGATTTAAAAATAAAATTCATTTTGATTTAAGTAATTTGAAGAATTTGAGAAAAAGAAGCCTGAAGAATTTTTTTAAAAAATCAGAAACAGCAAAATATTACTTAGAAAACAAGGAAATTTAACCAGTTGTGGGTAAAGAGATGAAATAAAAAGTTGTGATATGAAAAAAATATAGTGATATGATAACCAAATACAGGAACTCCTCAACTTACAACAGTTTGTTTAATGACCATTCAGAGTTACAAGGACACTGAAAAAAGTGTCCTATGACCATTTTTCATAGTTACAACCATTCTAGGATTCCCATAGTCATGTGATAAAAATGCAGATGGTTAGCAACTGTTCAATTATCACTGCTCAAAAAAATAAAGGGAACACTTAAACAACACAATGTAACTCCAAGTCAATCACACTTCTGTGAAATCAAACTGTCCACTTAGGTAGCAACACTGATTGACAATCAATTTCACATGCTGTTGTGCAAATGGAATAGACAACAGGTGGAAAGCAGAGGCAGTTAGCAAGACATCCCCAATAAAGGAGTGGTTCTGCAGGTGATGACCACAGACCACTTCTCAGTTCCTATGCTTTCTGGCTGATGGTTTGGTCACTTTTGAATGCTGGCAGTGCTGTCACTCTAGTGGTAGCATGAGACGGAGTCTACAACCCACACAAGTGGCTCAGGTAGTGCAGCTCATCCAGGATGGCACATCAATGCAAGCTGTGGCAAGAAGGTTTGCTGTGTCTGTCAGCGTAGTGTCCAGAGCATGGAGGTGCTACCAGGAGACAGGCCAGTACATCAGGAGGCATGGAGGAGGCCATAGAGGGCAACAAGCCAGCATCAGGACCTCTACCTTCACCTTTGTGCAGGAGGAGCACTGCCAAAGCCCTGCAAAATGACCTCCAACAGGCCACAAATGTGTATATGGCTACTCAAACGATCAGAAACAGACTCCATGAGGGTGGTATGAGGGCCCAACATCCACAGGTGGGGGTTGTGCTTACAGCCCACCACCATGCAGGACATTTGGCATTTGCCAGAGAACACCAAGATTGGCAAATTCGCCATTGGCGCCCTGTGCTCTTCACAGATAAAAGCAGGTTCACACTGAGCACATGTGACAGATGTGACAGGGTCTGAAGATGCCGTGGAGAACGTTCTGCTGCCTGCAACATCCTCCAGCATGACCGGTTTGGCAGTGGGTCAGTAATGGAGTGGGTTGGCATTTCTTAGGGGGTCACACAGCCCTCCACGTGCTTGCCAGAGGTAGCCTGACTGCCATTAGGTATTGAGATGATATCCTCAGATCCCTTGTGAGACCATATGCTGGTGCAGTTGGCCCTGGGTTCCTCCTAATTCAAGACAATGCTAGACCTCATGTGGCTAGAGTGTGTCAGCAGTTCCTGCAATATGAAGGCATTGATGCTATGGACTGGCCTGCCCATTCCCCAGACCTGAATCCAATTGGGCCCATCTGGGACATCATGTCTCACTCCATCCACCAACACCACGTTGCATCACAGACTGTCCAGGAGTTGAGGGATGCTTTAGTCCAAGTGTGGGAGGAGATCCCTCAGGAGACCATCTGCCACCTCATCAGGAGCATGCCCAGGAAGGTCATACAGGCAGGTAGAGGCCACACACACTACTGAGCCTCATTTTGACTTGCTTTAAGGACATTACATCAAAGTTGGATCAGCCTGTAGTGTTTTTTTTTTTTCATTTTAATTTTGAGTGTAACTCCAAATCCATACCTCCATGAATTGCTAAATTTGATTTCCATTGATAATTTTTGTGTGATTTTGTTGTCAGCACATTTTGTTGTCAACACAACAATTTTTGTGTGATTTTGTTGTCAGCACATTTTGTTGTCAGCACATGAACAAAGTATTTAATAAGAATATTTTATTCATTCAGATCTAGGTTGTCTTATTTTTGTGTTCCCTTTATTTTTTTGAGCAGTGTATATGACCATTGCTTGTCCCAAGATCATCTGATCAACTTTTGTAACCTTCTGGCCAGCAAAGTCAATGGGAAAGATTGGTTCATTTAAAAACTGGATTACTAACTTATCAACCACAGTGATTCACTTAACAACTAAGGCAAGAAAAGTTGTAAAATGGTACAAAACTCATGTAACAAATGTCTTACTTAACAACATAAATTTTGGGCTCAATTGTGGTTGTAAGTCAAGGATTACCTGTCCTGCAGTTTCAACAAAATTCACAATTTTGAGAAAATCAGCATTATTTCTAAAGACCTTTGACAGTGGATATAGTGCACCACAAGTGAAAAACCTAATAAAGAAAATACCTTGAAATTCTGGAAGAACTTTGGGAAAACAACAAGAAGCACAATGGGAATGCCAAGTGGATCAAGCAGGTTGAAAGTACTGTAAAAGTGACTAGAATGGAAATGTTTACATAACAACAAAAATGGTACAAAAACAAATAAGTTCAAAAATTAGAGTGCCTCGGGTTTAAATAAGCTGCATGGATTCTGGTTGAAATCATTAACAGGTTTGCATGCAAAATTAGCAAACCAGATAAATCAGGTCCTGGAAACACCAGAAAGAGAAAAATGGTTAACTGGAAGAACTACTTTGATTCAGAAGGATGCAGAAAAGCGAAATAAAATTACAGGCCAATAACTTGCCAGTTAAAAACATACTTTCAGCAGTAGTGGGATTAAAAAAAATTTACTACAGGTTCTGTGGGCGTGGCTTGGTGGGCGTGGCAGGGGAAGGATACTGTAAAATCTCCAGTGAGAGGTGGTATTTGCCGGTTCTCTGAACTACTCAAAATTTCTGCTACCGGTTTTCCAGAACTGGTCAGAACCTGCTGAATACCACCTCTGACTTACAGGCATTATTGCAAACCAAATTCATGGATATCTGGAAGCAAGGATTTGCTGCCTGTAGAGCAGAAAGGGTACTATAACAATTCAAGAGGAACCAAAGACCAATTGATGATTGATAAACCGGTTTTGAAGAATTGAAAGAAAAACAAATTTCATGGCTTGGATTGATTATAAGAAAGCATTTGATTCTGTTCCACACAGTTGGATTGAGAAATAGTTAATAGGAATTTTTGGAATTAGCAACAACATTTAGAGATTCCTTAAGATTTCCATGAAGCTATGAAAACTAAGTTGATGGCCTATGGAGAAGAATTTGGTAAAGTTGAAATCAAATGGGAATTTTTCAAGGTGACTCACTGTCATATGTACTTCCAATGGCACCACTAACAAGTATTTTGAACAAGACAAACTTTGGCTATGAATTGGCAAAAAAAAGTTGAAAATTTTCCATTTGCTCTACGTGGATGATTTAAATTTGTTTGGAAAAACAAAAGCTGAACTGAATTCACCATTAAAAAGCATTGAGGAGTTTAGCAGGGATATTGGAATGCAATTTGGCATGGACAAATTAATTGTGAGACAATTATTGTTAAGGTAGGAAAAATTGTCAAAGATGATGGATTTGAACTTAATAATGAAGAGCTGATAAAAATAGTTTAGTATTTGTTCAATTTCATATAGTTTGATATGATTTTTCTACAATTAAATTAACTAACTTAATTAGTTGTTGTGTAGTATTTAAAAAAAAATGATTGAGATTGCTACTTGTACTTTTTACAAGGCAAAAAGTCCTATTTGGGAATCTGTAGAGAAAGTGCATTGTAAGAGCAATCATTGTCATTGTTAAACTGTATAAAATATCAGTCACATTCATTGGTATTTTAGAGAATGTTGAGTTTGACTTGGTGTTAATTTTGTTCCTTATATTATCTTCAATTATTGACTTGGTGTTAATTTTGTTCCTTATATTATCTTCAATTATTGCAAAGAAAGCAAAACAAAAGGCCAAACATATATATCTTAGCAAAAAAATGTTCTCTTTTGGCATGCCAGAAACATGCACTTTTCCTTTGGCAAGTTAAATCAACCAGCTGATTTCAACATCCCTAATAACAACTTTTTGCCTGCCATTGCTGAAAATGTCTGCAATTTATTCAATCAAAACACTTCAGCAAAGAAAGAAAGAAAGAAAAGAGCCCATCAAAAACTTTATGCAGCCTGGAAATCTGTCAACCAATCTCAGCCACAAAGCAGATGAATATGTAGCTAAGCTTTCCCTTTATTCTCCAGCCCTTTAGATGTTGGCGCTACTAAAATTCCTAGTCAAGTCAGGAAGGCTGTTTTGGTAAACAATTTTCCTGACTTTTGTAAACATTAATCTTGAGTTGGAGAATTTGTAACTTTAATTATCTTGCTTTATTCCTGTTCAGGTGGGATATTTATGTTGGTCTATAATAAATAAAGATTTGATAAAGCTCAGGTTGGTTATGTAAAGAAAAAAAAATCATTGCTTAAATGAAAGGATATTGTGAATAATGATATATGACTAACAAAGCTCAACTTTCCATGCTTGTGTAAACAAGAAAGAAACATAATTCCTTTGATGCCGTTATGTAAACCAATCCTAAAGATATATAATTCATTTAACAGCTCGATCCTTTAAAATATTAATAGCTGCAAGTATTTTTAAAGCTTAATGAACATCTTGGGATATACTGTATCTGTCAAGATTCTAAGTAAAGAGCATTATAAAATATTGCAGACTGAAAGAATCCTAACAAACAATTTTGCTAGTGATGGCATGCCTTCCTCTCATTATCTTTTGTAACTTGGTCCTAAATATATTCCTAGGATGCATCTCAAAATATAATTTGTTGGCTGATAAAATTTTCACTGACAAAAGCATGCACAGAAGACACAATATCAACATACTGATTGGGATTAATAGGCGTAAAGTTTAAAACATTTTAAAGGAACCAATTTGCCTCTTAATTCATCTGTCTTCAACTGCCAGCTGTAGAGTTCCACTGAAGTCATTAGGCTTCACCAAGGAAACCCAAGTTCACATTTCCCCTTAACCAAAGTCTTCACTTCGTACAAGGGTCACGTTCTTAGCCAAACCTACTTTACAGGATTGTTGTTAAAAGAGATCTCAATGTAAATTGTTAATATCCAAACATGCAATAACTCCATGGTCTGCCAGTGGTAATCAGAAATTCAGAATTTGAATTCTTGTTGGCAGATTTGCCAGCTATAGATTAGAGAGATGGTAGACATAAAGCAAGGTCTGTGTATGTGATTAGTTTCTGGAGGTCATGCGTCAGCTGTCATTAGTTTGGCAAGATTTGTAACACACCCAATTTGATTTAGAGTAAGATGTGAACCCTGTGGAAATCTCAGCTACAAGAAACATACATGAAACAGTACCAATTTCAGGCTGTTTATAGCTGATATTGGTAAGGAAAGATAGAATCATTTCGCAGAAAGATGGAAGATAGGTCTTCAAGCCTGATGTCTATATTAATGGTTCCATAGAAACATTGTTCTGCTTCCATTTCATTAACAATTTTTGTCTGCTTTGGATGCCTGGTGAGTAAACAGCTTGCTGTCAGCCATACAGCCTAGAACAGAAGCAGCCAATGTCATATAGGTGAGGACTACTTTTATTTCAACATCTGAGTAACAGAATCTTGCAAATCTGAATGAGTTTCCCCTCCACACACTTTAGTTTCTTGTGAATTAGGGAAGGGCTCACCTGAGAAATTTGGCCAAGGTTCAAGCCCAATCTATCGGTTGTCCCTTGCATTCTTCCAAGACTTATGCCTTTTATCTTTGCTTAAGATTAATGCTGGCTATGATTAAAAGATTTGAAGGCTCGGTAAATACATGGTTTATGGGAAAGAAGCGGGGTCTCAATGATATCCATCACATTGTGTCTGAATTCCATCAACAGCTTACACCGGTTCAATGTCTGATTTTTTTCAACATAGACTACTATATCCTTGAATGGCTGGGTGGACATTTGAATCACTATAAGTCCATGTATTTTTCATTTGTTAAATAAATAAATATGGGAAAGAAAAATCCTGAATGCTATTAGTCTTTAACAACATTAAAAACATTATTTTTCCTCATGGCACACAAATGAATTTAAGAACTGTTGTTACATACACCTACACATTTAAAGTCTGCTTTCTCAATGTTCTTCATTCTTTTTAACGATCATCTCATATAGACATATTCATATTTATGATAACTTTAAAAATTAAATTTTAAAACTTGCAAAAGCACATTCTGCAGATGATTGCTGCACTTTGATAACATAAGAGTTGAATTACGAATGTGCACAATGCAGTTATCCTCACATCAGGACAAATTGCTAGCATGTAATTCTTATTAGTGTTACGTTATAATTTCTATTAATTCCAAAGGGCACAGAACACATTAAGGCTCGTCAACATATTATTTTATACTGTTTATTATCTAGAAAATTATGCCTTTCAGATGATTTCCTGGAAAAAGAAAACCTTAAAAAAATCTCCTTTGGCTTTAATACAGAGGAAAAGAAGAAAAATATTCAGTCTTACTGTCTCCTTTTCCCTAATAAAACTCTTCTGGACATCAATATTCAGAGTAAAGCTGAAAGATGGTTTGTGCAATATATCGCAATAATTATTTAGCCAATAAAGATTTTGTGTCCTGACTGTATTAAGAAACATTGTAATTAAGACTAATCTATTAGTTATATAGGATGGGAAGTAAAGCAGGAAAAAAATAGCTATCAGTAAATTAAAATCGGATTTTTAAAATAGATCAACTATCTTCTATCAAGTCAGTGTTGACTTTTAGCAATCCACATAAATATATTTTCTCCATCTGTCCTGTTTTAGGTTTTACAATGTTGCATTCATAGACCCTAGAATTGAATATATCCACTTTGGTTCAATGTCCTCTTCTTCTGTTTCCTTCCATTTTTCCCAGCATTGGAGCCTTCTCCAGAGATCTAGGTCTTTGCGTAATGTTTCCCACGTGTAATGATTTGTGCCTGCTCATTTGTGTCTTGAATGAGAACTCAGGTTAATTTATTTGATGATCCATTTGAAAATTTGAAAAAAGGTCAAGTTTTTCTAGCCAGTATCTGCAAAGTCCAACTTTTACTTTAAGAAAATGCCATTGCCTGCACTGTTCTGATCTTCGTAGATATAGGTATCTGTACTAGGTCTTCAAGCCTGATCACAGCATTTGGATATCTTTTCAAAAGCTTGCTGCTCTATCAAAGGCTAGTCCACAATATATTTTTGATTGTTTGTTTCTTTACTATTGATAGTTGATCCTAAAAGACAGAAACCATTTACCGCTTCATTATCTTCATTGCCAATTCTAAGACTGGTTGTTGGTCCTGTTGTCATTAGCTTGGTTATCTTATTTAATGTTCGTCCCATTTTCACTGTTCTCCTTGACATTTATTATTAGAGCTTACAGATCCTTTGCCTTTTCAATTACCAGAGTATGTTTTAGTTTATCTGTATTTAATTCTTGCTTTATGTCTTCTTAGGTAGTGAATATGATGAAGAAGAAGTAGACTATGAAGATTCAGATAGTGATGAGTCCTGGACCACAGAAAGTGCTATCAGTTCGGAAGCTATCCTAAGTTCTATGTGTATGAATGGAGGAGATGAGAAACCTTTTGCTTGTCCTGTTCCTGGATGTAAAAAGCGATATAAGGTAACTGTTGTTTATGATATGGTAAAACTATTCTTTCCAAAGCAGATGCTTTGTGATTTCATAGATTTTATCATGATATATATTTATTTAGCAATGTATGCAATTACTCAACTCTTCAATAACTCTGGAGATCATGCAGTAAAATTATTAACCGAATACCATTGAAAAAAAGCAACAATTAAAGAACAATGGTTTACATAGGACTTGCCTAACCTAAGATCTGAGAGCAAAATCAGGTTTGGAGGTCAAACCATGGCCAAAATGGGAAACCAGACATATCTCAGGGAGAATAAGTTCTAGAAGTCAGGCACCATGAGGAAAAAAGGCAGTTTGTAAGTCCCCATGAATTTATGGACAAAATCTGACACCTGCCTAGTCCGCTTGATTGTACAACCTGGACAGAAGATATGGAAGAGCAATGTTGCTACCTATAAGTGATCAGGTCCTATGTTATTAACATATTCTGTATAAAATCCCTGTCTTCTACAATCCTGACACTTTTCAGATTTTCTTAGACATAATTTTTAGCTAGTATGGCACCCATTCCTATTGGAGATAGTTGACATTGAAGTCCAGGCACAATTGAAAAATCCCATGTTTTAGGTCAGTGGTGGCGAATCTATGGCATGCGTGCCAGAAGTGGTACACAGAGCCCTCTCTGTGGGCACACACGCTGTCACTCCAGCTCAGCTCCATTGCATTTTTCCATGGTGTTTCTCCCTGTAGATGATGAAGCTCAATGACAAAACATAAGCTCACAAAAGATAAAGATCTCACCTCTTGCAGAGCAGCTGCTGTTGAGATGCCCTGCCTCCCATCAGCTAGCTGGTCTTTGGGTGTCTGCCACGCATGTGCAGGCATGTGCACATGCTCTCGCGTACCTTGCAGTTTGGGCATGCATGCAAGCACACACTTTGGGCACTTCATACTCCATACTTGTCTTGTGACAATAGTGCTTTGTGCTTAATATAGAAACAGTAGACATAAAGTAGACTAAACATAGTATTCACTGACATTCACAACTCTCCATAGAACCCTTTGACTTTAATGTACATCCAAGTGTAATTGTGTTAATAGTTAACTGTTCCTAAGATGGGGGAAGAAGAGTCCTCTTGAATATTCTAACAAAACTATAAAATATATTAAACTGGTTCATTTATAATTGGAGGAGGGGAGAGTAAAAAGTAGCCAAATGATTCTCTGATTGTTTTTCAGCCTCCTTGTCCACACAGAAAGAATTCATATATTTTGTAAGATTTATCCTAGTATTATAGCCCACAGGAATGCAGTATTAAATAATTATTATTTAATAATCAATAAAACGGTTCTGCAAGACATCTTACCATTTTAAAATATTAAAACAAATGTTACACAAAACAGAATAAATAAAAATAATTCTCTGGAATTGATGGTGAATTGCAGTTCTTGAACTAAGTTGAAGACTTATTTGTCTTAACAACCACAAACTCACAATTCATAAAATGATTTTGGCAAGATAAGCACATTAAGGTTTTACTATAAAGTTAAAAGTCATGTTTTATTGCTTTAAATACCATTTCTATAAGTAGAAACTGTAGCTCAAATGTTTAAAAACTATCTTAAGAAGGACCTTTTTAAAGGAAAATATATTTTCTGCTTCATCCTTGTGCTATGACAATTCTAAAAAGTTAGAAACATATCCATGATATTATGTTACAAGGACTCTAGAATACTGTATGGATGTAAATTGCTTTGTAAATTTTATTCAAAATGATACAAGACTGAAGCAGTCAATAACTCATGGTTCTTTTACTCTTCTTGTCTATAAAATAGGTAAAATTGAAATATAAATCCATTAAATTCTTAAATCTCATCAAGTCCTACTTTCCTATTTTCTATATTTTAATTCTACATTGGAAGTCTGCAACCAAGCTCCTTTGTTTGACCATAACATAAATTAATTATACTAATTAAACTTGCCTTAATTTAACTCACCATGTAAAATTTAGTGTAATGGAATAAGTTTAAGTAATAAGAGGCATGGAAATAAGTAGGAATAAACAATCTAGCTTTCTAGTTTTTTCTACTGTACTGTCTTGAAAATTTCCTCCCCTGACCCACTTTTGCTAAACATTAAGTTGCATGATTATTTGAACAAATAAATTCCTGTATTACATTTAAAAGTTTAAAAATTGTTCTTACTAAAACAATTCAAAAATGGCAAAATATGTGTGGTACAAGTCATTGTGCTGTTTGACTACGTCTACTAACTATTGATATATTTTAGAATTTGACATTTTTTAAAAGCCAGATAGTTGATTCATTTGTGTCTTAGAAAAAATCTGTTTGGCAACACATGTGAAGTTTTTTCCCCTCTTAAAATATATCAGTTTTGTGACTTTCTAATCCGTACATCATTTGTGCCTCCAACTGATTTTACTGCTTCTTCAACAAGAATGTTCATATCTTGAAAATCTAAGAATGTTGCAGAATATGGAGAGAAATAAAGTATTCCAATTTGAGAAGAAAAGGAAGTTAACATAAAGGAGGAGGTAATACTGGGATATTTACAGACCACTCACATCCTGGACATAAACTGTTTCAGTTCTTTCCCTCAAAACGATGTATAGAGCAAAGCACATCAGAACAACTAGACACAAGAACAGTTTTTTTCAGAATGCCATCACTTTGTTAAAAAAATAATTGTGACTTTATGACCGTAACTTTGTGACTGTGACTGTAACTTTGTTGCTTGTATCCTTACGATTTATATTGACTGTTTCCTAGTATGATTTGATTGCTTATTGTACCCTATGACTATCATTAAGTGTTGTACCTTATGATTCTTGACTCTTGATGAATGTATCTTTTCTTTTATGTACACTGAGAGCATTTGCACCAAGACAAATTCCTTGTGTGTCCAATCACACTTGGCCAATAAAAGAATTCTAAAAGAATTTTAATACACATGGGAATTTAAACTTGAATTGAGTTTATAGCTATCGTGTTTTGTTCTTTCTTCCTGCTAATAAATTTTACTTTAATATCAGTATTTTATTGCAAGATGTCTTGCAAATGGCTGGATCACTTGAAAATGATTTCAAGTTATACACAAAGTGCTGAATGGCTGTTAGAACAAGAAAAAAGATTTGCGATCTGGATCTTATAAAGATTGGTGCAGTTTCTTCATGATTACATGAATAGAATATTGTATGTTCTTCTATCATTCTGGTCTTCCCAAGAAATAGGATAAAAAGCTTACAATGGAACTATCAGGATTACAAGAAAAGTGAACATTTAAAGTCCTTGCTAAGGAGCCTCTGTGGCGCAGTGGTTAGAGTGCAGTACTGCAAGCTACTTCTGCAGCCAGCTGCCTACAATTTGGCAGTTCAAATCCCACCAGGCTCAAGGTTGACTCAGCCTTCCATCCTTCTGAGGTGGGTAAAATGAGGACCCAAATTGCAGTATGCTGACTCTGTAAACCACTTAGAGAGGGCTGTAAAGCGGTATATAAGTCTGTGCCATTGCTATTCCTATTTCAAGCTGTCCTATGATTAGATTAGATTTGTAGTTATATTCCTGGTATTCTTTAAATGGCTTCTTAAGATACACTTTGCTTTGAAAATTAAACAACCTGGCAATATTTCTAGCATTCCTACTAAAGTCTTTGTGTTTATCCTCTGTCATAGAATGTGAATGGTATAAAGTATCATGCCAAGAATGGCCACAGGACACAGATCCGGGTGCGAAAACCCTTCAAATGCCGCTGTGGAAAGAGTTACAAGACAGCTCAGGGTCTGCGGCACCACACAATCAACTTCCACCCACCAGTGTCCGCTGAGATTATCAGGAAGATGCAGCAATAAGATGCTGGTCACAAATGTGCCAAGGAATCCACACCAGCAGTTGCTGATTTCTAAGACAGCCACCTTCTCCTGGGAAGCATTGAGCAACCCATTTGAAGAAATTAAATGCATGCTTTACTCTTTTTTTTTTCCCTGTAATTTTGGAATGATGTATCTTTGTAGAGTTAATGATTTTGTACATTTGCACATGTAATCATCATGCCCATATACATTACTTTAATATAAAGGTGCTAAAAGCTACAGATTTTTTAAAAGAATTTTTCCAATTCCCCCACACACACACCCAAAGGTGAATTAGGGAACATTGTATATTTAGCTGTTCCACAGTATTAAATAAAGACGGGGGAGGAAAACTTGGCACTAGGATAACTTCCAAGATTGTAATGTGTTTGAAGAAATTCAATACATCAATTCCTATGTGCTTGCAAAAACCAAAAGAATTCCTTTTTATCCACCTGGTTAATATGCCTTACATAACAGAGATATCTGTAGGATAGCAAGGTTATAGGTATTGGAATTATAAATAAGAGAATGTTTAACATATTCGAAGAATATTTTCATACTCAAATAACATACATAAAAGGTGTGCTTGCTGTATTTTATATTATCTTGCAAATTCTTTTAGTCTTTTGAAATGCTGAAAATTTTGCAGTGAATTAGATCACTCTACCATTAAAATTCCTACTTCTATCTGTACAGAACTTATGTTATTTAATGTTAACAACCCGCTCAAATTCCTGAGGACTATCTTTTCCTGGTCCTGCTATTGGCCTCTGCTGTGTACTACTAGCAGATACTTGGAAATGAAGTGCAAATTTTCTGAGATAAATTAATCTTCATCTTAGATGGAGTCCTTAAAGCACTTTGTAGTTCTTCATTGCCAATAAATTTAAATGTTTTATGTTGCCAATCCTTGCAACTATCGTTGCAAATAAAAAAGAAGCATATTATTAAGAGGTACAGTATATATATTAAGGGAGCTTCTCGTTGTACCTTTGGATTTTGCCATGTGCATGTCGAGATAGACCTCAACTTACAACCACAATGAGCCCAAAGGTTTTGTTGCAAAGTAAGAGAGTTGTTAAGTGAGTTTTGCCCCATTTTTACGATCTAGCTTACCAGAGTTAAGTGATTCACTGCAGCTATTACATTAGTAACTTGGTTGTTAACTGAACCTGGCTTCCTCATTGACTTTGCTTGTCAGGTCACAAGAGGTGGTCACATGACCTTAGCACACTGCAACCATCACAAATACATCCCAGTTGCCAAGCATTCAACTTTTGATCATGGGATCATGGGGATGCTGAAATCGTGTGAAAAACAGTGATGTCACTTTTTTCGGAGCCATTATAACTTTGGTCACTAAATGAATGGTCATAAGTCAAGGACTACCTGTAATATATATGCTATGTTATGTATATGTAGATATGTGTATGTATGTACACACACATACATATAAACATATATACATACACATGGTATGTGTGCATGTACACATGCACACAAAGCAGACTTATTGTGTGTGATGTATTCTATAGGTTAGCATTACATTTCTTTATGAACTGTGAGACATCATGAGCCTTACTGAAATGAAGCACTTTTTGAAGCAGGTAATTCCAAGGTAGACTTCTAACACAGAGTTCCTGAAACCACACCTAAACGCTTCATTTATTTGATGCTCTCCTGCCTTCAGCATTCTCTTGTTTAAAGTGATAGTTAACATTTAGTATGCAAAAGCTAAGTTAATACTAACTTGGGAGTTTGTCTCCCACATGAGACTATTTTAAGTTTTTCAGATAATCCTTTTCTGTGTATTTTGTATTTATATATAAATGACATGGGAAATACGAGTCTCTTTTCTTTTAGATTAGAACATGTATAAACACTGAGTGGGCAAAGATTCTTCACTAAGAAAGATTTTTTCCAACTAAGATCTCTCATAATGAGGGTTAGGAAGATAAGCTTCTTTTAGACAAGTTACCCTACACCCACCTTCAGAAAAATCTATGTACTAGCATCAGTAATAGTTTGGTGTAACGGATATCCTAATATAACAATCTATTGCTATACTTAAAGCTTTATATCCATCTAATATTTTGACTTCATTTAATTGTGCTCTCGGTAAAAAGTACTGAGTAACCTAACCGTTAAATAATGTTGCATGTCAATTCTTTCCACTATTACAATCCATTACTATCTATATAGTCATTGTGGCAGTATTAAACAGACAGAAATGGGACTATTTTGTTATACTGTGTATAGTGAATGTATTGTACTGTGTCTGTGAAAATGTGCTTTAAATTATATTTTCTTATCTTTTGCTGGGGACAAAGTTCATTAAGTTTGGAAGTCACACAAAGTTTGTTTTAGAACTGAGCACCATAAAATGTATTGAAATTTCTTTCCATAAAAGCTGCTTACAAATGTTAATCAAATCACATTTAATAAAATTGCCTCTGACCCAAGAGAAAATTGAATGTTGTTTTATTATCTTTGATTGTTTTGCACTGTAAAGATACATTACTATACATTACCAAGGCACACAATAAAATGTTCTCAATTTACATAACAATACTGAGAAGATGGTGAGAGCAAGAAATAGTAGCACAAATGAATGTTTTTCATAATAAATATACTATGAAAATAGGAAGTTTATAATTTATAAATATAATGGGATTCTATTGGATTAAAATATTATACAGTTCTCACCAATAGAAGAGTTTAGCTCAACTGAAGATATTTTTTGAAAAGTTGGGAAAACAGTCTCAAGGGAGTATTTTAAGAGATTATATATTCACTGTTCATGATTACTATATAGCAAAGTGCATTTTAAAACTATATAGCAAAGTGCATTTCAAAGGAGTAATCTTTTTCTTTTCTATTTTCTTTTTTTCTTTCTTCTCTGTCTCTTTTTCTTTCTTTGTCAATCTTATTTCAAAATGATTGGGCAGTTTACAACACTAAAAATAATAAAAGGTAAATATGTCTAACAATAATAACCAAAATTACAATGAAAAATAGAACTATAATTAAAAGGATGTGCAGGAGGTGGGGGGAATTTTTTCTTAATTCATTAACCAGCATGCTCCCCCATTGTGGCCTCAAGCTGTCTAGCAAATCTTCAGGCCCTTACAAAAGGTTAGTAGAATCGGAGCCAATCTCACATGAAGGGGTAAGATGTTCCGAACAGCAAAAGCCATGGCAGAGTATACACTTCTAGACTCTACCAGCCATAATTACTTAAATCAGGGGTCCCCAACCACCGGTCCGTGGACCGGTACCAGTCCGTGGAACATTTCCTACTGGGCCGCCGGTTTGCTGGGCGCCGCCATCTTGTTTGATGAGAAAGTGCTTCCAGGTGAGCTTTTCCAGTTGGAAAGCGGCGTTTGGGTCCTGAAGGAATCCTCGTGCCTTAGTTTCATCGAAGGGGGGGCGGTGGCTTCGAACGAAACTAAGGCACCGAGGATTCTTTCAGCCCCCATGGCAAGGCGAGCTGAGCGACCGTCCCAAAGCCGTTGCAAAGCCCATCGACAAAGGTACAAAGGAGTTGAAGGTGGTGGGGAGTAGCGGGGGACGGCTGGCTGGCCGGTCGCTTGGCTCGCCTTGCCTTGTCATGCGTGCTGATGCCAGTACCAGGCCGTGGATCATTTTGTGATGCCGGTACCGGGCCGCAGCACAAAAAAGGTTGGGGGGCACTGACTTAAATAACTGATACAGGTGGGAGGGCTAATCCTGGTGGGTTGAGATGGTTCCTCAAATAACCTGGACCCACATTGTGCAGGGATTTAAAGGTAATAAGCAACACTTTGAATTGAACCGGGAAACAATCTGAATTGCCCCAGGTGCCCCAAGAACTGCCCACATTACCACGCTCTACAACAGCTGAAGATTCTGAATGTTCAAAAATAGCTCCATGTAGAATTCATTGCCTTATTCCAGACATAAGATGACCTGAGCTTGAATGACTGCACACAGAGATTCCCAATCCAGGAAGGCTACAACTGGGATCGAACATGAAGTTGTGCAAAGGCTTACCTAGTCGTGACTACAAGCTGTTCTTTCAGCAAGAGTCATGATTCCAGGAGAACCCTCTCAAGTTATGGATTGAATATAGAGTAGAATAGTGCAACTCCATCCAGAATTAAGTTAAAATCCCATATCTTGAAACTCCATCCACTCAAAACCATTTGGTCTTGTCAGGCTTCAGCCAAGGTCTATTGCCCCCATCCATGTCCCCACAGCCTCCTGGCATTGCAAAAGGGCAACAATAGCATCACTTGGATCACCCTTGAAATATAAAGCAAAGTATTATCAACATGATCCTAAATTCTTGGTGGTGAATGGTCTTAACCAGAAGCTTCAGATAGATGTTTAAAAGAGGTGGGGAGAATACTGAGCTATGTGGCATGCACAAAGAAGTGGCCATGGGTTGGACCTCTCTATCTTCAATTGGGACTGGCCTTGGAATAAAGAGCCAAACCAGTGCAAAATTGTGCCACCCAGTTCCAAACACTGCAGCTGGCTCAAAAAGATATCATGATTGATGGCACCGAAATCTGCTATGAGATTAAGAAGAGCAAAGATGGTTGCATTATCTTCACCCTGCATTTCTTGCCAGAGATCATCTAATGCCACCAATAACATTTCTGTCCCATAACAGACTGACACCTGACAGGAAGCGGTCCAGATATTTCATCCAAGACTATATTAAGCTGCCAAGCAACCACCTTTTCTAATAAAGGAAGTTAGAAACTGGACAAAAGTTATCCAGATAGATGGGATCAAGTGATGGTTTTTTAAGGAGAGAACAAACCAGGGCCTCTTTAAAAGGCTCTGGTAAATCGCCTCCTGCAGTGAGGGATTTATCACTGCTTGAATCCATATACTAATCCTGGAGGTTTTTATCACCAGGAGGGACAAGGATCTAATTGAAAGGCGGGTTGCACTGATAGTTTCAAGATGTCCACTTCATCAGGTCCAACAGGATCAAATTGTTCCTAGATAACCAGGAAAAATCTTTCCCCAGCATCTTATACAGACCTTCACCCTTCATGTGTTTTAACTGGAAACAAATCCAAGTGATTTTTTCTGTTAGGTGTTGAACAAATTCCTCTGCGCAATCCTAAAGATGTTCAACTGAGCTCCCCTGACCCAGAAGGGACCTGTTGACCCAGATTAGAGCTGTGGGGTGACATTCTATGGACTCAATAAGGGCAGAGAAATTATGCTGTTTGATCACTCTTATTACCATGAAATAGGCCTTTGCAGCAGCTCAAAGTCATGTCTGGTCAGTCATCCTTTATCTTCCTTCAGTGGTGCTGTAGGAATCTCTTAATCCTTTTCAGAACCCACAACTCCATGAACCACAGGGAGAGTCAGAATGATGGTTCAAGAGAGGCCACATGAGTGCAATCCTGTCTAGAATCCTGGCTGCCCTTTGATTCCAAGTGACCAAGGTTTTGGCAGGCCATGAAACAAAACTTGAATGTATTCCAGTTCCCCCTGAAACCCTATTAGTTCCATCAGTCACTGGGCATGGACCAGGCCTCTCAGTAGAGAGGATGGCATAAGAGAATCTCATAGACACCAGGGTGTGATCTGACCATGACATGATGATGTTAGTTTCTCCCACCAGATTATGTTGCCACTGTTCCAACAAAAAAATCCTATCTAGTGAATGACCACTGTTTCAAGTCAGGCCCAAGATTATCTAGGATATGCCTATGACTATCATGGAGGCCATGAACTCCTAAACCACTTCTGAGATCACATTCAGGGGTGGCAAGTTGAAGTCCCCCAGAACCATAAGTCTGGAGAACATTACTGGAAGTCCTGAGATGGCCTCTAGTAGCTCAGGAAAAGAAGTTGATGCAGTATTCCCAATTGATCCCAACTTCAAAAATAAGGTCTCATACCCAGGGACATGGAGAGCAAGGGCCCTGAGAGCCAAAAGAGACTCTGTCATCCCACCTCGCCTATACTGGGGTCTCAGCTAATGCCAAACCTTAAATCTGGCTGAACACACCTCTAATAATAACCAATTAGAGCTAAAGCAGTCAACAAATATGAATATTCTCACAATTTTATTATCTGCACTGAATCCCCTAGGTATAGAAAATAATGCCAAAAAACATTTTGTAGGGCAGAAATTTATCAGTAAGAATAACCCAAATGGCATTGGCCTGGTTAAAAAAATTGATCATGAAAGGATGTCCAATTTTTTCATCTGCAAGAGTTTACAAAATATTTCCTAGAAGATTGAAACAAGATTTCATACAGGTTTGAAAAATATAAGGAGATTAAATGAAATCACACACTTTACTTTTTTCTTTAATTTGCTATCATAAAACATGAAAAGTTAATGTTTTTATCCAAAAAGATCAAATTATTCTGCAACTCTTAAAAATATAGTGGTTTAGATATGTACAAACATTCAACAAGTTTAAGGGGGAAATGTGCTAAGCATAAAATACTAAAAATATTGATTGTATGAATACAGCTTTGAATGCCTATTGAAGAATTTTAAACAGTGAAAATTTATTAAGTAACAGAAAGGTCATAATTTTATTAAACATTTACTAATAGCTCTAAATGCAGTAATTTTCATAGTTTTAGTAGTTTACTGGATATTTTAAAATTTGGATAATAAGGATAAATATGAATACTATTGTAAGGCTTTTCTGCAAAACGTTTAATCACAACACAAGTATATTTTTGCAACAGATTAAAAACCCATGCTGCAGAAAGATATACATAAAATTATTGAAAAACATCATTTTATTAAGAAATGAACTTTAATATGTTAGAACAAGCAAGAAGAAAACTGTCATCCCACAACAAATTGAACTCTGGCAATAAGTCTGCAAATTTTCTGTGTTTATGAATTGTTAGCCAAGGAATAAATATTAACAGATACAACATATTTCGCTATATGCTAGATTGGGGAATAGGCGAAAGATTTATTCTAATCAGCTGCAATGCTGGTCACTAATTTTATGAAGCTTACATCATTCATGAAGCATTCTCTTGTCTGCATACTTTAATCAACCTTCACCTGTTATAATGCATAATACCCCAACCTAATCAAAATTTAAAACATTATGATCAAAGTGTGTTTGAACATGGTTTTCAAAGGTTTGCTGGTCATAATCAGGAGGAAATTGTTCACGGCACATTGGACACACCTTCCAGTGACTTTCAACATGTTCTTCAAACTTGCTTTGATCGTAGTTAGGAGGAAACATCATTTCACAGAGTGGACATTTCTTGATGTGCACAAAACTTTGAATAAAAAGACAAAGAATTGAAGATAACAGTGAGATTGAGACCAGTATTTGATCTCAAATATATCTTTGTCACTGTTATTATCGCAGAGTCAGCCTGCCATACTGCACTTACCATTGCACTAACAAGACTAATTAGTTTCTCCGTGCCATTGGACATAAAAGGGTTTTCCATTTAATCAAAATACCTGTTCCTAATATTTATTCACTGTGAAGCATAATCTTCCCTAACCTCAGGATCCTCCTAGATATACTTCAACTTCTATATTTCTCAAAGAAGGGCGGACATTACTAAGAATTTGAGAAAAGCACCCCAGTTTGGGAAAACTAGTAAATCTTCTCATACACCAATATTCTTCAAGTCTTTTCATACACCAGCTATTCTAATCAACAATTATAAAGTATAGATGTTGTAATCTAAAAGCTTTTCAGGGTACCATGTCTTCACCTTGGTTTAATTATACTATTCCTTTACTACAATGGAGAAAGTTTAGGAAGTCTAATTAAGGTTGAATTAATTAATCATTTTAACTGATAAGAATTCTCTATAAAAATAGAAAGCTGAAAATTTTCACAGTGCATTCAACATCTTAAAGAATATCATTTTCAAGTCACTGATTAGAATTAAGACTTTGTATAAGGTATACTCAAATTCTTGAAAACACTGGCATTATTCAGGCCACCTACATTTATGAGCATGATAAAGAATGAGGAAATAAAGTGATAGATGAAGCATGAAATAAAAACAATAGAGGGATACTAAAGTGGAATTTATTTTGGATAAAGAATGATAAAACAGATATTACTTTTAAGAATAGGGAGATGCAGGAACAGCAGTATATATTCAAAAGGAAGGGAGTGATGGCGCAGCAGTTAAAGATGTTGAACTTGTCAGCTGGAAAGTCCATTCCATTCCAGTCCAGGTTCAAGATCCAAGCATTGCGCAATGGGGGAAGCTCCCATTACCTGTCCACCTAGCAGTTTGAAAGTATGCAAATGTGAATAGATAAATAGGTACCACTTGTTGAAAAGTAAGTGTCCCAGCATATAGTCATTTCACATGACTATGGAAACTGTCAAACAAAACTGGCTCTCTCAACTAAGAAAGGAAGATGAGCACCGCCCCTAGAACTGCCAACCTTTATTTTTATATTCAAAGGACCCAGTATTTTTTTCAAAATTCTAATTTTGGAAAATGAATGGAAAATCATTTATTTTTCCAACTGTAAACATTGAAATTCAACTCTTCTTAAGAATTCAAGACCTGGGACTTAAACTACTCCAAAGAAATTTCATTCATTTTTATCCACAGTAAATGATCACACTGCCATATAAAGTATAACAGTGAAAGCTGGCAAGAAATCTCTTATGTTAATTTGAAAACACAGCTTTGGCATTAGTACCTTACCTAGAATCAAAACAAAAGCTTGTCCCATGTTCATGTAAGTGCAGATCTGATGGATCTGGAGCTGAAGGTGCACTTGCTTCATCAGTCTGCAAATTAAGTATTTGATTTTATTGAATGTATTTTGCTCACAGAATTGTCATTTTTATAATTACTATGACTACTTACATTCATAAACCAACAAAATTCTAAATAATCCATTAGATATTTGTGTGAAATGGCATTTATCTTGACAGATTCACATTTTTGAGGCTACGTCATTTTCTTTGTTGAAGCAAAAAGCAACAAAATGTATTCGTGTTAACTTGAAGCTTTTCCTTGTCTTATCCCTGTCACTTGCAAATGCAGAAGAGCAAAAGTCTCTTAAAGGAACTGCTGAGGATGTAAGCTGTATGTTTTCTTGCAACACAATTAAAGCTTGGCAAGTGTTGCTGAGGTAGCTATGATGAGAACCACTTGCAAACCCACCCTTCTCTTTTAGAGATGAAGAGAACACCCTGCATTGCAAAACATCATTTCAATAGAAAAACTAATACTTTAATTAGCAACCTTAACAACAAAAGCTCCAGGATTAGATTCCTGCATAGCCCGTCAAAGTAAAATGCAGTTTATTATAATACAAAGCAACCCCTCCATTTTATGAACAGCTACATTAAACAAGTATGCTAAAGCAACATATGAAATAAATACAAAAAATATGGACAAGTTACTGATGTATATTTTCTTTACAAATTTGAGTGTGTCGCAACTATAAATGGATGCAATTTGCAATGATATATTTTACCATCATCCTGCAGTGAAAGTTCTTGCCCAAACTATTTAATTTTGATAATTCCCTTTTTCATTTTTGTCACTGGTAATCATGCTAGCAGCATCATTAAAGACACACAAACAGCGGGTTTCCGGTTTCACGTGGCTTTGGGGCAGCAGGAATTCGCGACAGCTCGCGATTCCTGCTGTGCTAGCCGCCGAGGTACCCCCGATCCAGATGGGTCAGGGGGATATGGCTGCCCTGTAGGGACAGCTGAAGAGAGAGGGGAGTCGGACAGGGGGTTGGGGGTGTCGCAGACCCCCTCCTCCTCCGGAAAAACCCCTTTTTCCCAAGGCGGTGGAGCGGCGGTCAGCAATGGCCGCCACAAAGAAGCCAGCAACCGGGTAAGATTGCGCTGGAGGAAGTAAGAAGAGTGAAAGTGCTGTCTGAGCCGGGTCAAGTAACATCTTTCAAATTGGTTGGAACTGAGCTGTTTGAATTGCTGGAGGATACATTGTATCCTTAAGAAGATCGAAAGCGGCGGAGAAGCTGTTAAAGGGAACTTCTTTTTTTTTTCTTCACTCTCCCACCCCATGGAAACAGCAGATATGTTTGGATATATTGGACATTGAAAGTGAATTATTCTGAAAGTTGAAGCTAAGGGACAAAAGGGTTTCTGGACATTGAAAAACTTAAGAAATTGGAAAACCCTTATTAGAGGTATGGATTTCTGATTATTTAAAATTGATATTGCAAGTGGGAAGGGAGAGGAAAAAAAATTGGAGCAGAAGCTGAAAAAGGAGGAGATTGCCTAGAATCCCAAAGAAAGGCATATGGTAATTGGACCTCTTTGATTAAACATTAACCCCAGAAAGAGAAAGAGAAGAAGGAAGAAAAGTATTAATTTTTGGAATTTTTTTTGAATTATTTTTGATTAAAAATATTTGTGGTTGTTTTGGGAAAAGTTTCTTTTTTCATGATGGCATCGCTTGTGGATGAACTAAAGACTGAATATCAAAAATATAAAAAGGAAGATACTTTGGGCACTTTGTTTCAATTCTTAGAAATGACGTTATGTACTTATGAAAAGTTGACTACGCAGCAGAAGGACTGGGACAAAGAAGAAGAGGAAGAAGAAGCCATCTTTGATGAACAATGGGTTCTTTCCGGGGAGGAGGAGAAAAAGGATAAGAAAAAGGGGATTTTAAGAATTATAAAAACAACCAAAGAAGAGAAAAATGAGCGGAAAGGTGGAGGCAAGGTTAGAAAGCAAAGGAAAGGGAGTAAGAAAAGGGAGGAGGAAAGACAAAGGGGTAAAAAGGGCAAGGAGAAGAATAAGCAAGAGAGAAAGGGGGGGAGGAGAAGCCTCAATGGGGGGAAGCAAGATATAAAGAAAAAAAGTTTATTCAGAGACAATGGGTGAATTTAATTTAGGATAAAAAAGGGATTCTGGAGGGTACATAAGATTATGTTTTTTATATGTGTATTTAGAGTATAAAATTCATTGTGTAATTTTAGAATCTATTAAACAGAATCCCAAGAAAAATTGTTATATGAAGTACTTTTAAGTTAGGGTAATGAGTCATAGACGTTACTCCAATTGGTGTATAGGAGAAGTATAATAAAAGAAAAAAGATGAATGGATAGTTGGAAATAGAACAGACAAAGAATATTATTGAAAATGGTAATAAGATATGAAAGGATATATAAAGGTTTTGTTATGGTTTTTTTTGGATTTTGTATATTGAAAAAAGGCAAAAAAAATTTAATTAATAAGAAATAATTTGGATGAAAAGGAGAAGTTGGGATAAGATATGAAGTTAAATAGATAAAGTATTGATACTATAATTTGGAATTGTTATGTTCTATTGGTTTTCTTCTTTTATTATTTTTTCTTAGAAAAGAACTTATAAGCTGTTATGCCTTGTGCATTGTTTATATAAAATTGATAAAAATGGTTTATATATATATATAAAAAAGAAAATGATAATAAGATATGGAAGGATATATAAAGTGAATATGATGTTTGAATTTGTGTCTGTTTGAAGAGTTTCAACCCGGGATCAGACAACCTTCAGAAAAGATCTTTTAGTTTTGTTTGTGTTTTCTGTAAAATTAATAAAATTTGTTTAAAAAAAAAAAAAAAGACACACAAGCAGCCAGCCAGAAATAGAGTTGATTACCATGGTTAGCCCAACAGTGATTATTGGGGATTACCGTATATTCCAAATAATTTCACATTTTAGAAATTTATCCTGAATGTAAATGTATTCATCAACATCAAATGGGCATACTTATCCAAGCTGCATTCCAATTGTCAGTGATTAGACACTTTCAAACAGGTATCATTATGAAATATTTTATGATATGATCTTCAGATAATGAAGATTATCTAATGCAGGAGTGTCACTCCTCCCCCCAGAAACAGTGAAGGACTTATTTAAAGGAATATTACTTAATCAGCTGTGTTATACCAGTGCTTGTCTGATCCCTATATACTAGTACAAATAGTTAACATCCTATTTTTTCTGTTAAATATATTTGCCTTTAATTCCCTTTTCCATTGGCAAGTTAAAAAGCCAAAGTATAATATGTTAAAACTTCTATTTGATGTAAGATAAGAACCATTTCTGAGAACAGACAAGTCCCAAGTTAGGTCCCATTTGAACACATTAGGTTCCTTCTGCCTCATTACAAAAACTAAACTATGTCAGCAAATGAGCACAAGACTTAAGCTCTGTTCCTCTTGGGTTTTCAAAAGAGTAAAGCACATAGATTAGAAAGAACACTCTCCTAATTAAACCGCAGCAGACATCTAAAGAAAAGAAAAACCTGTCACTATACAGTAGTATCCATACCAATTAGTCACATTAAATGTGCAAAACATGAAATAAAGGTGGGCAGCTACACTATGCTCACATTCGAGATATTAAATAGACCAAAAAGTTCCGAGAGTTTCAAAATTACTCCCAGTAATGGACTCAGAGGGCAAAAGGCAAGAAGAGGAGATAAAGTTTTCTTCATTATTAGTACTGAGCACCAAGGCTAAAATTGTACTGTCTGAACACTGATCAGTTTCTCAAAAGGTTAATTGTGCTGTCCAGACAGTTTAGAGTTAATGGGATTTGGGATAGTTAGTTAGGATTTGAGAGCTGTCCCCTTAAGAGAATGCATTATGGTAAATGTAATTAAGGTATCTTGGGAAATGTAGTCCATGTCATGTGGCCACATCTATAATCCTGATTGGTCACTAAATTGATCCTTGTTGGGTTGGGGGAGGCTCCCTCACTCATGCCTGAACACAGCCTCATGGTGGCAGCTCTACCCACTGCCTCTGCGACTATGTGATAGAAAGATTAATTTCATTTACACTACAATTTCAACTATGCAAAGAATTGGACATTAGATGCATCTCAACATAACTGTGAGTCACCTTGAGGATACCTAATATAATCCAATAAAAGAAACTTTGTATGGAAGAATTTGTAGAGTTATTCTATCTGTCTTTATATTCAGCAAGTGAATCATAAGACAGAATATTAATAGCAATTAAATGTATCAAACTGGACTAAGTGAGAAATAGGTCATGATACCACAATAATTGCCATAGTTTATAAAGGACTTTTAAAAAATAATTCTTATTCAAGAGTTTATTAAAGACCACAAAATAATGTTATCTATATTACAGCTTTATCACATTTTATTTGAGCTAGCAACTGTCTTCATGTGAAACAGGCATTTATAGAAATTAGTATGTTCATGTTTTATTTCAGTATTCAGAAATACTGAAATAAAATCTTGATCTAAATTTTGTTCATGTGTGGGGAACATTTGTTAAATGTTTAATATTTGTTAAACGTTACTCTGTCATAAACGCTACTGGATATACAAATACCATTACATTCTTTTGAATTTGAAATATAGATTTGTGTACAATATTCCAGTTAGGATAATTCTTAACATAAGCACCCCAGGCCAACTGGAGTTTAAAAATTTCCAATTTTGGAACTGCATGTAGAATTTAGTGCTTAAGCTGTGTTTCTGATCACTTTAATCATTGAAAGAATATAGTCATTAACAACACTGAGTAACAAAGGGGAGAAGGCGGAGCTTCGTTTCGGCGATACAGCTGCGATCTCGGGGCTCTGAGATCGCAGCCGATATTTTCGCCCCTGGTCGGTCCTAACGGACCTAAACCATTCTGTAGAGACGGGGATTGTGAAGGGCATGTCCCAGGATCCCAGAGATATCGCAAAATCTCTGGTTTGATCCGGGAGAAGCCCTTTTGCTGGCGGCGGAGAGGCAGCCTCCATAGCTGCTGAAGTCGGGACAGCTCCGGAAAGAAAATGGCTGGAAGTGAAAGTGTGTCGGCTGGGTGAGAAACTTCTTTTGTGTTGTAAATTCGCTGAGACTTGAAAGAGCACCTTGAATAGAGAAGAAACCTGTGAGATCTTTTTTTGACAAAAACTGTATGAGCGGCATTTTTTAAAGTGATGTCAAATTGAGGCTTGGATTTTTTTTTCTTTTGCTTATTTTTTTGGGGGGGGGGACTTTAGTGTGACTTTGTAGGTAACTGGATTAAATTTTCTCTTACATATATTTTTATGCTCCTTTTGATTTTTTAATTTTTTTAGGATAGAAGCTCCCTTTGGCTATTTTTTTTTGCATAAATTATCCTTTTTTTCTGGCTGGGGGGGGAAGAGCATTAAGAAACTTTGTAACACTGCCAGCTAGAGGCTTGAAAATATTTTATTCGAATTGGAGAGAACTGTAAGAAGACTCCTTCTCAAGGACATCTTAATGTGATAAGATAGAAGGAGAGCACAGCAAAATATTATTACAGGTGTTTTCCTGGACTCATCAATATTTCAACACTTGAGGCTTGGCTTTGAAGTTGCTGGAGAAGAGAGTCATAATAAGAGCCTTGGATAACTAAAGTGCAATGTGCACTGTTTTTCTTTTTTGATGATTGAGACTTCTCAACTGGATTAAGGTGTGAAGAACCTGAAGGAATTTCTTCTTTCCTTATTTTTGTTTTTGTTTTTTCTCTTAATCAATATTATTTTTGGCTTTTTTTCTCTCTCTATTTTTCATTTTTGATGGGGGACTACTTTGTAATTGGATTAGGGTTTAGAAGAACCTGAAGATCTTTCTTCTTCCTTTTTTTCTTCTTTGGTTTTGGGCCTTTTACTATTGGATTTTTCCATTTTGGATTATAATTGGCCGTTTCACCAGTTGGATTAAAAGTTAAAAAGAATTTGAAGATTTGGAAACATTAAAATGAGCAGGAAACCAATATCATCTGGCGTTTCTACTTCTACTCCTGCATCCCCACCAGCTGGAGGACAACGTTTAATTCAGACACTGTTGAAGCAAGATAAAGAACAAGAAAAAGTAACTTTACAGAGATTATGCAAGGAATTCAAGATCTCAAGATAAAATCAGACACCATTGAACAAAGAATAGAGAACATTGAACAAAGAATGGAGAAGACTGATGAAAAAGTGGAAAATATTAAACAAATGATGGTGAAGTATGAGGAGAGATTCCAAAAAATTGAGAAAGAAGGTAAACAAAGAGAGGAGAAGATTGGAAATATTGACAGTAGATTAACAGTGGTTGAACAAGAAAAAAGTGGGATGTTGAGGTGGGAAATGGAAAGGTCAGAATTTTATCTCAGATTTCAAAATATAGAAGAGGAAAAAGGAGAAAATTTGGCTGCGATAATGATAGAAATTTTGGCAGATGCTTTAGAAATTACAGAGGAAAAGATGATGGATGGAGTAGATGAGGTATATCGAGTTTATACAAAATATGCAATGAGAAATAAACTACCAAAGGAAGTCCATATTAGATTTACCAAAAAATCCATTAAAACACAAATACTACAAATGGTAAGAAAGAAAACATTGAAATACAAAGGCAAAGAGATTGTGGTTTTAAAACAAATACCCAGAAAAGTGAGAGAGATAAGAATATCAATTTCTGACCAAAATGCTACTGGAAAATGAAGTGAATTATAGATGGCTGATTCCAGAAGGATTAATGTTTACATGGCAAGAGCAGAGACATAGAATTGATTCAATTGAGAAAGCAGAACCTTTTCATGCAGAATTTTTTGGAAGAAGAGAAGAGGAGGCAGAGAAAGAGGTCTCATTAATTGAGTTTCAAGAGGAACAACTGGAGACTGAAAAAGAGAAAGGAGCAGTAGGTGGACAGGCGGATAGTAAAGAACGGCGTGAAGTGAGATCCACAAGAGTTGTTAGACCTAAATATAAAGCATAATCATGGAAGAAAAAAAAACTGATTACAATGAATATAAATGGACTCAATTCAGCTGTTAAAAGAAGGAAAACTTTTCATAAATTAGAGAAATTAAAATTCGATATAATTTGTCTACAAGAAGTCCATATTAAAAAAACAACATGAACAATTGTTAGTACAGCCAAAATTGGGGAAAATATTTACTTCTTTGACTCAATGTAAGAAAAGAGGAGTGGTTCTATACATTAAAGAGGCTATCCCAGCAAAACTGATCTACACGGATGAAGATGGAAGAATATTAATGGTGGAAATAATGGACAATAATATAAAAATACTCTTGATTGCAATTTATGCTCTGAATGATAAACAAGAAGAGTTTTATAAAAAACTACACATGAAAATAATTGGACTGGAGTATGTTAATATAATTATGATGGGAGACTTTAATGGAATTGTGGACAATAAACTGGACTATATAGCAACAACAACAAAGCAAAATAGAAAGACTCTCCCTAAATCTTTTTTTAAAATGACAGACGAACTAACTTTAAAATATATTTGGAGAGAAAGAAATGTTAAAGCTAAACAATATACTTTTTATTCAAATAGACATTTATCATGATCCAGATTAGATATGATTTGGATCTCAACAGAATTAATATTCAAGAAACAAATATCGAAACAAGTACTTGGGCAGATCATAGCCCAATGACAATTAAATGGAAGGGACAAAAAAAAAGATCGAGATGGACATTAAATAATACTATCTTAAAGGAAAAAGATTTTATACAACGGATGGAGAAGGAATTGGCTTTTTTTCTTTAGAGAAAATAAAAAAGAAGATACTTCAACGCAGAATGTTTGGGATACAATGAAGGCTAGAGGTTTGATAATAGATTATACAAGCAAAAAGAATATTAGGAAAAGGCAAGCTTCTAAGGCCTTGGAAGATGAGTATAAAAGACTTGAAAAAGAATTACAGAAAACACCACAGAAAAAAGATATTAAATTGAAGCTGGATGTAATTAAACATAAAATGGAATTAAGAGAAAGAAGAATTGGCACAGAAAATTAGAAATTCTAAACAGAATTACTTTGAAGATGTAAATAAACCAGGTAGATGGCTAGCATATAAATTGAGAAAAGAGAAGGAATCAAGAAAAATATTGAAGCTAATAGATGATCAAGGCCAAGTTTGTTATGGTAATAAGGAGAAAAAGGAAATTATTCAAGATTTTTATGGGCAACTATATAAACAAGAGAATATTGATGAGGAAAAAGTCAAACAGTATCTACAGAATACTAACTTACCGAAGATACCTAAAGAGGTTGAAGAAATGCTAGAAAGCAATATAACAATGATGGAATTAAATGAAGCACTTAAGAAACAAAATAATGGGAAAGCACCAGGTCCAGATGGGTTTCCGGCAGAATTCTATAAAACATTTCAAGAATCATTGAGCATCCCACTGTTAGAAGTTATGAATGAAGTTATGTCAAAGAAGATGATACCCAAAACATGGTCAGAGGCTTATATTACACTTATTCCAAAAGAAGAGGCTGACCCACTGCAAATTAAGAACGATAGACCTATTTCTTTATTGAATGCAGACTATAAATTTTTTGCTTCAATTTTAGCAGAAAGACTTAAAAATATTTAAACAATTTTATCCATCCAGATCAAAATGGATTTCTGCCAAAGAGACAAATCAGAGATAATATGAGAGTAATCTTGGATACTTTGGAATACTATGAGGCACATCCTAAAAAGCAAATGGCTTTGATATTCCTAGATGCTCAAAAGGCATTTGATAACGTGAACTGGAGATTTATATTATCACTATTGGAACAGAAGGGTTTTGCTAAAAAATTTATTCAAGCAATAGAAGCCATATACAATAAACAGATAGCAAAGGTAATGATGGAGGGAGAATTTACAGATTTTATTAATATAAGAAAAGGCACAAGACAAGGGTGTCCCCTATCTCCTTTGCTATTTGTGTTGACTTTGGAAGTGTTGAATAGAAATATTAGGGATGATAAAAGCATAAAAGGAATGAAAATTAAAAAGGAAGAATTCAAACTACAAGCTTTTGCTGATGACTTAGCTTTTATTCTGGAAGACCCGCTGGAAACAGCTCCAAAGTTTTTGGAAGATAGAGACATATGGTGAGATGGCTGGTTTGAAAATAAATAAAGATAAAACAAAGATTTTGACAAAGAACATGCTACTGAGACAAAGAGAAGAACTGGCAGACCTTTTGAAAATCCAAGTTACAAATAAGGTTAAGTATCTGGGGATATATTTGACAGCAAGATGTAGCACATTAAAAGAGAATAATTATATTAAACTCAAACAACAGATAGCTACAGATTTGAAGAAGTGGGAAAATTTGCAATTGTCATTAATAGGGAGAATTTCAACAATTAAGATGAATATCTTACCTAGAATTTTATTTTTGTTTCAAACAATACCAATTAGGCTTGGAAAAGACTATTTTGAAGATTTAAATAAAATCATGTTGAAGTTTATATGGCAAGGTAAAAAAGCGAAAATAAAGCTAAAGCTTTTGCAAGACACTAGAATTAGAGGAGGTTTTGGCCTGCCTAATTGGGAATTGTATTATCAAGCTGCAAGTCTGATGTGGGTCAAAGAATGGATAACATTAAGAAAGCATAGACTGTTGACATTAGAAGGGCATGATTTGCTGTTGGGCTGGCATGCTTTTTTATGGTATAAGGGAACTAAAACACAGGGTTATTTTAGAAGACATTTTAGAAGTCTTTGTGGTTAAACTGGGAGAAGATAAAAAGACAATGTTATTTGAAAATTCCAGTTTGGTTATCGACTATTGAAGCATTTTCCTATCCTATAATTTATAAGAACGAACAAACAGTTAGATATGGGGAACTATTGGATGAAAAGGTTGAACTTAAATCGATCCAAAACTTAGAGGAACAAGGTATAAGGATAAATTGGTTTTTATATGCGCAAATACATTCAAGGTATGATGAAGATTTTAAAACGGAGGGATTCTATGATAAACAGACTGATTTAGATAAGATCTTGATGGGTACTGATGAGAAGGTGATTAAAAAATTATATGGTTATTTACTGGGAATTAAATTAGAGGAAGAACAAGTTAAAGAAACTATGATTGTTTGGGGGAAGAATTTTGGATATGGGATTGATTTAGAGAAATGGCAAAAATTGTGGTCTCAAAATTATAAAATGACAATATCAACAGCATATAAAGAAAACTTGTATAAGATGTTTTACAGGTGGCACTTTCCCCCGACAAGAATAGCAAGAATGTTTAAGAACAAATCTGAAAAATGCTGGAAATGTCATCAGATACTGGCTCATATTACCATAAGTGGTGGACTTGTGAGGACGCTGGAAAATATTGGACTAAAATTCGCATGTAGTTGGAAAAAATGACAAAGAAACACACAGACTTGAAACCAGAGATCTTCTTATTGGGAATTTTACCTGATACATATAGTAAAGATTTGAAATACCTGATTGTAAATGTATTAACAGCGGTTAGGATTGTATTTGCTAAAAATTGGAAGAATGAGAAATTACCATTACAGGAAGAAATTATTAAGAAAATATTGGAATGTGCTGAGATGAGTAGATTGACATTTGAAATTAGAGAGCAAGAGGATAAACAATTTTATGAAATTTGGGATCTTTTTTATCAATGGCTAGATGATAAAATACGATAATAGAATATCTAGAATGTTAGACAGTAAGGAATATCTTTATTTATTTTTCTTGCCTTTGTTATTTGACACTATATTTATAAAGTGTTTTTAGGATTGATTTGGTATGATTATATGATTTGTTATAGAATAAACTGTTTAAAGTATTGTTATCTCATAAAGCATGAATGATTAAAAGTATCATCAAAAATTTCTTTCTTTTAGCGATATTAGGATATATAAGTTTGGATTGACAATGAATTGTTATGTAACATAATTGTAATTGAGACTACAAAATGAATGCACAAAACTGATGAACTAACCGACACACTGGATGTACATATGAGGGTTGATGTTTTAATGTTTTGTTTGTCTTGTTTGTTTGTAGAAAATTAATAAAATTCTTTTCAAAACAACAACAACAACACTGAGTAACAAAGTTAAAACCAATTCTGATATCTTTGAATAAATGCTGCAACTTAACACAATCATAACGGCTAACTTTCATGCAGCTAACTTTAATGAATCTTCTAAAGCGGGGGTGTCAAACTTGATTTGAGGACCACATCAGGTTTGTGTTTGTTCTCCAGGAGGGGGGGGCATTGCTAGAGTGGGTGTCGTCTGCTGGATGCCACTTGTATTGGGGGCATCTGTGGTGGCCAAGTGCTAAGTCAGGATTCCCCTCAGACCCCTCTTCACTCTCATTATAATTGTCCTTCCTTTCTTCCTTCCTTCCTTCCTCATTCTTTCTTCTTCCTTCCTTTCTCTCCTTATTTTTCCTTCTTTGCTCTCTATCCAACTTTAATTCTTTTTCTTTCCCTTTCTCCTTTTGTTTTGTTTTTAGTTTGTTTTAATAGCCCTCTGCCAGTGAAAACAGAGCATGGGGGGGCAGTTTTCGGCCATGATGGCCTCTTGCAGCCCTATGCCAGAAAAAAAATGGAGCTAGCAGAGGGTTGCAGGAGACCATTGCAGACGAAAACGGAGCCCTGGGGTGGGTGCGTGGCCCTATCAAGCTCCATTTTCACTGGCAGAGGCACCACAGGCACCTTTGCTATTACCAGGGCAGCCCTGTGGGCCAGATCTAAGCACCCCATGGGCCAAATCCAGCCTGAGGGCCTTGAGTTTGACACCCCTGTTCTAAAGTGAGATATTATGTTCACCTCATTTAAACTGGAAACTTTCAGAGATAAACATTCAGATATGTTTGGGTGGGAGATGGAGACATAACTTAAATATATAAAACATAAATGTTATTTTTACTTCAAACTTACTTTATTATCCTCAAGATCTTCTAAACTCTCAGGGCGACTGAAATTACGGGCAGGCTGACTGCATACCACATTATCTTCACGGTCCCAAGAGGCTGTTCTCATGGATGGCCTTTGGATGTCATCAGGATAAAAAGTATCATCTGCTGCATCTGAAATCATAATTAGGCGATGAACACCAGACTACATACAATGAAGCCTTTTCTGAAAGGCCATATTCCAAAAGACCTTTATCTTTAGTTAAAATGCCACTTTTATTAAGTACTACAAATTAATTAAGTTGCTTTGAGAACCTGTGATATCTTTCCAATTGAATTTTCCTAGTACAACTAATTGACAAAAACTGAATCCTCAAACCTCTAGTTTCCTGGTTTGTGTAGGGATTTCCATAGTGCAGAAGTGGTACACTAGGTAATGTAGCAGGAATCTGCCCATTATCTTCAGAATTAAGATCTGGATTGAGAAAATGTAGTGCCTGCTGAGAAATCTGTCCTTCCTTGATCCTTTCTGTTTGATTTTCTGGTCTCCTTCCAGGTTTCTAAAGAACGGTTGAAAAATAATACTATGATACAAGGAACAAAACAGTCTTTTAAGGCTGCTTTATTTAGCATTCTCTTTTCCCATTATCTATAAAGATATATTTTTAAATCTTCATATTTGCAGTACTATAAATGTCTAGCTTGATATTGTCTCTTTTTTTCCATCCTTTAAGTAACCTGACTTATGTTATACCAAAGAGTATCATAACTAAAAAGTAGTAAAACTAAAATTTATGTAAAATTTCTTATTTAATATTGAATGTTTTAATTCTTAAAACTTTCTGAATTTAAACTTAAACTTATACCCTTGTTTTATCTAAATATTTATCTAAATAATTTGTAAAGTTGATAAAATAAATATTTTCTAAAACTAATAATGGATGTTATGTTATAATATATATCTTAATTTTAACTGAAAATACAAATTTATTCCCAGAAATGATACACCCACATATCTTGAGGCTAGGGAGCTGCTTAATGGTTAGCATGATAATGATATGGCAGGGAACTGTGCAAATTATTTTTTTCTTTTGTATAGAAACAATCTGTTGCCACCCTAAAGTATCATCATCACTATCATCATGGTTGAGATACTCTAGTTAACATATACATTGTATGAATTCTTTTGGTTATCATACAAACCTACTGTCCTATGTTCTTGTAGGCTTTACAAACAAGGCATCTAAGTTTAAATGTTCCATGATAGAGTAGTATCTCGGTACTCGTTAATTGGTTCCAGGAGGTATAATGAATACTAAAAGTGATGAGTGCAACATGACTTACCATATATCCCTTTTCCTAGCCAGGTAGGACTTTGTGTCTGTCCCTTTTCCTACATCAGTGACCTTCCTGACATGGCTGACTTCCTGCCTGCCCTCTGTGACCCTCCTCTTTTCTTTTGCAGTGACTTCCCTTGGCACGGTTGATTTCCTGTCCTTTTTACATGGCCAACCCCCTTTTCCTATTGCACCATATCAAGTATCAAACAAGCAATGACTACCAGGACATTTTCACATCAAAATGTTTTGAGTATCAAATTTGGTGAGTTTTAAAGCAGTTGAGTACCAAGGTTCCACTGCACTATGTTATAAACTCACATTTAATTATATCCCAAGATGTTTTTCTTCCAACTACTACAGTATTAATATTCTCGTTCTTATGCAGCTATTTGTAAAATAGTTCCAGTGCCACATAGCAGATATACATTATCAGTAATTCACTGATATTAAATCAGTACCTTCTCATTGCTGAGAGCTTCCAGTTGAGATGTCAATTCATCTATCTGTCTGTCTTTTTCAGCCAACTGCATCTATATAAAACACAAATTAAAATAATATTAGTGTTATAAGATAGCTCTACAGATATATTTTTAGGGTCAGATAAGATAAAAAACCTGTATTATCACTCACATGGAGACCATATATTATAAATTATTGCTATAATTTATAATATATGCTCTCCATGTGGGTGATTGAAATATCACATCATTATTTATTTGTTCTACCTAGTTCCTTATACTGACTGTATTTGGTTTTCATACTTACATTTTGTTGAATTTTTAAGGGTTCTGCTGGTTTCCAAAACTTTCTTAAGTAATAAGGCAAGGCAAAAAAAAAAATTCAATCCATAAATGAGAAATCAGACTTCACATGTAACCTGGACTCTGCTTTTATTTGTCAAAAATAAAAAGCTGATTTAGCAAGTTAAGTATTTCGCTGATGTGCATGATTTATAAAGTAGTATACAATACTAGCATTTGAAGTACATTGGGATGAGGACATGAAGAACATGAAGGAATGGGATGAGGGCAAAACAAAACATTCCCAGTCCTTTTAAACATTTAATTTACTGAACTAAGTTGCTAACATAACTATTCCCTATTTATGTATTTTTTTAATATAATAATAAAATATTATTATTAATAAAATAATAAAAACAGAATCTTAGCAATGTAATTTTAGGGCTGTACTAAAGACTGTTCTCTCCTGCAATACTTTTCTTTCATTACAAAACAAAAGATTCTGCAGTCACTTATGGTGTGGAAAACAATGAGCACTTTTCAAGTTAGGCTTCAGCATGTCATTTAGCTACACAAGGAAATAAAAAAAAATGGTCTTTCTTGTGTAATAAATGACATGCTAAAACTCATGTTCAGAAGAGCTAGTTCTCTGTCCAAATAGTCCCAAAGCCAGGCAAATAAATCATTCTGTATCATTAAAGCCAGTAGAGAAACAAAGAGGTGACATGTTCAGTGCTAATAGTTCTATCACAGAAATTTGGCTTCAATAATGATTCTATAAAATGAGTACAGGTAATCTTTGATTTACAACCACAAATTCCAGGAACTGGAACTTCCAAGCAATGGAACTGTTAAGTGAATTGTGTGGTTAAGTGAATCTGGCTCCCCACACTGACTTTGCTTGCAGGAAGTCCTCTGGAAAAGTTGCAAATGGCAATCATGTGACCTCAGGATCCTGAAACTGTCCTAAATACATGCTGGCTACCACTACCCAAATTTTGATCACGTGATCGTGGAATGTTGATATGTTCATAAATCACTTTTTTCAGCACCACTGTAACTTAGAGTAGTCAGTAAACGAATGGTTGTAAGTCAGGGACTACCTGTAAACACTTCTGTTAATCACTAACTCTAATTTCCCTTGCAAAGTGAATATTTTAATTAGAACATTGTATATCCATATTAAAAATAATTGTTCAAATAAGGGTTAGACTTACTAGATACTGGTCTTTCACCACAGCTAATTGTTGCTTCACGCTCTCACTAATTTTCACTTGCTCTTTCCATTTCAGTTCCAATTTGGCCAGTTCATCAGCATACACCGTACATTTCAATTTCTCATCCTATAGAAAAATTATAAATCATCATGGTTATTTTAATCCAGATTATTTTGGCCAGGTTTTTTTAACTGAGTATCTAAAAGCTGATTTGCTTATTCATTGCCTCTAATCATACATAATTTGACATTTTAGCTAAAGAATAAAACAATGAAACACTCTTCAAAATGTTTAATAGTCTTTTACACAAATGCGTTATTCTTGTTCTGCCAAGTGGTTTCATTTTGGGTTTTGGATCACTGCAAACACACTCCATAAAGTTTTGCAACTATAAAGTACATCCTATATCCAGAAACAGAAATCAATTGCCCTTAATTTCAATAACCAGTGTAATCTGTTATGAAATATTATCAAGTGCTAGTAAAAATGAAAGACTAAGAGCAAATCATCTTCAGAATACTATTTGATACTAGCCATATTAATTGAATTAAATAATTCATTCCCTTCAAGAAAAGCCCAGATCTCTCTACTTCTTTATTTTCTCATTTCATATTATTTGACACATAATTTATTAACCTATTTCTTTGGAAGTTTATTTTTCATCCCTTTTTTATATTGACAAACCTGTACATGGAAAAAAGTACACATCCAACAATTGTTTTAAAATTATTTTTGTACAACTGAATAAAAATAGCCTTAGATAGAGCAATGCTATGAGGTCCTATCATATAAGTGACCTAGATAATGCAAATTTATGAATATTTAATAACAATAGATGAATATAGCAGGACTTATTTCTGAGCAACCATAGATATGAAAGTGCAGGCTTTCCTCACCAAAAGAATAAATATCATAGTTATGTCATAAATATATTTTGCTATCTATAGCCCAGGTCTCTATTCCTTAAATGAATTATGAAGATATTAACTTACTAGAACTTTTCAAATACTTCAAGCCAAATATGGACCTAAACATACTAAAAATACTGAGTTTTTTATGATGACTCCCTAGCTTCTGCTTTATTCTATTACTAGTTTCTGTTTTACTTACTGACAGCATCGGCTTGCATTTCATAAATTTCACTGTTCTGTCAGAAATTTCCTTATTCTTTTCATGATCTTGTTCCTTTTCTGAAAACTCCAAAACTGTATCAGATGAAATGATGCTAACTGCATATATTGAAGAAAAATATAGCTTTAAATGAATATTCTAATATTCTAATTAAAATGAAGTCTGTTTACATTCTGATGACAACATATTTAAGGATGCCAGAGATTTATATTTACTGATTTTGATAAAGGAAGCACAAGCATGCTTAAAGCTGAAAATAAATCAGCATTTTTGAAAGACTGGCCCCTTTCCCTCCCACCAGCCCCATATTGAACCAGAAGATAGTAAGTGAGAACAAATAATCTGCTCTTTTTCCATGAAAGGGAACAGGGAATAAGGACACTTGAACTAAAGTGAATTACAAAGCACTTGATTCTGCAAACAGGACAATTCCCCAACTCCATTCTCCATCCTTTTCTGGAAAAATAACTGAAATGGATAGGTTACCCAGGTTAGACTGGCAAAGAAGAGCTGTGAGGTAGAAAACAATAGACAGTGTTTTCACTTGTCTTCTTTGTGACAACAGCATTTTTAGTCATTATAAAAAAAAAAAAAACAGTACAAGCTCTGAAAAATAAAAATTGACAAAAATTTCTTGCCAATTTTTATTTTAAAAAAAATACGAGCAGGGATGCAGTTTAAGTTTGTTGCCATTCTTCAAGGCTAAAGATTGGATCTACACAGCACAGTCAATCACAGTCAGTGGAGGAAAAAGTCCCCTAATCTTGCTAGATTGTCCTTTCTGGTGCCAAAAGAGCAGAGAAAGACCAATCATGGCTGAAAGAGTGCTGCTGGCATTCTATCAGGTATAACCAGAGCCAGAGTCCATAAGAAGACAGAAATAGCCCACCACAAACTATTTCACCTCATGATCCTCTCAAACTCCTTAGATCTAGTTTTGTAGTAGCACAGATAAAAAGAGCTGAACTCTCATCATTTCCCAACCATAGCAAATGAGTAGTAATCTTCTTAAAAAAGGAACCAGAGAAAAAGGCTACAAGGGGAACGTAGACAAAGATTTGCAAACCATAGCTAAGTGCAATTTGGAACTGGGAAGTGATTATTCCTTGCAAGTTATAAGTTCTGATCCTGCCTATCAGAAAAAGGAAGATCAGTATCCCATTACAAAGTACTTTTCACCATTAGTAGAACATTACTGCTTTCTGTTATAAAAATGCTAAGAAATAAGACATTCTAGTTATAAACAGTAAGGTTGATGGGATATGTTTAATGCACATGATATAGCTAATTAAAATCTACAATTTCAATATCATGGCAGAAGATAGCATGGAATAGAAATATATATATATATATATATACATATTAATACTCATATTTAACTAAATCACAGACCAGGGATAATTTAAGTACTCTCATCTACTAGAATCAATACCATAGAAAGAATTGCTACGCAGATGAAGTTTTTGCATTAAAAAAAAACAAACTCTGACTAAAAAACAAAACATGAAATTCCTAGGCTGTTTAAAGCAGCCCTACATGCATCTGAAAAATCTATTTCCATGCTAAAAAAATTTCCATGCTTGTAATTAATTCATTTAGATTTGCATTCTGTGCCAACATATTAGCCCTAAGAACACTCTGATTTTAAGTTTTCCAAGAGTTACCAGTGGAAGAAAAATACATACTATATATGGTTTGGGGGATTTTTAGATTTCAGCTTTATTTTTCTAAGGGAGCACAGAAGGAGCTGATACCTGGAGATGCGGGTAATGTTTTAGCACCAGTTTCGGCTGTAGAAGTTTCATTTTTTGAGCCATCTGTCAAATTCAGTTGATCCCCTGAAGTTTTCTTTATGAAAAAGATTTTATTTAAAATATTTCTTTCATTAAAAAGATTCTAGGGCAAGTTCTTCAAACAAATATAATAAAAATAATCCTTAAGATATAAAACAAATTAAGCAAAATCAAAACTTTGTCTTAAGAATTTTTATCTAAATACCTAACCAAAAAGGGAACCCTTAATACAATTACTATATAACTTGACATAACTGAACTATATCTGCGGGTCCACCTTTTTACTCTATAGCATGGCTGTGATGCAAAAGATTGCAGTGAATACTCTGCAGCAGATCAAGGGACATGGATGCTAATATAGAGATGGAGGCACCATTAAATTCTTTATTTAAAAAAATGGAATATAGATGGTCCTTGACTTATAACTAATTGAGCTCACAAGTTGTAATTATTATAATTAATGGATCATGTGTGACTAGAGCTGATTTTATGATATTTTTACAGCAGTTGTAAAACAAATTTGTTCCCTTTGAGGCAGTTTTTGCCAGAAACCAAAAGAAAAGGCAGATTTCCAGAAAAAAAACAACCCTAGTAAATTGTGATCATGTGACCACAGGATACTGCAGGTTGTTCTAATCTTCAGATTATGATTGTAAGTAACATTCCAACACTTTTATAACCCACCATTCTATCACAACTAACCACCTATTTTAGGCAAAATAACCTAAAAAAATGTGACTCTGGTGTATGATAAGCATAATATTATAAATCTATTATTTAAAAGTATTTGCATATATATCTGATTTGAAAATCAATTCCAGATAGAAATATATTTTGAAATACTAAATATTAACATATACAGAGAATTGTATAGGTGGTCCTCAACTTAAAAGTTTAGAGATGTCCAAAGTTACAACAGTACTGAAAAATGTAACTTATAACCATTTTCAGAGTTACAACCTTTGCAGCATCCCCATGATCATGTGATTAAAATTCAGATGAGTGCCAACTGATTCATATTTATGACCACTGCATTGTCCCAGAGTCATGTGATTAATTTTTGTGACCTTTTGACAAGCAAAATTAATGGGATAAGCAGATTCATTTAACAACCTGATTAATAACTTGTCAACTGTAGTGATTCACTTAACAACTGGGGCAAGAAAGGTTGCAAAATGGGTAAAACTCACTTCAAATGTCAAACAACAGAACAAACAACAGAAATTTTGAGCTCAGTTTTGGTTATAAGCTGAAGTCTATCTATATTCACTCTGAATTTTATTACTTTTTAGCGATTAGTGATGAAAAGACCACCACAAAGGGGAAGGTTTACTTATATCCTGTAATATTTAAGTATTTATAATAAAATTTGAAAATATAAAAGACAAATTAAAAATTAAAGTATAGTAGGGCATTGCAGATATTGAACAGTTCAGTATTAAAATTCAGCTACTGGGGTGTGATTATCTCCCTATCAGTAGAACAAAATGGTAATATAAACTTAGCCTTATTTCTTTCCCTTAGCCAACAATAATTCTTTTATCCAAATATACCTTTAAGTAATTTATATTTATCACTCACATGCTTAAATTGTTTCCTTCTATTTTGCAGTAATTCTAAACCTATTTCTAAGAGGATTGCCTTGGTAAATGACTAAAAGGAACACTAAAGGAAACCAGGAGAAATAACATAAATCAAATTACAAATAGCTGTTGGAATATTTAATAAAGTAGGCCATCTTATTTGCATCACAAAATTTAGCCTAGCAAGATTTGATAGTCTTAAGAATCATCCATCATGTTGTATTTTTAAACCAATACATTTAGAGTGTATTGTGTATTCATTAATTTGTTCTTTCAGGTACATAAGATTCAGATGAAATTATGATCAATAAAAGCTCGTTAGCAGAAAAAAACAGAACTACATTTACTGCAGATATTACAATTACACTATTTATCTAGGAGAATTGGGATAACAATTTTAGCCTATATAAAAAGGAGGAAATTCCTGTTGTAATGGAGAATATATGTGCTGTTTCTCATAATAATTGAGCCATTCATTCTGCTATCGGAAGACAAAGATCAATTATATAATTACTTTTGCTCAGTCGATGAGAATTTATTCTGACAAATCATGAACAGATACAAAATTATCCATTATTATGTTCTCTAATACATAATTACTAATAAACTAATTACTAATGTATATTTTCTTCTTCCTTAGTAAATAATATATTACACTTTTCTAAAAGGCAATTACACTTTTTCAGGTATCATCCGACACTGCAGTAAAAATGCTATCCAAGTGTTCAAAAAATATTAAGATAAATGATAAACTTTAATAGACAACTGGCAGTATTCTGGATAAGGATTAACAAGAAGTTGCAAATATAAATGGAGTAGGTTACTGCATGTTTGCATGTATTATATATAGGTATGACTCTCTTCTACTGTGCCGTAGTTCCATTAAATTGCCTGTCTTACTTCCAATAAATTTTAGAAGCTTGTAATAAAACATTCATGAAACTTAGGTTACCCAACTTTGAGTAACCGTGTGAACTTTCACTTTTCCAAAGATACACATTCTGTTGTCTGCTTCATCCAAAGCGATTGTATAAAAACATAACTTACATTCTGGTTAATAAGTTTATTGACTTGTTTTTGCAGCTTCTGGCATTCTTTAAACTTTTCCTTGTAATGATCAGCAGCCATCTGTAGACGGAGCTTTAAATCTTCAACTTCTCTGCGTAGTTCTCTCTCTGCAACATTTGATGTTCCCTTTCCCCAAACAAGAACATATGTATTCTTTTTTTAAAAAATGTGTCATCCCGTCCCCCCCACCCCCATATTTAAGCTTTGAAGTCAACATATTGGATCCAGATTCAGGAAACAAAGATTCAACAAGAATCTTGCAAATTGCCAAAAAATTAAAAAATGATTTCAAGAAAGAAAGCAGGATCTTGAGAAAGGTGACATAATTTGAAACAATTATACAAAACCAATGATGAATCAGGACAAATACATAAATAACACATCAAAAGACATATTGAAATATGGGATAGAGTTAGAACAAATCAAAAATTGTATGACAATATGGATGAAAAGCTTTAAAGAATTAATGCATAACAATGGGAAAAGCTTTTGGGGGAAAAATCAAAGATATTCCCCACATAATAAACAAAATTATCATATAAGGTGGTTATGTAAAACTGGTAAAAATTATTTAAAGGTAATAGATGAAAATTATTTTTAAAAATTACATAAAATTTAAACTGAAATCCAATTAATGGATATAATTGCAGAAAACAAATGAAAAATATTACAATTTATTAAAATATGTGCTGATAGATACAAAAACAAGTTTGGAACAACATCAAAAAAGAGGAATTTATAAATTATTTTTGGGTGGGAATCAGTCTACTCACTGTATCTACCTACCTACCTACCTACCTACCGCCCATTACACAAGTCTTATCAAATTTCCTTATATACTATATATTATATAAAAAGGCAAATTTAGGTATTTGCAATATAATTTTTACAGAGAGAATATGCTTAGTATTGTTTATTTTATTATATTGTCATTTTAATGTAGGTTTTTTCTTTGTAAATAAAAATATGTAACAAAAACAGTTTATTTCCTACTGGTGCAATGTCTATAGTGGAGTGTCAAAAACATAAAAAAGAAAAAATTGTTACTGGCTTCAGCTAAATGGTTGTATGCTACAATACTATTGCCGAGTAAGATAATTATTCTAATGAGAAGAAAATAATTGACATGGAATAATATAATTATCCTGCATTTTCTGCTTTAGAAATTTAAGCCAAATTCCAAGGAAATTCTCCCCATCAAAGCAAATGTTAGATTACAATAAATTACATAATTAGCTTTAATAATGCAGAAACCTAAAATGAATTAATCTAGTTTATATTAATGCGATAGAAGTTATGTATCCTACTCAAGATTATTATAATTTCAGAGTGGAACTCTGAAATTTTAAAATATATGAATATATGAGAAGCATTTAAATCTCCAAGTTCAATCTAAATACACTTTATTATACTGTTAAATGCCCACAAGTTGTTAAGGTAAATACTTAAATGGAATAGAAATCTAAAATCTGCTGAAAGTTATACAAATAATTTTGTATTAACTGACATCAGAGCTTTATAATTAAATTTAAGAACAGAACAACCTTTTTTACCTGTTCAATGGTCGCAGGAGAGATCTTTTTAAGTTCAGCTACTGCATCATTCAATTGTTTCTTCAATTTTTCATTTTCAAGTCGAGCACTATGAAGATCTACCATTGTTTTATCACGCACATTTACTGCATCACTTAGTTCCTTTGACATGAAAAGAACTTCCTGCCTGCTTGCCTGAATTTGATCCTCAGCTTTCCGAAGCTGCTCTTTTAAAAAACTTGACTCTTCCTAGAAAAATAAAAAAGGAAATGTAAATATTATTCTTATTGTCCACTATTTTGAAACAAAAAGAAAACCGTATTTCCAAGGCATAAATATTAGTGATGTATCAAATTCTCCAATTGTTGGAGATTATAGCCATCTGCTGTTATCCAGGACTCTAGCAGTCTGTCATGTATATACTCAAGCACGCAACAGTGAGCTATTTTTAATTGACATCTGGTGGTGATGCTATCTAAACCACATTTTTCTATTTTATCAAGTAGTAGGTTACGGTCTACTTTGTCAAATGCCTTACTAAAGTTCAAGTAAATTATATTGACAGCATTTCTTTGGTCCACTAATTTTGTCACTTCATCAAAGAATGCAATAAGATTAGTTTGACATTATCTGTTTTGACAAACCCACATTGGCTTTTGGTTATTACTTTGTTGGCTTCTAGGAGTTTGCAGATTCGTTCCTTAATTATCTTTTCCAGAATCTTCCCTAATATTGAGGTCATGCTGATGGAGTCTGTAGTTTCTTGGATCTATTCTCTTTTCTTTTTTTGAATATGGGAACTACATCAGCATTTTTCTAGTCCTCTGGCAGTTCTCTGGTGCTACCGGATCTTTGAAAAATATACTCCAGTGGTTTTGAGATCACATCTGCTAGTTTCTTCAGAACCTTGGGGTGTAATCCATCTGGTCCTGGTGATCTGAACTTGTCTAGCATAAACAGGTGCTCACTTACTGTGTTTCTCACAAAATAAGGCCAGGCCTTTTTTTTTTTTTTTTTTTTTGAGCCCTGAAAAAACAGCTAGGATGTCTTTTGGGGGTGAATTAATTTCTCCCTCCCCCACACACACCAGCGCCGTCTCCAACAACAGCATCTGAGTCGCTCCTGCTTTTCCCCCGTTCCCATAACAACAGGGAAAAAAACATTTTGAGGTACCTGGGAGCGCCACGCGCTGCGTTTTGGTTTAATCCCGAGCAGCTGGGTGGGCATGAGAAGAGCTGAGCGAGTATCTCTGCTGCTACCCTTGGTACTCCAGCCTCGGGCTCTGCAAGTTTGCAAAAGTCCCGGTGCGCAGCCTGTTCCTGCACTCCAAGTGCCCAGGCCGAGCTGCAATTGTCCCTCTCTCACCAGCACCGTCTCCAATAACAATGGCAGCAGCAGTGGGGACCGTGGAAGTTACGGAAGCGGCTCCCCCACCCGAGAAGCGGCTGAAACACTTCCACAGTTCCCGCCACTACTGCCACTGTTCTTGGAGACGGCGCTGGTGAGAGAGGGACAGCTGCAGCTCAGCCTGGGTGCTTGAAATACAGGAACGGACTGCGCACCGGGACTTTTGCAAACTTGCAGAGCCCGAGGCTGGAGCACCAAGGGTAGCAGCAGCAGAGACACTCGCTTGGCTCTTCTCACACCCACCCGGCCGCTCGGGATTAAACCAAAACGCAGCACGCGGTGCTCCCAGGTACCTCAAAATGTTTTTTTTTCCCTGTTGTTATGGGGACAGGGGAAAAGCGGGAACAACTCAGATACTGTTGTTGGAGATGGCGCTGGCAAGAGAGGCACCAGCACCGATGGGAACCGTGGAAGCTACGGAGGCCTGAGAAACAGCTGAAACGCTGCTGGACATCCACGCCGACGCCGCCCACCTGCTGACCTGGGTAAGGGAGGGGCAAGGGAGCTCTCCTTACTCCACCATGATTGGCTGTTAGGAGTGGCTGATGGTGAGGCGTAGCTGCTGCAGGGCACTCCTAATGTCAAGTTCTCCCCCGCATTCCTCCTCAATTTCGCATGTTTTAAATTAGGCCTAAATTTGGGGGGAAGGGCTTAATTTCATTTTATGCCTAGAAAACATGCTGGGTCTTCCTATTGGGGGGGGGCGCATTGTTGGAGAAACAGGGTACCATTTTCTTTCCTATTTTAATTTGTGTTCCTAATCTGTTTTTTTGTGGTGCTGTTTTTGATAAGTTGGACTGTTGCTTTTTTCTTTTGTGTAAAAACAGATGCAAAAGATGAGTTAAGTAGTTCTGCTTTCTCCCTGTTGCTTGTCACCTTCTTGCCACCTTTTCCCAGAAATGGACCAATTGTTTCCTTTAATTTTTTTCTTGTTTTTAACATATTGGAAGAAGCTTTCTTTGTTATTTTTTACTTTTGTCGCAAGCCTTTGTTCATTGTGAGGCTTAGCTGTCCTTACTTCATCTTTTCAGGCTCAGTCTATTTGCTGATATACTGCCTTAGTTATGTGCAGCTCTTTCCACTTTTTATACTTGTCCTTTCTGTCCTTCAATTTGTCAGAGAGTTCTTTATGGAGCTATCCTGGTTTCTTTTGAGAGCTGTTATTTTTCTTCTTCGTTGGTATTATGCTAGACTGGGCTTTTATAATCTCACTTTTCAAAATTTCCCAAGCTACTTAAATTGTTTTCCCATTGAGGATTCTCATCCATGGAATCCTTCCCAAGCTCTAAGTTTACTGAAATTAACTCTCTTAAAGTTCAAGACTCTAATTTGACTTTGTTCTATTGCTTGTGCTTGAATAATGTTGAATTTCAATATTGCATGATACTCCCCCACAAGGTTCCTATAGCTTCAATACCTTCCATCGTTTCATCTCTGTTAATGAGAATTAAGACCAATATGGCTGATCCCCTTGTTCCCTTCTCTACTTTTTGGATAACAAAGTTGTCTGCTTGGCTTGTTTGTTCTTCAACTTGGTGCAGTTTGTCTCCCAGTTGATGTCAGGGTAGTTAAAATCCCCCATTACTATTGTGGTGTGCTTCCTACATACTTTAATTAACTGACTAAAAAAAGTTCATCTACTTCCTGTGTTTGGTTGGGTGGCCTATAGTATATACTGACTCAAATGCATTCCAGGCAGTTTTTGTCATTGTTGTGCTCTATTTCTGTAGAGATCTAGTTATTTCTTATATATAGTACAACTTCACTTCCTCTTTTACTTGGTCTATTTCTTTAAAGTAATTTAAATCCCTCTAGTTATACATCCCATTTGTGGGTTTTATCCCACCAAGTTTCTGTAATGGCAACAGTATCATATCTTATAATACAATATCATATTTAAAACAGATGGGCTTCTCAGAAACTGAAGACTTAGAAAATCACATTTTACAAGCCAGGAAAAAAACTGTGGACATCTTAAGACAGGGCTGTCAAACTCATGGCCTACAGGCCAGATGTGTCACATACTGGCCATGCCCATGCCTGATTTAGCAAAAGGAAAAGGTCATGATATGTCACATGATGCAGCCATGACGACTTGAGTTTGACACCCCTGCCAAGAGAAAAAAAGAATAAGCTAGTATAATTACTTCACACTTATCCCTAGTTAGGTAGCAATGATAAAAACAGCAGTACTAATATAGTTATTTCTTGATTTGGAGTCACCCAGAATTGTTGGGAGTTAATCAGTAAACAAGTTTTAATAATAATTCTATAATTAAACATACTAAACTTCACACATAACATTCAAAAAGACTTACCTTGATTAATAAGCATTTATTAAGCAACCTCCTTGTTTAATGATCACTTATTCGGTGACCATTCAAAGTTACTCTGGTGATCCGTTGTACCATCCCCAAATCACACCATCACAATTTAGTATTTGGCAAATAGTTTAAAATTACAATGTAGCATCCTAATGGGATCACCATTTGTGAGCTTTGCTGTTTGCTATTGACAAGTAAAGTCAACAGAGAACCAGCAGGTGGCAAATAATGACCATGTGACCACAGCAGTTGTGAGAAATTGCCTATTAAAAACAGCTGGAATTATATGTTGGTATAGTCATGTGATGTCACGTTTCACAACCATGTTGCTTATTGAGTTCCAAATTCCAATTACTAGTGGTAAACAAGGATTATCTGTCCTTTTCTATAGAAGAAAGTCTCCTTTGAAAATTCTTGGCTACTTGCTTCCAACTCCTCTGCTTCCTTAACAATGAATTTGTCCTTGTTTAAGCAAATAACCATGTATTTGATTTGGAATATTCTGAAAACAAAATATCAAAGGCTTAAAAATAAATATGCTTTTTAATCAGTACCTTATTTGATGAAGTAAGCAGGAAAGCTTTCTTCAATTTTTCTTTTTCATTCACACACAGTTGTAATCTGCCAATCTCTTCTTTATAATATGCTATAAGGTTTTCTTTGTTTCCATCCAAATTCTTAAGTGTCAGAATTTCAGATGTTAATTTGGAGTTTTCAACTTCTGTATTCTTCAAGTGTATCTGTAATAACGTAATCAATTCATATTTCTAATCCCAATGTTTATTCTAAACAAACTCATCCCAAGGTAGCTGGGATAATATAGAAGGCTAAAGCAAAATAAACTTATTTTGGTGCATATTTGATAAGGAATAAATTTGAATGGCCCTAAGCATGCAAAGTATGATTGGTACAAGGAGATATTTCTAGCTAGTTATTAACTTGTCTGGGCACAAAAGGTATAATATCTGGTTTTAATGCAATTTGCAGGGATCTAACTCTGAGCAATATATTTGGCATTTTCTATCTTGGTACAGTGGAGAAGGAGTGTTTTCCAAAATCTTCTTGTTGCTATTGCAAAGCTCTACTGATTCTCTTTTTGATACACGGACTTAAATTTGATGATTGAATTCAGGGAAATTGTTTTTTTTTTTTTTTAAATCTAACTCTAAACCAGAGTTCAATCACTGCTTTAGATTGGGAGGTGCTCATACCGATTTATTATGGGGATAGATCAAGAACATTGAAAACGTGAGTAAGGTACCTTCAGTAATAAAATTATCTCTACTGTTAAACAGCTACAAATATTTAATAGCTTAAAATTTACCTTGTAAAGTTCCTTTTCATCCTTTTCTGTTTTTAACTGGCATTCAAACTGTTCCTTTTCCAAGACTACTTTCTTGAGTTTATCTTTCAAGCTACATAGAAAAAAAATCATTTTTAATTTTTATTTATTAATTTTATATCCTCTTCTTCCTCAAAGCAACTCTGGGCAGCTTACAATTAAATTTTATTTAGTTATTAGTGAAAATAAATTTGTATTTGTTGCATACCTATCCAATTCTGTTTCCTTTGTGATCGCTTTCTGAGTGACAATCATGATGTCTTTTTCAAGCTGAATAACTTTGGAAGTAGCTTCTTCATATTTTTTCTTTAATTTTTCATTTTCATCTTTAAGGGTTTCTGCAGCTTTAAAACTATCCTTTAAAAAAAGTTATAAAACTGATTTTAAAGGTGTGCATGTTTGCATACATTTAATTCACTTCAACAAATCTACATTAACAACTACCTTACCTTAAGGAAATGAAATCTCTATTGAATAGATGTATGAGATTTAAGTGATTTTTATCAAGTGAAGTTAAATCATCACTAGAGACAAGAGATTATCTCAAATCAACTGTAAATCTTGGGAAAATGAAAGGACTTCTCTTTCTTAGTATTGTAATACAAGGGCCATTCATCCAATCATCCTTCTCCACCAGCCCACTTTTGAGCACTATTCCCACGAAGACCATATCAGCACATTTTAATCAAATGCTTCTGATAGCAATCAGCAGCTCTTTACTGGACTTTGTCACTTCTGCCCCCCCCCCAAAAAAAAAGGTAACTAGCAATCAAAAATGCCATCCATTTGCCTCTTCAGAGAAGACCACCTGCCAGAAGAATTATCAAGATAGCAAGTACTATATTCTAATTATGGAAGACACTAGTTAGTGATAAGAAATAAATCAAACCATTTGCTAAAACTAAAACACTTGCCTGTATCTTTACTAGCCATTCATGGAAGAAATGTATTAAACTTCTGAATTAGAAGCCCCAATTTTACTATTCTATTTCTTTAGGATAAAACGTCCCTTATCTTTATATATCAAACATTATAACTTGACTATGAGCATAGGACTTTCATTTAGCAAAACCTGATGAAAACTGTTTCAGTATGTACATATATATACTTTTTTGTATGAAAGATAGTTACTTTATGTTTTATTTACACTTGCTAAAAATTGCCAATTATAACATTTTCAAGTTACATTTATGAACTATATCCTTGATATTTTAGGTGATTATATATAACAAGGTAGTCTTAATATGATTTGACAGAGAGACAACTCAACTTCAATCTTTTTTAAAATGTTTTTATCAATTATAGAACAAACCTTTTGCTCTGCTTCCAGCTTATCACATCTTTCTTTCTCATATACAAGTTCTTTTTCCAGTCTTTCAACTTGATCTCTGAGTTGCATTGTTTCTTTTTCAAGTGATGCAGTTACCTTTAGTAGTTCTTCTTTTTCTTTCAGAATTTTTTCAATTTTGAACTAAAAACAAAAAGTGTTTGCTTCAAAAATGTACAGATTTTGCAAATTAAGTCTACAAATTTTTCTCTCAGCAAACAAGGTGAACTAAAACAAGGAACTATTTTATATACCCATATTCATATTCAAAGCTACAGATGCTTATGAACTAAATGTTATAGTTCATAGCGAACGCAAGTATTTTATTAAAAAACTAAGAAGCAAAGTTGTTTCTGCAGAAATAGATATTGCAATGCTGCATGGAATCAATCACACACATTTTGCTGGTTAATTTTTAATTATATCTTGCAAATTCTTTTTCACTGAAAATAGCCCAAATCTTATACACAATCATTCTGCTTGAAACCAGTTTTGGTTCAACTACATTTGATATAATTTTTTACTTTCTTCATATTTCTAATATAAGATTCTAGTATAATAATAAACTGTAGTCTAAAAATTATTTGTTAATTCACACCTCAAGAAGTCCAGCCTTTGTAGTCACTACCAACATATCAGAATTTCCTTCATCTTCCATTGTTAACAATTCTTCAACTGGAGACGATGTTCGAAATTGGAAAGGGGTGCTTGCTCCACGTATTTCTCCCTTATGTGTCACATAACAGAACTGGTAAAATTCTCCATCATCATTTGGAAGGTAATACCCTGATAAAAAGAATTGAAAATACATATTTGTTCTTACCTAAATATAAGGCCAATTTTGTCTAGTGGTTAAGGCACCAAATTAGAAACCAGAAGTCTGATGAATTCTAGTTCTGCCTTAGCAGTCGTGGGATTCAAAAATTTTTGCTACCAGTTCTGTGGGCGTGGCTTGGCAGGCATGGTATGGCTTGGTGGGCTTTGCTTGGCAGGGGGAAGGATACTGTAAAATTTCTATTCCCACCCCATTCCATTAACCTGCTTTCCAGATCCTCTCTCCTCTGCAGGCAAGAAAAGTTGGGACTCGGGAGGCAGAGCATAGACGGGGGTAGGGCCAATCAGAGGTAGTATTTGCTGGTTCTCTGAACCACTCAAAATTTCTGCTACCAGTTCTCCAGAATTGGTCAGAACCTGCTGAATACCACCTCTGTGACTTAGCCAGGAAAGATAATCATGCTCTTTCAGCCTAACTGACCTCACAGGGTCGTTGTGGGAAAAATAGCAGGAGAAAGAAGTAGTAGATATGTTCCTGTCTTGAGTTCTTTATGAGAAAATAAAAGTGGAATATATGCACACCCATACGTACACACCCACACATAAACACAAATATGCACACGTTCTAAATAAAGGCAGTTATTTCAATTATACAATAAAAGCAATGTGTGAGTAACATCATAGTGTTTTTCTACTTGCTATGTATTGCAATGCAATAATAATCTATTTTATCTGAATTCCAAATGTTATATAGACATAGATAAATCTAATAAATGATAAATAATAAAAGTCTTCTAACTTCCACCAATTTTTGATAGTATACAGTATCTCCTAATACTGTTGTTCCATCACCTCTTCTTGCAATAATCACCTTCTCTTGATTTTTTCATTCTCTTATCCATTTTACAACATTTTAATAAACTTCAAGGATGACAGAAAAATAAGGATACAAATACTACTATTACAAAAAGGTTGCTTTTTCTTTGTCCTTCTGAGTGTAAATGACAAAGCATCTGACAAGAAATCCATACTTAGCCAAACTTCAGTGATAAATTCAGACTGCAGAGACACCACTGTTGTTCCAAATAATTAAAGTTAAGCTTAGTATGTTTTAAATTGGTTAAATTAGGTCAAAGTGAGAGTACATAGTATAGACACCAGCTTATTTAAAAAGGTATTTTAAAATATGGTTTAAACCCATCTGGATGCATTCAAATTTTTCATTTGCCTTACTTATGCATATTTGGAAAAATTCTGCAATTACTTACATGTCATGTGCAACCCGCAAAGGCTGCAAACCTGTGAACCCAAATCTAAATAATTTTCTGCAAGTAAGCCCTGGGTGTACAGATTTTATAGTTCAAGAGTCCTGATCAGAAGGCCTAACTCTAGTGATAAAAAATGGAATAAAATGAAACTTCTGCTTGTTCTAATGTATACATTCACATTTATATAATAAGTTTATTTGAATATATAAAAATAAAAAATCTAATTGATCCAGAATGTTCTTCCAATTACTTTAAGTGCAAAAAATAAAGTTTATGATAAATGCAAAATTAATACTTCCAGGCTATAAAAATTACAACTTGAATTTGACTATTATCTGGAATATAATATTATCTGGAATATAATATTATCTGGAATATATATTTGATTATATTATAATCAAACAGATCAATGTCTATCATAGAACCTATTAATTGGAACAGATATACAGGATACATGTATTATAGGGTTATTTACAAATCAAAATTCCATTACAGAGAATTCATACAAAATATGAATAGATTCTATCAGTGGAAAGAAATTTAAGAAGCTTTGCCTATTCATCCTAATCCTTGGGGGGGAAAGTTTCTTCTATTCCAAAGCAGTCCTTTTTAAACTGCTTCAATAAGTGGTAAAGAATATTTCATATCTTATATTTAGCCCTAGTTTGAATATGATCAAATTACTGTTGTGCAATACTAATTTTATATTCTCAATTCGTTATTCAAAGCACCTAATTAAAACTGTTATATAACCTAAGTAATTTTAGTATAAATCTAAGAAATGTTTGTTTCAGTTATTTGTAATAAAAATATCACAGTATTTTTGAAATGTTAAATAAGACACATTGCCTGTTTGCTTCTAAATAATTTACCTTGGAAAGTTAATACACAATTAACTGTTGAACCTTCCACATAATTTTCAGGCATAGGTGACCAAAGAAATGTGTAATAATCTCGTGCAGTACTCCAGCCAACCTAAAGAAAATGAAATGTATAAAAGATAATATATTACAACAGAACCGTGGATTAATAGACAGCTATAATTTTCCATACAGTTTAACAAATATCTATGCATCAAATAAGCATATAAGGGAGAATAGAAAATAGAAGTCAATGTTCTGGACATAACAAAGTACCATCTTTTTTGGAGTATAAGACATACTTTTTCCACCCGAAAGTGGGTGGAAATGTCTGTGCGTCTTATACAGCAAATGTTGCTGAAGACCCACCCACCCGCTGGCTCCCACCTTTGGCTTCTGCCTCCCAGCAATTTGCCTCCTTGCAGGAAACAGCAAACAGCCTGGTCAGCTTCAGCACAGTCTGATTAGCACAAGCAACTGATTGTCGGTAGGATTAGCCTCCCGACGACCAGCTGTTTCAGGCTGCAGGGATTGCCATCACCTATTGCCGCATCCACACGCTCCATTTTCAGCCTCTGCATTCCATTTTCAGCCTCCACATGCTCCATTTTTGGTCTCCATGCACCCTACTTTCCACCCTTTCTAATCCCCGCCACCCAGAACGGGCTGAAAATGGGGCACGCAGAGGCCAAAAACAGAGCATGCAGAGGCTGAAAATGGGGCATGTGGCTAATAGGCAATGGAGATCCCTGCAGCCTGAAACAACTGATCGTCGTTAGGCCGAACCAACTGACAATCAGCTGCTTGTGCTAATCAGACTGTGCTGAAGCTGACCAGGCTGTTTGCTGTTTGTTGCAAGGAGGCAAATTGCTGGGAGGCCGTTTTGTTTTCCTTGCTTTCCTCCCTAAAAGCAAGGTGCGTCTTATACTTGTGAGCGTCTTACACTCCAAAAACTATGATAATTAATTTCAGCATGTAGTCAGCTGCTACAAATCAAAAGCAATAGAAGTTAATCTTGCATTTCCACCTACTTGATTGCTTAAAAGTACTATTCTTCTTGGGGAATATAAGAATAACTTTATTGTTTTTCTTAACACTGACAATATTTATGACATTAATAATATGTAGTCAGTGCATCTTATTCTAGGTAACTGCAAACTGGAACTCTATTAAGGTTTAAAAATATTCCTAGAACATACATACAAAATTTATTAAAATCATGTATAAGATTTTGTTGTTTTATTAAAAACCAACAAATCTAAAAGTGATTTTCTAAGTAATTTATGATAATATTACCACCATATGGAACTTCATTCTACTGTGCTTGGACACAAGGCTATGCCCCTAAGGTTTATTATTTTTGAAAAATCTATTCCTAGAAATGTTTCAGCTATAAAGATGCTGGATGAGGCAATAAAGTATAATAGTTTATATTATAATAAAGTAAAGCATTTAATGAGTCATAGGCAAATAAAATCTTTTTCTTTTATGAACAAGTTAAATAATTAATCTCCTGCTTATTTTCTATTGACTCAAGAAACATTGTATGTGCATATGTGTGTCTATTAACAGGAGAGACACAGGTCACTTTTATAAAATCATCTCTCTTAGGATCATATGCCGGAATTTGCATTAAATTGATTGGACAGCTGATATGTAGATTATTCCGTAATAAATAAACACGGCCTCAAAAAGATAAAAAATTAACCAATAAAATTACTCAAGCATCAATATTTTAAGATAAAAGTTACTTGACATTTTCACTTGACCATTATCCAGTCATTCTTTTTTAAAAAAGCATTATATATTAAAATATTACAGAGACTGCTTACCTTAAAAATACCAACCCAATCTTTTTGGTGAGGGTGTATATAGGGAGTCAGAATATAATGGCATTCAAGATACACATTAGGAAGATAACTTTTTGCTACATTTTGAAAGATAACATGTGCAAAATTTGAAGTCTGGAGGGTGCTGTTTGAAGATGAAGCCTCTTGAAAAGATGACATAATTGCTCTGTAAAAAAAAATGTAACTGTTTAATTGATGCAATAACATTTGAATGACAACTTATAGATTAAAAAATTTAAAATATTTACAAGATTCCATCTGCTTCAATTTTAAAATCCAAGCAGGAGGTCATTTTATATAATATTTACTAATTTGTTGGCATTACATGTATGACATGCTGATACATTGAATATGTGTTACATATTTATCCTATATATCTATAAAAACTCCAAGTGGTGAACACTGTCTAATGCAGTGTCTAATAACCCTAACAACAAACAAACAAATAACCACCTTTCCCCCCAAAAACCACCCAGTGAGATGGGCTAATAGAGAATGATTGGGCGAAGTTACTCAGCCAGATTCCATGCCTATGACAGCTCATAGCGTCCTCTTTTCAAGGCCCACACTGTGACCACTATACCAAACTGTCTCTGCAGTATATAAAGAAAACACTGTCTTCTATTACTCTCCTCATCATCAGATGCAAGAGATGCAATAATGGAATGCGGTAAAGGAAACACATCTGAAAACAACAATGAACTCATAGTGACAAATGTGCCAATTAGAGAAGCATCAGAACATGGGAAAAACTGAATTCATCCAAACCTCTCTATCCTAATTCTTTATGAACTATTCTTTTTTAAGAAATCCTATCTTGGCTATGCATAAAGCAGAAAATCTTCTTATGTCTGGCTTTGCACTTCTGAATATGTCCTTCAGTTTTATTTGTCCTGAATTAAAGTTTTACATCTGTTGAACATGAAAGAGACTATAAGGGCTGGTTCCAGTTGTATCACATCTCAAATTCCTTTACTCCCAGGTTCCATGGCATATGAGCAGAAGCATATAAAGTTTAAATAAAATCTAACAAATACCACATATATAAAAATGTAGGGCAAGCAACTAAAAGCCAACCATTATATTAATCTATCAAGCTTGACTGATCTTGAAATAAGTATGGTTAGGTCTGGTTAGTATTTGCACCAGGGACTACCAGGAAATCTCAGAGTTCTAAATCAAATGACAAATAAAAAACTAAAATAATTCCAGAAAATAACAAAAGCAATTCATTGCCATAAAAAATATATGGATCCCATTCACAGCATAACCATCAGCTGAATTTGACTTGAAGAAATCTTTCTCCTTGCCTGCATTTCTGAACATTGGAAGTCTGGCCAAAAAAACACTTTCAAAAGGAAAACTATAATCTGCTGAATTAAAATTATTTTAATTAAACTTAACTAAAGATAAATTAAATCAAATCATAGTCCTCTATGATTGAGTTCTTCAACAATTAAAATATTAGCACGAAAATGATAATTCTAATACAAGCAAGACATATATTCGCCTTCATTCATTAATTCTAATACGATTTAATGACTGCATTTTTAATTATTCAAAAACTGTATAAGAACTGGTTTCAAAGTTCATTTTTCATTTTCAACCCCATTTTTTTTACCTTTTTATTTCCTTTGCAAAGAAATACATGCCCAATATTTGTGATCCATTGTGATGTGTTCTAATATTTCATAGCTGTGATGAAATGAACTCTGTAAAACTTTTTGAAATAATGTGTTTGTTACATACTTACAAGAGAAGAGAATATTTTCAATTTAGGGTTGAAATAAGGGGTCCTTCGTATTCTCTTGGGTTTGATTGTTTTCTTGCAGACAATTCAATAATCAAACTAGGTAATATCATCAGTGCTATGGTAGTAGGAAGTGGGGTCTGGTCTTATTTATATTCTATCCTATTGGCTTACCGGTCAGTAACCCTAATTGCTAATTACTTGTTAAAAGGAAATCTAGGACAGGATGTTACATGTGTAGCTTGTGAGCATTATTTTCTTGATTATTAGAAGTCTAGCCACCCCAAGTTTCAGGACGGAAAATATTAGCCATTACTTTGCATTTCGGATTGAGTCGTTAAAGCCTTGGGAAATCTTAAAATTTCTAAATTTACTTCTCAAAATTAATTACATCACTACTTATACCAAACAGTGCCTCCAACTTAAGATATCTGAATTTTAGAAGACTTGTTAAATACATATAAAAATGTGAAATTTTCATTACTAAAATTGCTAAATTTCTCTGGTTTAGTAAAAATTTGAAACATGCTAATATACTATCACATTTATTTAAAGCAACTACAAAATTATAATTTTATCCTTGAATCGTTCTTTATGGATAAACAGGGAAAACATTATAAAGGATAAAATTATTAAACATTTTAAAATGTACAGAGAATCAATGTCTAGTTTAAACAACATATCATTCTTCAAAAATTCTAGTAAATATGACAGAATTATCAATACATGTATGTGATTATGTTCTTGTACTTGAATTTTTTTAACAAAATCCCAAACAAAGTTAGCATTTACAGAATGACATTGAATATTATCACTAGACATTTGTTAAACAATAATCAGAAACAAATAATGCAATACAGCCAAGAATCTCAGTTGCTGTTATTGAGCTTGGCAGTGGATTTGTTACAATTATAAAATGGTCTCTTTTTAATCAAGATAATAAACTTGTAAATACATTGTAAAATGTTCAAAACAATCAATTAAATAATTGACTTAACGGGCTGTCAGAATATGTGGTTTTGTAATTTAAATAGACTTAAGAGAAAATGAAAAAATTATGGAATCTAGATCTATCAATAGATAGTAGTTTACCATATTATGAGAACTGTGCTCAGAGACAATACATTCTGAATACCAGTGGTAGGGAGAAGATACAACAGTGGAAGAACGTATTATGAAATTAGTTTTCTGGAACACACAGTTTTAATATTTTTATCATTTTACATCATTTTACAGATTATTTCCAGAGTCTTTTGACTGGAACATAAATTGCATGAAACAAATAATGAAAATTACTTATCACAAATTTACTTATACAGAACATATGTACAGCATCTAAAGTAATTATCAGTTAACAAATTAAAGACTTGTACTTGTACTTGATTGAGACATTGACAGAAAACCTGCTACCTCATTTCTAATAAGACATCTAAACCAGTGGTTGCCAACCAGTGGGCGGGCAATTAAATTTTGGTGGTCTGCAGAGAAATGTCACCCCCAAAGCAATTAATCCAGGCTGCACAGGAACACAAAGCTGCGCCGCCAACATGGCCTGTAGGAACACAAGGCTTGCGAACAACATGAGGTAGTGAGGGGAGGGAGGAAAGGGCGGAGGGAGGAACTTGCCCCACTCACCCCACGCGCCTAGCCTGGTCACCAGGCTCCTTCTTTCTGCTTCTTTCTTCTTCTGCTTTTGGTTGCACGCAAGAAAAGCAACAAAAGTCTTTCTTTCCTCCAAACTCCGCCAGAAATGAATCTTTGGGACCCTGCAAGGCATCCTGCTCCAAGAGACTGTGCTGGTGTGACAAGTCTCACAAAGACTCATTTCTGGCAGAAAAACTTCTGCTGCTTTCCTTGCATGAAGGCAAAAGTCTCTCTCTCTCTCTCTCTCTCTCTCTTCCCCTGAGAATGGATCTGGAGACAGTTTCCTGTGATCCCAAATAAAGAATGATCGATTGATAGGAAAACAGGGTGGGGAATTTTCCTGCAGACATTTTTTGAGATTTTCCCAGGGTCTCTGGTTTGGGGGATTTAAAATTATGACTTTGGTGGTTCCTGAAGTCCAAAAAGTTGGTGACCCCCTGATCTAACTATCAAAAATAGTTACAAAATTTCAGGAAATTTCAGATATACCATAGCAGTCTATTCTATTGATAAGGTTTGCAAAGCTCAGACAAAATAGCTTCAATTGTATTATTGTTCTGGTACCAATACTTTCATGGTAAGAATATCCTTGCCTGCATTTCTGAAATACTGGGAGTTATTAGTGTCTCGGCTGTTTAAGAGACATTAATAACTTCCAATAAAATTATGTGCACATTATTTCCAGATATACATTTCGGGAAATTCTGTAATGTTCTGTAATGTTTTTCTCCAGACCACACCAAGCCATTCTAAAGTACACTGCACATATTATAAACCACAGGAGAATTGCATGGATCAAATTTCCACATTACCAACAACACATTAACACACTGCATAATATTTACTACTTTGTTCTCATCTGCAACCATTCAGCTCTGCAGACAATTTATATTTTTAAACCATTGGCACTGAAACATATGACACCAACCTATTCATAACTTAACAGTAATATTTCTTCAGCTCCCAAGCCTAAGGCCTTTCTTGTACCCTAAACATATTCACCAATACAGATGTACCAGCAATCAGGTGTTATAGACAATTATATAAATTTACAATAAATTATCTGATTGGCTGCCATTTTTCTTCGAAATGCTTTCTTATTCATTTGATGCATGACCTTTAAACATTCCTTTGTACTGTAGCATTTTCTCTGGAAACATAAATAAAACATATTGTAATTGATCTCAGGGGCTAGGCTAATTGGTATATCCCACATATGAACTAAATCAAACCCATTTTTACAACTATGCAATAGCCATATTAAACATAATTTACATTAAGAAATCCTAACAAACTAGTATTATTAAACATTAGGCCTGTGAACAACAGAGACAAAGTGCACATGGGCATGACATAGCATATGTCAGTCATTCCTTAAACAAGTTGTGCTTTTCCCTGGACTGAGCATTCAGGAATCCAAATTAAATCCAGATTTTTACACATCCATAATGCACACAATTGCTGTAAATCCCATAATGAGCATGAATGCACATTTCTATTCCAACATATCTCATTTATCCCACTGCAACCATTGATCACTCTTTTGTCTTTCAGATCATTTCATGCTATGATGCCTTGCTTTCTTAAGCTTATTCAGCAGCAACAGTTTATTTTCTGCTTCCCTGAAAAACAACCAAAGTCTGGTCTTAATCTACTCGTTCCTGGTAATATAGTCCCTCAAATTAGACCCCTGCAGCACATAAAGTGCTAGTGTTCCTGAAAGAAGATTCAGCTAAACTGAAAACTTTCTTAGCAGTATATTTTCCAATGTGATACAAGGCATCATCTGTTTACAATGACACTCCACTTTTTGTACATTAAATAAGCCAGTGTCTCAAAATAAGAAATTGGTCTCTCCACTAATATTGATAGAAAGACACAACATTGTATTTAATTAAAATATATTATTGGTAATCTTTTAACTTTGCTTTCTATTCACCTTTATTATTTTTGCAATTAACTCACGGCATTGAACATATTCCTACCAATAATTTTAAGGAAATGATATAAAAATTAAAATATCAAAATACCTCACCAATGTTGTTCTCTTAATGATTATTGCTATTATTGACTGGCCTCAGATTGTATTTCTGCATATTAATCCCAGCATTAAACTAGTGACTTTGCATTCTGGTCAGAGTTATCTTATTTTCTCTTGCATATCAAGAGAATGCAATAATCCACATATTCTAAAAGAGCAGGTTATAATGAAATCTTACATTCCAATTTTGTTTAATGAAGAGTTCCAAAATACCGATTAGAGTTTAATGAAAGGAAAAACAAACAAGGTAGGTTTCTTGCTTTCCTTTTATCAAGAGGCTCTTTTATTATAAAGTGCATTATAAATAACACTTTTAATACTTAACCCAAAACCAATATCTATTTTTGTTTTATGTTCTCATTGAAACCACTTTCTTCTCATCATATAGTTCTCTAAAGCAAGTGCCTAACAGAAAGTAATTCTGCAATGTAATTAATTTTGCAAGGTCTTCTTCTATTACCTTTAGACTGGAAGAAGAGGCTAATAATAGGCTTCAGCAGGAAACATATTGTATTTTTATTCTTTAGAGTGCTATCTTGGCATTTTGCCTAAAGATGACTTTGGCAACCATGTAAAAATTGAAAATTACATTAGAAACTATAATGGATTGAAATATTCTTCATATTAAGGGCTACGTTTCTATTTCAAGGTCTAATATGAAATGCTGGTTTAGAGGCTTAGTAATGTAATCTTATAATTTACTCAGAAATAAGTACACTAACAGGTTATTTCCAGATAAGATTTAGAATTGCAACATAAATTATAAATGGCTTGAGTTCATAGTATCGGAACACTGGATACTGAGAAATATTATTTCTAAAACTATACATATTCTGTGTTGCTGTTATTGTGTTATTTAAAATTTATTTATAAATATGTACTTCTTTATCTCTCCCCTTAAATTCTATGACTAGCTGCATTTATTCAGCAATACTTTGCATTATTCTATCTTCCTTTAATCAGGCAAATAAAAACCATAATCAAGCAACTCCTTTTTCTAATATTATAGATTTTCTGATTTTTTTTCATATTAAAATCACTATCATAAATGTGATTAGAAGATAAGTTTCTAACAATATGTATTTTGGTCTACTGTTCAGTAACAGAATTTGTAACTCTATTCATCCATATTCAGAAATCCATTACAATATGTTTAACATAACTGAGGTGGTCAATGAAGCATCTATGCTCTCTCTGATGTTCATCAAATTCTGCCTTATGTAACTTCTAATTTTATATTTTTTTACTCATAATAAATTAAGCAAAAATAGCCTTTAACATTTTCATTTATAAGAACACCTTTGGTATTCAGAAATTTCAAAGTAACTTTAGAAAATAATAAAGGATTGCAATCAACATTATGTTGGAAACTATATCCATCAAGAAAAAAAAGGATAAAATAAACTAAAAATAATAGAGGTGCTTCAAGAGAGGGAGTAAGGATGAATTCAAGAGCATACACCTTGATAAATAAGTTTTTAATAGACTGTACTCATCAGGCCTTGGTGATTAGCAAGTGCTTATCTAAATAACTGGTGCACATAAATTACAATTCTACCTGTCTATTAAGATTTGTGGTTTATTACAGACATGGTCTTCAAAAAATGTAGCATGACCAGCAATAATTACTTTTTATACATTCTATATACAGAAATAATTGTTTCCCATAGATTACTATTGCTGCAGTTACTAGAGCTTTGAATTATTTATGAAATGCATATTATATACATGCTCAATCCTACTAGGGCCTACATAGCATGTAAAAAAAACTTGCCTTTATAACACCAAGTTTTGTTTTCCATTAGAAACTGCAATACTGCAGAGAAAAATTCCACTCTGGTTGAAAATTAACAAACTTGATATATTTTTACATTTATTACAGTTAATGACTATATGAGAACTGTATAATAAAACTAATTCCAATGACAATTAATTGATTTCCATGCAATAATCATTTACAAATCACATGATTCTTGTTTGCTGTGATTATCTTTTATCTGTTGTTTATCTAAAGTTTTCTGCTGATTTTGCCATCAGCTGCTTGCCAAAACAGGCTGCGGTGAAGAACAAAACCTTGGTCTTTAGGGTGTTATGTACAATTAGCAGGTTTGAAAGGTGAAGCTGAACTTCAGACAAAATATTATCACTCTGCACTAGTTTTGTCATTGCTTGCTACAAACAAGTGCGAAGAATCCTTTTAAAAATCCGCTTTGCCCTTTCTCCCACTCCCAAGTAAACTCAGCCGTGGTCACAAAGTACAATGCCCAAACAAATAAACCATGATATGATTAAACAAGACGGAATGGCGATCTGGTTTACCCGATTCTTCCCCAGTGCAGCCGAAATACAAACCGTCTCGCTCTCAGGAACGGATTCTGAGGCGATTCCAAACTAGGAGCAGAGGAAGAGGCGCCTATTTGCCGAGTGCTTTCGCCACTCCACGCGACCTAAAGAGATGATTAATCCGCAAATCTACAAATCTCCTTTCTCCGATTTAACCACTCCAAACCAGCGCTCCGTTTCAAAAAAAACCCCCAAATTACGCAGTTTACGTAATTCCTCACCAGTCCAGATTAGCCTGATCATCCACCCACTTTTACTCCAAGTTTAGTTCGGGATCTGGTTTCCTTCATCCTCACGACCTTTCCCACCACCCCCTCCCCACATCCAGGTTACATACACGCGTACTGTCAGCCCACGACTCAATACCTAAGCTTCGCCTCTAAATCCCCTCCGCGGGCCGATTGTTTACATTCACGGCCTTCCACCCTGCTTCCCTCCACTGCGATGGGAGCGCTAGTGTTACCACACGCGATCGGTGCGGTCCAGATAAGCACCATCAAACCTCTACAACCTACCTTCCGATCAACACAGGTTAAGAAAGAGACCGAAGAGGCCTCTTACCCAGGAAGACTTCGGAGACTTTAGTATTTGCACCACCCCACAGCCGCCATTATATCTCACAGACAAGAGTCACTTCCGCTTCTTCTCCCCAGATTCAATGCGCGTAAAAGGGCCGCAGTGACTCCGCCTATCTGGACATTCCGACTTTGACGTTTCGAATCGAAATGGAATCTGCTCGTTGCGTATTTTTAGACAAGATCTGCTGTGACGTACTCACCCAGAGGTCATGAAGCCCGAAAAAGCTTTGGAATATGTCACTGTAACTGTGTGAATAATAAAGCTGTGGAAAGAGAATTTCACGAAGGCCGTAGTGTCACAAAAAAACAGGAAAAGCTCATGGGAAATATCAGGTCAGCCAGAAAACAAACTTACATAGGAAAAGGAATCAAATAAAAAGTATTAAAGAATCTCTACAGACAAAAGCCTAAGTAATTAAGAAAACTAGACGAATAGGAAAAGGAAACAAAAGATAATTTAGAAAACCCTTACAAACACAGGATATACCAAATAAGCAAAACAAACAGACAAAAGACACAAAATATAAATTACAAAAGGGACAGACAGGAGATTGCCACAGAACAAATATGAAAAACTATCTTAAAGCTAAAAGAGATCACAGAAAGCCAATAATACAATCTGGCCACTCCACGGAGATTGCCTTCCGCACCCCGCGGAGTTCGCCCTCTGGCGGAAATAAAGACAAACTCAAACAGGATTTGAAACATTAGGCACAAATACAAACACTCACACAAAATCAACTTACAAAGGGAGAAAAGGGTATTAAAAAAACCAGGGACTTACCATAAGAAGCTAGCTAGCCCAGGAATGCAGACTTCTCGCTGTTATCCGCCTTCCTGAAAAATAAAAAGATCCAGCTTTCAAGCAGTTGTCCGTATCCTTGCGCCAGAGCTCTCCTCGAAAGAAAGGCATTTTGACACCTTTCAACAAAGCAAAACACCAAATAGGCACACATCCTTAAAACAAAAAATCTATCAAGTGTTAAACACTCATTCCTACCTGAACCATCAAAGAACCCGGGTTGTCATTCAGATTATTATTTTTATTCGTAGACGAGAAAGTCCAGAATTGCATGAAAGGTTAATTAAAGACCTTATAATTATGAAACAAAGTAACTGGGAGCATTTAAAAAACAATTTAAAAATCATAGTACCCTTGTTAAGAATTGAAGGTTTGACTTTTAAACAGGGGAGGAATAGTTTACTCACATTTTTTCCAGTATCTCTACTGGGTATTTGAAATATTTTATATTTTAACAATGCAAAACTATCTGTTCCATTATACAGTTTGGATTGAAACTATGGGTGGCCATTATCTGGCTTGTAATACAATTGAAACTTTTTGGAGGCATTTTTAATATGGCCAGATTTTAAGGGTTATTATAACCTCCAGGTTTATCTTGAAAAAGAGAAGCACAGCTTCAAATTTGTAATTTTTTCTTTTAATTCCTTATATGGAAATATGGCTTTAGATTTCAGTTACAGAATTCCCAACTGGAACAATCAGGAAATGAGATGATTATTTGTAAACCAGATTAGGAAAAGATTATCCAGCATTCTGACATCTTAACCAGGAGTTGTTGATATTATATCATCAAGACAATGAGTCAGAATTCAGAAATTTTGAAAGTGAACAAGGGTCTTGATCATGCGACATTTGGCAAAATAGAGTGTTGGAATTATTCCTTTTGAAGAATGTGGAATTATCAAAATAGCCTGGAAGTATAATATTTATTATTTAATCAACCAATTAATAATTTCCATAGCTACCCATCTCATTCAATGATTCTGGACAGCTTATAATTCAAAAAAACTATACTATAGTTAAAACAATAAAATATTTAAAAAAAACACCAAAAAAATAAATATACACTTGGCCACTTAAAATAAAGCCAGGAAATGGGGCCTATGATACATTTAGCACCAGAGGCTCAGGTTCATAGCCAGGCTTTTAAAATCTTATGAAACTTTACCAGAGCCAGAGTCATTCTTAACTCAGAGGGGAGGATATTGCATTGAGCAGTGGCTACTGTAGAAAAAGTCTGTCTTCTAGTTCCTATCAGCCGACGCTATTTGGCTGATGGAATCTGCAGCCCAATCTGGTAGATCAAATTGGATTATTTGGATAGTGCACTGGCTCTTAGAAAAAGTTGGCACCTCACTTAACCTAATTCCAAGCCATATAAGTGAACCAATACCCAGAATTGCACCTGGAAACATGCTGGTAACCAATGCAGCTCACACAGTACAGATGTGCCATATAGCTGGCACTATTTACTATCCATGCAGCAGCATTTTACAACAGTTGAAGTTTCAAAATGCTCTTCAGAGGTAGAGCTATGTAGCACACGTTGTAATAGTCTAAATGAGAGATTACAAGGCATGACTCAGCTTGAGCAGGCCCTTCCATTCCAGGAATGGGCACAATTAGAAGTGTGCAAAAGGTCTTCTCATCATGGTGCCACCTGCTCTTCAAGCAAGAAACATGAGACTATGAAGATCCTCAGATTGTGTTCTGACCTGTCTGGGGTAATGCAACTCCATCCAGAACTAAAGAAAGATAAAAAACTGGATGATATCTGCATATTGATCATCTTACCCAGGAATATCATGTAAACATATACCGTATATACTCGAGTATAAGCCGAGTTTTTCAGCCCATTCTTTGTGCTGAAAAAACCGCCCTCAGCTTATACTCGAGTCAGATTCCCCTCTGAAAAAAAAATGGCATGGAGCTCCGGAGCTGGGCAGCCGCTTTCCTGCAGGCAAGCCCCACTTCATGGACTCCGTCCATCCTCGCTCCCATCCACCCACCCACCCACCCAAAGCGACGAAGTCCCCCAATCACGCAGCCCAGAATTGCCCTCCCCTCAGGGAGCAGCAACGACGCCCGGTGTTTCCCGAGACAAGAAGCTCCACCGTGCAATGAAAGCGCCCTGGCTCTAGGCTCAGAAAACAACGCGAGGCGAGGTCGCTTCGCCTCCGCTGAGCTTTGTTTCCTAGCTGCTTTCAGTCCGCTCGGGAGGAGGGGGAGGAGGTGGTGGCCTAGAGCTCAGAAAACAACACAAGCTGCCGCCACCACCTCCTCCCCCTCCTCCCGAGCGGACTGAAAGTAGCTAGGAAACGAAGCTGAGCGGAGCCTAGAGCTCAGAAAACAACGCGAGGTGAGGTCGCTTCGGCTCCGCTGAGCTTCATTTCCTAGCTGCTTTCAGTCCGCTCGGGAGGAGGGGGAGGAGGTTGTTATGTATGTAAATAGTTGAATAAAGGCAAGCTTGGGGTAAAGTGCAGGGTTCTGGCCCTGCACTTCTGATTGGGTGTTAAGCGGCTAGATCGGATTGGTCGGGTTCTGAGAATCTGATTGGCCCTTAACGAAGGACTCTTATTGGTACTGGAGCTAGCGTTTCACAAGTTCCTGTTGGTTATTTCACATTAGCATTGCCTATATAAAGCAGAGTTGTTGTTATAAAAGTTAGAAGTCACTATGCAATAAAGAGTTGAAAGTTCACCAACTAAGACTGTCTCCATTCATTCTACCCATGCCTGAATCTATGACACTGGCGACGAGGATGGGATTTGGAGACATCTGATCTTAAGGAACTTGGAAGAAAAAACAGAGCACGTGTAAAAAACGGCGCCACCAACGGAAGCCATGTCCGGCGGCATCATACCACCCGCTCCGTACGATCCATCCCAAGAGGATTGGGAATCCTACATGGATCGCTTTCAGATGTTCCTTGAAACGAACAACCTGAAGGACGCCACACCAGCCAAGAAGCGGGCGCTGTTCCTGACGTACTGCGGCCCGGCTGTCTTTAAAATGGCTAAAGCCCTCATGAAGCCTCGAGAAGTGAAAGCAATAAGCTGGGACGACCTCGAACCTCTCCTGAGAGACCATTACGCGCCAACCGTACCCACACTCGTGAGACGCCACGAGTTCTATCAACGAAGCCAACGAAAAGGAGAGAGTGTGGCTGACTTCGTGGCAGACCTCCGGCACTTGGGAGGCCTCTGCGGGTTCGCAGACTTAGATGAAGCATTGAGAGACCGCATAATTCTGGGATTAGATGCACTAAACGTGCAGAGCAAGCTGATGGCGAAGGGCGACATCGGCCTTGTTGACACCATCGCCGAAGCCACCACCGCTGAGGCAACAAAAAAGTCAGCGGCGCAGCTATGGCGAAGCCGAAACCCCACAAACCCACCGACAGGCGACATCTCACCCAGCTCAGAAGGGCAGTTGGCAACAACGCACTACGAGGACCTCTCTTCGTCGTCAGACAGCGACGAAGAAGGGGTCCATTGACTGCATTCCGACTGGGACCCTCGTCCTAAAACCTCACACCCTTGCGCTGGCTGCGGGGCAAACCATCCCAGGGCAGACTGCAAATTCCACGACGCACTCTGCCACGAATGCGGGAAACGAGGCCACATCGGTCGAGTCTGTCGCAGTTTACCGGGATCAAGCCCGGCCTCAAAGGGAACCAACTTTTGCCAATCGGCAGGAAACCGTCCTGTAAGGCGAGACCCAGCAAACCACTCCTACAGATATCGAGCGTTGCAGAAAGAAGAGGCTCACCATACTATCACTATAGGTCAGGCCTCAGCCCTGGACGATAAGAAGATTCGAGTTACAGTAGCCATAGAGAACCAACCCTGCCACATGGAGGTCGATTCGGGATCGTTCCTCTCGATGGTGTCGTGGAAGACATTAAAGCAGCTCATTCCTACCATCCAACGCCAAGACTTTTGAATGCAACGCCGTATCCTTAAAGATTACCAAGGGAATCGGATCCCTGTGGTCGGGTCTTGTCAAGTCCGCGTCTCGTTTAAAAAGCATACGGCATACTTACCTCTAACGATCATCGATAGGGACAGGCCTAGTTTTTTGGGCCTCCAATGGTTTGCGCCACTCGGCATTGAACTAGCCGGCGTGAACCGAGTTGGTGATTGCGAGTGGGAGGAGGATCTTATGTCTGAATTCAGCGATGTCTTCGCAGATCATCTGGGCGAGTATAAGGGGACCCCAATCTCGTTCAGCCTCGACCCTAAGGTCGCCCCGATCCGTTTAAAGCCCCGTCGAGTTCCGTTCGCCCTTAAGGCCCAGATAGATGAACAACTTGACAAACTAATTAAACAAGGGGTACTGCAACCCATTGATCATTCCCCATGGGAAACTCCTATTGTAACCCCCATTAAACCAGATGAGTCAATCCGAATCTGTGGGGACTACCGGGCCACTCTAAACCACGCCTTCAACAGAACGCGTATCCAGTGCCGGTGTTGCAGCACCTCCTTCATTCCCTGGGAGGTGGAAAGGTTTTCGCTAAGCTAGATTTAGCTCAAGCCTATCAACAATTGCCCGTGGACGATAAAACAGCCCAAGCCCAAACGATAGTAACGCACAGAGGTGCTTTTAAATGTACCCGATTGCAGTTCGGGGTGAGTGTGGCCCCGGGAATATTCCAAAGTTTAATGGAACGATTGTTACAGGGAATCAAGGGCGTGGTTCCGTATTTTGATGACGTATTGATTGCAGCTCCTAGTAAAAAAATTCTGCAGAATCGTTTAAAATGTGTGCTTAAAAAATTCCAAGAAGCGGGATTGAAAGTAAAAAGGGATAAATGTCATCTGTATACCGACAGTGTTGAATTTCTAGGTTATCGCATTGATAGGCAGGGTATTCACCCAACTGAGAGTAAATTAAGGGCGATTAGAAATGCTCCCAGACCTCGTAACAAAACTGATCTTCAAGCATTTTTAGACCTTATCAATTTCTACAATGTGTTTTTACCGCACAAGGCGACTGTGGCTGAACCATTACACCGGTTATTAGATAAGAAAGCATTGTGGGTTTGGGGTTACCGAGAAGAAAAAGTGTTTAGAAATGTAAAAAATTTACTTACATCTGATTCTGTACTTATGCAATATAATGAAACATTACCCTTGGTTATAACTTCTGATGCCTCACCGTTTGGGGTGGGCGCTATTTTGAGCCATGTGCTACCTAATGGAAATGAGGCTCCTGTTGCATACTTTTTGAAGACTCTATCCCAGGCAGAACGTAACTATGGACAAATAGACAAGGAGGCTCTTGCAATTGTGTCAGCCGTAAAAAAATTCCATGAGTATGTATATGGAAGGACATTTACAATTGTAACCGACCACAAACCTTTATTGGGGATAATCGCTGGGGACAAACCAACTCCCTATATATTGTCCCCAAGAATGACTCAATGGTCAGAGTTTCTAGCTGCTTATAATTATCGATTGTTACATCGACCAGGGAAAGCCATTTCCCCATGCCGACGCACTCAGCAGAGCACCACTACCAGAGACCCTCGACAATCCGGCACCAACAGTATCGGCGTTACAAATCGAAACGCTCAACTCGCCTCCTATGACCGCTCAAGATATCGCGAGGGAGACCAGATGAGACCACACCCTAGCATGAGTCCTAGGCTGGGTAGAGTGTGGATGGCCATTGGATCAGATCCCAGATGACTTCGCAATATTTAAAACAAGACAGACTGAACTTTTTTCTCAAAAAGGCTGCGTTATCTGGGGCGATAGAGTCGTCGTCCCAGAACGACTCCAAAAGACGCTGTTACAAATCTTGCACGATGGACATCCCGGGATCGTGCGAATGAAGGCACTCGCACGGAGCTACGCTTGGTGGCCAGGCATGGACCGACACATCGAGCAATGGGTCAAGGCCTGCACCAAGTGCCAACAAACCAGCAACGCACCACCAAAAGCTGCACCGACCGAATGGGAGACGCCACGTGGACCCTGGTCCAGAATCCACCTGGATTTCGCAGGGCCGATCAAAGGACAGACATTGCTGTTGACTGTCGATGCATACTCTAATTGGTTAGAAATTCATCGAATGGCCAATACAACCTCCGAGGTAGTCATTAAAGTCCTCAATAGACTCTTTGCAACTCATGGATTGCCGGACGTCCTGGTGTCTGATAACGGACCACAGTTTACAGCGCTAATGTTTGAACAGTACCTTGCTGACAACGGCATCCGCCATGCGCTCACCTCGCCGGCGCATCCTGCTACCAACGGCCGAGCGGAACGCATGGTACAATTTGTAAAAAAGACTTTACAAAAGCTGGACTATGATAATCCTGACGAAAAAATAAACCGCATTCTACTTCTACAACACATCACTCCGCACAGCGAAACCAGCAGAACTCCCGCTGAACTTCTCATGGGGCGAAAACTCCGTTCCTGCCTCGACCGACTGCACCCTGCTTACAAGCCAGAAAAACCTCCAGGATCCAGCGGACGCTACCGTACCTTCAAGGTAGGCGACCCCGTTTATGCAAGAAATTTATCGGGCGACCCAGTTTGGATTGAAGCAACGGTAATACGCGAGACTGGGCCCAGATCCTATATTGTAAAATATATTGATGAGAGACTATGGAAAAGACATATTGACCAATTGCGGTCACGACTTATAACTGCTAGCCAACAACTTCCCAACGACCAAACTGAGGGGGGGGAAGGAAGAGAAGATGACGATATGCCAGGAAACCTGTTCCAGGAAAGCGATGAATCAAGTGAAACCCAGGAAATGGAGCAGGAAGAAGCATTGTACGCTCCAAGGGAAATCACACCAGAACGAGAAGCTGAGCCACTACAAAACAACATCCTACCTCAACGGGACTGCATGCAGCCAGTCCAAAGAAAATCTGACAGACCCAAGAGACAACCGTCCTATTTAAAGGACTACATAGTCACAAACTAATTGTGAAGCCAGGGGGAAGGGGTGTTATGTATGTAAATAGTTGAATAAAGGCAAGCTTGGGGTAAAGTGCAGGGTTCTGGCCCTGCACTTCTGATTGGGTGTTAAGCGGCTAGATCGGATTGGTCGGGTTCTGAGAATCTGATTGGCCCTTAACGAAGGACTCTTATTGGTACTGGAGCTAGCGTTTCACAAGCTCCTGTTGGTTATTTCACATTAGCATTGCCTATATAAAGCAGACTTGTTGTTATACAAGTTAGAAGTCACTATGCAATAAAGAGTTGAAAGTTCACCAACTAAGACTGTCTCCATTCATTCTACCCATGCCTGAATCTATGACAGAGGTGGTGGCCTAGAGCTCAGAAAACAACACAAGCTGCCGCCACCACCTCCTCCCCCTCCTCCTGAGTGGACTGAAAGCAGCTAGGAAACGAAGCTGAGCGGAGCCGAAGCGACCTCGCCTCGCGTTGTTTTCTGAACCCGCGAGCCTAGAGCCAGGGCGCTTTCATTGCACGGCGGAGCTTCATCTCGGGAAATACCGGGCGTCGTTGCTACCCCGAGGGGAGGGCGATTCTGGGCTGCGCAATTGGGGGACTTCATGGCTTTGGGTAGGTGGGAGCGAGGACGTTGACTTTAAGCGCTGCCGACCAAGTGTTTCACAAATACCAGTGGGACCTCCATCCACCACCACCCCTCCCTCTTTTGCCTCCTTCCTTCTGATCAATCAGGTTTTCCTAGTATTTGCTCACAGCTGCGTTTTCTCTTCTGCTGTGCTAGGCATTGAACGCGGGGATTTCTGATTCCCCTTACACGCGCGTGGATATGCGGGGCATTTTCTTCCAAATGCCCCACTGGCAGAGAACACTGACTTTTATAATAGTGAGATCATTTCCCAAATTAATTGATTCACTAACCCAAAAGAAGATGTCGATGACAGTGGGAGGCAGGAGTCACTCTCTCCCTTGCAAGAAAAAAGCAAGAGCCGTTCTTATGATCTCTCTCTCTCTCCCCATAATACAGTCAAGCCCTTTCCAGCACGTGGGATCCGCCCCCGCCGCTTTGCACCTTGCAAATGCAAAAACCTCAGGATTTTGCATTTGCAGGGTGCAAAGCGGCGGCGGCAGATTGCGCGTGCTGGAAAGGGCTTGACTGTATTACGGGGAGAGAGAGAGAGAGAGAGATCATAAGAACGGCTCTTGCTTTTTTCTTGCAAGGGAGAGAGTGATTCCTGCCTCCCACTGTCATCATCATCTTCTTTTGGGTTAGTGAATCAATTAAACCTTTCATGATAGTGAGATTGTTTCCCAAATTGATTAATCTGTTTTTCTTTGAAATAAATATTCAAAAACATTTAATCTACTGATGCCTCAATTAATGTAATTTTATTAGTATCTATTTTTATTTTTGAAATTTACCAGTAGCTGCTGCATTTCTCACCCTTGGCTTATACTCGAGTCAATAAGTTTTCCCAGTTTTTTGTGGTAAAATTAGGTGCCTCGGCTTATATTCGGGTCGATTTATACTCAAGTATATACAGTAGAAGGGGAGGGCGGGAGGAAGGGGAAGCCAGGTGGAAGTTCTTCACTGGCCCATGATTAGTTTATTTTGTTTAAGAAAGGAAATACCTCTGAAATAACTTATCTGGGCATAGATTGTTTAGTATGAACACAAAAATGATAAGTTGATAACTTGTTTCAGGAAATTATGCAGAAATCTTAAACAATATGTAAATGTTTGTAGTCTACAATACACATAAGAAATTACATTTTCTGACAATAAACTATTCTTTTTTCCAAATTGCTGTTTATTTTTCTGGAAATTCATATTTAAGCTCTGTGTTGATACATTTCCTATAACAAATAAATTCTACCATAACAATCCCATATTTGCACGAAAGCACTCATAAAGGCACATAAGAAAAAATGCCAATTTTAGTATGATTTAGTTCATTTTACAAACTCATTTTTACAAATTTTATGTACATTGATATTGAAGTAAAGCCTAGACCTAATAGTACATAATTCTGCAAATTAATTTACAATATCTCAAAAATCATAATCTTAGCAATCAGGTTTTTAAACCTTTGGACGAGTATCTCATATAATATTTTGCAATAGTTCAAACACAAGCAATGCTTAGTATACTTTCATTTCTTAGTACACTTTCATTCCTTTCAAAGGAATGTTGTTAAGCAAGATTAGTGTGAATGCTTAGAGGAAATATGTAAAGTCATACTATCCTAGGGCCAAACATTATTATATAGGGCCAAACAAAAACATATTGCCATTTAGGTATCACAGAAAAAAATAGCACTAAAATATATATCACTGTTTTGAGTAATAGGCTCATATTACTTTGAGTAATAGGCTCATATTCCTTTCAAAGGAATGTTGTTAAGCAAGATTAGTGTGAATGCTTAGAGGAAATATGTAAAGTCATACTATCCTAGGGCCAAACATTATTATCCTAGGGCCAAACAAAAACATATTGCCATTTAGGTATCACAGAAAAAAATAGCACTAAAATATATTTCACTGTTTTGAGTAATAGGCTCATATATTACCCACAAAGATGCAGTTTTATAAATTGTAGTCTATATGGTGTCCAATAGGGGTCATTCCATTGATTGAAAACTTGTGTCCATACTATTGACAATGATCAATATTCAGGCTTCAGGACTGGCCGTTTCTTGTCATCCTGATTTCATCTTTCAGAAAGGTATTCCAGTTCCAAAAAGCAGTTACTGGAGCAGAGTGCAGAGTCACTGAAAACTTCCCTCTCATCTTTTTTCCATATTTCATTTCACAGGAATGGAGGAGACAATGACTTTGCTGCTTGCTCACTTTGTTCTTCAAGGACTAATGTGTCAAAAGCAATCTAATAACAGGGATGGACATAACCTATTTGTGTTATAGTCAATAAATCATAGTTTGTTATTGAGTCTTACCATAGTAGACTCATCAGCCATAGTCTCACTCTCAGATAAGAGTTATCTAAGACTTCATAGTATCAGTTACAAAACAGCTTAATTTGGATTGGGAAGCAAATGCCTATGCCCTAGTCCAATCCTCTTAAACAGTTCGGCTGAGAGTATGCAACATGACATTTTCCAGCTGTTGCTTGATTATGGTTTCCTCCTTTTTTTTTTCAACACAGGCCATGCTGTCTAGATGATCTAATTTGGAGTTTAATGTTTTCCAGAAACAACCCCGATAAGGCCCTCAATTAAATCAAGTTTGACAACCCTGTTCCAGACCATTTGAGATTTATATTATATAAATGTACCCCCCAAAAAAATTTAATATGTTTGAATATTAAATCATTATTATTGAAACAATGAGTAGTTATTCTTTTTCAAATCTAAGTTTGTGATATAGCTTTAAAACCTATTAGTAGAAATCTAGAAAAAGACAGAGCTTGTGATATAAACTTTAGCTTTCCTTATCTCTGCATATTGAGAGTAAAATTTATATTTAAAACAAACAATATATCAGGTAAATGTAATAGAGAAATTTTGATCTCTTTCCTTTTGACCCAAGGCGTTCCTTCTCTAAGGGCAGAGCTGGTGTCGTGACGATACAGCATGCGAACTTGGAGATCTGAGATCTCGGCCGATATCTTTGCTCCTGGACGGTCCAATCGGATCTAAACCATCCTGAAGAGAAGGTGAATGTAAAGAGCACATCCTATTGATCCCAGGGATACCTCAAAGTCCCTGGTAGATCCAGGAGAAGCTCTTTTTGCCAATGGCAAAGAGGCAGCCATTAAAGCTGCTGAAGTTGGGACAGCTCCGAAACGAAAGAGAATGGAAAGAGAAAATGTGCCGGTTTGCTGAGAACTTTTTCTTTACTTTAAGATTTGAAAGGACACCCCAAGGAAAAGAAAGTATCTGTAAAAGTTTTGACAGAAGTGATTAAGCGGCGATTTTAAACAGGAAGTCAAAGTAATATTTTATTTTATTTTTCTCATTGCTGGATTTTCTACACATGATTTTATATTTTGAAACTGAACTGGTTTTTTTCTTCTTACACTTATTCTTTCTCTCCTTTTTGACTTTATAATATTCTAGGCTAGAGACTCCCTTTTAGTCATCTTTTTAAATATCTTTTTCCCTTTTTAATTAATTTTTATTATATTTTGTTTGGAAGAGGAGGGGGAAAGTGAAAGCAGAAGAAACTTTGTAACACTGCCAACTAGAGGCTTGGAAATATTCTAATTCTTTTTTCTTGACCAGACAAAGCTGAGAAAGAACTGAGACTTTTTTTCAAGGGCATTGCTGTTTGATAAGATAGAGGGAAGAGCATGGGAGAGTATTATTACAGGTGCTCTTCTGGGTTTCTATCAATAACTGCAATCTGGTGTTGAAGTTTATAGAAAAAAAAGGTGATAAGACTCTGGAGAAGAGAGTTATAAATTTTAACAAAAGCCTTGGATAGCCAAACAAGGTGCAGTGTGCTCTTTTTATTTTTTTTTAAGCTGAGCTATTTTTTTACTTTAACAAACCCCCTCCTTACCAGCTTACTTTTTGTAATAGCTATTTGGATTTTTGGTCTTTTGGAACTTTTTTTTCTCTTTCTTTTTATCTTTTGAAGTCTAATTTTTATGTTTGCATTTTATTTTAAAGGAAAACTTTAGTATTAATGATTTCCTTCCTTTTTTTTTCTTTTTAAGGGAGTAGTCTCTTTTCTTTTTTCTCTCTCCCTCCCTTGTATTTTTTTTTCTATTTACCTTCCATATTGGGTTTTTTTTAAATCTTTGTAGCTTTTTTTTTCTTATGCATCCTTTTATACCTGAGACCTTTTAATTGGATTAAGGTGTTGAAGAACCTGAAGAAGTTTTCTTTTTTCTTCTTTAGTTTTTTATTTTTTTTTACTTTTCTGCCTTTTTCGGAATTTAACAATTTTTTCTTTTTTTGTGTGTGTTTATGGTCTTTTCTTCCATTTTTGAATTTTTACTGCTATTTTTACTGCTATTTAACCAATCTATTGGGTTAAGGTATATAAGAACCTGAAGAAAATTATTATTATTATTGTTGTTGTTGTTGTTGTTGCTGTTGTTGTTACTGTTTGGCTTCTTTTTCCCCACTATTTTTACTTGGAATTACGATTGGTTATTTCACAAGTGGATTAAGGTCTAGAAGAACCTGAAGATTTTGAATTGTCTGAAACGAGTAGGAAACTAACAGCCCCTGGTTCCTCAACTTCTACTTCTTCCTCTTCACCATCTGGAGGACAACATTCAATGCAGACAAGTTATAGCAAGAAAAAGAACAGGAAAAAGTGACCCTGCAGATGATTATGCAAGGAATTCAAAATATTCAAATGAGAACAGAGAGTATTGAAAAGAGAACAGAGAACATTGAACAAAAAACAGGGAAAACTGATGAAAAAGTAGAGAATATTCAACAAATGATGTTGAAGAATGATGAGAGATTCCAAAAAATTGAAGAAGATAAACAGAGAGATAAGAAGATCGGAGATATTGATAGCAGATTAATTGTGGTTGACCAAGATAAAAGTGGGATGTTGAGATGGGAGATGAACAGATCAGAATTTTATCTCAGATTCCAAAACATAGAGGAAAAAAATGGACAAAACCTAGCTGAGACAATGATAGAAATTTTGGTTGAAGCTTTAGAAATAACTGAAGAGAAGATGATGGATGGAATAGACGAGGTTTATCGAGTCTTCACAAGATATGCAATGAGAAATAGCTTACCAAGAGAAGTTCACATCAGATTTACAAAGAAAGTCATTAAAATGCAAATATTGCAAGTGGCAAGAGAGAAAACATTGAAATATAAAGACAAGGAGATTGTGGTCCTGAAACAAGTACCCAGAAGAGTGAGAGAGATGAGAAGAGAATACTGATTTTTGACCAAAATGCTACTTAAAAAAGAGGTGAATTATAGATGGCTGATTCCAGAAGGTTTAATGTTCAAATAGAACTGATTCAATAGAGACATAAAACCGATTCAATTGAGAAAGCTGAATTATTTTACACAGAATATTTTGGAGGGAAAGAGGAGGAGGAAGAAAAAGAAATGTCACTAATTGAATTTCAAGAGAACTGCCAAATGGCGACTGAAAAAGAAGAAGGTGCAGTAGGTGGAAAGGTGGAAGTCAAAGAACAATGCAAACCAAGATCTATGAGAGCTGCTAAACCTAACTACAAAATATAACCATGGAAGAGAAAAAACTGATTACAATTAACATAAATGGACTTAACTCAGCTGTTAAAAGAAGGAAAAATTTCCATAAATTAGATAAATTAAAATTTGATGTAATCTGCCTACATATCAAAAAGCAACATGAACAATTGCTGATACAGCCAAAAGTAGTGAAAATATTTACTTCTTTGATACAATGCAAGTAAAGAGGAGTGATTTTATACATTAAAGATATTATCCCAGTGAAATTGATCTATACCGATGACAATGGAAGACTACTAATGGTGGAAATAATGGACAATAATATGAAAACACTCCTGATTGCAATCTATGCCCCAAATGACAATCAAGAAAAATTTTATAAAAAATTACATATGAAAATAATTGAACTGGACTATGCTAATATAGTTATGATGGGAGATTTTAATGGAATTGTAGATAATAAACTGGACTACACAGCACAGAAAACAACAAAGCAAAACAGAAAGACGCTCCCTAAATCTTTTTTTTAAATGATAGATGAAATAAATTTAAAAGATACATGGAGAGAAAGAAATGCTAAGACCAAACAATACATCTTCTATTCAAATAGACATTTATCACGGTTCAGAATAGATATGATATGGATGTCAACAGAATTGTTAGCTAATATTCAAGAAATAAACATTGAAACAAGTACTTGGGCAGATCACAACCCAATGACAATTAAATGGAAAGGACAAAGGAGAAGATCTAGATGGATGTTAAATAATACTATATTAAAGGAAAAAGACTTCACACAGTGGATGGAGAAAGAACTGGCTTTCTTCTTTAGAGAAAACAAAAAAGAAGAAACATCAGTGCAGAACGTATGGGATACAATGAAGGCATATGCCAGAGGCTTGATAATAGACTATACAAGGAAAAGAAATACCATGAAAAGACTAGCCTCTAAGGCATTAGAGGATGAGTATAAAGGATTTGAAAAAGAGCTACAGAAAATGGCACAGAAAAAGGACATTAAGTTAAAAATGGATATAATTAAACATAAAATGGGTCTAATAGAAAAAGAAGAATTAGCACAGAAAATTAGAGGTGCAAAACAGAATTACTTTGAAGATGCAAATAAACCCTAGTCACAGACGAACACTATACAGAAGTCTGATGATGGCAGATGAGATTCTGCCAAAACGTTGCTACAACTTTAAAAGCACAACTATAATAACGTGGGAAAATACCCGAACAAAGCTGAATACCAAAAGACATCCTAATTTACAAAAAACCCAATGGCTCCCTAGGACACACCATCTACCGGAAAAAAACACACACCAACCACTACCTAAATGCACAATCCCATCACTACCCTGCACAGATCAACTCTGTAGCCAAGACCCTCATCTCCAGAACCAAATGCCTAGCTGACAAAGACCACCTGAGATCAGAACTACACACCCTCACTAACATATTAATTTCCAATGGATTCCAAAGAAACACTATCTAATCCGAAAAGAGATACCCCCAAAAAACCAAGACACAGAACAAGACAACGGTATCGCATTCCTCCCCTACATCAAAGACAAAATTCTCCATAAACACAATATCAGGACAGCCTTCAGCACTGACCAAAAAATAGCCAACATCCTAAGAAATCCCAAAGATAAGATCCAGCTAGAAAACCAAGGAGTTTATGAAATACCATGCAACAATTGCCCAGCCATACACATTGGACAAACCAACAGGAGAATAAATGCACGCATCGCAGAACACAAAAACGCAGTCAGAAGAGAAGAAAATACTTCCACCCACTTCCAGCACCTTAAAGCCACAGGACATGAAATTAATTTTGAAGGAACCAAATTAATATCCAACACTGAACACTCCAGCAAGAGAATAATCAGGGAAGCCTTTGAGATAGAGAAATACTCCCATAACATGAATAGACGGGACGATACCTCCCGCCTACCAGACATCTGGAAGCTAGCCCTCACCAACAAACGAGTCCCAGCCATGAAAACCAACACCAGACCCAAAACAACACAGGATACCATCACCAATCCCCCTCATCAGACCCAGGCCCAAGCCCATCCTATAAATGAAGGACAACCACCATCCAGAAAACAGACCATGGCTGCTTTGCCAGCTGCCGCACCCCCCGACCCCAAAACCGAACAAGCTGACACACGCCAAGAACACAGACCCAGACCCCAAACTCGAACCCAGACTAAAAACCAGAATGCTACATCACAGCCACCCGCTCAGGATATAATATCAGAAAACTCAAGAAATTACGCCACAAGAACTCAAGAAGTTGCAACATAGCAAATGACCCAGGATATCACAGCACAAGACCAATGGTACCACAGCAATAAGTCTCACAAGGTCATCACACAACCCATTACCCAAGCCGTTACTAAACAGGAGGCTAATGGAAAAGAGATCAAAACACAAACAACCCAGGAGATTATAACACAGGACCCAGGATACCACAACAAAAGAACTCGCAAGCCCATCACGCAGCCCATTACCCAAGCCGTTAAAACACGAGAGGCTAATGGAAGAAAGATCACTACAAAACAAATGACCCAGGAGATTACAGCACAAGATCCAGGATATCTCCACAACAAAATTCACAAGGCCATCACACAGCCCATTATACCAACATCAACTCCATCAACCAATCAAAAGGCAGCAGCGCAGCCAACCAGCCCAGCACATCAGCCCCCATCACCAGTATTTATAGAGAGATGGCAGCTCCAATCACACACTGCTTGCACCGGCATAAAGTCAAAAGCACCAGCCTGAGGATGGCAAGTGGGACCTCGCCGAAAGGTCACCAAGATACTCTTAATGTTACACGGGAAGAGACACAAACATACCTAGAGCTACATACCTGTCCCCGTGAAAATCTATGAAAACATGTATGTATGTATGTATGTATGCTAAGCACCATTCACTCATCATGAATCTCCAGAACCATAAAAAGTACAAACTTGAAATTTGGCACATATATTTCTCTTGGCTTCTAGATGCTCACTAAGAAAGGATTTTTCAAAATGACCATCAGATCATTACTATTTCTTAATATGGTAATTAACATGCTCTGATGTTAAGGCGTTCTACTCCCCCTCCCCACCTGAAAAGAACTCTGTTCCAACTGCTTGTTGCCTCACAAGGTTGTGGAACAGCAGTAGGTAGCATTCTTCGCCATTATGCTCCATTATCCTGCAGCTGTAAAAGTCAGCAGCAGACATGGTCTTCTTGAGAGGACCCTTGGTCTTTGGGTCTCAGAGGTATATTGATGTAATAGCCATCTTCTCCATGGCAGAACATCAGAGGGTACTGGAGAGCTCAGGAGCGATCTGGGGCTCTTTATAGTACCACAGCTGTGTGAAAAAGTCCTGCACGCTTTCAGTTTTAAGCTGTATTTACATGTTTAATCAACTTTTCACTCATAGTAACCACGCAAAATTAGTACTTTGATGAAAATTTCTGTAGTTAGATTGATATGCATAATTTTTATTAATATAACCAAAGTCTTTTTAAGGTTTTGAGTGAGTTTATGTGCTAAAGCAAACACAACTTGCATTTTTGAGAATGTTAGGATCGAAAGTAGCCAATCAGCAGTGAGCTTTGTCATACTCTCTGAGTATAAATAGGCATGAAAAGCATCGAGAAATTTAATTTAGCTCAGGCTGCGGGCAAGAATGAAGGCCTTTGTTTTCACCAGTACTGAGCAGCAGCATTGCATCATTGTGCTTCATGAAGAGGGTTACTCCTATACAAAAATAGCCAAAAAAGTGAAATGCCATATTTCATCAAAGTGAGCAGAGTGGTTGAAAAATACCAAATAACTGGTTCAGTTGATAAATGGCTTTGCTCTGGAAGACCAAGGAAGTTGACAAAACGACAAGATTGGGCTCTGCAATGCATTTCGATAGCTGACAGGAAGCTCACCTCACCTTAGATTACAAGAATTTGGGGTGAAACATGTGATGTAAAAGTGTACACAAGCACAGTGCATTGCAGAGGGCTCAAAGGCTGCAGGGCTCGAAGTAAACCTTTGCTCACAGATGCTTACCGCTCTTGTTGACGTGTGTGGGCAAAGAAGTATGCCAAGTGGACCAACGAACAGCGGGCCAAGGTCATCTTCAGTGATGAGAGCAATTTCTACTTGACTGGGAATCAGTGCAATAAGTATGTCAGAAGATTGCCAGCTGAAGAATTTAGGCTGTACTGCCTGAATCTATCTGTGAAGCATCCATTGCACGTGATGATCTGGGGCTGTATTGCTGCTTCTGGTATTGGTCAGATACAAATCATGCAGGGAATCATGAATTCCAAGCAGTATGTTGAAGTCCTGGAAAAGACCATGCTTCCTTCAGCTTAGCAACTTGTAGGGAAGGACTTTTACTTCCAGGATGACAATGCTCTTGTCATTGAGCCAAAACTGTCCAGCAGTGGATGAAGAAGCATGTTGTTCGACTCCTGGATTGGCCAGCTCAGAACTCAGATTTGAACACAGTTGAGAACTTGTGGACCAAGATTGGTTATGAAATAAGCAGGAAGTATCCGAAGACCAAGCAGGAACTGATTGAATCCATTATTGCAGCCTGGCACCACATTGTCACCAAAGATCACGTGCCAAGGCTAATACAGTCTATGCTGAAGCAATGCTGCCTGGTGATAAGCAATAAGAGCTGGCCAATTTCATATTAGTAGCCATGTTTGGTTACCTTAATGGTCCTTTCCAGTGCCACAAACAATAAAAATATTAACAGAACACTAGCATCGGCCTTAGTAATTGCAACATGTATGCCACTATGTATGCATCAGTTAATGTTTTCATAGTCATTGTATAAGCATACATTGTAAACATGCAAGAAAATTCACAATCACCATCCAAATAGCACCAAATTGCAAAAATCTTATGCTTTTCACTTAAAAACCATCAGTATTTATTTAAATATAACAATATTTGCATAGCAGTTAGCATAAAATATCATAAAATCAATGGCTTCTCCAAAAAATGTCATAAACCAGAAACCGTAAAGCATGCAGGACTTTTTCACACAGCTGTAAATGTCAGTACTGCACTATGGAACTGCTTCTGGACTCAAGGAGCATATTCCCTTATGTGTTTCAATCACTGACCACCACTGAGCCAATGGATTGTTTATGCAGATTTCTCCTGCATAGCCACATTGTGTCATTGCGAAGTACAGGTATCTGGCTAGTATTTAATATATGGGACACATAAATGTTATAATGTGGAAAAAGATGTGCAATTAATAGTTAATTCTTTTGTTCTAATTTTAATATCCTAAAATTTCTGGGAAAAGAAATGAACGACCTTGTTAGGGAATTTTTATTTCCAGTGCAACCTTACCAATACAGTACAATAATTATCTTGACCCTTTTTGTGTATTTTTTTAATGTTTGTAATGTCAGTTTAACACACAGCTTTCATGAGATACGGTTTTCTTAAAACAACAGCAAAAGGCCAGGAAAACATCCATGAATGAAAAAGTCAGGATAATTTGACCCAATTTCTCACATACAGTATTATGTGGACACCAAAACTGCCACAAAAGAAATATGAAATCAAATAAAATCAGTAATCTGGAAATAATGATCAGAACTATAATTTTCAAGTTAGGAAACGCAAGTTCCAAGGACCAACTTTATAAGTCTCATTGAGAATAAAATTGAAACTTAAAAAGTAAAAAAATGATAAATTTTGAGAGTTTATGCTGTAAGCTTCATTTCTGAGTCACAAGGTTGGCTAGTGACTCAAGGAAAACAAAACAAGGCAGCCAATATGAAAATGAATTGTTATTTATAACTTATAAGTTATGTTTTCAACTTATAACAGTTATGTTTTTATTTCCTAGGAACAAAAGATATATATCCAGGATTTTTTGTTTTTAACTCAGATTCGGTTTGGAAAGGGAAGTCCCAATCATTTAGTTTCAGTGGAGAAAGTAAAATGATATCACATACTTCATGTCAATTGGACAATACCATATGTCATAGTAGCAAAATATGGGCTTATTTTTCTCCTGTCGTCCCCCCCCCCCCATGCCTAAACTTCCAAACATGGACATATCTTCAAAAATATTGGGTGTTGTCCGGTATTCAGATTTGCAAATGAGCTCTCAATAATATTAGCAAAAAGCCATTTTGTAAGAAATAAAATACTATAGAGTATAGTTGGGTGTTTTCGGATATCAAATCACATCATTTCTATTTTCTTAAGTGCAAGCTTGATGAGAATCAATGAATTGAGGCTAAATCTCAACAAAATGGAGGTATGATGAATATGTAATTCCTATGTGAATTAAGCAGATCCTGTTTTGAAAAGGCTAGGGTTAGCATGCACAGTAAGTACAAGTGTTCCTAAGAAGTTTTAACTTTCAATGGAAGTAAAATATTATCTTTCAATGGAAGTAAAATGCAAGGAGTGTTTTTTTCTCTTATTCTGGATAGCATTAACCTGGTTTTAGTAATTTTTTTTTTTACTGGCAATCTTAAGAATGGATTACAGCTATTAGAATGGAATACCTTCCCTCTTCAGTTATGGTTGGTGTTATCCTTGGGAGCTTGGAACTTGCTTAAGACATCTGGAATTTTGAGTAAATCATTGCTGCGGCACCTTCTATTTTTTTTCCTACTGAAATATTATGTTCACACCTGCATTGGTTTGTATTGTTCTGTGCTTTAGGGATTGCTTTTTTACAATGAATATATAGATGAAAAATTCCCTACCTGTCATTTTCAGAGTTACATTTTTGTAGTTTTTATGTAATATAATGTAGCAATGTAATATTTTATAATTGCATGTAAAAGTGGCGGTTTATACAAAAAGCATTGGACTCACTTTTTCCCCTTGCAGTGCCTCAGCTGCAGGAGATAAAAGGGTTTTTAAAAATGTACACATATTGAGATAGCAGAGAACAGTTAAACCATTTTTTAAAATCACTTTCTCTGTTTTCTTGCCACTTAATTATATAGCTGTCCACGAATAGCTGCAATAAACTACTACTGCCATAATTCCCAGGGCTGGGATTGATAGGAATTGCAATACAATCCTGCTTGCGGCGGCAGGTTTGCATTCCACCAACACCAACTTCGGGATAAAGATGTTAACCAAGAAGAAACGCAGCCCACAAACTAGTTTTATATTTCTGGAGAAAACAACGCCTATCATGGGATAGGGAGGAGCTGCGGCAGGTCACCGACTGGAGAACGTTTGGTTTGATTGGGGGATTTGCTGCCAATCGAAAATGGTGATTGGTGGCTTTGGCTATCACTCTTTTTCTCTGCCTTCTTCCGTGCTTCGCCACAGCCAGTGGAGCCAAGCTAAGGAGCGAAGAAGGTGGTGGCGTCTTACTAGAGGTCGCGGAACGGAGGCGGGCAAGCAGCATGGCAGCAGCGTTAATGCTCCGAGCCTCCGTTAGTTTGCTGCACAGGCATGGGAAAGTTTGTGCAGAGTGGCTCGCTCGGGGTAAGGCAATTTGAGCTCGCGCCGCCGGACGAGAAGGCGTAAATTGGCTCGTGGCGTCTTGTTGGAGAATCCAAAAGGTGCTCGGCCCTCCAGGAGGACAAACACGTTGCAGTTGTTAACCCTTTTCCTTGTCGCTTCGCAAAAGTTGGGGTTCCTGTCCCGTAGCCAAACTTATTAGCTAGCCTTTCAATATGTAGATATCCGCCTGGGCGAGAACTGGATCACCGTAAGGCAAGGGGCATCTCATGAAATAAGAGGGCGAGGAGAATGTTCTTCTCCAAATCTGCCTGCTTTTAATAAATATTCATATCAAGTATGCCTTGGCACGCGGTGTAATGCCTTCAGAGAAGTCGGGTTTTCCACTCTTAAGTCTTTGCATATCTATTTAAGCCATGCCAATTGTAACATTTATACAGGAATCGTACCTGATCTTTTTGGGTGCTAAATGCTGTTCGTCTAAAACAACAGATGGAAGTCACAAAAGTTTGTGTAACATCTGTATCCTAAAGTAGCAGATTAATATTAGCTTCGGTTCATATTTGCTTTTCCCCATAATACTTTTTTCTTTTCTAAGAAGAAAAACAGATTTTGGTTAATTGCAAAGTCAAATTATTTTGCCTATGTAAAACAGGTTGAAGTATACATATTCATTGTTTGGGATAAATTAGTTTGAAATAGAATCGTATTCACAAAATAGTCCTTAATGCGTTTAATGGATCTTGGTTCCTGATGGGGAATTTAAAAGCAATACCCTGGATTATATTTCTATATCATCAAAAGCTGTATATTAATCTCTTCAATAGCAGAGAATGCTATTATTTTTCAAAACCTGATGGTTCTTAGTATTGTAGTCCAAATGATCTTAAATCTTTTAAAACTAAAACAATTGGCTTTATTTGGTTACAATAAAGTAAATTTGTTTTCCAATAAAAAAAAATTAGAGTGAAAAATATGACTTTTATTCAAATGCAATCTGTGATATAAAGTCATATGCTGTTTTGGGTGGCATACATCATCTGCCTTAAAAATTAAGCATGTGAAGAGTAATACTAACATTTTTGTAAGGGCTATCTAGAGATTTACAAGAAGCATTGCAAAGCTGCTGTATAAGCAAGGATTTTTTAAAAATTCCTTCAGTTGTCTAAATGCATCAATGTGTTTTTCAAGGTGATATATCACATAGTTTAGTGCCGTCTACAACTGAAGAAAAAACTCTACATAATTATTAGACTACTTAAGGTAAATTATAATGTCTTAAATAAGCGGATAAATATGAATTGTTTTTTATCAAAAGGAAAAAAAATCTTAGTATAACAAAAATTAAATATGCTTAACAACAATTAAGTATTGGTTTATATTAATGTTAAGGAAATAACATATTAATCTACTCATACCCTTTATATTAATAGCACAATAGCACCACTTCATAGTTTACAGCCCTCTCTAACAGGTTTACCGAGTCAGCATATTGCCCCAACTATCTGGGTTCTTACTTTACTGTCCTCAGCAGGACGGAAGGCTGAGTCAACCTTGAGGTGTTGAGAATCAAGCTCCTGACAGTAGGCAGAGTTAACTGCAATACTACATTCTAACCACTGTGCTATCTAAAAAGATCCAAATTATGCCCTTTCTATTAACAAGTTAATAATAAACGATTAATAAAAATTATTATGGCTGCATATATTGTAATATCAAATATAATTGGTAATATTGGTCCCAGTAAGCGTATCAGACTTTTCTCTGAATTAAAAAAGGGATAGAGTGTTAAGATTTGGAAATAGTGCTCTTTATTGCAACATTTTATTTCAGAGTTCATTGGTTGATAAATTCAGCTCTCTGCTGGGTACTTTGTTACTTTTTTTTCTATTGTTAATAATGCTGCAATCATCAATTTTGAGGGTTAATAAAAACTAATGCCATAATATATTATTTCCATATATAGCAATAAATTAAACAATTTTCTTATTTGAAAATTATTCAATTATTCTTATTTATTTATATTCTATCTGTATTATTTCACAAATGACCCAAGGTGGCAAACATATCCAACCGCTGATATTTTCCCCACAATAATCCTGTGAGATGAGTTGGGCTAAGACAGAAAATTGAATTTACAGTGTCACACTTTCTAGTCTTTAATATAAAATATTAAATATTCTGCTTAATAAATTTATATGTCACTCATCTATCTAAGTGACTCTGAGCATCTATAATTAATATGTTATTTCCTTAACATTAATATAAACCAATACATAATTGTCATTAAGCATATTTAATGTTTGTTATACTAAGATTTTTTTTCCTTTTGATAAAAAACAATTCATATTTATCCGCTTATTTAAAAAGATGGTTCATCTTTTCAATCTGTTGCTGCAATTTTTTTCTTTTTACTGAGAAAGTTATTGCATGTATATTTCTGTTCTAGAAACCCAAACCCTGGAAACTGCACACATAATTTGAGACATTGCACAGTACAGCTGCCGTTTAATAACTCAAACCATCTGCTGGTAAATTAGTACAGGTGTACCCACTCATGCAGACTGATTTTTATTCATACTGCATATACATTTCTGGATTGGGACCTGACTGCAGACTTAAAGGATCTATTTCTTTATTCTCCCTATCTCTCTTAGATCTACCATTTGAACCCATTACAAATAGTATCTTAGATACCAAACTTAGAAGTAGCAAATGAACAGGGTGGTACCTCTGAGCATGGCTTCACTCATAGTATTTATTTTAATGTCATAACTGAACGAGCAATCTTTTATCCTCAAAGAACTCTGGGTTTACATAAAGAATTTTTCTTTTCAGTGGCCTAATTTATCATGATGAAACTTTTTTATTTGCATTACTTATGGCATTAACAATCCTATGTGGCAAGCAGATATATCTATGTTGACAAAAAGCTTAAAATCATAGTTTCTATAAAAACATCAGATACAACCAATTTGTTGAAGAATATTTCCTAAATGTTCTGTCCCTGCCATGTCTACAGTATTTTTATTTAGTTTAGCTGCTGAGCATGAATAGCATAGTAAATATCTTTTCAGTAAACTTTATTGATTCTGGTTCCTAGTATTATTCATCTTTTAAAAATATTTCTTATGTTTGCCAGAAAAAAATAGCAGTGAAAACTGTCTGACCTCTCTGGTATCCATATAAAAGCATATTGTTATTGCACAATAGGACCAAGTTAACTTTTTTTTCATATACCGTATTACGATGGATCTTTTTTTACAGCTAGTTCTTGACTTACAATGAGAATTTCCATCGGTAAGTAGAGTGGTTGTTAAGTGAATCACACCCCTACCTTTCTTGCCATGATTATGAAATGAATTAAGTGGTCACTAAGAGAACTGGCTTCCACCATTGGCTTTGATTGTTGAATGCTGGCTGGGAAGATCACAAATGGCAATCACGTAACCCGGAGATGCTAAAACTGTAATAAATATTGATTGGTTGCCAAGCATTTGAATCACAATCATATGACCATGGGAGTGCTGCAGGAGCTATAAGTGAGGACTGGTGCAAATTACTTTTTCAATCATTTTATACAGCATGAATGAATAAAAGAAAGAGAAATAGATAGATTGAGTGTGAGATATAGTAAGGATGAAAGTGGTATGATCTTGTATATCAGATCTATATAGGTAGCTCTTGACCTGTTGATATAGCAACTATTTGAAATGACAGCAGCAGTGAAAAAAATGATTTGTAACCAGTCTTCGCATTTAATAACCATTTCAGAATCCTATGGTCACGTGATGAAAATGTGGGCATTCAACAACTAGTCATGTGTTTATGGATAGTTATAGTGTCCTGGGGTCATATGATCACCATTTGGGACTTTTCCATCTGGCTTCCAAAATCACCCAAAGTAAGCAAAATCAGCAAAAGAAGTTGGATTTGCTTAATGATTGCATGATTTATTTAACTACAGTGATTTTCTGGGATGCTATCATAATAAATACACATTCATATAATTGCCAATATTTATTGCATTAACAACCATGGCAAATGAGGTCATAAAATTGGAGGTGATACAGTGAACAACTATATTGCTTAGCAATCAAAATTCTGGTCCCAATTGTGCTCAAGAGTCATGGGCTACCTTTAGTGCTTGGTCCACAAGTTCATTTATGATAAAAATACTAGAGCAACTATATGAATATATGTTTATCTTGTAGAATGTTTATTAAAAGTGAAAGACTAGATAGAGAAATTTTAAGAGGGGCAAAAGTGGACCGATACAAGAAATGAATGATTATTAAAGGAGCAAAAATGTGTAATGCAATATTTTGTACTACAGTAGCTCATATCTTTAATCTTTTGCATACTACTTTATATTCCTTTCCTGTGTTTCATTGCTAAACTAAATAATAGTTGAGTGTTGAAGCAGGGCATGTGACAATGAACACTTTTTCCCCCTTTAAGTCTTTTCTTTCCCCAAAGAAGCTACAAGTTAGATTCCAAAATGCTATGTGCTTCTCTCAACTCATAGGCCAGCCATTTCTTGCACCTGGCATGATGGCTTATGATTAACTTTAAAACATATATGTATACAACCCCCACAAAGTATAGATGGGATTATGTTAAGTTTCTTCTTTTGTTCACATCCAAGTGTCTGTTCTAATGAACATCTACTTAAATAATCAGGTAAATATCACAGGATAATTTTCAGACCAGGGACAAACTGAACAAGTCACACTATGGTGAAGGTTTTCCATTATGTTCCCTAAATATCATCTTTAGATCCAGGAAATTTGCCGTGTGATAAAGAGTTTGCAGTCATCCCAATTTCTGGTAGCAGCTGTTACTTTGATTGCAGCTGTTGACAGCTGGCTGAATCTGTAGACAGGAAAAGAAGGAATCTGAATCTTTATTAAATTTTCTTTTTAGGAAAGTTGATTTTCTAAATTTTCTTTGAATATATATGCTTCTTGCTTTGTAAGCAAAAACAATGGATAAAAGGGTAAATCTGAAATTTTGTGAAACTAAAATAGACATGGTCTCTTTAGACTTCTAAATTATACTTTTATTTATTTAATATATTTATTTATATCCCATCTGTATATTTATAAACAATTCAAGAAAGATGGCTAACATATAACACTCCTTCCTCCTATTTTCCCCACAATAACAACTCTGTAAGGTGACTTGGGCTGACAGAGACTGACTGGTGTAACATCACCCAACTGACGAACTCATGATCTCTCAGTTTCTAGCCTGGTCTTAACCACAAGATCAAACTGGCTTTCCATTAAAATGAAGAAGTAATAGCTTAAACAAGTCATCCCTTTTGTGATTATTTTTATTTAAAAAAACTATTCAGATTTAAAAGGAATACTACATTCTAAGCTGATTTTGAATTCATAAAGGTAAGGCACCTCAAAAACACCTTAGGATTTTCACCAATTGATTTTTGTGGCTTTGTAAGTTGCAGTGGAAGAATGGTGATTTTTGGTAGTGCAGTTTTTGATAATTTATAAAAAAGCAAAGACCAAAGTATGTACAAGTTTATTTTGCCCTAATTATTTCAAGCACAAAATAGGGCAAATTTTCATTCATACAATTTTATTGTGGTATACCATTCAAATTTATATCTTCTTTGTGTCAGCTCCTTTGCATAATCTATTATAGCTATGAAATGCTTTGGATTCAATTAAAACTGGTGCTTTGGAATTCTCAATACTTGGAAAATACACAGCTGCTTTAAAACATGGAGATATATGTTCGATTGGTTCCCCTTGATTATCTGAAGCATTTTTAACAGAGCCTTAAATTATTGTACTATTTTTGATTTGGGACTCTGCTGTAGAGGAATTACAGATACCAAACACTTATTTGAGCAGCACACTGAAATTCAATATTGATGAATTCCGTGTTGATCATTTTTTACTACCTATTACTTAATAAAATGAACAGTGAATGTTTCTGCTGTTGCCAATTTTCTTATCTTTCTTGAAATATAAGCTGCTGTTAGTATAACTTAAGACATGCAACTAACAGAAAAGAAAAGTGTACTGCAGTTGATGTAAGATTGGAAAACTTTTAACTGTTTGCATTTCAATTAGTGTCTTCTAGGGCAATGGCTTCCAAAACTCCAGTTGGATTTATTGGTTTGGGAAATATGGGAAATCCAATGGCAAAAAACCTTGTGAAACATGGTTATCCCATTATCGCATGTGATGTATTTCCAGAAGCATGTAAGGAATTCCAAGAGCTCGGTACACAGGTATAGTAACATTTCATTGCTATTTTAATTTTTAAAAGTGACTGAAATTTACAAGAAATGTGATTGTGAAATTTCTTAATTCCCTTATCATCATCAGCATTACTGTTTTTTAAAATCACCCTTTATTTAGGACACCAAATATAAGAAACTTCATTGATATGATGGAAAGAGGCCACAAAATCCAATTATTATTTTCTCCAATTTTTTAAACAGCATGTTAACCAAAGGGGAATGAAACACTAATAGAAAACTTTTGGGTGCCTTGGTGAGCCTGATTTTGTGCCTTTGCTATAGACAATTTGAGCTCTCACCAAGGTAGCGAGCACTTCCCCGCCAGGCCCTCTGCTCATGCCACCAGGGCTGGGCAGAGCCGGGAAAGCAAGCTGCGGGTGCGCACCCGCCTGCCAAGTGAAAGAGCTGGGCCGACCCGAGCTTGGCTTCCCAAGTCCCTCCAGCCCAAACCCGAAGGAACCACCGGGAGATGCTGCCCGAGGTAGTTATAGCGCCCACCCGTCAGGTGGGCAGGGTGGCGAGGTGATGGCAGCGCTGCTTTCCTGGCCGGCAGTTCCGGCAGAGAGAGCCCGAAGTCGCCTAGTCCTTTCCACCCTTCACCCAGCCCGTCCCCATCCCCACGCATCTCCAAGCGCTGCAGCGGCATGGGCATCAGGCAGGTGCTCACTCGGCGGGCTCAGCTCAGAGGACGCGGCGCGGGCCATTACCTCGCCTCCCTATCCATGGATAGGTGCGCACTATCATTGCCTTGGGCGGTCTCTTCTGCTGGCCCCTTCGGGGTCAGGGTGGAGGACTTAGGAAGGAAGCCAAGCTCGGGTCGGCCCGGCTCTTTTGCTTGGCAGGTGGGCGCGCACCCGCAACTCGCTTTCCTGGCTCTGCCCAGACCACCTGGCTCCAGCGCGGCCCTGGCAGGATGAACAGAGGGCCTGGCAGGGAGGTGCTCGCTGCCTTGGTGAGAGGTCTGCTGCCGGGCACGAGGGCCTACCTATCAGCTGAGCTGGGCGCCCCAGGTGAAGCTCTTCGTGCTCTGCCCAGAGCCAAGCAGTGATGGCGGGTGGGTGCTTCTCCCTGGGTGGGCCACTCCTGCACTGCGGCCCCGGGAGATTCGCCTCCCCATGTGGGGTTGGGCAGCGGAGGCTTTGTCGTAGTAGGGCGTTGTTTTTAAAAGAATGGGCTTTGCCTTCGAACAATGCCCGGGAAGGCAGTGACAGGAGTTCCTGAAGCTGAGTGTCTCCGCTGGGCTCCGGTTGCAGGGAGGAGCCCTGGCTGGCCCCGCATGGCTGCGCCAAATGCCGTGCAGCACGGGGAGAAGGGAAAGCAATGGTGGCGGAAGGTGTCCTGATACGAAGCCGTCACCATCCTCCCGTCCGAGGATGCAAGGGAGGGAAATTAAGTCAACCCTAAAAAGGCCTAGCCATTTTTGGGGAGGTCCAAAAAAAAAAAAAAAAAGGTCCGGCCTTATTTTGTGAGAAACACGGTAGTTTCTATTAGCTTCACATTTCAAAATAATTTGGAAGCCAGAGATTCACCACCTTTAAGCTGATAAATTTACAGATTTTTAATCCACATGATGTATGCTGAGCCTTATTTGAAATTGTTTTGGATATGTATGCGGATGAAAATATGGAATTAAAAACTATAAACAGCTATCTGTAAAAACACAATAATGTAGCTGGAGAATTCTGGGAGTTGAAGTTCACAAGTCTTAAAGTTGCCAAGTTTGGGGACCCCTGATGTAAAGTGTGATGATATAGGTAGTCTTTTACTACCACAATTGATACCAGAGCTTTGGTCACTAAGTGATAATAGTCATTAAGTAAGTTGTGACATCCAATTTTATGACCATTTTACCATGTTGTTAAGCAAATAACTGGTTTAGTGAGCCATCTGATGGTTAAGTGAATCACATTGCCCAATTGATTTTGTTATGTGACCTCAAGATGTTCTACCATCGTAAATGTGAACTGGTACCAGGTGTGCACATTGCAATCATTTCGCTAGAGTGGGATGGTATGACAGTTGAGGATGGTTCATAAGTCACTTTTTCCAAGGCCACCATCACTTTGAATCATCTTTAAATGGTCATAGATTAATAGGTCTAACAATGAAAATTCTACAATTCTGTGCCAGTTCTACTCATTCTTATCTTTAATTGCAGATAGTATATAACTGTATGTCTTGCTTTGAATGCTATAAGAAAACTGAACACAAACCTAGCTTGATAAAAATCATATTACAAGTTCCTTGAAACAGACCTTTGCATGGGCCTATATCAGAGTGTTATTTATTATTGTTTATGCCATCCATCTCACAGATGACCAAATCTGGGCAGCTTACAGTATCATAAAAATAGCAACATAAAAGATTAAAACATCGAATACTGCAAGTTAATAAAAACTTTGGGTAAAATAGAAACAAATGTATAAACAGGGTGGAAGTGAGCTCTTCTTGTCTACTAACGATGGTTAAGGTTTAGTAGGACATCCCTAGCTTTAAGCCAATAAGCAGAGCCATTTGTTCAGAGTCTTTCAGAAGGCCAGGACGGTGGAGGCAGATCTCACCTAGAGGGGCCTGATGTTCCAAAGGGCAGGTGCCAGAAAAGACCCAACAAATAAATGTCCTTAGCTGACAGGTTCTGTAGTATGCCCCTTCTGCTGAAGCAAGTGGGATGGACCAATCTCTGTTTGGGGTGAAATGGTTCCTGAGGTAGCTTGGATTCATAAAGGGCCTAAGAGATAAAAATAACCCACATTGAATTAGACCTACAAGCGAACTAGCAACCAGTGCAGTTTGTGCAATAGTAGTGTTACCTGGGTCACCTTAGAGGCCCCTAGAACTATCTGCAGAACTGCATCTATGCGAGTTGCAACTTCTGAATACTCTTCAAGGGGATCCTTATATAGAGCATATTACAGTAGTCCAAACGCAAGATGACCAGAGCATGAGTAACCGAGCGCAGGGCAGAGATGGTGTCCAGCAGGTTCTGACCAGTTCAGGAGAACTGGTAGCAGATATTTTGAGTAGTTCAGAATACCACCTCTGACAGGCCCCGTCCCCATCTATTCTCTGCCTCCTGAGTCCCAGCTTCTTTTGTTGCCCTGCGCAGGAGAACAGAGCTGGAAAGCAGGTTAGTGGAATGGGGAGAGAATGGAGATTTTGCAGTATCCTTCCCCTAGATAGGCCACCAAGCCATGCCTGCCAAGTCACGCCACACTTACCAAGCCACACCCACAGAATCAATAGTAAAAATTTTTGAATCCCACCACTGGTGCAGGGTCTCATGATGCAGGACAGAGTGCAACACAAAGTTGTACAAAGGCTCTTCTCCTATGAGCTGCTCGGAGCATCCAGAGATGGGAGGTGCTTCAGTCTCTGCTTGCTTAGGCTGAGCTCGAATTGAGGAACGCTCCTCCTTCATAATGTGACTCTTCCAGGGCGTTCCCCAGTTTTTGCTCAGCCTCGTGTGAGACAGACTATGCTCTCTCTTTGCTCCTTGGCCGAAGCAGAAAATTTGGAATTCTCTTAATTATTCAGATCAGGTGTGATTCTCTCTCCTTAGCCCCTGCGCATTTATTTAAATTGACAGACTTGCCATTAAAGGGGGCAGCGCAGTTTTTCGCCCCCCAAGAGAGGGCCAGTAGTGATTCTTCGCACTACCTCCCATAGCCAATCCCTCCCTCTCTCTCTCTCTCTTCTCTCTGCCCCAATTGTTGTCGCTTTGAATTTTCGCTCCGTTTCAAAGTGTTTTGTGGCGATCTACTCCGTTAGAGCCATACCGCTTTCCCCCCCCATCCTTGAACGCCGTTTCTTTAATTGTTCAGGAGAAGCCCTTGTTTTACTTTCCTTCCTAACTGAGCCCTTGGCTTTATCTCCCAGGCGGGGAAAACACTGCTGGGACGCGCGTAGCTTTAGCGGCCACCATTTTGGAGGCTCCCTCATGGCGCGCGCCATTTTGTTTTCGTTTTTACTGAAGCTATGAGTCGAAATTTCTTTCTTTTAAAACAGCAGGCCCCGCCTGGCTTTTTCTTGCAGTCTTTATTCCAGATTACCAATTTTGGCTTGTATTAATTTGGAGTATTGTTGGCCAAACTCACAGCTTCTCCAGCAGCACAGCAGCTGCACCCAGGCCTTGTGTCAGCCTGTGCAGAGAGGCTGCTGCAGGCCCTAACCTTAATTCAACTGGGCGTAGGCTTCTTGAAATTTGGCTTATTGGCTTTTTTCGTTATCCCAGGTGCAGGGATAGAAATATAACAACCATACTTGATTACAATATTGATTCATATTTGACAGTATAATATTTTCAAACTTAAAAATATTATCCCTGAGGTACGGTTCAATTCTTTTCTCTTGGGCTGCATATACATATCTCTACATGTGTGTGTGTGTGTGTGTGTGTGTGTGTGTGTGTGTGTGTGTGTGTGTGTATATATATATTCATAAGTTTTCGTGGGTACTTACATGTATGGCATTCAGCTTTGTTCGGGTATTTTCCCATGTTATGGTAGTTGTGCTTTTAAAGTTGTAGCAATGTTTCGGCAGAATATATATATATACATACACACACATATATACATATATACATATATACACATATATACATATATATATGTATATACATATATATATATATATATACATATATACATATATACAAATATATAAAATATATTTAAAAAAGGGAGAGAATAGAAGACAGATTATTCTAAAAGGGGGAAGTAATATTTATCAGGGACACCGTCTTGCTAGATCGGGCCCTGGGCGTGCCAACCGCCTCATATCATTTCTTTAACTTACTCCTGCCACATTTAAGTCATTGCAATGGCAGATGGCAATACCTCGAGAGGAGCTTCTTTGAAGGCAAAAGCCAAAACACACCACTTGTGCAAGCAGGCTAAGGAGACCTCCAAAGAGGCCCAGAGGTGCCTAAGGCACCACAGGGCCCTGCAAAAAGAAATAGACCAGAGATCCAAAGAAGCGCTCAAGGTGCCTCAGGTTCTCCCTTCCTCCAGCCCCTCTGCCTCTACCTAACCCTCCCCCCAGATGTTTCTGTTTCATCCAGGCTCAGCTTACCTCCTCTGGAACAACAGGCTCCAACTCCCGGAACACCGGCCAGAAGGGCTCCAGAAGCCACCTTCACCCCGACAGCAGCTGGTCTCCGCCAAGAGGAGTGTCTCATAGAAGAAATCCCTGAAAAGTTAAGATCCTGGATGATGTTGGCTATTCGCCAAGGCATCGCTGCTGGCATACAACAAGCTGCCAGGCCCAGTCAGTACCCGGCTGGCTCTGATCAGGAATCCCACTCTGTCAGGTCTTTGCCTAGATCTGACTCAGGTACCCTTGCATAAGGAGTCCCCACTTCAGGAGCAGGAGGAGGATGCAATAGAGGGGGAGGAAGAAGGTGACCAGTTCCTGGATCCAGACGACTTTGAGCTGGGCTCTATGCACTACAGCAAGCCCTTTTCAGCAATAGACCCTCTAGAGGACCAGATGTCCGAGGACGAAGGGCTCTCCCCTGACCAGCCCGCTTTCGCGGGCCTCTTTAAACTGCAGCTATTAAAATCTTTATTGTCCAAGGCCAAGAACATTTCTGGTCTAAGCTCACAATCCTCCTCAGACCACGCCACCCCCTCTGCGGAGGAACCGGAGGATCTCATTTTTAATCAGCCAGTGGTGGCAGCCGAGGTTATTCCAGCTCCACACGTTTTTACAGACTTGGTGCAAAAACAACTGGCGTCTGTAGCGGTTCTTCCAGCCCCCTCCAGTCACGACAAGAAATACTTTAATTTGGACCCTGATTTTTCCAAATTGCTGAACATCTTTGAGGTTGATGAGCCTATAGTGGGCCTTGCTTCCTCCTTGACTCCGACTGATGCCTTAGAGGCCCTAAAACTGGAAGACAAGCGGGCCGAGTTGGCCCTGTGCAGGGCCCATCAGTCGGACACATGGGCCATCAGATCGGCTACAGCCGCATCTTTCTTTACAAGGTCATCAATTTGATGGCTGCGCCAGCTCAAGTAACACGTCCCCACTATCAACACTAGAGCCCACCAGGACATTGCTAAGCTCACCGCCGCAGCTGAGTTTTCAGCGGATGCCACCTATCACACAGTTAAATTTTCTGCCAGGGCAATTACATCGCACGTCCAGGCCCGTTGGCTGCTTTGGCTCAAGCACTGGCAGGCGGACCTTAAGAACAAGGCCAAGCTGGCCTCCTCTCCCATAGTGGGGGACAAACTGTTCGGTCCATCCCTGGACCCTTTACTTACGGAAACCCGGAACAAGAAAAAATTCCTCCCCCCCTCCCCTGAAAGTCAGACTCCAGGTCACTGCAGCCCTTTCGGAGGAGCTCCTTTCGGCCCTCCTATCAGGCCCCCTTCACTCCCAGGTATCAGGCCTCCCTCGTTCAAACCGAGTCAATCCCAGGACAGACTCGATTCGGGAGATAGGGGTAGGAGGGGCGGCCAATATAAAAGGCCCTTCCGGGGCTCTGGAAGCAGGCCCTTCCGCTGTTTGAGATAGCCTAAGGGACTCTATTCCCGTTGGTGGGCAGCTGAAGGCGTTTGCCAGCCAATGGGATTTGACTACCTCTGACTCTTGGGTCAGGGATACCATTCGATTCGACCTTGCCCTTGAGTTCCATTCCACTCCCCCAAACTTTTTTATATTATCCCCCCTTTCCAAAAACCCAGCCAAATGCAGCCTAATAGATTCTGCCATCCAGCATCTCCTTAGTATAGGTGCCATACAACCGGTTCAGCCCGACCAACGAGGATGAGGTTTTTATTCCCACCTTTTCATTGTCCCAAAACACTCAGGGGGATGGAGAGCCATACTAGATCTAAAGCGTCTTCACCGTTATTTAACATATAAGTTCAAAATGCACACCCTACAGTCTATCCTACTGCGTATCAGGCAAGGGGACCTTCTCACCTCCATAGACTTAACAGAAGCTTACCTATATATTGCCATTCGGCCCTCCCATTCCAAATTCCTAAGGTTTTGTTACAATAACCAACACTTCGAATACGTGGCCCTTCCCTTTGGACTGGCTTCCGCCCCAGGACCTTTACCAAGGTCCCGGCAGCCCTGGCGGCTCATATCAGAAATACCCTATCCGTCTCCAATGCTATCTGGACGATATTTTGATTCAATCATCATCCATCAATCAGGCAGTGAGTTACACTCAGGCTACCTTAGATTTCCTTCAGGAACACGAGTTCCTCATAAATTGGAAAAAGAGCCAATTAGCTCCTTCTACCCAAATAACTCACCTGGGGGCTCTCAACACATTGGAAGGTAAGGTCTACCTGTCTTCAACACAGTGGAAGGTAAGGTCTACCTGTCTTCAGAAAGACTCCTTAGTATTCAGAAATTAGTTAAGGAAACTAGGCATCGCAAGAGGGTGCCCTTATTGGAATTGTCAAAATTATTGGGAAAAATGATTTCCTGCATTTCTATTGTTCCCTGGGCCCGTCTTCATACCAGATCCCTACAGTGGTTCCTGCTCCTGTACCAGAGATCCGGCAGAAGCAATTCCAAGCTCCCGATCAGGGTTCCTCCCAGGGTCCTCACGTCCCTCCTCTGGTGGACAAGATCACTCATCAGCAAGGGCTGTTTCTTCAAGGAACCTCAAAGGCTAACTATCACCACCGATGCCAGCCTATTCGGATGGGGAGCCCACTTCCGGTCTCTCTCATCCCAGGGGAGATGGACAGCAATAGAACAATCGTGCAGTATAAATTGGTGGAGCTCCACGCCGTTTTCCTGGCCCTATGCAGCTTCCTCCCCCAGATACGCGGGCAACATGTCTTCATTTTGACAGACAACGTCACAGCCAAAGCACACATCAACAAACAAGGGGGCACACATTCAGTCTAGCTAATGAAGGAAGCCGAGTGTCTCTGTCGCTGGGCAGAGACCAACCTTCTGTCCATCAAGGCAGAGCACATATCAGGACTCTCAAATATCCAAGCAGACTGGTTAAGCAGGGCCACCATAGACCAATCGGAGTGGCACCTCCACCCATCCCTGTTCAGAGAGGCAACAAGGATATTCGGGAAACCGGTGATAGACCTGTTTGCCTCCCCCCTCAATACCCAGCTCCCAAGATTCCTGTCAAGATACCCCTCCTAAGGAGTGGAGAATCACAATGCGCTCTGCTGCCCATGGCCCCCGGGGCTCCTCTATGCATTCCCTTCTCTGCCTCTGGTACCCAGGCTTACCCAGAAGCTGCTCCACTTAAGGGTGGAGTTGCTCCTGGTGGCCCCTTACTGGCCAGATGACCGTGGTTTGCGGATCTCCGCATCCTCTCAATGGCATCTCCCTGGAGGATCCCACCAGACAGAATTTTCCTGTCCCGGGGGCCCCTCCTGCACCTGAACCCACAATGGCTCCAACTGACCATCTGGAGGTTGAGCGGAGCACTTTGAGGAAAGGACAGCTCTCAAATAAGGTCATTGACACCATCCTAGCTGCCAGACGACCATCAACAATCCGAATTTATAATGCCACATGGGCCATCTTCTGTCGTTGGTGCAACAAACTCCAAATCAACCCAGTTTCTCCCTCCATAGCTCAAATTTTAGAGTTGCTCCAGGAGGGACTTGACAAGGGTCTGTCTCCTAACACGCTAAAGCGTCAAGTAGCTGCCCTGTCATCAGTCCTTTCTTACAAGGGTCTCAGTTCCCTCTCTCACCATGCCCTCATCTGAGCTTTTCTTCGAGGAGCTACCAATTTACGCCCCCCCCCAGTCCACCGTTATCTCACCTGGACCCTCAATAAAGTCCTCCTCTCCCTCACCAAAGAGCCTTTCGAGCCCTTGAGGGAGAGGAGTCTCTAATTCCTAACATATAAAGTGGTTTTCCTGGTGGCCATTACATCAGCCCGACGTATCTCAGAAATAGCAGCTCTGTCTGTCAGGCAAGATCTCTGTGTCTTTCACACAGATAGGGTGATCCTTCGACCCAACCCCACCTTTCTGCCAAAGGTTAATTCGGCTTTCCACAGAGCCCAGGAGCTCATCCTCCCCAATTTTTGTCCCAATCCATTGCAGGAAAGGGAACAGCAGTGGCACAAACTCGATGTAAGACCCGCTCTGCGTATTTACATCAAACGTACAAAGCCCTTCAGGAAGTCGGAGGCCCTATTTCTGTCTTTCCAACCCAAAACACTGGGTCACAGAGTGTCTTCTACCACCATAGGACGATGGATTAGGGCGGCCATAGCTAAATCGTATCAGTCCCAAGCCCTTCAAGTTCCTAAGGGCATAAAGCCCATTCAATCAGGAGCGCAGCCACCTCTGCAGTCTGGGCTACCCAGGCACCAATAATTGAAATATGCCGGGCTGCGACTTGGGCCTCACCTTCCCCCTTCACTCGGCACTATAAAATTGACGTGTTTGCCTCTGTGGAGGCTTCATTTGGCAGGCGGGTCCTGCAGCATGTCCTTAGGGACCCTAGGGAGATTCAGGATCGGACAGAGTCCCTCCCTTAGGACAGGGCAAGCTTTGGTATGCCCCATCTCTGGATGCTCTGAGCAGCTCATAGGAGAAGGAGCGTTGGTACTTGTCTGATACACCCATTCTATTTGAACTGCGAGGAGCATCCAGCCCCACCCTAATTTCTGTCTGGTGTGGGCCTCTCCTCTCGGCCAAGGACCCAAAAAATTTATTTAGGTGATAGAGATAGGAGCAACTCTTCTTTTCCTCTCGCCTTCGCAAAAACTGGGGAACGCCCTGGAAGAGTCATGTGATGAAGGAGGAGCATTCCTCAATTTGAGCTCAGCCTAAGCAAGCAGAGACTGAAGCATCTCCCATCTCTGGATGCTCCTCGCAGCTCAATTAGAAAGGGCGTATCAGGTAAGTACCAACGCCTCTTCTAGCCATGACAGCTACCTGTTCTTCATCGTGAGTCTAGGAGAACTCCCAAGTTGAAGACTGGGCCTGTCTGACAATGCAACCCTATTCAAGAGTAAAAGATGTTGAACTCTCAGATCCTGAGACTCATAGCTACTGTCTTACCAGAGTTCCAGACTTATTTTGTCCCTGTTCAAGGCCCCACAGTCTCCAGGCACCATGACAGAGCAGTGACACCAATACTTGGTTTATATATTAAATTTGCAGATGATACAACAGCGGTGGGACTCATCTCCGGGGGGGGATGAGTCTGCCTACTGAGATGAGGTGGACCGATTACTTTTGTGGTGTGGAGACAATAACTTGGTCTTCAACACCAATAAGACCAAGGAGCTTATAGTGGATTATAGAAGGAACAGATCAGACATCCAGCCCTTGCTTATCAATGGAGACCGAGTGGAGCAGGTGGCCAGTTTTAAGTTTCTGGGTGTTACCCTAAAAGAGGACCTGACTTGGGGTGCTCACATTGCAGCCCTGGTCAAAAGGGCCCAGCAGAGATTATACTACCTGAGACTTCTCAGAGAACAACAACTGAATGAAAAACTGCTGGTGACCTTCTACCACTGCACCATAGAGAATATTTTAACTTACTGCACCTCTGTATGGTTTGCAAATTGCACAGTGGCAGATAGGAAAGCACTCTAGAGGGTTAATGTCATTGCCCAGAAGATCATTGGTTGCCCTCTCCCCTCTTTGGAAGAGCTTTATAGTTTTATAGCTCCCGCTGCCTTAAGAAAGTTCAAAACATTCTCAAAGATCCATCTTATCCCGAGAACCCTTTTTTTAAATGATTACCATCTGGCAGATGATACAAAATAATAAAAACCAAGACAAATAGTTAAAAAATAGCTTCTATCCCAGGACAGTGGCTTTTGAATTCTACTGTATAGTGCAGTGTGGGTGCAGTATCAGGGTTTTCAATTCAATGTGGAGTGTGAAGGATGTTTGTGTTTATTTTCATGGTCATGATGTGCATTAAGATGGTGTTTGCTTTCGTTGTACGAGGTGCAATGACAATAAAGTAAACTAAACTTGGGCCACCATGGAGATACAAAATTGATATCATCAGCATATTCATGATACTTCATTCCATTGTATTGGATGATCTCATCCAGCTTCATGTAGATACTGAAAATGAGTGGAGAGAGTACAAAGCCCTGTAGCACACCACAAAGGAGTAGCCATTGACTGGATCTTTTACTTCTACAAAACCAGTAGTAACCAGTACAAAACTGCATTACTCAGCCCCAAATTTTGAACTCAACCCTATAAGGATACCATGGTCAACCCAATAAGGATACCAATAAGGGTATAATGGTGTTGAAAGCTGAGAGATCAAGGACAGCAAGGATGGATGCATTATCCCATCCTACGCCAGAGATCATTAATAGGTGTTGTTTTGTCTCATGATCAGACCCGAAACTTGACTGGAAGGAGTCCAATTAGTTTTATAATTAAGAATTAAGCATCATAATCTTGATGGCAAATTACTTCTGAACTAGTAGTTCTAAAACATGTATTTTGAGTACATCTCTTTTTTAAAATACGTTTTCAGATCATTTTTCTTCTTTTTGAAAGCTTTTCATCTGAAACTCAATCTATGTCAGTGTTGCCATGTAACCTGTGTGAAACTTAAGTGTAACTGTCCAACTGTATTTTAGGTTTCTTTTTCCTTTTTTCCCTTTTCACAATTCTTTGTTCAGAATCGCTAGTTTTTCTTTTCAAATCTTTCTTCAAAAGCATTCTTTCCTTTTTGTTTTTTTTAAAGGTGGCTGATTCTCCAGCAGATGTAGCAGATAAAGCAGATAGGATTATTACAATGCTTCCATCTAATCCTAATGCAATAGAGGTTTACATTGGTACCAATGGAATTCTCAAGTAAGATTCCCCTTTTTTTCTTTATATTAATATTCTGCTTGTATTTTTATTGAATGTTATTAAATCCTGTAGCAGTTCAGTAATTTCCCAAATATGTTGTATTTGTTTCCAGTTATCATCATGGAGAAGTGTGCATGTTTCATTGTACATAGTTAATTATTGTGACAGTTTTCCAGAGCAACTTGATGTCTTACGAGTCCTAGCATACCTTATTAATGACTATGCTGGTTAGGATTCTTGGGGATTGGAGTTAACGTTATCTAGATGTGTTATATTGTTTTGTTTTACATTTATATCCTGATTTTTCTGAGAGTTCATATATAGAGGTCATGCTTAATTTTACAAGTAGCCCTCAACTTACAACCATTTATTTAGTGATAACTATTAACACTTAATAACACTTAATAACTATTGCAGCATTCCCCTGGTCATGTGATCAAAATTTAGATGCTTGGCAACTGATTCATGGTTGCAGTGTCATGGTCATGTGATCACCTTCTGGAACCTTCTGATAAGCAAAGTAAATAAGGAAACCAGATTCACTTAACAACCATGTAACTAATTTAACCACTGCAGTAACAACTGTGGCAAGAAAAGTTGTAAAACTGTCTCACTTAGCAACAGACATTTTGGGCTGAATTGCCACAATTTGAGGACTTACGTGTATCTGCACTATAACAGTTTTGTGAGAAAATTTGAGCTGAGAGAAAAACTAGCTGAAAATGGCTACCCAGAATCTCTCACTGGAAAGATGGATGACATATAAATTTAATAAATAAATAAAAATTCTACAAAGCTGTGCAGCATTTTCATTCCTGGTAATAGAGCCTTTACTCAAAGAAAAAATTGTCAATAATCATAAAAATAACAAGTATATGTCTTGGCAAGGTGTAGATAATTTATTGTGAATGTATGAAATCAGTATCAAAAAGTATCATGAAAAAGTTTTACAAGTTGGCTTGAATATTGTGACTTCTTCTGGAGTTAAATTTTATGAGCAAATTGTAGCAATATCAAAGAGGTAATTAACTACTTTGTGAGTATACCTCTGGGCTTTGTTTTTTTGTCTTCATTTGCTTCAGGAAAGTGAAGAAAGGTTCTTTATTAATAGATTCCAGTACTATTGACCCTGAAGTTTCAAAAGAACTAGCTAAAGAAACTGAAAAAATGGGAGCTGTTTTTATGGATGCCCCTGTTTCTGGTGGTAAGTCTTTCTCATTTTTTTCTCACTTGCTTCCTTTTGGCTATTTGAATACTAGTTTGGCCAAACATGTTCTTTGTGAAGAGGCATATAGCTTGCCAAATATGAAAAAAAAAAATCTTTCCAATCTTAAAACATTTTTTTCAAGTCCACCTACAAATTCGTATGAATTCACAAGGTCGTTTTTGTGTTACAACCATTTGTTCAGCTTTTAAAAGTTGCGATGGCGCTGAATGAATCAATTTTTAAGAACCCTACTTCTGATTTTTTTAAAATGTACTTTTTATATGTTATTGTTTTACTATTATACTTTACCTATGGGCCAGAAATCATCAATTTACAATTGGTTACTTAGCAACCACTCAAAGTTATGACAGAGACAGAAACGGAGACAGTTATGGTTTAAGAAAAGTCATCAGTGTTAGGGATACACAACCTAGCAGAACGTGCAACGGCAGTCTAGCAGGCAGGCAAATATGTGAGATAAACGTTGTTGTAGCTTACACTCAGTAAAACAGATACACTGTGCCAGTTAAATAGTTTTTTTATTCCAGCAAGAGTTATAGTATAGTCAAACAGTCCATATATCATACACTAGTTCAGTCCATCCGGGGATTAATCAGTTGCAAAGTCCAGTGTCGAAAAAGAGGTCAATAAACTTACAGATAATCAGTCCAGTAATATATCTCTTTTGCAGTTAGAGATATGAAGAAAATCAAACCTCTTTTCTTCTCTCAGCAATAGCAGGGAAAAACACGCAGTTATCACCATCAATCCATCACTGTCAGCAATCCAGTAAAAGCCAGCAAACAGTGAGCTCTCTTGCTGCCTCTTATGGTGATTTTACAACCGCACCCAAAATACATGTTTTAACAGTTAAAGTGATACACACACTTAAATTCACTAACATAGTTTATATATATTATTTTACCCAAACTAAGTTAGGTAACCAATGTTATTCCTCACAATCAGGGCTTTTGTTTTGTTTTTTTTTAAAGCACCTTATCCACAAACTATACTTAATTCCTTTTGATTGAAGCAGTGTTTCACAACCTTGGTAACCTTTAAGTTGTGTGGACCTCAGTTCCAAAATTCCCCCAGCCAGCCATGAAGTCCATACAAGATTGCTATGGTTGAAAAACATTGAATAATTGTTTGTGTGTATTTTTCCCCACAATGGAGAAACTATGGGTTGAATGGAGTCATTTTTACTAACCTACTTAAATGATTCTTAGAATATTTGAAACAGACACTATAACTTGTAAAAGATGCTTATTTTTATAAGCTTAAAAAACTCATGGCTTGTCTATAGTAAAGTATTTTAAAAAAAGAATTCAAACCTGTTTACAGACTTCATTTCAGACTCACTATCAAGTCAGTGCCTGTCTTTTAAAAATGCAAACATGTGCTCCTGGTCTTTCTATTTACTGAATCAGCACTCTACTGTTTCTACTTGCACTAAATCTAATTTATGATGTGACTATAAAAGCTAAAATTATTTATATGTTGGCATAAAAAGGCACCACTGTAGTTAAGAGTCTGTTGCCATTTCCATTATAAACCTTTCCTTGGAGAAATTTATAAGTTGGCATGTTTTTTTCTTCGCTTCAAGTTCTAGGCATGCTGTTTCCAAGTATAGCTGTGGGTTTTGTTTTGTTTCAAAATTTAATTTCAGTAAGATTGGGTCACTTCTATATTTGATACAAATCTTGCTGATTTAATTTGTACTGATTGTAAGTATTTGATTAATTCTTGTAGCTATCTAAAATAATTGGAACCTTCCCTGAATTGCAAAATGGCATAGTTATTTGTGTAATCACTTTTTATGGAAAACATTTTATTTAACAATTTAACATTTCCATTTTTCTGGATAAATTCTTAAGGTTGGAAATCACATTTAATAAGTATTCAGGGATGAAGGCAAATATACATGTCTCAGGATAATGTTGCAGCATCCAATATGGCTTGGTAACCAGGACCAGAGGGTTTTATCTTCCGATTTTTCAGACTTGTGCATATTAAGAGTGTGTGCTTTGTATGGTATTTATAGTGCCTTTGTATGTGGCTCTTTAGATGTATGTTGATTGGGTTGTGTCGTTGGCTGTCTTTTAAGTTGTCAGCTGTCATTTGCTTGTGTTGTCCAGCCCTTGCCTTCTAAGTAATTGATAGCTGGTGGTAACTCAGCTCTCCTGTAGATTGATGAGGAGCCTGTTTCCCAGGCTTCAATCACTTCCCTGGCTGTTTTTGTGCCTGCTTGTCCAACAGTTTTAGTAACTGCAAAATTGAATGTGTGTACTTGTTCCTTGCAGTATGAGAATGAGTTCGGGTCTCCTCGTCTGACTGTTCACTTGTGTTCTTGCAATCTGGTGGTTAGCTTTCTCCCAGCCTGTCCTACATAGTCACAGGGGCAATCCATGCAGGTCATTTGGTAGATTACATTGGAAGTATCTTCCACTTCCAAGCGATCTTTACAGTGCATAATTTGTCCTCATATGATAGCATCTGGGTGGAGTGTGATGTCCAGTTGCAGATCTCAGAAGCTGCATTCTAAACTTCCAAAATGTTTTTGATCTATGGCATGGTGTGCCTTGTACCTTAATAAGTATTAAATTTAAAATTAATTCATTTTTTAAAAAATACATCAAATATATACCCATAAGTCCAAATAGATTTTTGTATAGACAGTACTATTTAATCAAATAGTAGTTTGGTTTTCAAAGTGTGGACTTGGGGGAAAGTTTGCAAAGTTAAATAAAGAAGTATTTTAAAAGGGAGGTTTAGTAAAAGGGAGGTTTTGCCCAGAACAGGGCAAAAATGAGCTGCGCAGAGGCCAAAAATGGGGCGTTTGGAGACTGAAAATGAGATGCGGAGGCCAAAAATGGGGCGCATGGATGTGGCAATAAATAATGACAATTCCTGCAGTCTGAAACAGCTGATTGTAGGGAGGCCCATCCACTGACAATCAGCTGCTTGTCAGGCTGTGCTGAAGCTGAAACAGGCTGTTTGAAGCAAGGAGGCAAATTGCTAGTATGCAGAGGCAGATTTTTTTTTCTTGTTTTCCTATCCAAAAGCTAGGTGTGCCTTATACTTTGGAGCATAAGATGCTCCGAAAAATATGGGTAAGTCACTTTTTTTGGTACCATTGTAATTTCAAGTAGTCACTAAATGAACTGTTGTAAGTCGAGGACTATTTGTATACATATTATACATATTGGTGTAGGGGATGTTGTGATAGCCTTCATAAAAGTATTCAAGAATTGTTAGATAAACTGCTGAGGTAGAGTAAATCAGCACTCAGTTCTGGGAAAAGAAGGATAATAAGAAAAAGACACAACCTACTCTCCCCCTCCCTTGATTCTGTTTGGTATAAGAAATCAGATAGAAGCCCTGACAGGCTTCAAGATTCTATTATTATATCCATAGTACTGTAGCCCTTACACGGTCTGTTTCCTGACTGGGCTAATTTGAAGGGTTGACAAGTGGTGATCTTGCTTTTAAACAATGACTTAAATCTTATCCATATAAAAGTTTGTTGACAGAGAGCCAATTCAAAGCTGAAAGCAACTGCAAATCTTCAGTCTAGGATTGTAAATAAGGATTTTCTTTCCAAGAAAATAAAATAATCTGTTTGGTTATACTTCAAGTATAAACATCTTTTCTGATACATCCCAAGTTTTCAGTATATTTTTCAACATATTTATCTTTAAACTGTGTTCTTTTTGCACATTCACATTAACAATGGTTCATATATCATCCAAAATAATATTTTAATGTTCCATTAGAATCTGTTAAAATGAATATCTTATTCTGTATTTTGCATTTTGTAAAGTACAAAACATGTTTTATCTTTTTTTCTATAATATCCTTTCCGATATTTTAATGAATTCTATTCATTAATCTATGCTACAGAAGACTAAACATGCTCAGCCCTTCAACTTCTCTGCACAGGACTTATTTTTCAGATTCCAGTCGTTCTAGCTATCCTGTCAATCAGTTCCAGTTTATATGAACTTTCTTTAAATTGTTGGTTTGCAGAAGTGGACACAAATTTCAAATTGGAAACTGATTAGTGCATAATTTTCTTTGCTTTGGAATCTGTAATTCGCTCTTTTTCAGTCAAATGCCCCTGATTCATAATGCAGTTTGTAATTAACTATTATTTTAAGATTGATTTTTCAAGTACCATTTACAAATCATTTCTTATAACTGTGTATTTGATGTTCTACAGCAGAGTTCCTCAACCTTTTTGCCTTTGTGGACTGGCAGGGAGAGGGGATGGTTTTCTGCAAGCAGCGGCCAAGCGGATGTGTGCCTACTGCTGTCAGCTTTGGAAGCCATATTAGCATCAGATGCTTCCACACTGCTTCATTCTTGAGCCTGGGAAAATGGGAGGGGGGAATTTCTTGGAGTGTATGTGGTTAGACATAATAGCATTCTTTTTCTAAGTCAAGGTCATGTTATTTCTGCACCTGGTTGAGAGGACGTCTCAAGCTGGGATAGATGGTGATTGGGGCATGTGATGCTATGGGGAGGCTGAAGGGGGTTGATTTGTAGTTTTTACTTATTACAAGGAAACCCGAAACTTTCAGATTCGGGATTTCCCAGATGTGCCAGTTTAATAAAAAGAACTTTGAAGAGGATGTCTGTCTTGGAGTTATTAGTTGGAGTGGAGGTTTTCTGGAATGCTGACAACTGCTCCATTATATGAGTGGCGGCCACGAGTACCTGCCACTTGTTCAAATGGAGTGTGCACTTGTTCACTGCTCGCACAAGAGGGAATGCATGCATGCATTTACGTATTCCTTCGCTTCTGCAGCCTGATTCCAAATGACTCAAAGCCCCAAAGTGACTCCAGTTGGGGTTGGGGACTCCTGTCTCACAGTAAAATTTATTTTTAAACCTTGGTAGGTTGCATTCCATTATTTTCATCCCCTTTCTCTAACCTATCAAGATTATTTTATTTCTATCTTCTGGAAATAGTCATATTGTAAATGGTAATAAATGTGAGCCAGTTGCCAAGTGCCAAAATGCAATTATATGAGTTCAAGGGGGCAGTCATGGGAACTTAGAAACTGGGTCATAAATACCCTTTGGGAAATCTGTCATAATTTTAAATGATCAGTTTTAAGTTGAACACTATTTGTTCAAATCTCCAAATTCATCAGACAACAAGGACATATCTGAGAATTCTGAAGTTCCAATCTGCTCTTCTGGATTTCGCAGGTCAACGAACAATGATTTGTATAACTCTTGCTTCCTGTTCTGTCCTGTCTTTTTTCAACACTTATTTGCAACCTACTCACTCTGAAAATCAGTGCTGCCTCTTTGTCTTCACATTTTGCAAGTAGAGATACTATATACTCATAAACTTGGGCCTGGATTTTACATAATATATTAGAACAAGTTGCTTACAAATATTTAAACTATGGTGTTAGGATCAGTGTTAAGTTCAATAAGTCTAATATTCCCAGCTATAAGTGAAGGGGAAAATTGAACCTTTTCCCCATAGGAACAAATGATCTGAAACCAGTTATATTTTTGAACATGTTTGTCACATAGCTATAATGGCAATAAGAGGTTATCTGTATCTTCTGTCCATGCTCCAAGGAGTTTTTGCTATTAGATGCCAGGTACAAAGAATATGTTCAGATAATAATTTTTTCTACTCTATGTTCTATTTTTAAACGGACTTAACAGCTGTGAAATTGGATTAGATTTAGAGTATTGAAAGAGAGAATACATTCCTAGTGTGGTTCCATATTTCACTTTTTAATTAACCAATTGCCCAGTGTAGTAAATTTTTTAAAGTAACAATTATGAAATGGGGGGTGGGTGGGGGAAGTATCTGAAGGTGCCTTTTTGTGGACTTTTTGTTCCATCCACCTTTTACATTTGAATTAAGGTATTTCTACTGTTTCACGTGGTATATAGCTTGCAATGTAGCCATCTTAAACATTAAAACAATTGAAGTAATATAATTATTTTACACCTTCCCTCCAAAAGAGGAAAATATAATATCTGATTAAGATCCAGATTGTTTTATTGTCTTTGAAATATCTAGCATAGCAATAGCAGGAAATTGCAGTTGAGTCAACAACATTCACTTTTCTACAAGAAGATATGATTCATAATCAAATTTGAAAAGCAGTAAAATTGTACTGTAAATCTAACATCAGCTCTAAACTTTCAGCCATTTCCAGATTATTAGAATAATTATGTGGCTTAAAGTATCTCAAAAAATGATAGTTAGCATGATTAATTGTAATCCAGATCAAAAGAAATTTGGCAAAGAAGTGAATTTGATTTTATATTACAATAACTAATAACAGGTAGCACTGTAGCTTTAAATTATCTGACTTACAGCAACATTCATCCACACGTATTGAAAGAATTTCCTACTTATAGAACTTGGTACACAACTCCTTTTTTGCTCAAGCTTACCAAGCTCAGAAAACAACTGTTTTAATCTGAGAATTAATGCCAAAGCTCATTGCCTAACATGGGTCTCCTGAAATATTGTGTCATTTGTATATTGATTCATTGTGAAACTTTCAGCTTCTATCCTTCGAAATAGAGAGAATGTGGAATCTACATAGCAGTGCCAGCCTTACTAAATAGCTGACTTTTGTGTATGCCTTTTCAACTTGTAATGCAGTTATATAAGATAGTTAAGTAGTCACAGGATTACATTTTTGCAAATATAAAGAGTTTTAGAAAGATCAAAAGGAAAGAGGAAAAATGTAAAGGTAGATTCTTAAAAAAAAAAAATTAAAATGAGTATCAAACTCAATTTCATTAAGGACTGCATCAGGGCTGTGGTTGACCTCGGGGGGCATGGCTGCTGGGTGGATCTGGGTGGGCTGGCCGGCTGGGTAGGCATGGCCAGCTTGACACCACTCCCCAACTGCTGGCACATTTCCTCTTCGCATTGAGAAGACTGGGCTGAAACATGCTGGCCTAATTAGATAGATCAGGCCAAAGCTGCATTGGCCTGATCTTTCCTCTTCGCATCAGGTAGATTAGGCCAAAGCTTCCCTGGCTTGATCTTTCCTCTCTACATTGGGTAGACCAGGCCAAAGCGAAGCAAGTAGAGTGGGCTGAAGCAACGCGGGTACACCAGGACGGCCTCTCAATCACATTGCAGGCTGGTTCTGGCCTGTGGGCTTTTGGAATAGAATAGAATACCTTTATTGTCATTGCATTCAAAATACAATGAAATTTGAGAGTTACTCCAGCACAGTGCCCCAAACAGCACATCACAATCACACTACATAGTATTTAAAAAGTAAAATAATTAAAATTAATTAATTAATTTATTAAATAATAATAATAATAATAATAATAATAATAATAATAAAACCTAGTCTAAAACCTATTTAAAACATATATTAAGTTACATAGTTTACAAATGCCACTTTATACATAGAACTAAATCACAAATGTACTGTTTGATTCAAGACAATTATCGCCTTGGAAAAGAAACTGTTTCTCAGTCTATTAGTCCTCATTTTAAGACACCTATAATGTCTCCCTGATGGTAACAATTCGAATATGAATGCCCATGATGAAAATGGTCTGTGGAGATTTTTAGTGCTCTAGAGAGGAATCTGGTCTTCGCAATCTCTTCCAAAGAAGAAAGAGAGCAACCGATGATTTTTTGTACTGTGTTTATAACTCTCTGGAGCATCATCTTATCTACTACAGAGCATCCAGCATACCACACCTTTACACAGTATGCCAAAATGCTCTCGATGATAGAATGGTAAAAGTAACCAGCAACTTCTCACCCAGACCACTCTTTTTCAGCAGCCTCAGAAAGTGCAGGCACTGTTGGGCCTTCTTTGCAGTGGCCATAGTGTGGACCGACCAAGTGAGGTTGTCGGAAATATGAGTTCCTAGAAATTTAAAACAATGAACTCTTTCCACACGATCTCCATTGATATATAGTGGGAGAGGCTCTGCTTTGTATTGTCTGAAGTCTATAATCAATTCTTTGGTCTTTTTTATGTTCAGGGCAAGGTTATGACTCTTGCACCACAAGACCTATCTGAGAACCTCTGACCTATAGGCCGTTTCGTCATCTTCTGATATGAGTCCCACCAATGTGGTGTCATCTGCAAATTTCATTATAGAGTTAGTGGGACAAGAGGGAGTACAGTCATAGGTGGAGAGTGAATACAAAAAGAGGCTCAGCACACAATCCTGTGGAGAGCCAATGCTGAGATCAAGAGTGGAGAAAAAATAGCTGTCAATCCTGTCAATCCTTTCTTTTCTGTTAGTAAGAAAAAAAGTTTAGTTTGACACCCCTGTCCTAAAAGGATAGAGTGTATTTTTAATATTAGGACAGTTTTGAATATGTACACTTTAACTTGGATAGGAACTTCTAGAAAGCATATAATGCTATTACTTAGCAGCTCTGGGAAGTAGAAATGCTAAATTTAACCTCTTTTTTGGAGTATCCAATTGGAGTTTGGTTTCTTTAAAAAGATTTGACCTTCTGCTCGTGGGAAGGAAGGCTCTGATAATTCTACTTTTTTTGTCAAGTTTTTTATTTATTTTAGATATACACATCAATATGTGAATAGAATGGCATCTGGGTATCATGCATTTTGGTGCAAATAATAATAACAATCATTTGTTACATTCATCAAATTTATGTAATTCTAATAATACACATATTTGTATTAAGTATAGTCTCTCATTATTTAATTTTTCAATGTTTCAATATATTCTAATGCCAATCGTAAGATTGTTTAAACATACATGATAATTCCATTATTCAATTCCCTCTATTGCTTTTATCTCATTATATAAAAATCTGTATATTAATAATCTCCTATCTCCATTTTAATTTTTAATCATGCCACTATTATATTTAAAAATTTCCTTTTAACCCCTTATCTCGTACCCCTGTTAATACTTTAATTCTTATTAGCCTTCATTTTAATACAGAAATAATAGTAATACTAATCATATTCATTAAATTCATCAAGCTAATGGTTCTAATATTAATACACATATTTGTGTTTATAAGTTATGCTATTCCATTATTTAATTATTTCAATGTTTCAATATATTATTCCAATGCCAATCACAATATTATTTAAACATAACACCATTCAATCTCTAATTTTCCTGCCTTATTATTGATTTTGTTTTAGCATATAAAAGTGTATATACTAATATTTCTCCATTTTTATTTCTATCTCTATACTAGCTTTTAATCATGCCACCCTTATATTAAAAGAAATTTCCTTTATAACCATTGTCTCTTGTCCGCATTAGTATTTTAATTCTTATTCGTTTTTTTACTCGCCTCCCATATTCCTCTCTTAGTTCTTTGTTTCTGTTTGCATCCACATCATGACTGTTGAATCCAAATATTTCTCCCATCTCTACGTTATTCCACTGTCTAGCTTTCAAAATATCTACCCATGCCCCTGTCTGCCTTTCAAAAATATCTTCCTGTGTCCCCAGGTCTCTTTAAATCTCTTAAAGGATTTTCCCCTTAATTTTATTTCATAAGTCATTGTTATTTTTATTGTTGTCTTTTACTTATCTTTTTTTATTTGTTGGATTGTCTGTTCTATTTTTTTCCTCCATTCTTTTGGTTGGCTCCTCCCTTTCCTGGGCATCTTGATCTTTACTCATTGTCACTTATATTTTCTAGCCTTCTCTCTATGCCATGCATTATTTTCTTAATCTCCTTGTGGTTTCTTATCCTTTATCTTTGGATACATCAATGCCATATCTTCCAAAGTTCCATTCATTTTCCCATGATGGAGCATCTTGTCTTGTTTTAATAGGTCCCGCTCTTATCCAGTAGTCCAGGAACCATATATTCAAGCCTAAGATTGCTCTTCCAAAGTTCCATCATTTTCCCCTGATGCAGCATCTCGTCTTGTTTTAATAGGTCCTGCTCTTATCCAGTAGTCCAGGAACCATATATTCAAGCCTAAGATTGCTCTTCAAAAAAAATACACTGATCATAATTCCTTATGTCCCATAATTAAGTTCAGTTCCCTTTAAGGAGTCCAGGAAGTTGTTTAAAATCTCTTTAAATCCCCTTTATAAATTCATTCATGTATCATGACATTCAGGGGTCACTTTAATTAGACATCTTCCTTGTTCTCACATTTAAATCTCCAGTAGTCATAGGGTAGATGCATCTAACTCAGTATATATCTTCACAGTCCTCTAGATAAGTATTGGCTATTCAATGTCAAAAATCTTGCCAGGCTTGTTGTATTTCCTTTCATCAGCAGGTAATGCTCTTAGCTTAAATTTTAATGTTATAACGAAACCAACCAGTTTCAATCCAATTTGATTTTAATTCAATTTATAAAAGCAGGGTTAACTTTTTAAGTAAATAGTTCCAGCATTATAAAATGCCTTCCCGAAACAACACCTTCCCAATTTAAAAATCCAATTTTCTGTATTTTTAAAGGGTTTTTTTCCCCCTTTATCTTTTCTTTCCAATCTAGTATTTTTCTCAAAATGTTCACTCGTTGCTTTAACAAGTTGTTCTGAGTAAATAATTGTCCTGGATTTTTCCTTTTGGGGTTAGGTTTTGAGTAAAAAGGAATCCTCTCATCCAGTTCCAGACATTGTTCACTAACACTCCAGCACCAGTCTTAACTGTTCTTCGGCTGTCCCAGATTCATGGCAGCCATCTTTAGTCTGCCTCTTCTCGTCATGGCTGAGAGGGAAAAGAAAGCCAGGGTCAAGCAGGAGAGATGTGGCTCTCTGCAACCTCACATGGTGCCCATTTTTGCTTTGCCGCTCCTACAGGATGGCTTTGGCTCCTTACAGAGCCCATCAACAGGGAAAACGCGGCATGGCAGCGCAGAAACCCACTCTCCGTGACCGATCCTGCTGCAATGTCAGCCGGAAGTCTGATAATTGTACTTTTGATGGACATAATTGCAATGGTAGAGACTGGATCAGAGGGTACTGCCACTGTAATTTTCCATAATGCCTTAAAGTGGTTATTACATTACTCTCATGATACACAAGTAAAATGAAAGTCAACTGATACAATAAATGTTTCTTGGAAATTAGGTTGGGGGAAATTATTAATGGAAGCCTAGGCAATTTTTCTTTATTTGCTTATTTCTCTCATTCTCCAACCATTGGATAAGAAGGAAATATTGTAATAGTTTTATCTGACAAATTTAAGATGTTCAGATGGAATCATATTTCCTATTATGACTGAGATTAATATTTTGGAAGATATTTAGTATTTGTAAGAAATGCAGTACTGTAATCTAAAGAAGCTAACTATATTTGCATGTGTGTGTGTATACATAGATCCAAAACAACCATTTTTAATATTAGTTTCAGAAAACAAACTATATGCTTATAGATATTAATACATGAAAGATCAATTGGATTTATCTGAAACCAGTTCTGCTTTTTCCTGGAAAACTGAAAATGATATCTGTATGCAGTTATTTTTTTCATTAATATAAAGTAATTGCACATTTTGTCACAAATAAAAGTGTAAAATATTATTTTACCAATGATGAGCATTTTTAAATGAAATTCAAATTCTAAGTTTTAAATTAGTTTCTTAAGTTCTCAAGTTATTGTCACTCAAGTCGATTGGTCTTTAGGCTGCATCTTAGCAGAAAACATAAACCAATTTAAAGCTGTAATTCCTAAACTACATGCCACAAGGCATTTTAGCAAACTCACAGAGGTGCTGCATAATATTTTACTAATAATTACATGAACTGTTATAGGGTAGCTGTGGTGCCTAAGGGTACCACTGTACCTTGTTTGCAGAGCATTAGAGTCCTGTGACAAAAGTTATTGACATACTAAGAGTGTTATGAACTGAGAAAGTTTGGGCATCTCTGCCTCAGAGCAAAGTCTGTTGAACTCAGTGGACCTTAATTTTGAGTTTGTGTACATAATTGTGTTTAAATATTGGAAACTTCTGAGGAAAGAAATGAAACTGCTGAAAACATTCTATGCTGAAAATATATATCTATATGATATTTATAAACCTTGTAATGGTTGCATGGACAAATAAAAAGATCAGTGAAAAACAGGCTATCCAGGCTTGTGTGTGAGCTTCATTTAAAATGTAGAAGTTCTTTCTTTATGCAAAAGTACTGTTACATGTAACATACTGCAATCATAGTTGTCAAATGTAGGAAAAAATATTAAACGAATTGTGTGATTCCTCACTTTGCTCACTAATGTAACATGAATTATCAATTTACTGTTGAATTCAAAATCTTATATCTCATAGCAGGGCCTTTCCTTATTTATTATTTTAAATGGTCTGTTTTTAGAATTATTTTTATTCTGTTCATCAGCCAGAATTCATTGGGGTAGGTTGGCAGCTATGTGGATGGATAATCAGAACATTGCAATAATTATATTTTATTCCACTCTTGCATGATACATTCTTTAAAGGGGCCAGAATGAACTACCTGCAAATGTGCCCTGACTTGCATCACAAATCTGGACTGTTAACTTTAGCTGTAGTAAAGGTAGTCCCTCATTTATCACATTTGGGACCAGAATTTCAGTCTTTAAGCAATACAATCATAAAACAAGATGCAATGTTATTACATTGCTTTTGCCTGCAATCCTGGCAATTCCCATTACAGTTAAGTGAACTTTATCAATTGTTAGCCAAAGAATTGCTCCAATCCACACTAGTCAGGTCCCTCCCAAGCCCAAGCTTCAAAATAAGGCAACACCTCCAGTCTCCTCCACCTGCCTATCTCCCTCCCCCTTTTTTGCCCTTTGGACTGTCCTACACTCTGCCTTGTGGGCAGCAAACAGCCCCTGTATAGCCCTGAGACACTATGCCATACCTCTAGCCCAGTCCCAATCGTTTTTGCCACCATACAGTCTTGAGAGCCCTGATGCCCTATGTTCCTCCCTTCTAGCTGATTTTCACTGCCAACTTCCTGGTCTTGCTATGGTTGAGGCATGCCCAGTATAGCTGCTGGGCTGTATGGGGCTGACAGAAAGATACTCTGCTCTTGACCTTTTCCTTCTTCTTTTTTTTTGCAGCTCCTAGCATTTTTTGTACCTGGTAGCCAGGTATGTACTCTGGCTCAGAAGAACTGCTTATTCTTTTTCACAATGCAAAGCCAGTCTTTTACAGCCTGGCAGATAATGGTAAAAAAAACAAAACAATAAAAATAAAGTAAGCTGGGAGTAAAAATAAAGTAAGTTGGTAAAAATAAAGTGAGTTGGGAGGATAGAGCACAGGGTGGGAGGGAGCCAAAAGCCATACATGAGGGAAGGAAGGGAGGAAGGAAGGGAGATTTCAGAGCCTGCAGTAAGTACATTTTGATTGCATAGAAAGTCTGTAACTTGGGGCACAGAAGCATCATTGTAACTTGAAATAGTCTCTGAATCAGTGATGTTATGGATCGCCTGTAGAGGATACTATCCTTTACCAATACTTAAATCAGGCTGATTGATTTCTGTATAGCAGAGTAAATGGTTGAATTTTCAGATGTGTATGTGTGTATATCTATTGATCTATCGATCTCTCTATAAAAATCCCATCCTTTTCAACATTTTATGGCCAAAATTTTAAACTAGAATGCCAAACACCATTCCATTTTTGTCAACAGCAGCATTTCTTTATAGTAGACCACAGTCTTGAGAATGAAACATGAGTGCATTAACTAAAGAATATTAAGATCTATCTATCTATCTATCTATCTATCTATCTATCTATCTATCTATCTATCTATCTATCTATCTGCACGCACACACACACACACACATCTACATATATATATGTAGGTATGTAGGTATATATATGTACATATACGTGTGTGTCTTTGTGTGTATATGTGTGCGCACGCTATAGTAGCATTTATTACTTTGGTATGTTTTTTTTTCTTGGGAAAGATTATCAATATTAAAATTTATGTACATTTTACCATAAATGTTCATTAGGTTTTATTTGTAACACTTAATAATGTTTAATCATGGATGGCAACTTGCTGACCATCATGTATTGAAATTGATTCTAATTCTTGATTATTAGTCAAATATTATCACTTGAAGTTGATGAAGCCAGGCATTACCTGAATGGCCATATTTAGAATATAGAACATAGAATAACAGGATTGGAAAGGATTTGGATGTCTTCTAGTCCAACTGACTTCTGGAGCAGAAAACCATCTATCATTCCAGATAAATAAATAAATAAGGCCACTATCGCAAGTTATAATTATTATGATATACATAGTTGCAAATCAATTCAGTTCATTCACTGTTTCCAGTCAATCCAGAATTATATGGGTGATACATCCCAAGTCAAAACCAGAAGTATTTATCATTATATTTTAAAATGCAAAATAACCTGGAATCAGCCAGCTGAAAGTTACATTTATGCATTATATCTATCTTTTTCTACTTGTTTGTTTGACTTGCTTGGTATAAACTTGGTGATTTCAGTTATGTTAGTTGCAGAATGCCTTAATGTGTATAAAAGAAAGGCAAGGAATCAGTATTTTCAGTCAGCATATAATGAATATTAAGACACAACAAAGAAGTAATTGTGATCCAGATACAAGATTTCACACTAACATACAAAAGTAGGATTTTTCTAAAGAGCTTACAGCTATCTCCACCCCTATTTCTTTTTTAATTTTTCTGTCAAAATAATCCTTTTGAGGTAGATTGGGTTGAAAGCCAGAAATTTATGCAAAGGCACTCAGTGAGTCTTATGGTGAGAAAGGTCTTTGAACCGGGTTATCTCCAGACCAAAATCTAATCTACTGGTTATTCCTAGCCAAGGCTTATGAGTCGCTACTGCTAGAACTTACTCAAACTTAGAAAGCTAGGTTGAAAAGCTAGATAAAGCTACATTCTTCAGCATTAATATTGCCCCAAAGTGATGTTAAACCATTTTGAACAAAATTTATTTAACTAATTAAAAAGTCAGCCTTAAACTGCAGTTAATTAGTTTACACTATTACCTCACTTCAACTGAGGACTAAAAGTTACATGATAAAAAGGTACTATCAGGTGAATTCACCATTTCCCATATGGAATTTTAAGATGATGAGTTTAAATGTCCTCTTAGAGCTAAGTGAGAATAAAACTGAAAGCAATAAATACTGTTGGTCAAAGCCATTAAACCCAAAAGCTGGGAATTCTCCAGTTCTTAACTTAAATTATTTGTTTATCAGCTGGCGCCTAGTCTGGAGTCAAAAGCTACAGATTTCTATCTGTGACAGAACTTTGAAACTCTTGCAGGACACTTTCATTTTAAGTTAAGGTAACTTGAGTTTATAGCTTTGGCTTTAAAGATTACTAATGATTTACTCGTTTCCTTACCATTTAACCAGAATGGACTTTTTTTCCCAGGAAGGGATCTGTGTTTATTTAGGGTCTTTGTCTGCAAAAGGATTAAAAGGCAGCCCACCAGCATTGTGAACTTGAAGGTATAAGGGGTCATCAAAACACACCATAAAAACATTCTTACTATGGAATTAATTATCCAATGTAATTTTACAAAGCCGTTCAGGAACCCTTCTTTAAGGCTTCGGCATTTTTATTTTTTTTCTTTAAATGAAGAAAAAAAAAACGTTTTTCCCCCATTTGATCCAGGTATTCAACTTCAAAAAGTTTGAACTAATTGGGAATTCCTGGTACTAGTATCTCCTATATACAGACATGTTTCTAGATTGTAAGTAATGGAGATTAATGTACTTTTTTCTTTTCTTTCCAATCTTGGAAGTTTCAATCTTTTCAAAAGAAATTCATTCATATTTTGCACCACTAGGTGGCATTGTAACCAAGCCTGATTTAAAATAGCTGCTAGTATCTTATTTGTAGAAACATTTGGAGCAGAAAAGTATAAATTGAAAGAAATGACAAAAAGTAAATATTCTTTTAAAATTAAATCCTTATTGCAGCTTCTGATAAGAAGCATCATCTGATTTTGCATCATCTGATAAGAAGCATTTTCTGATTTTGAAGCATCATCTGAACACATCCGTATATAGGCAGAGTATAATTGTTGATTGTTGGACTGAGAGGTAAAATGTGAAGTAACAATGTGTTGGTATAGAAAATGAATACTTAGTGTGTAAAAATAAGATTTCTCTTTAAACTTACTTTTGATGAAGAAATGCTGCAATTATCCAATATAAGGTTGGTCCTCTGTAAAGTGTTTTGCCAAATCAGACAGTAAAGACCTATACAGTGTGATGTGTGTATGTGAGAGAATGCAAAAGTTCTGTCTAACATTGTACAGAACACTGTTATAAGCAAAAAAAATAATGTAATGAGTCTTGAATATAGGACATATAGTGCAAGATGTTACTGCAGATGGATAAATAATATACAGAAAGCAATGCTACTGACCATATCTGAATGGTTAGATAGATTATGTGCACTCTACATTAATTAATCAATTCTCCATTAAAAATGCAGAGGACAGATTTGAATGTAACTTTATTATCTCTATATGTATCAATTCACTGGATGCTGCTATTGCATCAAAACTAAACCAGTTGTTTGAAAGGGAGATATTGTTACATCAGCCTATCCTAAGCCAAAGGCCTGTCATCCCAAAGATGTTGAACTTCATTCTTGTAATTAAAATAAGCAATCTAATTCAGGGATCTCCAACCTGCAGTCCATGGACCAGAATCGGGCCACAGCATACCAAAAACCAGGCCATGCAAACCAGTAAAGTGCCATCAGCAAGATATAGACAACAGTTGAAACTATATTATCTTTGATCCACTGAAAAAAAACTCTCCATGGAAGCAGTCCCAGGTGCCCAAAAGATTGGCAGCTGCAAGCCTAAATCCATATGTAGTTAGAAAAGAAAATCATTTATTTTTTCTCTTGAGTAGGATAAAGTACTTTAAAAAAAAAAAAATTGCCCTAATTGTAATATAGAATAGGCTAGATTTATTGTTTCATAAATTCCATATCATTTTTATAAAAAAAAATCGTAAAATTTGAGAAATTGTGTTATATTAATTCATATGCAAAATGAATAAAAAGAAAGTGTTTTCTGGTTACATGTTATTATCCTGTTCAGGTTTTATCTTTGCTTAATTCACGGTGGGGGATAGTTTTCTCAACAGGTTTATGAAGTGCTATTCATCGTACACCATTACTCTTTCTCTTCAAGTATTTAATGTGTGTAATAGATTGCAAAATGTATACACTTTCAAAGTAAGTGTCTCTGACCTCCAACCTTGTCCTCCAACCAAGAATCATCTTCTGGTCATCCTGTGTTGTTGTTTTTTCTAAATATTTTCTATCTCAAAATACTAAAACTCTAAACTTCTTGAAATTGTTATAATTAAATACTTGCTTTGTTAATGCTTTTCACTTCAAGCAGACATATACACTGGTAGACATCAACAATATAAGGCAGCTGTGACTTTTGATCCTGAGTGTTAATCTTTTAAATACGATACAACCATCTGTTCCTAAACTTTGGTACATGTGGAATAGTTGTTAGTTCTTTAGTATCAAAAAACTGTGGTGGTTTCCTTTATAGATTCTGCCTGTGTGCTGGAATATGTGTTGTGTGCTATATCCTGGTGTCACTGAACTAACTATTCATTGTTTTAACATGTCACATTTTCTCAGAAATTCCTTAATAATCTAGAGTTTAGTTAGCACATTAATTAGTCTTCATCTCATCTGATGCAACAGGGATGTTGCTTGAGAAACTTTTCAGTTCATCAACACATTAAACTATTTGGGTCTTGGAAACTTTAATGATGTTGGGAGCAAATGACACATACACAGAATTTTTAAAAATGTTGCTTAAGGCCTGGCATAAATTAGTTTTCTCTTAAGATTTCCAAAGTAAACTGACTTCATTAAAATAGTACTCTAGGGTAAGAAGTGTCAAGTTAAATTTCAATTATATAGAATAAAGTATTATAGTATAGATTTTTCTCCCACGAGCTGCTCAGAGCATCCAGTAGTGGGAGGTGCTTCAGTCTCTGCTTATCTAGGCTGGGCTTAATTTGTGGAATGCTCCTCCTCTCCACGGGACTCCTTCCCAGCATTCCCCAGTTTTGGCTCAGCCTCGTAAGAGATAGGCAGTGCTTCTCATTAATCCTTGGTTGAAACAAGAGAATTCTCTTTAAGGTTTGCAGATAGTCAATTGTTCTTTTCTTACCGACACTGCCCTTGCCATCTGGCCCATCTGGCCATTGGGGATCGCATTATCAGGAAATGCTCCTTGCGCTCCTAAGCACAGGGAGGCTTCGATTTCATTTCGCCCCCCCAACAGCTAGCCGTACCCTTGCCATTACAATCACCAAGACGTTTTATCATTTAAACGGTGAGGCCTTTTTCTCTCTTGCTTTCTCCTGAGTCGTATCACAGTTTCTTTTTCCCCCCCAAGAATGCCGTTTAGGGGTGGAGGTGTAATCGCCTCGTTATTTCATCCCTCCCTGCCAGTTTAGCCCCAAGGGAAGGCTGTTGGAGCTTATCTCTTTTTCTCGGCGGGAGATTGCTGCTGGCACGCGCATCACAAATAACGTCCAGTCGCCATTTTTTTTACTGTAAAGGGACCGCATGGCCACGTTGAGTGCTAATTCAATAGACTGTGTGAGGTAATCCTTATTCCGGATTGAAGGGATTTTTTTATACACAATACCCCGAGGAATCATTACAACCTCATTTCCAACATATTTGAGACTTTGGTTAATTCGTGTTGTTGGCTCAACCCTCACAGTTATCCCTATCCAATGGCACAACAGTGAGCACCTAGGCCAGTGTCCACCTGTGCAGGGAAGCTGTTGAAGGCCTGTGAGTGATAATTTGGCCTGCTAGGCGTTCTCAATTTGGCTGATTGGGACATCCAAATTTGATACATATTTGCATACCCATATGCTCTGATAATATTAATCATACCAATATAATAATACTTGCAATTTCATAAAAATAATAAATTATTTGTTGAGATACGACTCAATTTTGAAGCAGATATCCATATTTAAAAAAACAAAAAACAAAACAAAAACAAAAAAACAAAACCAAAGACCAAAAAACCCCAGGGGATTTGATTTCAGGGCACCCTGTCCATTCTTGACCAGGTCCCTGGTGCGCCAACTGCCTGCACAATATATCATTAAATAACGAGTGCACTGGTCCTTCCACAACCACAATGGCAGGGGGTAGTGGTTCACTCTCCTCAACTTCAAGGGGCAAGTCCAAATCTCAACACAATCCTAAGCAAAAAAAAGGGGACTTCTAAGGCATCAGAAAAGGATGCCAACAGGCGCCACAAGGCAATGGAAAAACAAATAGATAAGTGCACATGGGAGGCACACAGAACCTCTCAAGCTTCTCACCCCACAGTTAAGAGCCGTCTTCCTCTTTCTTCTCTCCTACCCCCCTAGATCTCTCCCTCTCATCCAGGCACAGCGTGGCTACCCTGAGTCAACAGGCCCAGTCAGCTCAGTCACCAACCATGCAAAGAATCCCCGAAGCAACTGCCGGTTTTCGACAGGAACAATCTCTTCCAGACGATGTGCCAGAGCATATGAAGACCTGGATGGAGATGGCTATCCGTCAGGATATCGTAGCAGGCCTGCAACATGTGGTTCTGACCAGGGATCATCCCTCATCCGCTGAGTATGATTCGCAATCAGTTCAGTCATTGGCCAGGTCGGAGCTTCACTATACCCAGATATAGTGTCAAGGGGGTATGCTCCTACAGGAGCCGCAGAAGGAGGAGCAAGAGGAGGAGGCGGAAGAGGTAGAACACATTGAGCACATGGACCAGAGTGGATCAGAATCAATGCATGATACTGACCCGGCCATATCGGAAGCAGACCCCTTAGAAAGGGGGATGACTGAGGATGAGGGCCTCGTTCCCAACCAACCTGTATTTACAGGCGTGTTCCAGCCACAACCTTTCAAATCTCTATTGTTCAAGGCCAAAAACACTGCGCAACTGGACAAGCTGGCCCCTTCTACCATTCCAACTCTGTCAGACGAGGGACCAGAGGATCTCATTTTCACCCAACCTGTAGTTGAGGCAGACATCAGTCCATCGCATGTTTGCAGACCTGGTACAGAAACAGTGGGCTTCTGCAGCAGTGTACCCGCCCCCCCCCCCACTGCTTATGACAGGAAATTCTTTAATTTGCTCCCAGATTTCTTAAAATTGTTGAATACACCTGAGGTAAACGAATCCATTGTGGGATTAGCGTCCTCGTCCTCCATTCCCAGTGAGGCGCTGGAGGCAAACGGACTGAGCTAGCCCTATGCAGGGCCCACCAATCTGATGCATTGGCCATCAGAGTGGCCACGGCCGCTTCCTTCTTTACCCGTTCTTCCCTTAGATGGCTCCGGCTATTACGGGATCATGTCCCCAATTCCAATACCAGAGCACACCAAGAAATTGCAAAGCTTATAGCAGCTGCCAAATTCTCAGCTGACGCAACCTTTCATGCAGTTAAGTTTTCAGCCAGAGCCATCACTTCACATGTCACAGCGCGATGCTTGCTATGGTTAAATAATTGGCAAGTGGATATTAAACATAAATGCAAGCTTGCTTCATCTCCTCTAGCGGGAGACAGACTGTTTGGCCCTTCCGTCGAACCGCTACTCATCGAAACTCAAAACAAAAAGAAAATTTTACCCTCCCTTTTTTGGAAGTCAGACCCTAGAAGCCCTCAGTCCTTTTGGAGGGGATCCTTTCGGCCCTTTTATCAGGGACCATTCTCAACCAGTTACCAGAGACCGCCACCTTTCCAACCAGGGCAACAGCCAGAGAGGTCAGACTTTGGGGATAGGGTGGCCAACCCAAGAAATCCTTCTGAGGAGTGGGAAATAGATTTTTCCGGCATCCAAGGTAACCCCATGGACCCAGCTCCCATTGGTGGCTGCCTTAAATTATTCGCGGACCAATGGGACTCCTCAACGTCTGATTCCTGGGTCAGAGACACGATTTGGCCTCGCGCTGGAGTTTCAATCCGCTCCCCTAGACTTCTTTATGTCGTGCCCTCTTTCCAGAGATCCGGTTAAACAAAATCTTATGGAAACAGCTATTCAGCACCTACTGGACATATGAGCCATCCAACCAGTAGCTACCGACCAACAAGAGCGAGATTTCTATTCACATCTTTTCGTTGTTCCCAAAAGTTCAGGGGGGTGGAAAGCAGTCTTGGATTTGAAACGCCTTAATCAATTTCTAGCATATCGCAAATTTAAAATGCATGCCTTACAATCTATCTTACTTAGTATCAGAAAAGATGACATCCTTACATCTATAGATCTGACAGAGGTATCCTTACATATTCCAATTTGGTCTTCCCACTATAAACTTTTACGATTTTGTTATAATAATCTCCATTTTGAATATGTGGCTCTTCACTTCAGACTAGCCTCTGCCCCCAGGACCTTCACAGAGGTTCTTCCAGCCCTCGCTGCTCATCTCCGGGGTGTCCCCATGCAACTGCAGTGTTACCTCAATGATATCTTAATTTTGTCATCTCCTGTTCATCAATCAGTTATAGATACTCAGACCACATTACACTCCCTACAACTACATGGGTTCTCAATCAATTGGGAAAAGAGTCATTTAACACCTTTGACTCGATTAATTCATCTGGGGGCAGTCATAGATCCAGTGGAAGGCAAAGTTTTCCTGTCACCATATAGACAAAACAGCGTTCATCAATTAGTTAAGGAGGTAAGGGTTCATAGGAGGGTGTCCCTAGCTGATCTATCAAAATTGTTAGGCAAGATGATCTCATGTATATCTATTATTCCTTGGGCCCAGCTCCACACTAGATCCCTCCAGTGGTTCCTGCTCCCGTACCAGCGATCCAGCGATCCAGCCGAAGCAACTCCAAATACAAGGTCAAAGTTCCATCACAGGTCCTCATATCTCTCCTCTGGTGGACCAGACCAGCCATAAACAAAGGTTGATTATTCAAAGATCCCCACAGACTTACCATCACCACTGATGCCACCCTGATTGGATGGGGAGCTCATTTTCAATCGCTCACAGCCCAAGGCCGCTGCTTCTCCACAGAATGATTGCTCAGCATAAACTGGCTGGAGCTTCGAGCAGTATACCTGGCTCTCCACAGCTTCCTTCCACAGGTACGCCACCAACACATATTAATATTGACCGACACCATAACCACAAAAGCTCACATAAACAAATGGGGGAACTCAGTCGAAACACCTCATGCGAGAAGCGGAGCGTTTGTGTCATTGGGCAGAGAGCAACCTGATTTCCATCAGAGCAGAACACATTTCAGGACTGTCGAATACACAGGCAGATTGGCTAAGCAAGGCCAAGATAGATCCATTGGAGTGGCGCCTCCACCTGACTCTCTTTCAAGAGGCGGTCAGGACAATTGGGCAGCCCGTAGTAGACCTGTTCGCTTCCCCCCTCAATGCTCAGCTCCCAAGATTTCTTTCCAGATACCCCTCACAAGGAACGGAGAATTTCGATGTGCTCCATTGCCATTGGCCCCTAGGGCTTCTGTACGCATTCCCGCCACTTCCATTGATCCCCATGGTCATCCAGAAGCTGCTTGATGAGAGGGCGGAACTGCTTCTGGTAGCTCCTTACTGGCCCAGAAGGTCGTGGTTTGCAGACCTCCGCAATCTATCTTTATCACCACCATGGAAAATTCCGCCAGACAGGATCTTGTTAACTCAAGGACCCCTTCAACATCTGGACCTTCAATGGTTGCGCCTGACCGTCTGGAGGTTGAGCGGAGTCGTCTGAAGAGCGAAAAGTTTTCCAACAGAGTTATCGCCATCATCCAAGCTGCCAGACGCCCCTCAACAACCCGCATCTAAAATGCCACGTGGTCCAGTTTTTGCAAATGGTGTACCAAGTCTCAAATTGATCCCATTTCTTCATCTGTGGCTCAGATCCTAGAGTTCTTACAAGAGGGGCTTGACGGGATTATCACCTAATGCATTGAAAAGACAAGTGGCGGACTTGGCGTCAGTCGTCACTTTTGAAGGTCTCCTATCTCTTTCCTGTCATCCACACACACACAGTGTTTCCTTCGAGGAGCCACAAACTTACACCTGCCAACGCTTCACCGTTATCCCACTTGGGACCTTAACAAAGTCCTTGCACTCACTAAGTGCCCTTTTGAGCCTTTGCAATCGTCAAGTCTCCAATTTCAGATGTATAAAATAGTTTTTCTTGTAGTGATCACTTCCGCTCATCGTATTTCGGAACTGGCAGCCTTGTCGATCAGACAAGATCTTTGCGTCTTCCATTCCAACAGGGTCATCCTTCATCCTGGTCCTACATTCATACCCAAAGTTAATTCAGCCTTTCACAGAGCACAAGAACTGATACTTCCTAATTTTTGTCCCAGGCCATCCCAAGGGCTGGACCGACAATGGCATCGGCTGGACCTGAGGTGAGCATTACAAATATATATTCACCGCACAGCCTCTTTTAGAAAAGCAGAGGCTTTATTTGTGTCTTTTCAGCCCAACAATCAGGGATGCAAGGTCTCATCCTCCACAATAGGCCGTTGGCTATTGGCCGCAATAGCGAAAACATATCAGACTCAATCACTTAAGGTGCCCGGGTCATAACAGCTCATTCAACAAGGAGCACCGCAACATCGGCAGCATGGGCCATGCAGGCACCAGCATGGGCCACGCTGACATCTGTCGTGCTGCAACCTGGGTCTCTCCATTGCTGTTCATTAGGCATTATAAAATAGATGTGTTTGCATCAGCCGAGGCCTCCTTTGGCAGAAGGGTTCTACAACGGGTCCAGAGGGACCAGGAGGGGATCCCAAGACAAGACAGAGTCCCTCCCGTAGGACAGGCCAAGCTTTGGTATGTCCCACTGCTGGATGCTCTGAGCAGCTCGTGGGAGAAAGGGCATTGGTACTTACCTGACACGCCCGTTCTCCTTGAGCTGTGAAGAGCATCCAGCCCCACCCTCTTCCATCTGGTGGGGTCCTGTTTCAGCCAAGGAATTTTTACAGTATTAAGGGCGAGGGTGTTTGTTTCTCTCATCTTCGCCAAAACTGGGGAATGCTGCGGAGGAGTCCCTTGGAGGAGGAGAGGAGCGTTCCACAAATTAAACCCAGCCTAGATAAGCAGAGACTGAAGCATCACCCATTACTGGATGCTCTTCGCAGCTCAAGGAGAACAGGTGTATCAGTTAAGTACCAACGCCCTTTCTCAACTTTATTTGGAGTAGCACTTATTTCCTGTTTGTGTTACAATGGGAACCTCTACCTTTGAGGTGAACAATAACATAAATTTATTCAAAATAAAAATCAGACTAATAGACATTTGCTATGTTAAATAATTTTGGATTAAATATATGTACTGTGTTTCCTTAAAAATATAACATGTCCTGACAATAAGGCGAAGCCTGATTTTTTGGGATGGACCTAAATATACACTCTCCACCAAAAATATGCCCTAGTGAAGGGGATTGGCATGGCCAGTACAGGAAGCAGCCCTTCCCTTCCTGAGGTCAGCTAATGGCAGCTGGGCCCCTTAATTGGGATCCGCAGATCAGCTGAGCTGATCAGGAGCTGCCTCTCCTTCTATCTCTCTGGGCACCCGGAGGTGTTCCTGGCACACTCTTGCCAGCCTCAGCCCTGCCACGGGACCAGGCAACCTCGCAGCCGAGGGCCCCTTGTTGAGTCTCGATCCGGGATTCGCCATACTTGGGGATGGGGTGGGGGACAGAGCTGCAACCATCAGAGCTGGTGAATCCAACGACGAGCAAGGCTGCAATGGTGGTGGGACACATCAGAACAGTGCCGGCCAGCAGGTTGTCAGCAGACCGCTCTCCTGGCCAAGTCAGGCCACGAGCGGCACTGGTAAGCAACAAGGAAGAATAGAGAAGTGATGGTGACGGGACATCCGGCAGTAGCACAACACAGCCACTCATTACCTGTTCACCTCTGCGGCTGTGAACGCGCTTCCAGCCATGCTTCCCAGGACTCTGCACCATGCCATTGGCCCGGTCATGCCACTGCGACCGGATGTACTATCGCTGCCGCTGCCTCCCTGTTGCTCATGCCAGCTGCATACCTCATTGCCTGCCAGTGCCTCTCATGGCCAAACCCAGCCAGGAGAGCCACCTGCTGATGACTGGCTGGCCGGCGCTTTCCTGATGTGTCCCACCCCCGCCTTACTTCTTGTCGGACTCGCCAATCCTGATGGTTGCACTCCGTTCCCCCCCCACCAACCGATTGAGCTTAGACAGTTCTTGAAGAGGGCACAAGGCATGTGGGGCCTCCTGCTTTTGCAGCCTCAATCGGCTGCAAGAGCGGCCGGGATTCTTCAAGGTGGTGGCAGGAAGTCACCCACTGATCAGCTCCTCCGCGGACCAAGCTGCTGGTAAGACAGGCAGCTTTTCCCCACCCCCTCCTGGCACATGGGGAAAAAATAAGACCTCTCTGAAAATAGGGCAAGCACTTACTTGGGGAGGGTCAAAAGAAAATAAATTCCTGTCTTGTTTTCGGGAAAATATGATATACTGCAGTCCAAACCTACTAGCATGTATCTGAGCTTTTCTGTTTTTAGAATATTCCAATATCTAAAGCAGGGGTGTCCAACCTTGGCAACTTTAAGACTTGTGGACTTCAACTCCCAGAATTCCTCAGCCAGCTGGCTGAAGAATTCTGGGAGTTGAAGTCCACAAGTCTTAAAGTTGCCAAGGTTGGACACCCCTGATCTAAAGCTATAATTGTCTGCCTTTGATTAACAGATTGATGTAAATTTTGGTGGTACTTGCAAGAATAGCTGGTTCATTTTTACCTGAGTCAAGTAAAAGTTCATGCTACTTAACAAAGCAACCTGCTTTAGCCACAAACTCTACTTAACAAAGCAACCTGATTTAGCCACAAACTCTACAAACACAGGTATAGGTCTGTGGGGAACTGCAAGGAGGTAAAGGGACATATTTTCATGCTTGGATTCTATCATTTACCAGCACAAATTCTTAAACTGACACCTACTTCTGCTTTGTTCTGTTAGTTTGTATATGACACTTGTGTACTTTGAATCTCATAAGCTATAAAAGTAGGTACCCTTAACAGGTGAATTGATTATACCCATAAAATACATGAAAATGAAGAAAACTTAAATATTGGTATGTACTTAAACATGTTGCCTATGTTGGTTCCATACTTTAGATAATTAGATAATTGAATCGTGACTTTTAATGTAATGTTCAGCACCAAGAATTGTTCTTTTAAAGGAACGCTATAGATTTACTTTTTCAGATTTTAAACAATATCACCGGGCCTTTCATAACATGACATGGGGCCTATGAAACTGTGTAACATTATATCAACCCAGCCCATAGGGTGAGGCAAGAAAAGCTTGTTGCTGTTCCCATTGTCTAAGAATTTCAACTGGGGAGGGGTCTAGGAAAACAGCCTTCTCTGCTATTGGCCTTGCCTGTGGAACATTCTCCCCCGGGAAGTGCGGTAGGCCGCCATCCTCCTGGCTTTGCTTAGGACGCACATATTAGCATGCAGACATGGGGTTCCCCTGTCTTTTTATTAAACTTCATACTGATTTTTAATTTATCCTTGCCCCAATGCATTTTATAGACTATTTTTATGGTTTGATATTTTATCTGTACTCCACCTGGGGATAGACTATTTTAAAATATGGTACATAATTTTTTTTAAAGTTCTGAAAAATAGCTCTTCAGATAGGGAAGACCTTAAAATAGAACATCGTCTTTATACAGTGTGATATAACAAGTACTCTTAAGTTTTTTAGGTGGGGCTTGGGCTTGTTACTAATAACACTTTAAATTAATTTGACTCCCAGGCTTGAACCTCAGATACTTTTCCTCTTTTTAAAAAATGTTAATTTTTTTTGTACAGGATATTCTTCCATTCTGTAAGGTAAGTAAAGTTGAGACAGCGATAGCCCCAAAAGTTACCTAGTGAATATCATTACCATATAGACTATGAATCCAATTTAGAAATCCAGATCCAATATTTCTTCATTTAAACTCCATTGGTTTTACCGTGACAGCAGGGAAATAGCTTCATTTTGTTTAGTAATGAAGCTTTTTTCCCGAGCTTTGAAAGGAACATGTTGATTGGTTATAGAATGGTGTCAACAAGTGAGTGAGCCTAGCCTTTTTGTGTGCTTTTTTAAAAGCTTTTGAGGAGATTAAAGATAAGGCTTAACACACTATTTTCTAACTGCATAGGTCCTCAAATTTGGTAGTTCTGTTGCCAAATTTCACTGGTGTAGTCTAGGAGTGATCTGATTTAATTACAACCTTTATTTCCAGATTTCTTACCACATCAGTTGTTTGTTTATTGTTAATAGCACACTCTTGCCTCCTTGCTAATAAATGTATTACTGAAGTTTTTCTGAAAAACTGGAAAAATGTGTTTTTACAACTGGGAGAAAATAGGAATGAATTGGCAAATGAAAATGTAATCTATGAGTATTCAGAATATATGTATACCAGGATGGAGTTTTAACATGAGCATATGAAGTATCAGAACAATTTAGAACTGGACAGAATATTTTCACATTTTAATTAACAGCAGATTTCAGATTCAATATGGTTAACACAAACTAACTTTGTAATACAAATTTGAGGTTGCCTTATTTTCACAAACCAAACCTGACATTGTGATTAATCCACTATGGTGTGTTACACAATCAATGAGCATGCTGAGTAAAAATTAGTAATGTTGATTCAAGCAAGAATTCCTTTCCCTGCTTCAGGCTTTGGTATCCTTGAGTCTGTTTCTAAAGATTTGACACATACTGTGTCTCTCTCTGTGCCTCTCTCTGTCTCCCCCCCCACGCACAGACACACAGACACAGACACACACACACACAATGTCTGCATACTTATTTGGCTGGCTTTTTAATAATAAAAGGTCTAGCTAGCCATTTAAACAAATACATTGTAAACAAATAATAGAGAAAATGTTTTGTCTTCTGATGTATTGCTAATATTAATGGCCTATTTTGTTTTCCAAATCAGAATTGACACAGTGGCTAAATGCCATTAGTCAGTGCCCCCAAATTGCATACAACCCTGTTTAAAAGTTAAATGGCTGCAATGTCCCTGTGGTCATCATTCTTACAACTAGCCACAGGGACACTGCAGCACCCCTTCACCTCTCCTCCCCCACCAGTATGCCACAACAGCTTGTACCTATTCCTACATATCCATAATCTACTGTACTTACCTTTTGAAAGTCTCCAGACTTCATGCTGGAGAAGGAAGCCAGGTCAAGTGTCCCTGGGCTGCCCAGCACAACTTGCTCCTAGCTGCCATTGGCTTGTGGGTGTAGACAAAGGGATGGCTGTCAGACCACCTGCTTAGTTTTGCTTATTTAATGAGATCCCTGCAGAAGCTTCCACACGGTACGATTCCAGATGCCAAAATGCAATTTGGTCTCTGAAAACATGATGGCAACTTCCAGAATTGTGCCGTATGGCTATGCAATGAAGCAATATATCCCAGCTATCTGGAAGGCCCTGAAGCCTTTCAAAAGTTAGGAGGGATTCATTGGGAGTGAATAAAAGCTTGGGGGGCCTCAGGGGCAGGAAACAGAGCATGGGGCATCTTGGAGGTGGGAGAAGGGCCAGGGCAGATGGGTCTGGGCATGTGCTAGGCCTCTGCCACACTGAGGAACCCTGTGATCCCCTTAACAACTTGCACATTTGTTTAATAATTCATTGGGGAGAGCAACAATGAAGAAGTCTTTGGTTAAGCTGCCTCATTTAATGAGTGTTGCATTATGTGACTGATAGGCAGGCTTCATTACAGTCCCATTATTGAGGACTACCTCTAATGGTAATGAAATAAATTCAGGGGAGACTTGGTGAATATTTTTTTGTCTGAAGTGTGTGTGTGTGTGTGTTTAATTTGGAAGATTTTGTTTCTAAGCAGATGGTTTTAAATTGAATTATTGTAATTAATGTACCATCCTATTGTTTTAAGTTTTTTTAAATTAAATAAACTAGTGGTAAATTCCGAGGTCAGAAAAATGAGGACCCAAATTGTTGGAGGTAATATGCTGACTCTGTAAGTCTTAGAGAGGCTGTAAACCACTACGAAGTGGTATATAAATCTAAGTGCTATTGCTGTTCTTGCTAGTAATGTGTGTATATTTAAATCCACATATATAATAATCAAACAGGGTTCGGTACTCTCTCTGCTCCTGTTCAACATTTATATAAAGCTGCTGGGTAAGATCATCTATAACCATGGACTGAGGTATCACCAACATGCTAATTATACTTAACTGTATGCCGTGATGAGTTAAGTGTCTGTTCTCCCTCTCGCAGTGGCCGGAGGCTGTTAGGGGCTGGATGGGGAGCAATGGGTTGAAACTAAACCCTTGCAAGATCAAGTGGCTCTGGGTTTGGGGTTTGTTGGATCAGGAAGAATTGCCACCTTTTTTCTTGGATGGGGTGGCACTATCTCAAACAGATCCTGTGCATCATCAAGGGGTTTTCCTGGATTCAAGACTCCTACTCAAACAGCAGCTAGTGGTTGTAGCCAGGAGGGCCTTTGCACAGTTACACCCTTTCCTGAACCAATAGTCCCTACTCACAGTCACTCATGCCCTAATCACTTCCTGTCTTGATTATTGCAACATGCTCTACATGGAGCTGCCCCTTGAAGAGCATCGGAAGCTCCAGTTGGTGCAAAATGCAGCAGTCTACATGGTTTTGTGCAGACCCTAGTGTGTACATGTTTCACCTCTCCTGTGTGAGTTGCATTGGTTACTGATTTGCTTCTGGTTACAATTCAAGGTGCTGGTTGTCACCTTTGAAGCCCTTCATGGCTTGGGACCAGGTTATTTGAGGGAATGTCTCTTGCCGGTCACATCTACCCAACCCATTAGAGCAGGGAGGCAGGGAATGCTGCAGGTCCCAACCCTGAGGGAGATACACCTGGTGGGACCCAGAAGAAGGGCCTTCTCTGTGATGGCTCCCTCTCTCTGGAACATCATTCCCCCAGAGATTAGAATGGCCCCCTCACTAATATTCTTCTGGAAGGCACTGAAGACCTGGTTCTGCAAGCAGGCCTGGGGAACCCAGAGTGGGATGGAGCCCATCAAATGGCTCGTGTGATCTGCTGTTCTCGGGGCGGGGTGAGTGGGAGTTGGGGTGATTTATTTATTTCAGATTTTGTTCTATTGTACTTTTATTTATTTGATTATTTTTTATTTTAAACATGGTTTTAAATTCTGTAAGCCGCCTCGAGTCACCATGGGTTTATAGGTGGCAACATTAAACCAACCAACCAACCAACCAACAAACAAATAAATAATAACAGTATGGACTTAGCAGCTGTAATAATATCATATGTCATTTTAGAAAGATAGTATCATATTTTCTTTTACATGTTGTCTCCCAAGAACAGTTACTCAATACAGAGATGTTACATTATTGTGGCCTTTGATGAAACTTCTATTCTGTTACCGATAAAGCTCACTGTTGTGCAGAAATAAATGAGATCTTTTGGTGAGTCAAAAAGTGACCACCACTGTCATTGTGAGATTGGCTGAAGGAGCATTAATGGGGTTGAATAATTGAATTTGCATAACAAGGCTCACAGAGTGGATTTGACAGTCATAGAGATTTGTCTGGCTAGAGATCTCCAGATGGACATGACCACACAGCAGCTGGGTGGCATGTAGCTCAGCATGGTCAGCAACGCCCATGTTGTCAGTTACCCCATTCAGTTGCAGAGCTCTGGCAGGCAGCTGGTGGCTTCTGACAGTCTATATCCCTGTTACTGCTGTTTGTACACTGCTTGTCTATTTACAGAACCTGCAGGGAAAACCTGCAGAAACCATAACACATTGCCTCTGAGGTTTGCTAACATGCTTTAGAAATCTGTTTTGGTTCAGTTTTTACAGTGGAGACAACCTTCCAAAAATGCTTTTAATGCTTTAACAAAGATAAAGAAAACTTCTTGTGTGCATGCTAAATATCACGTCTGATTTATTATAAATATCTTATACTTTTAAAAAAATACTTTAATTCTCAAGAAAAGGATTTCATTTGCGGTTTAATTTTGAAAAACTGAACTATTTGTTCCTCTCATTTTCATGATGATGATATTTTTATGATTATAATGTTAAAGACTTGGATCTTTCTCCAGCTTGTAAATGTAGGGGTAAAGTTTTAATGAACATTGAGCAAAACTATTATTTTTTAAATGCTCTTTCTTTTTCTCTTCCTCTTCCTTCTTTACCTCCTCCTTCTCTTCCTCTTGTTAGAAGCACCTCTTCATTTCCCCCTTTTTATTATGCAGAAGAAAACTGTACCAACAAATGTAAGACTAATTTAAGATAACTAAGTTGCCAGGTATATTTGAGATACTAAGATCCAGGAATAAAATGTATGCATTGAAATGACAGAACCATATAATTTGTATATAGCAATCATGGTGCTTTCCATATGTGTTGGGTTCACATTTGAGAGTCACAGTCCCAAGATCCGTAATTTGTAAAATACCAATCTTCATTATCAGATGGTTTTGCCATTCATCAATAGTTAGATGCTTTTAAAAATTGTTTTTATTCTGCATGCTGTTCTTATAAAACACTCGAATAAATGAGTGATAGAAGATATCAGGGTAGAAACTGTGGGTAACTATAAAAGTAGGAAGCTAAAGTAGGAGATTTCCATAGCAACAATGAATTTACAAGAGTTCAAAGAATATGCCAATCAACACAGAGATAAGCACATATTAGCCCTCACTTTTACTTTGGATTGCTTGAATTATAATCTGAGTAAAGAAACTATTAGACTGAATTCTATGGCATGGTCAGGTCACTTCCTGGACCAGATATAAATTATGGCTACTTAAGACCTCTGCAGAATCCCTTAAGATGGTTTATCCCAGGCATCTAAGAGATCAAGGTAGCTTTCAAAAGACATTTGGCAGTTTCCCAACAATTTGCTAATCTTTTTAATGAGATGGACTTTCTTTTTCCTGGTTTTATTTAATTTTTTATGTTTAAATACATCAATATACATCAATATCAATACATGAACAGTGTGGCCTCTGGGTATAATTCATTTGAATACAAACAACAATAACAACAATAATAATAGTTGTTACATGAATCAAACTTATATAATCCTAGTATTGACATACATGATTGTTTTAGAGTAGTTATTCAATATTTCAATGTTCCATTTTAATGCCAATTCTATTATTAAACATACATAGTAGTACTATCTTTCAACCTCTAATCTTTCCATCTAATTATTACTTATATTCTATTATATAAAAATTATATCTGCTAAAATTTCTCCTATTTCTCATTTTTACCTCTATTTAACTTCTAGTCCAGCAACTATTAGTAATCCTGGTGTTAATACACATGTTTATATTAAGGCATAGTTCTTCAGTATTTTGTTGTTCAAAGTCACAATATGCCATTCCAGTACCAGTCCTATTATTTAAATATACCTAATAATACCATGTTTATTGTTCAGCCTCCAATCTGTCCATCTAACTATTGCTTTATATAAAGGTATATGTTCTTAGTTCTATCTCTATTCTAGTTTTTAATCATGCCATCATTATATTAGAAAAAATGAAAAGATAGTAATTCCTTTCTAGCCATTATTTCTTGTCTGTTTTAATACTCAATTCTTTGTTTTTTTGGCTTGTCTCCCATATTACTCTATTGGATCTTTGTCTCTATCAACATCTGTATGTTCCTATTCAGTCGGAATATTTCTCCCATCTCTATCCTCCTAAGCTGCCAGGTCTCTAGAGTGTCCACCCAAACTCCTATCTTCCTTTCAAAAGTATCTTCCAGGTAATCCGATTCCATTTTTAAATCTCTTAAAGTACTTTCCCTTAGTTTATTTCATCAGTCATTATTATCTTTATCATCTTTTCCTTCTTATTTTCTTGCTTTATTTGCTGGTTTGTCTGATGTGTCTTTTCTCCATTCTTTCTGTTGTCTCCTCTCTTTCCTGGACTCTTTGATCTTTATTCATTATAAGTTGTAGCATATTTTTTTCTATTTTCTCATTTGTGCCTTGCATTAGGTTCTTTTTGGAAAGCGGCTTACCCCGGGTTAGATCTTTTTGTACAGACATAAATCAAAGTCGTGCTCATTTAATATACTATTTCATATCTTATTTAACATTCTATATTTTATATGTATTTTCTCTCTCCTATTCACTCTTTTAATTCTATTTTATATATTTCATCTCAATTTAAATAATTATACTTGCATCTTTTGTCCGTTCTCTTTCAATCATCTATTTATCCTTTCTTTCTAATACAATATTTCTCCTGTAAACACTGGTTGAAGTATGACAACTTTTTATCTTTCCCCTAAATTTAACACTTAAAATAATACATACTTTCCATACTGATTCTGCTTCGTACATTCTAAGTACTACATTTCAAAATAATAAAACAAGGAAATAATATTAAATTTAATAAGTAATAATAAAACAAAAAAAGGAGTATTAAGTTTATAATATAATAAGAACAATGTTTCATAAGAAATTAAACTATTATTAAATCTTAAACATTTTCATAACTTCCCTTTAATGCATTAATAACTCATATAATATTTGAATTTTCTAACTCAGTTTCAAATACTAATATCTACAATACAATCTTAAGTACTTTTGCAGAATCATTTTTATAAAATTATATCTTTTTCAACATTTTGTTTAAAACCTTTATGACTTATCTTTCCTTTTTCCCTTCCTTTCTTATCAATTCTAGCTTTTTAAACCCCCCCCCCCATTTCTCAAATTTCACTCTCTTAGTCTTCCCTCTCTGTTGTATTTCTCTTTTCTGTTGCTTTCTGACATCATATCAATTTTTCATCTTATTTTTCTTTTTCTTGGTTGCTTTTTTAAGTCCTGAGTTCACCATTTCCTTGCCCCCTTTCACGTTTCTTCCTCCACTAAGAGTATTAGTCTGTTAAAGATGGCTTCTTCTTCTTCTTCATCCCAGCCTTCCTGTCGTTGTATTTCTTGATAGGTAGAAATCGCCATTTCTAAATAGTGGAAAATAGATTCAGAAGAGTCCTTGCCTACTTGTTCCTCTTCTTTCAATTTTTGAAATTCCATTTGTAATTCTTCAAAAGTGCCATTTTAAATAAAATTCTTCAAAAGTGCCATTTTTAAATAAAAAACCAACCCAAATGTCTTTAATCTTTCAAGGAATAGTTCACAAAAATCCCAAAGTCACAAAGCAAACCAAATCAGAGCAAACAGTTTCATTTAGCACTTTCTTCTTTCTATATTTTCTCTTCCTAGGGTAGAATTCAAATACACAATTTCAAAGTAGTCTTCTAGAAGTCGTAATATCTTTTATTTCTGATCTTATAAACTCAAAGCAGTCTCCTTCAATACAATCTTAAAATAAGTCTTTACCTCTTCCCTTCCACTTATAGCAAATAAAAAGAATTTTAAGTTTTTAATTCCAATGTCCAGAAATCCTTTATCCCTTGGCTTTAAATTTCAAGTTAGATTACCTTCTATGCCCAAGCAGGTTTTCCAGATTTCCATCTGCTGTTTCTGTGGGAAGGGAGAGTGAAAGAAAATAACTTTCACTTTCCAGTTTTCTTCCGCCACTTTTACAATCTTCTTTGGGAAACAATGTATATTTCAAACGATTTAGTTTCCAGGGTGTTTAGAAGTTTCTTGTTGTCCCGGTTCAGCCAAAACTTTCGCTTTCTCCTACTTCTTCCTGCGCGAATCTTACCTGGTTGCAGGCTTCTTTGTGGCGGCCATTGCTGACCGCCACTCCACCGCCTTGGGAAAAAGGGGTTTTGCTGGCTGAGGAGGGGGTTTGCGATACCCCCAAACCCCAATCCGGATCCCCTCTCTCTTCGGTTGCCTCTATGGGGCAACCATATCCTCCAGATCCGTCTGGATTGGAGGCACCTCAGCAGCGAATGCTGCAGGAATCGCGGAGAGTGACGAATTCCTGCCACTGCCGAAGCCTTGCAAAACCGGAAGCCACCAATTTTGCACTACTTTTGAGTGTGTTCTGTGCTCAGGCTGGTGTCAACTTGATGGTGTCCAACCGTTGTGTTCTTTGGTGGCCTTTTACCTCTAACTTATCCAAGCATAATTGCTTTCTCCAGTGACATGTAACATGTAAGTTATAATTGTTTCAATATACAGTGTATTTAATTAGACGTATATAATAAACTCAATAGAGAACTATAATTAGTGAAATCTAACAAGCAAATAACAAACACCCAAATTGTTTTGAGTTTTAGTATTTGCTCTGCAAACTATAATTAGTGAAATCTAACAAGCAAATAACAAACACACAAATTGTTTGAGTTTTAGTATTTGCTCTGCAAACTTAAAAGAAAACTTGATACCATTTCAGACAGGTGGCTATCCAGTCTTTTCTTAAAAATCTCTGGTGATGAAGTATCTACAACTTCTGAAGGCAAGCTGTTCTACTAGTTAATTGTTCTCATGGTTATGAAGTTTCTCCATAATTCCAGGTTGCTTCTCTCCTTGATTAATTTCATCTATTGTTTTTTGTCTTGCCTTCAGATGCTTTGGAAAATAAATTGACCTGCTCTTGTTTGTTTCAGACTCTCAAATACTGGAATACTGCTATCATGCCCCCACAATCCTTGTTTTGTTCTGTAGGATTGTATTAGCTTTTTTGACTGCTGCCGCACACTGCTGCCTCATGATTAAGTGATCATCCACTAGGACTGCAAGGTCCCTTATTAGATAGTATTAACAAGGTCCCTTATTATATGGTAACATGTAAATGATATAATAGGCTCCATCCAAGTAAAAATTTATACAACTTTCCTGCGAAATTACAGGTAGTAAGAGCCGCAGTGGCGCAGTGGTTGGATTGCAGTACTGCAGGCTACTTTTGCTGATCACCAGCTGCCAGCAGTTTGGGTCTCACCAGGCTCAAGGTTGTTGTGGGCAATATGCTGATTCTGTAAACCACTGAGGAGAGCTGTGAAGCACTATGAAGCAGTATATAAATCTAAGAGCGATTGCTAATAAAGCTGTTGCTTGCATAAATGATTATCCCATTCCATTCATCAACTTCCAAATAGAAATTAAGTACTTTCAGAACATTTGTCTATGTGATTAAAATGTTTTTTAAATGTTTAAAATGTTGCCTAATCTATAGAAACTTCCATAATTTTATTTGTAATCCTTTTCCACTTGGATTTATATATACATCAATAGTTTTCATTTCTTTTTTATTGCTGTCACCATGAAAACATCTGGATTAAACAGAATCAGGAAACCAACAATGTCTTATACCTCTTATTTTTCATTATTTTAATGAAAAATATGCAGAATCTATATAAAAGCGAAATACCACTCATGCATCATCACAAAATCTCCAGAACCATAAAGCCTACGAACTAGAAATTTGGCATATATCTTAGCTTCTAGGTCAGTGATGGCTAACCTATGACACGCGTGTCACTCATGACACGCCGAGGCACTTTGACTGACACGCCTGTTGGTGTGGGGAAAACCTGCACATTTAGAGGCTGCCTGTGCTCTGCTCCAATCCCTGCTCCCTGCTCCCTGCTTGTTGTGTGGAGGCGTGGTGTTACCGCTTCCGCAAGATCTTTGCAGCAGAGAACCAGTTTTAACCGCCATAAACTGAGGTTTGTCAGTTTCATTACCTCAGGAACACTCCAGGAGGAAAGGAGATCCATGAAGTTCACAGCCCTGTAAGGTGGCCGTCTGATCCCCACATCCTGCACCTGTAGCCCTGAGACCAGGGAGACGAGTTTCACAGCCCTGTGTGTTCACCCCAGCCCAGTCTATCATAAACCAAATTATTGATATTTCTTGAAGTGACACACGACCCGAGGAAGGCTACACTTTTTCCTGATTTTCGACACACCAAGCTGAAAAGGTTAGCCATCACTGTTCTAGGTGCTCACTAAGAAAGGATTTTTCAAAATGACTATCAGAACATTAGTATTTTGCATTTGTATATTATTATAAACATATAATACATTAGCATTTGCATATAATACATTAGCATTAGCATTCGTATATTATTATAAACATATAATACATTAGCATTTGCATATAATACATTAGCATTAGCATTCGTATATTATTATAAACATATAATACATTAGCATTTGCATATAATACATTAGCATTAGCATTCGTATATTATTATAAACATATTCTGATGCTAAGGAGTTCTACTCCCCCTCCCCACTTGAAAAGAAATCTGTTCCAAATGCAAAACATAAGCACAGGACAGAGTTTCAGTTTCACAGCAGCAACCAGCTTTAGTTCAGAACAGTTGAACTAAGCCATGCCCAGGCTCCTTGCTGTCTCCTTCTTGCTCACACAGCTAATACTTTCCAAACAGCCCTCAACTCTCTCACACACTGTCAGGACGCTAGCCAGATGAATACCGATGGATGCTGGTAGGTAGAGGCAGAATTTTCCCCTTATTTTCCTTCCCCAAAACTAAGCCCAAACACATAATATCAAGCTAGTATATTGTTATTTTAGATTCTCAATTTGAATACAGGTTAATTTAGACATTTAAATTAAAATATGTTGTTTTTAACTCTTCAAGAACTGATATCAGTTTGACAATTTGGTTTGTGTTAGAATCTATATCACACAGAGAATTCAAAGACAGTTCACCATATCAGACAAAAGGGAGTAAGGTCATTCAGTTATCCAATCCAACAGATAATATAATATAAGCAACTTATAAAGTAGTAGGGTGTACTTTCTGCTTAAATCAATTTTTTTTTCTTACATAATTTAGCAAAATATCTTGTGTCATCTTTGTAGAGAGCATCTTTTATTGTTAAGCCTGCATGTTGTTTTTTTATCAGATAGAATGGAAATTAGGCAGTCCGACTTTGTGGTGTACAGATAGTCCTTGATTTACTACAGATAGTCCTTGATTTACTACAAAATTATGAGCCCCAAATTATGGTTGTAAATTAAGGCAGGAAACAGCCCAAGGCTTGTGGGAACCCTACTAGATGGGAGGTAGGCTCAAAGGATCAATTGGGGTAGAATGGGGGAGAAGATATGTGGGTGGGGCAGCTAGTTGGTCATAAGGTGGGTAGTTTGCCAAGCACTTGAATTTTCTGCACATGACTGTGGGATGCTGCAGCAGTTGTTATCTCAGGTACAGGTCATCAATCCCTTCATTGAGTGCTGTAATTTCCAAAAGTAGTTGAAGGAATGATTATAACTACCAATACATGTTTCTTTGGTGCAGTCATTTATTATGTGTCTGTTCTTTGATTTCGGCATTGCAGAAGTCCCTAAATTGATAACTTCCAGGTGGTTTACAATTACAGCGCTCTGGAATAATCTGTAGTCATGCTGAATTTGGATTATGTGATTTTGGAAGTCCATATAGTGCCTGTTTTATTTTCAAGCTACACTATTCCCTCTCTAACCTCCTTATTATTAGTATTTAGTAAATTCCATGTTTTGGAAATGAAAGTCTTGGATGTGGAATAAGATTGTAAAAAAATATAGACAATAACCATAAATAGTTTTAAAGTTTAGAACTGAGATTCCTTTTTTTGGTGGTGGCAATTATTTTTCAAACTGTCCTCTTATAAATCATTTTAAAAGTTAACTTTTAGGACATCTGTCCTGTAGTATTCTTTGGGATTATTGAAAATGGGCAAATTTGGCAACCCTCCTTGCCAAATAAAGCAATTTGTTTGAGTTTTTTCAGTAAAACTACTCTTCCAGAAGCTTAGCCAATCGATATGAACATGAATTTCTAATATTTTACTTATAATCTTGGTTCTTATATTCTTTGAGGGAATAATTATATTTTTCTGAACAGAAGGACTGACTTTTACAATAGACAATAAATCCTCTGCTTTTTAATGATATGAAGATTTACATCTATATAAATGCCTTCATTGCTGGGAGCTTTTTTAGTGCTTAAATCTAGATGGCAATGCTCTGTCTTCAAGTTGTTTCCATGCAGAACTTGTATTTTACCATCTTTTTTTAAAAAAAAATTAAGAATAATTCTTTTAAACTCTAACACTGGAGAACAGGATCTAAACCCAACAGGAAACATATTTAAAATTCACCTGATCAGAAGAACATGAAAACTTGGGCAATATTAAAAGAATAGATCTTATTAAAGCACGTTTCCCACTATCCTGTCAGAGCTGAAGAAGCTTCTTGGATGAGAAGGAAAATGCCTTCAAAAGAAAAAACAAAGTCCAGTTGCCTCCTGAAAAAGCACCTTTAAGATAAAGCATGTACTGTATTAACAGACATCAGATAATATTGTGCAGGTGCCTGGTGGACTCTGTTGTATTCCAAAGAAAACCTAGAATCATTCTTAAGACTCCAATAAATCTTTTAAGTGAGGATTTGCTTGCTGCTTAAAATGAAGGTGCAACATTTGCTTTGGATTCAAAGCCTTCTAATTTTGAGAGTAACTTCACTAAAGCGAAGTGGCAGAAGAGACACCTGGAGTACACAAATGAGGATCTTTATTGAGGATTACTTCATTGTAATAACAATGCAAAACATAATTATTTTTCCACTCTTTATCACATATGTAGATAGATAGCCAGAGGTCCTTTCAGGATTATCTAATTCTTTCTGGGCCCAAGGAAAATCTACAGAGCCACTGTGGGTGCTACTCAAGAGATTTGTCAGAAAGTTGCTCAGATCCATTCTGAATTAGACTCTGACTGTCTAGGTCTCTCAGAGTTGACAAGATTACCTGGGAAGAGTTCAAGCCTTATAGTCTTGATAAAGCAGGAAGTGTTTGGGGGGCTGTAAGTCTGGTAACTTGTTTGTTGGGTTCATGACTTCCTAATTGTTTACGATCTCTCAGGTGTTGGTATACGCTTGGATCCTTGAGGGAACATGAGGTATTACCAGCTGTTATAGTAATTTATCCCTTCTCCAGGAAACCATTTCTGGATCTAATGGTTCTAGACAATTATCACCCTGTCTCTAATCTTCCCTTTTTAGTGTAAGTTTTTGACAAGATAGTTGGTTTACAGCTCCAAGAATGCAAAAGAAACTAATTAACTGAACCTTTTTCAATCAGCTTTCAAACCAGATGTATCGCTGCATTAATTTCATTTGTATATTGGGGTATATAACATTCCTTGATGTCTCAGCAGTCTTCAATATTACCAAGAATAGTACCATATCTCTAGGAGCTAGGATTAAGGGATACATTGGTTCTTCTGTTTCCTACTGGGACAGTTCCAACGAGGACTGGTAAATGGGGAGAGATTTATTTATTTGTTTAATTTATATTGCCGCCTATTTGCCCATGATGACTTGAGGCAGCTTACACAATGTAAAATCATATTTAAAACAAAAAATAAAAAACAAAAATTAACAAAATCAAATAAATCAAATAAATAAATTAGTAAAGTACAATAGAATTAAATTTGGGAAAACAAAACAAAAACCAACTCCCATTCCCCTGCTTCAACGACAACAGATCACACTATCCATTTGATGGGCTTTACCCCTCTCTGGGTTCCCCAGACCCACTGGCAAAACCAGGTCTTCAATGCCTTCTGGAAGAGTATTAGTGAGGGGGCCATTCTAATCTCTGGGGGAATGATATTCCAGAAAGAGGGAGCCACCACGGAGAAGGCCCTTCTGGGTCCCACCAAGTGTATCTGTTGAGGTAATTCCCTGTTAGGAGAATGAGCGCACACAGGGAGACGTAGCGAGAGTGATGAAGAATAACACACAACTAGAACACAGATACACTGTATAGTAAAATGTATGTTTTTACTTCCAGTAAAAATGGTTAAGCAAAGTCCAACAAGCAGTCCAAGTCATTCACAGTTAAAGCAGCCAGTTTTCAATCCAGGGATAATCCAATAACAAAGTCCAGTATCAAAAACAGTTCAGTAACAGACTTACCGTATATACTCAAGTATAAGCCGAGTTTTTCAGCCCATTTTTTGTGCTGAAAAAAGCCGCCCACGGCTTATACTCGAGTCAGATTCCCCTCTGAAAAAAAAATGACCCACCGCCATGTGAGAATGCTCAGACACGAAATCTATCCAACTGAAAATAAGTGTGTGTGTGTGGGGGGGGGGATTTTAACAGAGGGGAGATGTAGGGAGAAGGCAAAAGCGAAGGAAGATCCTTCAGGGGAAACTGAGGGGGAGACTCACTCGGGAGGAGGGGGAGGGGGAGGAGGAGGTGGTGGTGGCGGTTCTCTCCCTTGCAAGAAAAAAGCAAGGCTCTCTCCCTTGCAAGAAAAAAGCAAGAGCCGTTCTTATGATCTCTCCCTCTCTCTCTCTCTCCCCGTAATACAGTCAAGCCCTTTCCAGCATGCAGGATCCGCCCCCGCCGCTTTGCACCTTACAAATGCAAAAACCCCAGGATTTTGCATTTGCAAGGTGCAAAGTGGCGAAGTAAGTGTGTGTGTGTGTGTGTGTCTGTCTGTCTGTCTGTCTCTCTCTCTCTGTGTGTGTGTGTGTGTCTCTCTCCCTTCCTCGCACCAGCGCGCCTTCCTTCCACTGCTATGCGTTTGGGCTGCTTTGTGCCCCCCTCCCTCCCCGCCGTCTTTTATTTTCTCCTTTCCAATGAACGGGAACGAACAAACCAGGATTAGCTTCAAGAGCCGCGAGGAGCAGCAGCAGCAGCAGCACCCAGCATCCTCAACTTGAAAGTTACTGCGGACGGCTGCTCCGGAGGCAAGCGCGGTAGCTCCCATACAACAGGCGGGTAAAGGAGCTGCTCGCCGCCAAGTCGAGCAACTTGGAGCTCGGCGGCGCTTTGCAAGAAGAGCGAGAGAAGGAGGTGAGACGCGGCCCGGCTCGGCTCTGCAAAAGGCTGCGCCTGCAATGCCTCCCCGGGCGCTGAGCGAGGCTGACTAGCAGCGCCCAGGCTGTTCGGGAGTGGGAAGCGGCTGTGCCCCTGGCCGGCCAGGGGAATGGGGACCCTGCCTGAGCGGGAGGCGGTGGCGGCGGTGGGGTCTTTCCAATTAGGATCCAGAGGCGGCAGCTGCCCGGGCGTCCTCCTCTCGGCTTTCGGCCGGCCGTTTGCAGGGCTCAGCGAGTCACTTCGGGCCAGTTTGCGCCAGGAGTTGTCCCGCCGCCGCACAGCGGGGAAGTGGTGGCCGCTCGCCTTCGCTGCAGTCGGAGCTCTTCGAGGGCGCCCCTCATCTCTGACCTCGCAGTCTCTGCCGTCGCAGCTGCGATCGCCTCCCGTCAGGGCACTCGTCTGGAGGAGGCGGCAGTGGCTTGCAGAGCCTCGGCACGAACCCCCTTTCCCCGCACTCCCCCCCACACCCCTCTGGCAGCAGCAAGCGGAGAAAGCCCCGCTTCCCCCTGGCCTGTCTCAGGGAGAGGAAGTGAAGAGCCCCGTCTCGGCTCCCGTCCTTCTCAGATACCTCTGGGTTTTTTCCCCCCTTCCAACTGATGATGGCGATGTCCTTGAGCAAGTCTTAAAATGCCGGTGATGAGGGGCCTCCTGGCTCCCCAAAACACCTTCCTGGATACCATAGCAACCCGCTTTGATGGCACGCGTGAGTTGGCTTCCCACTCTTTTTTTTTAACTCTCCTCCTCCTCCTCCTCCTCCTCCTCCTCCTCCTCCTCCTCCTCTCCTCTCCCCTTGTTGTCTGGTCTTCCCTAAGGAAACTCGAGGGCTCACACTTCCAGGTGTTTCTCCCTGTCTTTCTCCCTGTCAATGATCTTTTCTTCCCTTCCCTTCTCTCAGCCCCATCCTTCTTCACCTTTGTCACCATAATCCTGAACAGATGAAATTTGTACTTCTCAAGAAAGGTTGGATGTTCCTTTTGAGGAGGGAACCTAGTGTGACATCTGTATGTTGACCTATTACTGAGCCATGGCATGTGTGCACATGCAATGGAGGCATGAGGGAGAGCTGTGAAAGAGATGGTGGCTCTCCAAAACAGGATGTACATGCAGCACATACACATGCTTTTTTCTTGCAAGGGAGAGAGTGACTCCTGCCTCCCACTGTCATCATAATCATCTTTTGGGTTAGTGAATCAATTAAACCTTTCATGATAGTGAGATCGTTTCCCAAATTTCCCTTAAATCAGGGAAGAAATCAGAAACAAATCTTTGGACTGAGAATAAGCCTGTTCCTATGATGCCATTTTTGTTCACTGCAGTGTGAAAAGTGTGAAAAAACACACTTCTTTTTCTTCATCTTCTTGTTCCCTATTTACTGGTCTCTTTCAAAGAGGAAATTGTGAACATCTAACTTATTCTCAACTGTCCTAGTGAAAGTTTTTATTGGTATCTATTTTTATTTTTGAAATTTACCAGTAGCTGCTGCATTTCCCACCCTTGGCTTATACTCGAGTCAATAAGTTTTCCCAGTTTTTTGTGGTTAAATTAGGTGCCTCGGCTTATATTTGGGTCGAGTATATACGGTATATCAAATCCAAGAAGACCTATGATCAGTCAATAGTCAATTAGGAAGGGCAACACTCTCCAGAAAAACAGAACAAGAACAAGCCAGGTTTCTGTCTCCATCTTATGACCATTTTAGGAACCACACCCAATTACAGTTTTAGCATTCTCTTAAAGAGACAGTATTAAAATGTCTATCCTGGTTTATCTATTTTCTAACCCAATTATTAGGTGACTTACATTCCTAACAGTATCTCTCACAGGGGTGGGACCTGCAACATTCCCTGCCTCCTTGTTCTAATGGGTTGCGTAGATGTGACTGGCAAGAGATGTTTCCTAAGATAACCTGGACCCAAGCCATGAAGGGCTTTAAAGGTGACAACCAGCACCTTGAATTGCACCCAGAAGCAAATTGGCCACCAATGCAGCTCCTGCAGGAGAGGTGAAACATGTGCACGCCAGGGTCTGCACAAAACCATGCGGCCACTGCATTTTGCACCAACTGGAGCTTCCAGATGCTCTTCAAGGGCAGCCCCATGTAGAGTGTGTTGCAATAATCAAGACGGGAAGTGACCAGGGCATGAGTGACTGTGAGTTGGGACTGCTGATCCAGGAAAGGGCATAACAGGTGCACAACCCTCAGTTATGCAAAGGCCTTCCTGGCCACAACTGCCACCTGCTCTTCGAACAGGAGTCATGAGTTCAGGAAAACCCCTAGATTACGCACAGGGTCTGTTTGGCAGAGTGCCACCCCATCCAAGACTAAAGGTGGTAATTCTCCCTGAGCCAACAAACCCCAAATCAGAGCCACTCAGTCTTGCAAGGGTTTAGTTGCTCCCCATCCAGCCCCTAACAACCTCCAGGCACTGTGAAAGGAAGGACAAGCAATACTTAATTCAGTACAGGCCGAGACATACAGCTAAGTATCATCAGCATATTGGTGATACCTCAGTCCAGGGTGACGGATGATCTCACCCAGCGGCTTCATATAAATGTTGAACAGGAACAGAGAAAGTGCCAAGCCCTGCAGAACCCTGTAAAGCAGTGGGTGGGGGTTGGATCTTTTGCTATCAACACTCACTGAGAGCAGCCACAGAGGAAGGAAGTGAACCAAGACAGCACAAGGCCTCTCACTCCCATCCCCTGAAGCTGCCTCAGGAGAATCCCATGGTCAATGGTATCAAAAGCCATCGAGAGGTCAAGTAGAGCAAGGATGCATGCACTACTCCATCCCGCTTCCGCCAGAGTGCAACCAATACTGTTACTGTCCCAAATCCAGGTCTGAATCCTGACTAGGGGTCGAGATAATCCGTTTCATCTAGAAACCTCTGGAGCTGCTGCGTGACCACTTTCTCAACAACCTTCCCCAAAAAGGGAAGATTGGAGAAGGTCGGAAATTATCCAACCAGGTGGAGTCTAGTGATGGTTTCTTAAGAAGAGGGTGGACCACAGCCTCCTTAAAGTGCTGGGTTACCATCCCCTCCTATAGAAAAGCATTAAGCCATAGACCCTTCTTTGTGGGGTTCCTTAAAGCTCTGCGTTCTTTCTACTTCTATTACTAAATTCCATAGCCATTTCTATTTAACAGCTACATTAAGCCACAGATGCAGTTAGATATTATCCATGTACTAATTATACGTCTAATATCCAGGATGACCAAGAGATGCATCAGGGTTTTTCTCAATGTTTGGTATTATGGGATTCAAATGAGGATAAATCCGTTTTAGTTTAACCCAAACAAAACTGAAGAAGACCCTTCAGGGTTTTAGCAACTTTCTACCATTGTTCTCTATAGGATCACTATTGGTGTATTGTATTGGTGTGTACAATTTGTAGTTGTCTTGTGATCACAACTGCTGTTTAAAGACCAAGTGACAGCTGTGATGAACTAGACCTTTGTCAAACTGTTACCTTGTCTGCCAGTTATGTACATTCCTGGATCTCCTGGAAAGCCTAGACATGGCTACGTGCTGTCATTTCCTACTGTTGCAATGCGATCTACCCTTGAACATCTTCCACAGCCACAATTGATCCAAAATGTAGCGGAACAGATAGTTATGGTTTCAGTATGGTATACCCATGTAATACCATTATTTCATGAATATTATGCCTTCCAATAGACTTCCGGATATAAATCAAGAAGCTTGTTATCACTCATAGTACAAAGCTGAGCTATTTGTAGGTTGAATTGTATAGACAGACAAGAGACAGAAGAAGAAAAAACCTTCAGTTCTTGTGATATTCATGCAAATTATAGGCTACAATGCATTGATAATGTTACTTTGTTTGGTTAATGAAATGTCCACTGGACTCAGAGAGTACAAGAACCCTTCACTTTGGATCTCGTACAGTGACTAAGCAGTGGGATATTCACTGTCATGATAGCATCCATTTAACTATAGTTAATGCAAAATAACTTACAATGAGTTATTGAGATAACTTCAGCTGAAAAAATGTACAATACTCTTAATTTTAGCTACATTTCTGTTTTATTTTTTTTCACATTTTCATGCATTTGGTTTTAGTGAGTAATAATTCACAAACCATTGTGTTCAAACTAATTTGCAGTATCTACAATATGTTGTGTTACCACTTAATTAAAATTAAAAGAAAATGCCAGTTATATATTTAGAGTTTTCCTTTACCAATTTCATTATTTTAGAGAAGAGAGATCAGCAGAAATGATCACAGAGTGATCATTAATAACAATATTCTGCTAGCAGGCTTTCGTTCTCTCTCTTGAGGTCAGACATGTTGAGCTGAGATTAATCAGGTTGACATTTCATGCTGGTGGGTCATGAATGTAGGATAATAGTATTAAATGGTGATTCGGTTGCTGTGGAAAGCAGCACTCATTATTCAGCCAGTACATTAAATCATCATGAAAAACAACTGGAACTTTTACCCATCTGTTTTGCACACCTCCAAAGTAACAAGTATCTGTTTACATTGAATCTGTATTTTACTTTCATCTTTACGAATACATCAGAACTGTCCTATCAATAGCAGTTCTTTTAGTTAAACCAAGCTAATCTTTTCTTACCTGTAGAATTATTTGTATAAATATTTATACAAATAAGTCTTAAGCTAAATAGAATTAGGTTGGAAAATACAAAGTTATTTTACTTCTATTAATTTTTAATATTTAACAATATTAATTTTCTGTTAATTTTATAATATATAAATATAAAATTTCTATTTTCTATTAACTTTTGTTAATTTTTAGTAAATTGGGAATATACATTGCAATATCTTACATTGGCTTTCCAACATATACCTCTTCAGCTCCTTGTGCACCCTGCCTCAGCCTCCATAAGATGATCTTGCTCCGGCTTCTTACAGCAGCCCCAAGCCCTATTGCATTTGTGTCATGTCACACTAGCTCTTCATACACACCCCACCTGAAGTAGCCCCTATAAGACTGCACGATTCTCATGCCATGGGACACTAACCCCTCAAAAACACTTTTCTGCACCTGGCAGCAGACCCAATAGCCCACTTGCGAGTCATCTAGCTCTTTCAGCTTCCTGCTGAATTTCCTACTGACCTTGCTTGTTGGAAGCTGCTAGGGAGTTGCAGAGAGATCCTCAACTAGCAACAGCTTTGGAAAATGCAGGGATTTTAAACTATACAATGCAATCTTGTGATATTGCACTTTAGGGTGACATTGCTTAGCAATCCAAATTCTGGTTCCTCCTTGCTGATTGAGGACTGCTTGTATTAGCAAATATAATCCAAATTGGAGCTCCATATAGAATTTGAGGTGCAATTTTTTCATCAAAAACTTATTGCTGCAGGAACAAAACTCCCTTTGAATAAAAAATATTGAAGCAAGGCCATCATAGTAGTAGATGTTGCTATCAGAAGTGTTGCACTGCAATTATGTTGCCAGGATAGGCATGATTAAATAAAATACACAAATAACTACAATGTTCCATGTTATCAGATAAAAATTGAAATTTTAGGCTCTACTTTTTTAAATTCTTTTTTTTTTTTTTGACATACTGGACTTGATTTGTACTAGAATTTCTTGGTAATATTTAACTAGTGCATCAAGTAGATGTTTGAACCTAAATCTAATAGGTGAAAGAAAAATAGTACCATCAGCAAAGGGTACATTTTATGTGCTTTATATATATGTGTGACTTCATAGCAAGTTATTTTGAAATTATTTCTAAAGACAACAACAAATTAACAGCCTTAATTGGTTGGCTTATGATACGATGGATGGATGGATTTTGGAAAATGGTTTTTATTTGGAAACAATATGATTCAATTTTATAGATTTTAAAAATTATTTGAAATACACACTTGATGCCTTCATTGTATGACTGCAGTGTCAAAAACTGATCTCAATGCTCAGTAGAAAAGATACAGATTTAACAATTTGTATTCTCCCTCTGGGATAAATGCTAACTCCATATGGAGTTGTTTCTCCATAAAGAAATGCAAACAGCCATCAGAGATTACTTCGCCACTAGAGGTCAGTCTTTGGTAATCAACCTTTAACGAACCAGAACTGTCAAAAAAGATAATAAATTGCACAGTGGACTTTCCTAATTATGAATTCCTATTTAATCACTCACTGACAAGTTAAGTGAGGCAGTAGGTCCTATGTACTTTGCATATATAGTTATGCTCATATATTATTATATTTCTTTAGAGGTGGGTCTTTAATCATATAGTAGGTCATTACCAAAGAGTCTCTTATCTAGTCATAATTACTTATTATGGAAAGTAATTAACTTCGTTACCCTCTTGATTCTGTTCCCAGCAAAAAAAAACATCCACCTTATCAACAAACTAGATTTTTTTATATAATAAAACATTTGATATAAAAGGAACTTTTAAACAATGTAATAAAATAGATACAAAATAAAAACATGAAAAACAGATACAAAAAATATCTTCAATATGATACATTGAAATGATAGATTGGATTTCAAATGATGAACCATATCTTGAATTTTTCAATATTGTGATTAAAATTAATATGGAAAGATACACAAATTAAATAAGTTTGGACTATAAAAACTGCTTTCTTTTCCAATTGAGTAGATAGAACTAAAGCATTTCCATTCATAAAAATACAATTTTGTGTATGATAATTTGACAAGTAATCCTATGTAAGCAAAAATAATTTTACAAGCCTTTGGTAGTATACATAATGCTAGTAAGCTCAATTGAATTCAGACCCACACAAAAATGGTTTAAAAGTTGATTCAGAAAAGAAATTAGTGAACAGTTATAATTCATTAAGAGCACTGCAGTTGCTTACAAGAATATCTGTTAGATGATACCCTGTTTCTCCAACAATACGGCCTCCCCCAATAGGAAGTTCCAGCATGTTTTATAGGCATGAAATGAAATTAAGCCCCTCCCCCCAAATTAAGGCCTATATTAAAACATGCAAAATGGGGGGAATTGTGGGTGGGGCTTGCCATTAGGAATTATTTTTGTTGCACACCCTGATATGGTGCTGCCTGCGTTGACCCCGATACGAAGTGCCCCACCAATGCCAAGGTCAACATCCAAGCCATCGCTGCCCGCCCGCCCAAAGATGCAAGGGGGGGGGAATTAAGTCACCCCCAAAAAGACAGCCTAGCCATTTTTTCAGAGCTCAAAAAAAAAAAAAAAAAAAAAAAAGACCCGGCCTTATTATATGAGAAACACAGTAGGGCTGCTCCCTAAACTAATGAAAGTTTTAGATAAACAAGCACTTCTATGAATCTTGCATATTTTAAGTGAATAATACCATCAAAATTTATTGTCAAACAATGCTATTGAGCATATGCACAAATTGCAGAACAAGCTATCTAATAAAATGCAGCTCTCCAAAGCCTTTTTTCAATAAACAACAAACAGTCCCTCCTTTGTAATTCATTGGCTAAGGGGAAAAGGTGTAAGGCATGTCAGAAAGGTAAATGAGTATCAGAAATGGGAAATGTCTTCAAAATTTGTGAAAATCAGGATAAGGTGAGGTTCTTCCCATTTGCAGGAGTTGTATAATGGCACTGAATGAATGTTGTTTTTGCCTGGTTCTCAACATTATAGCTGTTGCAGTATTTCCCTCCCCCCCCCCCCCATCACATGATGGAATTTGGGCTCTTGGCAGCCTCCCCACATTTATGACCACAGAATGCGCTTGTTTTGAAAAGAAAAATCAGAAAGTGCAGTTGTCTCTTTAAAAAAAAGCACCTTTGGGACAACCATAATATGGATGACTGAAAATCTCCATAGACAGGGTACACTTCAATTCCCCCATCTGCCTGTGTCCTCACGATCTCTGCTTTTTTGATCACCTTGCATTCTACTGCCCTTGGTGTCTTGGAATCTGTCCTCCCTCTGCCATCCTGCTCACCACCACCATCCACCAACCATTTGTCTTTCTCTTCCTGCTGATGATGGGGTGCATCCTTCTGGTTCTTAAAAAGGACTCAAAAAGAGCTTCTAAAGGTAGCAGCTACCTCACAAAGGGCCAGGCATGCTTCAGCAGGAGTAGCAGAAGGATAAAAACGATGAATGAGCAGAGGGTTAGGTGGCTGAAAGGGCTGAGGGAAGAGATAACAGGGAATTGATGAGTGGGAGGATTGAAGTTGAGGCAAAGATGACAAGGTAAGAGAAGTATGAGGCCCTTGCTAAAATAGCCGGGTCCTGACCCAACAACCACAACCAACACTATCTCACTTGCCATTGCTTAGTATTGCAATCATGTATCAGGTATTTCACCTCATTACTTAGCAATAGAAACTCCAGTCCCAATTAGGGTTGTTAGATAAGAGCTACCTGGATTTACATTGTAATGTTTTTTCTATCAGTTTCACTTTCAGACACTCTATTACTAAATCCTTGAAGTACTGCTAAAATAATTTGTAGAAGTACTGCTAAAAAAATATTAAAGCTGTCAACATGCATATATATCTAGTCCTTGAATATTTCTGGATGAGTGCATGTGTTTGTTAAAATATTTTTGTTTAACCAGCTTTAATTGGTAATGTTTATCTTGAGAAATATATATTTTTAATTCTGCTAATCTTGAAAATATTTTGGTTTTTCTTATTTTAGGATCAACTTCCAACATTGGGGAATACAAAGGTGTGATGACCCGGGGTGTGGCACAAAAATAACAAAGTCACCAAAATAGATAAATTCCTTTTAATGCCTCCAACTTGGCCCCCAATGTTCAGTTATCCTTGGCTGGAGGTCAGAGTCTTCCAAAAACAATCTACGAAGGGAAGAAATGCAGTCAGAACCCAAAGTAAAGATAATTAGTGTAGTGTGAGCAAGGCAGCCAGCTGGCGGGCAACGGCTGATGCCGTTTGACAGCTCCCTTTTATAGTCAGCTGTCAAACAGGATCAGCCAATAGGAGCGGTCCATGTTCCATCTGGAAGCACGGACCAGAGTGAAGACTTCAGCTCAGTCCTTTTGGAATATAACAATTAGAAATAAAAAACCCAACACAAACCATGCTGAAGTAATTAACACGACAGGCCAGGATGATAAATTGCAGGCTTTCAAAAGATAACGCAGCATCCGCCAAACCTAGATAAGCCTCAACAAAGATAATGCCTGATTTGCTTCCAGCAACTTTGCCATGTGCAGTTTGCCCTTTTAAACAGTCTTCCCAGCTGCAGCCCATGAAGGGGATCCAGACCCTTTCCTCTCCCGTAAGCCACATTGCTCCCTTCTCCGTTTTTCCTTGCATGCTCTAGAATGAAGAGGGGATGGCTCTGGGTCTTCCTCTGAATACCCAGCCAGACTGTGCCCTTCCTCCATTTCTTCTGTAGGCACCGGATCCACACTCCCTCTCCCTGTCAGCTGCTCAATCTCCCCCTCAGAATCAGACTCCAACAAGGGCATGATACAAAGGACTACAGTTCTAAAATAGCATATTATTCTAGTCCAGACAGATTTTTTTTTCTTTACTAGTCAAAATAATTTTATATCCAGTTCTCCTGGCTTTCCTTACTTATCCAGTAACTTCGAGCACTACAATTTCTTTTTACCATTATCTGACATGACTAGGATAGATTAGAACAAAGATAAATTATCTGCCGAATTATTTTTTTTGTCTCATGTTAATTTTGGAATTTTTCATTCCCTAGATCTGTTTTCTGTCTCCAGGGATCAAGATGCAACTAACTTCCCGTGCAGCTTTGTTGGCTTTCCTTTCTACATTTTTCCCCCACTTATGCCCATGGCCAAGTTCAAATACTTAAACTCTTACAAACACTCATCACCTTATTTTGAAGCATAAATCCTTACATTCTTGTTCCTCATGGGTCAGGAAACTTCCTCCCATGAGCGCTATACTGAATGACAGGTTTCATGGTTTTTTAGGCTATATGGTGTAATCATTGCAAGGCAAATTCCCTAGTTCTTTGAAGTGTCTCAAAGATTCCCCCCCCCCCAAAGACTAGAAAAATATACTGGAAAAGTATAAAATAGGAGTGCACATTTATGCAGCTTTTAGGGATTCGGCAGCAGTGTTTTTTTAATGAGAGCTGGCACTTTCCTATTTGAGCTACCCATTGCAAAATGGTAATCTAAATCATATATAAATTATTCTTCGAATACAAAATACACCAAATGCTGTTGGACTTAAAGCAATATACTCCAGAATTTTTTACTTAGAAAATCAATAATGAAGTTCTGGTTGGTTCTTGCTAAAATTTGGCTACACTTTTACTTTGTAGGTGGTTTCCTACAGCACTGTTTACACCCGGACACAAAATCTTGGTGACATAGAAGCCTATCACCATTAAGAAGCTGGTGGCAATTACAATGGCAATTATATAATAGAGTAGATAATGCCCCAAAATTCCCAGAGAAACACCAGTACTGGTAAGAAAGGGAATTTTTAAAATAGAAAATATATTGGTGCTATTATTACTGCAAATAATTTATATGGCTACATTGTCAGGTGTCAGCACCTTTCAGTGAATTTAACATCAGAATCTGTCATATGCACAAACTTACATATAATGTTCTTTTTTTTGCCTTTGATACTTTTATGCAAATGTTTGTTTTCTCTAGGTGTTGGTGGTGACACAGTCGTAATTTGAGTTGGGTCACCACTGGTAAGGAAATTATTATTCTGATGGCATGAGCGCTTATCATACAATAGAAGATTATGATCTCTAAGAAGGAACAGAATTAGCAAGATGAAATTAATATATTTCATGTTTTGATTAATTTTGATAATTATGCTTTTTAAAGGAAAATGTTATGAGTATTTAGATTTAAAAATATACTGTACTTTTGGGAGAAATTGTCACTATAATGTAATTTAAAGATCTCTATTGAAAAGATATTGAGACATAAGTATTTTTGAAAATTGAGAACCATTTTGGAATTGTGATGTTCACTGTTCTTTTCTGGGATTTAATTAAATTTGCTTGTACAGCATAGCTCATTAGACATCTTCTCCATGTGGATAGATCTCAAGCCAGAATAGCTCATTGTTTACAGTGCTATGTTGCTCTTTCAGCAAAAGTTGGGCCATTGTGATATTTATCTGAATTCAAAGAAGGCTAATTAAAAGAGCTGCTGACAGTTGTTGTGATCTGATGTTGACTGGAGCTTGATGGTCATTATGGGAAAATAATGAACCAAGCCTGTAAATGTAGCAGCTGCCAACTTGGGATAGAAGAACAGTTATTGCTACCCAATTTAAAGATCTATTGACTGCTTCTCTTTTTTCTCTATAGATCTGCAGAAATGTAATACTACTATCTAATGTTGCGTTTTGTCACTACAGCTCTTGTAGAAATATGCTACAATTTTCTTCTTTAAAATTTTAACTTATTCAATTGTTAGCTTTCAGAATTTATTTTTTCTGATTGGAAACTTACTTTTTTTTCCCTAGGAGAAAGATTTGATCAACAATTATAATTGCATGTTGCTATGTTTATATATTTTGATATAATGGAAATATTCATCTGGCTACTTTTTTCTCTGTAGATAATTCCAGCACTGTTTTAGAGTATATAAATACTCTATATTTATATTTAGGAATATAAATGTGTCCTAGCTAGTTGCAATAACTAGTGACTTTTTTAATGATATGACAACATATTTCCACAGTGTTAGTACAAACTCTGAAGATATCTTCATCTTTTGGGTACAATATTGAAGTAAGAAATATTATACTCTGCAACCCTGCTTGTCATTACTGAAAAACTGCTGTGGTGTTCATTAAAAATACATCATCACTTTGTCATGTTTTCCCATGTCCCATTAGCAAGACCATAGTAAAGGAAATAGGTAGAAAGAGACCATAATCATTGATGAATCTACATTTCTTAGAAGAACTTTAGACTTAAAAATTTATCTTAGAAATGTAAAAGTCCCACTGTACCATCATCATATTTATGCCTGCAGTGCTTACTGCAGGTATGCAATATTTATTTCGGCTGCCATTAAAGGCAGCACACATTATATGTAATGTAAAAAGCATGTTTGTGCATACTACATAATACAACCAAATTAGAAATCTTGCTGAGAAGAAGTGATCTCAAATGTGTCCCAAAAAGCCAAACTTTTCTCTAAAAAATAATGATGAAAAATTATTCATTTAAGAGGCTTTCTGTTCCAGGGGAAAATTAACTTTGATTTTATTGTTGGGAGAGCCATCATTTTTGTATTTGTGTAAAAATAAATTTGCATATACCCAGATGAGAAGAAGCATAAGCTGCTGGGTTTTTTTCTGTGTGAAACCACCATATATTAACAAGAGGTTATGTTGTGCTACTTTATATTAAACCAAATCACCTCTGAAACATGTATAGCACCATTCATCTGTGTCACCAAAACCCAAGAGAGTGGCTGATATCGACTTTGAAACCGAAACAGTGATCACTTACAAATCAAACATGGCATGCTCTAAACCAATTGTGCACGGCAATCTTTTCTGAGAAAAGACAACTAATTGAACATGATAAAGTGTAAAGTTAATTAACACTCTTAAATTTGTTGATTACTTTTCACAGGATTATATTGTTCTTTTGGGTAGCAGCTTTCTGTCCCAGCTGTCACCTTTTTAGCTGAATGTCTTCAGTGAACAATAGAGACACCATAACAAGTCGTAAATGGTCCCTGTGACAGCAGACCCTATGAGGCTGCATCTGTAGAAAATGATTAAAACAATTGCATTTTCAAGGTAGTACACCCAGCAGCCTGGTCCCCTTAGCCTCTCTTTTATCTCATTTTAGGATAGACTGTTTAAAACATTTAACCATATATTAGTACATGTTAATACATTTAATGATTTAATGGAAGAATGAAAAAACCTTTAAATCATGTTTTGTAGCATGCTTCTTTTCAGCACAAAATGAAAGGCATCACACATTTAAATCTAAAAAAACCTTATGGACATATAGTAATGTGTAATGAAGGATTAGATCTGGACTATATTACATATTAATTCCTCAAGCATAATTCTAAATACTTCATGTTTCATTGTTGATTTCCTTGTGCAAAATGTTTGGATAAGTAATGGGATAATTGCAGTTTCACTTAGAAAGGAATAAGTTGTTATTTATAAACAGTAATGTCATACTAATTTTAATAAACTGTTTACAAATGTGTTATAACCATCATATGCTTTTTTTGTTTCTACAGCCATAGCAAAGAGAACTACTTTAACTTTCTTTTTTGTAACGTTGGAAAGAATTAACATCTCAATTTCTTGATTTTTCCTATAACAAATGTATGGTCAAAACTAGACTAAAATATTAAGTTTGTAATTCATTTCAAAAGAAGCCTATGGATATTGCCTTCCCAAGAAAACAGTTCAGGTAGAATGTATGTAACTTCTTTTTTAATATTAAAATTCATCAGACCTCAGTATGACTTAAGATTGGATCAGGAAATCATTCCAATTTATTTTTAATGTGGACTTTTATTGAAAAAATATGTAAGCAAATTGCCATGATTAAATTTGACAAGCTTACTTGTTCCTAAATCTGGCTAAAATACTTGACATGTTAATTTTAAATACAATTTGATTGTTCTTTTAAAAATTCTGCTTAATGTTCCTGAGAACATTACAAAGCCCACATACCATTTGTTGGAGATATGTCATTCTTGTAAGATCCTCTTCTCAATGCCAGGCTGCTGCTGAGGTTGCTTGAAGAGAGAGCAAAGTTATCCATGGGAAAGTATTTTCCATAGGAAAAAATGTAATACTTCCCATGTGGATATCCTATATTGTATGCAGGAATCATTTTTGAGAGGTCAACAACCTACTAGGTTCTAATTAACCTGTTGTAAGGCCATCCTTTTCCATTCAGTTTCTGTGATTCTTGTACCTTTTTTTCCCCTCTGACTGGTAAAATAGACAATCTTTTTTTTTTTGGGGGGGGGGGGGGATGAAATTGGGGGAGAGAGTTACCAACCTAACGAAAGACCACTATATTAGTATTTTTATAGTTAAATAGACACCTAGACACCCATAACATTTATTCTACAGTTCGATCAATTATTCTATAAATGCTATCATTATTCCTCTCTTCCTGTCTGTGTCACATATATTAAAAAGTTTCCCATTAACTTTAAAATGAATTGAAAAATTTTATTAGGGTAGCATCTTCATAAAGTAAACACCGTTACCAGATAATATGAAAGAGGACATCTGGACTGATTTTGCCCAAGGACTAGGCAAAAGGAGCTTATATATGGAAAGTCACCAATGCTATTTGATGTCTCCATGTCTTATGATCAGAAAAGGACCAGTGGCTACAGAGAAAATGTACTGTATGGAGAATTAGAAAAGGCTGAATTCTGGTGAGCAGAGCTGAATGGTGTTTTTTTATGTTTGATTACTTAGAAAGAGATAAGATTAAGCTTTCCTCCTTGCAGATGTCATTTCTTCCATTACCAGTCTTGCTCAGTATATTCATTTCCTTCTTGATGATAGAATGCCACAACTAAAAATACTTCAGCCACTGAACTTGAGATAGGAAGAAGGTTTATAGCAAGATCTATAATAAAGAAACTACATAGGCATGCAGTATAAAGATAAATTCAAAGCTGAAATGCTGCATTTTCATCAAATAGCATGCCTTGTGTTGGGCTTCCTTTAAAATTCTGGAAATTGCATACTATCTATCAGGCTTCATTCACCCAGACCATTACTTGAATGTGAAGACAAACAAGAGGAGATTCATGTACACAGTTCTTTGATAAACTAGTTTTATTACTGATACTATGAAAGCCTAATTAGAGCCGGAAATTGCCAACTATAAGACTCAAGCCATATCTGCTTGTCTATCTCCAGGTTCATATCTTAGATCTACTCTTATGTGTTTCAGCAGACTGAGAGCTGTTCATTTCTCTGTAGGAGGGCCAGTTGACAACTGTGCACTGTTATTGCAGCAGGCCTATCTCATCTCAGGCTCTTTTCATCTGACCTTATTCCTTCTCACACTCCATTGTCAGGTTAAGAAGGATTGCTTGAAAGAGGTTGGCAGCACTTTGAAGTAGAACAATGCCTTTGGCAGTAGATAATTGAATGACATCTAGATTCAGAATGATTGGAGAAGTTCCATGCAGGTTTGTGAACGTTGGTGATTTAACACTACATTGGATACATCAAAAAGCCCTATTTTTTATCCTTATTTAAGTTGCTAGAATCCAGAAACTTTGTGGGAAAACAATGGTTCAATAGGCACAAAGACATTAATTTCAATTCTGAGACTAAAAAATAATTCCTAATCTATAGATATCCTGACACTTTTTTGTGATCGCTATAGAATATGTATTCTCTATCTTGGATCACTATTTTGTACTGAACTCCAGTTTATATGCATTATGATATTTTATCTAATTAGTATTTTCCCTCCTCGAAAAACTCAACAAATAATGCACAACTTTGCTTTACTTCCCAATAACCTTTCAGATAGGTAGAATGAATATCAGATTAACCAATGAATCATATTCTTAATGGAGTTTGAGGTTCGATTTTCTCACTTCATCTAGTATTTCTGTTACAATGCAGCTTGGCAATTGGGAAACATTGCTTGTAAAAAACAATAGGACAAGATCTGCATAATATCTACCATCTCTGCCCTAAACTGGATTGAATGGCTTTTTCCTGACTTAATAGCAAAGAAGATGAACTGAGCTGAGAAAAATAAATCCGCCACATACCACCACCAGCAGCATCTTTCCACTTGGCATAGAAATGCAGTAGTCAAGAAACTTGACAAGTTTTTTCATCAATTCTGAACTGAGAGGACAAAATCTTCCTAATCCTGAAGAGTTACACACCCTAGTTATTATTCTTTTGCAGCATAACATGCAATCAAGCACTAATTGTAATTTCAATGCATTCTTCTTCATTGTGAGAGTTTGCCTTAAATTTATCCTGATGTCTCTAATTTGATAAGGAAAACAGACAAAACTTGGAAATTCCTCTAAAGAAAATACTTTAATTTTTTTCAATGCTGTATTTGTGCCAACTTGAAATACAAAATATGCAAGCCAGAATGGAAAGTAACTTGACAATATTTTATATTCCTCCATTCAATCATGTCCAAATCTCAGAGACTGCTTGGACAAATCCTTGAGTTTTCCGGCAAGATTTTTCAGAAATAATTTATCTTCCCTTCTTCCTAGATCTGAGACTCTGAGAGAAAGTGACTGGCCCAAGCTGGCTTTGTGCCTAGGTCAGGGGTCTGTAACTTTAAACACTCAAAGAACCATTTGGACCTGTTTCCCACAGAAAAAAAAACCCATAGGGAGGCACAAAACCTGGGTGGGCATGGCCAACTCAACATCATTCACTTCCACCCAGTCACGTGAGTCCTGAGCCATGCCTACCCGATTGGTCATTAGCGCAGAGAACTGGGAACCACAAAACCCTTCTCTCTCGCGCACACTCCCTCCCTCCCTTCATCTCCCTCTCTATCTTCTCCCTTTCCCCCCTCTCTATATCTCCCCTCTTTTTCTGTCTCTCTCCCTCTCCCCCTCTGTGTCTATGTGTCTCTCTCCCTCACTGTATTTCCTTCTCCTCTTTCTGGGTGTGTTTCTCTATGTCTCTCCCTCCCTCTGTGTGTGTGTGTGTATGTATGTGTGTTGTGTCTCGCTCTGTATCTGTGTCCCTTCTCTCTCTCTCTCTCTCTCTCTCTCTCTCTCTCTCTCTCTCACTCACTCACTCACTCACTCACTCTCACTCAAAGCCAAGTCTGGGCCAAGCCGGCAAGCTCTCCTCAGGGCTTTGTGACCCTCTGGCCAACTGTGGCGAGGCTGAGAGAGTGTGCACAAAATGGGAGACCTTCCAGACAGTCATATATATATACACAGAGAGAGAGAGAGAGAGATACAGAGAGGGGGAACTGGCATCTTTGGTGAGGGCACTCCGGCTTTCTCTGACCCTGACCCCCAGGGTGGGTGTGCGAGGTTTGGCAGGGCCAGCCCCTTTTTCCTTCTTAAAGCCATGGCTGGGTGCTGAGGGCCCACTCCCCTTTCCGTCATCCCCTCCTGGATCCCATTCCCACCCTGCCAGCCCTCATGTTAGCGAGGCCAGCGTCAGTTGTGGCCAGGTTGGACCAGTGTCTCAGTTCGGAGAGCAGGTTCCCAAGCGACTAAGGCACGCCCATTACCAACAAGGGCTGGAAGAAACTGCAGCAAGTGTTCAGCATTGGCTGCTTCTCCATCCCCCGCCATCACCCTTACCTTCTCAGGCCAGGCCAGGCGTGGGAAGGGAGAGCGAGGGGTGGGGCCAGCCAGTGATAGGACGGAGCCACAGCAGAGTGCCCAAAGAGCTGCATGCAGCTGTGGAGATGCGAGTTGCCAACACCCGACCTAGGTAGTATTTGAACTCACAAATACAAAACTGAGTTTTGTCAAAATATTAACCAGCTGAAAACTATTGTCACTCCTGTTTTGTTCTTATAGATGTATAATGACTTTCTGGGGTGGGAATTAAAATCATAATTGGAAACTCTATAATATTTAATGTTGGAGAGCATTCATTAACTTTTAACTCATATTGCTACGAGGCCAGGATTCAGCATTAATAGCAAATGCCATTTAATAATGCCTTATAAAAAGGAGAAAGTATGAACATACTCTTTCGTTAAAAAGTGACATTGTTACTTCCTGTTCAACGGCTGTCATAGTGGATTATTATTACTTGCTGTTAGATGACAGTCTACTGTGACCATTTTAATTTTAAGTTAATATTCAATTCACAAATAAACTCACTAGTACATTCTTTTTCATCTGAAATGGAAATTCTGACATCTTTGACTATTTTCAAAAATACCTACAGTAATGTGTTTGTGTGTGTGGAGGGGGTAAATGTGTATGCATGTATGCATACATATAAATGTATTTGTGTGTGTTCGAATAGAGAGAAAGAGACCATTATACTAACAGAAGAGGTGTATATCATAAGCCTCAGAGAACTCAAAGATCAACATATAAATACATACAGGACAGGACTGGAAAAGGAAGTAGTGAGAACTGTTTAATGTCATTCCTATACAGATGATAAGCACAAGGAAATTTCAAATGTTTAATTTCATTCCTATATAGATGATAAGCACAAAGGAAGCTTCAAATGTTTAATTTCATTCCTATACAGATGATAAGCACAAAGGAAGTTTCACATTCAAGTGATACAAAAAGAAGCTTAAAAATCATTAATGACTATGTTATTCTTAATGGTAGGTGTTGGAGCTGCTCGTGCAGGAAATCTTACCTTCATGGTCGGGGGAGTAGAGCAGGAATTTGATGCTGCAAAAGAGCTGCTCACATGTATGGGTTCCAATGTGGTCTATTGTGGAGAAGTTGGAACTGGACAGGTAAATGCAGATCATTCCTAGGCATGTTACAAGCTTTAGTGTACTCCCAATTCACATTGAATTAATGTGCTTCATAAGCCAGATACCTTCCAAACTTATTGAAATTTATTTTCATAGTGTAATTCTTCATTAAACTGGTAATTAATTGACATTTGTTCTATCCTCCCTTTACTTCCAGTAAGATATACTACTGTAGCCCTGTTTAAAATGCCACCCTATCTGAAGCATAGGTAAGAAAACTGAAACTTTTCTTGTGAGTTTGTAGGACTCACATGCAAATTTCATATGCAAAATGCAGTTTTGCATTTTCTTGCAGACGTTTTTGTCTTTTTCAGTGTGCTGCGGGCAAGTATCACATTGTTTTTCTTTCAGTTGTATTTGTGATTTAGTTGTTTAGAAGGTAGGTATGTAGATGTGGTATTCTAGAAGTTTGATTGCAACTACTTAAATTAACCACTCAAACCCATCAAATTGTTTGTCTTAAAATGCAGTAACCTCTGGATGGCTACTCATCTGTATTCTGAATGTTAACTTATCTTAAAAATTATTTTGCTTAGATTTACTGAAAAGCACACTATTTCTAAATGAATAAAAAACAGGAAAATCCTAAAGTACTTCATAAATCAAGTATATACAAAGTGATTTGTCATAAGAAAAAGTCTCCATCTTCTTCAGCAACCTGAAATAATATAAAATGAAAAATACACCAAGTTACCAGAACAAAAATGTGGAACATTACATGTAAAATGCACACTTTCTGCCTTTCTTAGTCCCTTTTATTATATACAACTGAACTCATTTCATCAAATTTCATAATATTTCAACTCCTTGGGTTTTCATTAGGTAGGAAATTTGTACCCCAAGGCCATATGCAGCACCAAATTTTGTGTGTGTGTCTGTGTGTGTGTGTGTATTTCCCCCTAGAATATTATCCAACTACATTGTCTAAAACCTGGTAGAAAATAAGTTCTTGTGTATGTATCTGCTTTGTGTTATCATACTGCTGCTCTGATAGCTTTGTCCCCAAAAACATTTTAAACACAGTTGTAATAACCAAAGGGTATCCACCCCAACTTAGTTTATGAATACTATTTTGTTATTACTTGCTAACTCTACTTTTTTTAGGCTGGTTTGTAAATGGTGGCATCATTGAGATGGGGACGATTACAATGTTTTTGTATTCTTTGTTTAAAATTACACCAATTGCAAATCATTTTGAGTGCAGAACAGCTGTTTTTACTAGAAACTGGTACAACTGAATATTTAATTATTTGTATACTTCTGTTTGATTATGAAATATATTACTAAACTCTAAAAACAAATGCAAGAATTAAGGATTCCAGCACTGCAAATTAGAAGAAAAATTGCTTAATAGAACAGGATGAGACACGACACAACACAAATGCCTCACCTGCCCAAATAATACAAGTATTTAGTGGCTTCAGTCTGCTGAAGACATATGCAGAAGTTCTAAATTAAGATGTTTAGTACTGATAACTCATGGAAATCTCTTGCACTGGGCAGCCCTTACAAAAAGATAATAGTTGTGGTTTCAAGAGTTTTCAATGAGTATTATTGGTTAATTTAAGTGACATAGAATTTTTAAAAACTACTTTGTTTTGAAAACCAAACCACATGACTTCCCCAAATCTATGAAAAGTGCCAATTGAGTGCAAGTGAGCATTTATGTGACCCCAAAAAGATTGTCAATCTGTGCTCTATAAGAGTGGTTATGGAACAAAAACTTCTATGTATTATTAAAAATCTTGCTGTTATTAGCATTAACTGGGAAAAATAGCCCTTCATATAGAAATAATTAGTGTACCGAAGTGCCTCAGATGGGATGACATAGATAGTTCATCCAAAATCTGTGATCCATGAATCCTGAACAAATGAAATTTGGAAAAGTTGTGGCTGCTTCAGGCTGTTGCTACGCTTGTGGGCTGGTGGTAAAATTATCTTACTAAAATAATCTTCAGTTTGGTAAAATTACCTTCATTCTGAATGTGATGGTTTCCTAGCCACTCTTGCTATCCCTTATTTTCTCCCCCATCCAACAGCAACAAATTGATGCATCATGTGTCTCGTAAAAGAAGCAACAACCTTAAGGTGCCTATAGAAAATCTTGTATATTTTTATTGTTCCTTTCACAGGCACACAAACATGTACATGTATTTATATCATATCTTTGTTCAGGAATTCAAGGCACAAATACAATGCTTCAACCTCTTACATTTCTTCATAACCTTGGGAGTAGGTTGGGCAGAAAGTCACTAAGTGAGGTGCTGTGATATAGTAGAAACCGAATCTCTCTCTCATATAAGACAAATATAGTAGTCACTATATCTTTGCTCATTCTGTTTCATTTTCCAACTGTTTCCTACTCTGAAATTAAATCTAAACCGACCCTTCTTTCAGGTGCTAGAGATCAGGTAGACTGGTCCTATCCTGGCCCTCAGGAGGTCATGTGATCCTATTTTTAACAGCTTCTTATAGCTCAGTAGAAAATCTGGCAGGGAGTCTTAAACTGTTCTGGTGAGAACAACAACATACAACATTGTGGCAGAAAAAGTAAATTAAAATGAAATATCAGCATAATTATGTCATGGGGGAAAAGAGGGGGACGTCATGGTCAAAAGATGACATCAAAGTTATCTTCAAGGATGTGGCAAGGAAAACGAGAAATGAAATATGAGCATGCTGTACATCTCTAAAATCACAAGGAAGACACAAGAAAAGTTGGAGGATGAACGGAAAATTCAGCTCAAGAATATGTGGCGAACACTAATTTGCAAAAATTCTTCAGTGCTACAATATCCACAATGAGCACAGCAAAATGCATGACATGCATTATGTAATATTTCTGCTGATGTTGGTGCCATGGCCAAAATCTGTCCTCACTTTCATGCTTTCCTGGTCCCTGGACAAAAATGCCAATTTTTGTGTATTAAGAGAAAGGACAGACAATTTGTAACTGTTACGTAATGAACTCCTCAATTTACCTGTTGCAAACTAGTTCAAGAAAAATATCAGACAATACAACTATATCTTCCAAGTGACATCCTATGGTGCCAAGAACCGTTCTAGCAAGGAATTAATAGAATCCTTCTGTGACTATGCAATGGGAAATCCTTCTTTATATTGAACATTTAATGCCAGACCTCAGTCAACAACCCAAATTTATTTAAATTACTTCATGCATTCTTAAGACAGTGTAGAATTGAGAATGAGTATAGTCTGTAATGATGGAATTCAACATGAAAATTTTAAATTATAGGAAGAGGAGGAGGGCAGATGAAGAGAAGGGGAGGGAATGGGAAGGAAGGTAGCATTCCAGTGGTCCCTGGCAGCTTCCCAGTGGGGATGTTAGTAGGATATTGGAAGTCTTCTCCTTCCATAATTTTTTTTCCACCCTTGGATCTTCTGTTTCTCTGGGTAAGAAAATATTCCTAAAATGATGATGCATCAGAGCATAGGTTAACTAGTTTCTAATAAAATTAGGTTCCTGATGGATCATTTTTGTAAAGTAGAGAAATTTATGAGTTATTGCATTTATTTTCAGGCTGCAAAAATCTGCAATAATATGCTGTTAGCCATCAGCATGATTGGAACTGCTGAGACCATGAATCTTGGAATCAGGTGTGTTGAATTTTACATTTGCTTTATTTTGATTACATTTAAGTGACTGGCCCTTTTATAATGGTACAATAATGTTTCAAAAATTTAGAGTAGCAAACATAGCACAACTTTAGTATTTAATATTTTTTAAAACCATTGTTAACTTAAAAGTTTTAATGAACAGGGACACTCTGCAGGGCTACAAAATAGAAGTGTATTTTGATAAAATATTGTATTTTTTTGAATATGCTCCGAAGTATAAGACGCACCTAGCTTTTGGGGAGGAAAACAAGAAAAAAAAACTTGCTTCTGCCTCCCAGCAATTTGCCTACTTCAGCAAACAGCCTGGTCAGCTTCAGCACAGCCTGATTTAGCACAAGCAACTGATTGTCGATTTGATCGGCCTCCCGACGATCAGCTGTTTCAGGCTGCAAGGATTGCTATTGCCTACTGCCCCCTCTGTGTGCTCCTTTTCATCCTTTGCATGCCTCATTTTCAGCCCATTCCAGATGGTGGGGATCGGAATGGGCCAAAAATGGGGCACATGAAAGCCAAAAATGGGATTTGGAAACAAAAAATGGGGTATGCAGAGGTGGCAATAGATGATGGCAATCCTTGCAGCCTGAAACAGCTGATTGTCGGGAGGCAGATCCAACAATCAGCTGCTTGTGCCAAATCGGGCTATGCTGAAACTGACCAAGCTATTTGCTGCAAGAAGGCAAATTGCTGGGAGGCAAAGGCTGAAAGGTGGGGACCGAAGGGTGGGCTGGGCTTCAGAACATTCGCTATATAAGATGCAGAGATATTTCACCCACTTTTGGGGGGGGGTGTCTTATACACCAAAAACTATGGTTATGTGTAGTAACTCCTTTTTCTTATTATCAGATGAAACATGTAGCTCTGTTTAGGTCCCATACTGTTTATTCATGTATTATAATCCATCAGGAACCAATTTTTTGAATGCAAGATCAGAGTTTAGCAGGTACCCAGTTGAGCCAAAAACAGCTCACAAGCCATATAGAGTCTGAACCATAGACTTAACAGACTGTACCAAAAGAAACGTGCCATAATAAGTTCTTACTCTTAAAAGCAACTTTTGGGTGTTCAATTAAAAAGTTATATTGTTGTTAAAAGGCTGGTTATATTTGAAAAAATAATTAATTTTTCTTCATATAAATTTGTATATAGACACATAATATACATTTCAGTTTGAAATTTGTTGTTGACATTTTGGCCCTAGTTTTTGTGTCTCTGAATTTTCACAGCATGATTTTAATACACTTAAGTGCATCCTTTCAGCCACTTGCTGGAGACTAACACGTTACCACCACTGTGAAGTCTGATACTAAAGAATAAATATCTGGTTTGGCTTTATTTGTTTGTTTGTTTATTTATTTAAAAAGATACATGAATGTGATAAATACATGGAAACAGACATGCACCCAAAAGACAGGATAATGGATTCACATTTCTTTTTAATTACCATATCAAGATGCAGTTGTTTTATTGAATTGCCCTTGTCTCAGATGTTAGACTATCTTGACCTATTAAGTTGTCATGTTGTAATTGAGATAAAAGAGGAATTTGCTTTGCATCAGTGCTAATTGGTTTATCAATATCCTGTACCATTTACATTTTAAAATTGAGCATCTGTAAGATAGGAAAATGTATCTTTAACAAGCCATAACAAAACCCATAGATGGTTTACTGCTGCTGTAATTGAGAATTGCAAAGCTGTATCATAGTTTTAAGCCATAGTTTGCTTAATAAAAAAAATCAATCACCTATGACTTCAATGTATTTAACTGAAGTAGAAACTCATATTGTCAGCTATAAAAGAAAATGTTCAGCTAGCACAGAATACTAAAAGATCTGACAGCCTCATATGCAATCTTAATTGATGTTTGCAGCTACTGCAACATGCAGGATCTTTCTTGCTTTTAATTTTCTAACTTGAGGTGTATTTTCCCTCTCTATTATCTAAATTAATGCTTTGGATTCAACAGTCTATTAAAATTCTGAATGAATTAAATGATTAATTATTCATCCCAGTGTTAGGTGACACACATACTATAGAACCTATCTATATCACGAGGAATCTTTTCTGAAATCTAAATTCTGCTTTCCTCAGTTATTTTCACATTGGAATTCACTTGTGTTGAAATTGTTGCAATGCCAGTGATTGTAATTTTTCTAATGTATTTCTTTTTATTACATAAAAACTTAACATCTCTAATCTATATTTCCCAGTCTACAAAACCAATCTATGTTTTCCAGTCTGCAAAACTGAGTAATAGTTCTTCCCATTTATGTGCATTTTCCATGCAGTCATTGTTTTTCATTGTAAAATGCCAAATACCTCTTTGATGGTAGTGTCAGCTGAGGAGAAGCATGGATGAATTAAAGTGCAGAATTCAATAGTAGGCCTTAATGAGGAGAAAGAATGCTGTTATACAAATGATCCATGTTAGAAAAACTACTTTGATTCTGCACCTTACTCTTAATTCTAAGAAGCACTCTATGTGATAATGTTCTTTGCTAGAAAAATAGTGAAAAATAGTTTAATGTGCATTTATGCCCATGAATACCAGTAAGTTGAGCACTCACCTACTTTCTTCAAGTAGTTCAAAGCCCACTGAGAAATGAAGCCTTCTGCTATCAATTTATTTTCAGTCTGACAACTGTGTTTCTGAAGTGACAGAATTCTCCTCTAATAAAATTCATGTAGCAGTTACAATTTATAGAGCTTTCACAAGATTGAAAAAAGAAAATTGTATTTGCAAGTATGAATTTCTCTGTAGTAAATTCTTTCTGGAATGAATAAATTATCATGATATGACTATATTCATGTTCAGTCCTGTTTATGTCAGTAGACTGTTTAAGTAAATTAGACTTTTTTAGAATCATTTTTGTTTCTTCACCTTTAATGTGTGCTTTTTTAATTTTAAAATTTGAAGAGTGTAGTGTATTATTTTTGTCATTTATAAGCATAACATAGCATATATACCTTTTGTGGATATTTAGGTTCATATTTAAAACACAGTTTTAATGCATTGTGTTTTTAAAAGAAGGGAGTGATATAGTTGTCAGCATAAGATTTGCTGATGCATATAATAAATTATGGCAGCTAGTACTTGCCTGTGAAAGTTGAAAGTTGTTGCATGAACTCATGGCATGGGGAAATTTCTGTCCAATGGCAGATCCTTACAGGTCTTATATGGGAATAAGAACAGGAAGTGCTGGAAATGGAGCTAGGAGAGTATTCCTTTGAAAACTGAAGGTTATATCCTGCAAGGCTTGTTCACTACAGAACAGGGTCTATTAAAAGAACAGGAGTCTTATGAATATGTCTATCATGCAACTTACAGCTTGGAACATCTCTCAGCGCAGTTTTAGGATGCTCTGATAGACAGAACGAAGGAAAGCCGAAGTTTGTTTATGGAGAATTTGATGTATTCCCATAGAACTCTTATGTATTTATTTTTAATTGTTTTTTAATTTTAAAAATTAAGTTGTAAATATACACATCTTAAAATTTAATTATGTAAATACATAATTTTGCTCATCTTTATTATCCAAATAATACAATTTGAAGAAAAACTATCAGTGAAATAAAATCATTATCATCTGATGCACAGTTTTCATTTCACTGTTCATTTTGTTACTACAAAAAGATTGGGAAATGATTATGAATTTCAAACTGGGCACTAAAATTGAAATTGCTTAAAAATGGGAATGACTGCCATCAACAAGAAAATCATTGATGTGGTTATAGAGCCAGTAATTATGGTGAATTTGACATAATAAAACAATTTAAGAAAGGTTTGCTCAAAATAATTTTTCCTGCCTTCCTTTGGTGTAATAAAACCAAAGTGGTTTTATTATATTATTATATGGTCAATGGAAAACATGGTCAATGAAGTTACCAAGATCTTAAAGTTATTAAGATTATAACAAAACAGATGTATGGGTAGATATATTTATAATTTAATAATACTATTCTCTTCAATTATAGTGGAATGGTCTTTGAATTCTAGTAATTCCATTTCTTTAGTTGCATTGTATACTATTTTCTTAAATCCATAATTATTAGTAACCTGTAAAGTTAAAAGAACAGTTTGATTTGCATCTGCAATGTATTCCAAGAGCACTTTGTAATTCAGGAAGTTAACAACATATTAGTAAAATCCTTATGCCTTTCAGGTTAAACAGCGAGTAATTTCTGTACTGGCAGTCTTCAACTTATGACTATAATTGAAACAAAATTTTAATCACTAAGTAATGCAATCATAATACGTGATATCATATGACCACATTGCATAACAATGGCAATCCCAGCACTCTGGATTGGTCTATTAACTCTAGACATGCAGGTTGTTAACTGGAAAGTGGAAGATATCCCAGGTAAGGAGCATAGGTGTGAACTAAGATGAGTGCTGGAGGTTCTAGGACATGCAGTGCAACCTGGGTACAAGTTGCGGGTGTGTGGCATAAGCACATGGAGGTCGGGAAAAGAATACACAGCAGTTCGGGATCTTTTTGGTGTGCCATTCAAGGAGCCCAGGAGTTGCAGTGCTTGTGAACCTATAGGCCTCAATGCTGACAGCTGGCTTGCCAGCCTGGCTGAGGTGCAAAGCTCCACGCTGGGAAGCATCAAAGGCTTAAGAAGCCCCAACACTTTTTCCAAATAATATGCAGCCTTTTTGTAATTGCATGTGACTGTCTCATGAGGCTTTGTATGTTGCATCCAATTCAAGATGGCCTCTGAAAGACCCAGTGTGATCAATAACTGCATCAACAAGCTGCTAGACCAGGTATGCTTGGTCACCAGTTAGAGCAAAAAGGCAGGAAAGATCAGCTAAGACAGCAAGGGCCACAGTGTGCAGAAAGCTAAAAGGGTATTGATGGGGATGGAAGGAATTGAAGTGCCTTTGTGTTCATTAAGTGTGGATAGCTACCAAACAGCCAGACTTTTATCCCATGACCATGAAGCCACTGCAACAATTGTAAATTTCAGGACTTGTAGGTGTATTTTTTCAGCACTTTGAACAATCACTGAACAAATAATTGTAAAGAGAATATCTGTATCTGAGTTATGGCAACTTATAGTAAAGTAGCAAATAGTCCCCTCTGGCTCCATTAATCCAGAGTAAGAAGTTACTTACAGGTAGTTCTCGACTAGCAACCATCTGTTTAGTGACCATTCAAAGTTACAACAGTCCTGAAAAAAAGTGACTCATGACTATTTTTCCTACTTACAACTGTTGTAGCATTTCCATGTCCACATGATCAACTGGCATGTATTCATGACAACTGCACTGTCCTGGGGCCATGTGATCATCTTTTATAACCTTCCCAGCCAGCTTCTGATAAGCCAAGTCAGTGGGGAAAGCCAGATGTGTATGATCCACTTAATAACTACAGTGATTAACAACTGTGGGAAAAGGTCAGGAAATGAGGCACAATTCATTTAACAACTGCCTTGCTTAGTAACAAAAATTATAGTCATAAATTGAAGATTACCTGTATATAGGGCTCAAATTGCCTCTTTGTTCCCCTAATTTTCCTAGTTCCCCTTTAGAGTATTTTCTGGAGCTTTTAAAATCTCAGCTGTTGCAAAGTAGGTTCAGCCAATATCCCAACTTTGGCAAATGACAAACTGGTGAAACTGGTGTGGCTGTCTCATTCATCATTTCCTAATTTCCTGGTTCAGAAGCTGCTTTAAACGAAAGAACTTCCAATATCATATTTGCATTGCTGCATTCTTCTGTGAAATAAATTTTAGATTAAAAAAATAAAAATAATCATAATTACATGCCACAACATAACACGTACATTTAGAATTTTGAGAATATGCTGGAGATGTGTCCAGAAAAAAAAGCCATTTGGTGAGGGGAAATCCACCAAGTACTAATACAATATTTTATCAGAATACTTCTAGTTATATTCTTTTCCCTAATCAACAGCAATATTCATGCTGCCACTTCTGTGATTTTTCCGGGCAAGTGGGTATACTTCTAAATAATGCATTAAGCTGTAACCACCCTCCATGTTTATTTTCTAAGGATGATGCTGTGGCCCATTTGGGTCTCAGAAGCATTCTTTCAAATAAAAATTATTCTAGGAATTGTCATTTCACTATGCAATATAGCAACTTTCCTTTTGTATTTTTTTCAAAAAACAGAATAGTGGAAAGTAATTAGGGAAAGGGTTTAGAACTCTCTGTCAGCAGAGTAACTTTAAAAATAAAACAGAACAAAACCAAATTTGGCATGGTGGGAGACCCTGACAAAATAAATATCAAGTTAAAAAATGGCTTGGGGCTGAAGAGGAAAATATTCCAGAAAATTATCTCCTAATTTTTCTTTTTTTCTGGTACTTTGACTCAGCCACATGCAACTCACCTTGTGCTTTTCAGTTGCACACATACACAAGACATGGAATATAAGGGGGAAAAAGCAATAACACATTCATATAGATACAGCACATTGCTTGGTCTGGTAATGTCCTCCTGCTATAGGAAAAGTTGTAACTAGTGAACCAGGCAGAATAGAGCAAAGCCCTTCAGCCAAGGCCTCTATCTGCCCATCCAATAACATAGTTTTGTGCAGCTTCACCTCATTTTTCTGAAGCCAGTCCCAAACTGTTGATAGGAAGAAGTCCAGTCTATGGCCCTCTTTTGAGGGGTGCCACAGACCTCCATGCTCTTCCTACTCCTTTTTAACATATACATGAGGCTGCTGGTGTTGGGCCAAAAACCAAGAATGATACATTATAATTTTTCCAACTGAGTTCTTTCACACCTATAGACCAAAACTTTCCAGACTTAGGACTGTATGGTCTTCATCTACAATCTAAAGTAGGGAGGGGATATCTTAACCCTCTTTCTCTCACATGTAACATCCAGACATAGTTACCTGTCACTCCTCTGGAATGTATCTCTGCCTCTTGGGAATCTACTTCCTTACTACATACCATTATATTGACTGAGATCATCCATTACGACAGTTTGAGGTATCAGTGTGTTGACAATACCCAATTGTATATCTCCAATTTGGATGAACTAAATGATGCTGTGGATATTCTTTTATAGTGCTTGGAGATGGTATTGCTCTAGATGGGGAACAGGCTCCAACTGAACCCAGGTTGAAATAGAAAAGCTATGGGTTGCGGACTTTTGTCATTTGGGGTTCTTCTCTTTGGTCTTGGATGCCCCAGATAGATACAGTGTATAATCTGGAGATCCTCCTCAAGCAATCATGGCTAGGAGGGCCTTTGCTCTATTTTGTGTGTGTGCAAGTTGCAAACTTTCCTGGGTCAGGAAGCTCTTCAATCATTCATCCTCTGATCCTCCTCAATTTGAACTACTGTAGTATACCCTATATGGGGCTACACTTGCAGAAGTGGACCCCAGTGGCCATTTTAGAGCAATTTTCCAACAAACAGAAAGAGATTCTCAGATATACTATTATCTGTTTAAACAGTCCAACTTCCTGTTTATGTTAACCATGAATCTTTATTTAGCATGCTTTCTTTTATAATTCTGTGAACCTTCTACGATACTCCAACGTATTTTCTGCTGCTCATGTCTGGCAGAAATTAAGGCGTATAAGTATATATAAATAGTTTGAATTATGGTCTGTCTTATTTTAATAAAAAATTTGTGTAAAATAAGAAAATATCTTTACCATTGCTTATGATAATTTTTTTTAGTATTTTCACTGATATTATAAATATATTAGTATACATTAATCTTATTCTTTTTAATGTGATTTTTACTACTGTTTAGTTCTTTACTGTGGCTGGCCTGCATTTCAGGTGGATGGCATTGTAAATAATATATGTTTAATCTATCTATTATCTCTTGTTTGTCTATCCATACATCTATCCATCCATCCATCCATCCATCCACCACATTTCTATACTGCCTGTCTTATCTAAATTTTGGGCAGTTTACAATAAAATTTTTGATTCATTGTTTTAATATCGTTTCCATCATTTTGAGATAGGACATGTCTAAAGTCGAAAATTTGAACAAACATAGAAAATAGAATTTCCTATCTCCTTCAAAAATATATTAAAAAGAAAATTGTAGATCTGCCCATTTATTTGTGATATATTCAATTTTCACTATGGTTACCTTCATTGTTTCTCCTCCCTCCTGCCCCCAATGTATGAATTATATCTCTTAATCAAAAGTTTGCTATGAAGTAACTAGCATAAAGACATAATCACAGTCAAATTAAATTCTGTTGAATAATCTATTGAATAATCCATATAGTACTTTAAATCATAATATTTAAATTCCTACGTTATGCTAACAACCTATTAAAAGATTGTTTAATTTGGGCTAAGGTATTGCATGAGTCCATGTAACTCTTTTCAAAATAATCCAGTTGTTGCTTATTAAACCACCCATGATTAAAACAAGCCTTATCCTAACACAAATGTCTGAACCTGGTCACTTCTGTATTTATCTGGTGTTTCATGCTTTTTGACATTTTACAACTAAAACATGAAGCTTAAAGGAGGGGGGAAATTGTCCTATGAAGCATTTAAAAGGTAAGTGTTGATTTTGTGTCCCAATTCCTACTTTCTCTCCAGACTCTCTCTCCTCACGCCAAAATGTGGAATACCTTGGTAGTTGCAAAATGTATATGTGCATGCTCATGCTGTTGCCATGTCCAATGGCAAGTTATTATGTAGATTGACAGACTGTCATTGTTTTGATGGTTTGAGCAGTATATCTCTTGAACAGGAATAGAGCTCTTATGCAGAAAGTATTCTATGTTCTGAACCAATTTACAGGGAAACAGCAATAACATTTTATCATGGTTGAGAGCTGCTTCCTATTAAGCTTGCCCTTTCAGATACCTGTCTTGGATTAATTTGTTGATTTCAAATGGAAACTCGGTCTTCTCCACTGAAGCATGACTTTTGAGGATAGACTTACTGAATGGCAATTACGGTATATTCTATCTGCTTTAAACCATTACCAGCTATGGGCACAGTGGAAGACAGAGGACTTCTGCAATAACAGATTTATATGTGTCTAATTCTAGCTGTCAGTTATCTACGCACCAGTAGATGAATCCTCAGAAAGATAAAATGCAAAACATCTCCAACTTGCTCCTTTTAATGATATACTTGCTACAAGAGATAAAAGGGAGGGGGACAGAAAAGAAGAAGGGTCTTGAATACCTTGAAGGAAACTGCATTGGGTGATTTTATTTTTGACCTTTTCTTCTAGAAACAAATATTAAAAATATATTGACTATATCTAGATCATCTTGTTATTTTCAAGTGTGAATTAACCTCACTTATAAAAGTGTACCTGGGATATTGTTTGGCTGAGGGCTACATATTTCTAGTGAGGGCTTCACTGTACTCTGAACTTTAGACCATGCACAGAATGTATTGGTATATTGCATGATTTCACATATGGTTTAGGTATGTTTTGTTCCTCCCCCTCCAATTAACAAAATCTCATGAGATTCCTATCCTGTGAAATCTCGTAAGATTTCAATCTTACACAAAATTTCAGAAAAATAAATCCAAATTTAACATGAGATCTGGTCATGTCATGGAACTATATCCTTCTTTAAAAATCAGTAAAAATATGGAGTTTACAAGCATTATTGACAGACTACTATATTTTTTTTGTTGATCTTGGAAATAATGTTGCTAAGTCCTGAAATTCAGTAAAGGATCTTTGGTGTCTTAAATCCTTTTACAATAGAATTTGGTTCTGGGGAAAAATATAATGCCCAAACAGTTAAATTCTGAACTTGCAAACTTGAGTAAAAGCATCCTGATATCTCCAAGTGTTGTTGTTAACATTCAAGTCATGCTAAACTATATTCCATTAATCTAACTATGGGTATCTAGATATTTCTAATTTTGTGAGATCCTTGAATTATGTTGATATGGAGTCATTAGAAGTTTGACGCCATACAAGTTTAATAAATTATTAAGTGCAGAGCATTTTGGAGCCAGGCAGTCAATAAATTAAATAAATAAATAAAATATAAACAGGAAGCCATTTACAGGCATTGTGGTGTTATATACATTTAAGATAAGACTCCTTTTGTGGGATCCATCCTTAACTTGGCATCTGTTTTGTGTTACTAGAACTGAACATTTAAGACTGCATTTCAGATGCACTAGTCCATTTCAATGTGTTCTTGAAAGATATATCCATCAAGACTACATATGCTTCCTATTCATTTAGATAATCTTCACAAGGATTACTTTCAGAATTCTATTTGTCAGAATGAAGAAGTGGAAGAAACTTTGCCAAATCTAGTGCTTCATTCATCGAATTTTCTTACACAAGGAAGGATTTCCTGGAACATTTCTGACATTTGATAAAGAGCTTTTATATCTGTCTTGCAATTTCTGAAAAGTTTTCTACAAAAAAGACTTCTATTTTATTCTCTGATTTTTTTCAATGAAGTATTTAATGGTGATGGCTTTTATTTAGTAAATATATAGCAATAGTGAAGAACACTACTACCGTTGATATTATCTGTTATAGATCTTTCTGTCATACTACATCTCTATGGCTTTCCAATATGAAAAGGGCCAATGGAAGAAATGTTTTCTTTGGGGAATTAATTGAAGAATGACCTGCAAGGGAAGCTTCAGACTGTTTAGATTATAATGAACAGTAATATACAAGCATACTCTTTGACTACATTATAATATAAAAAGCATGATAATACCATGTTCCGCTCAATTCACTGAAATTCTCTCTTTTGAAAGAAATTCCAGAAGTGATTTCTTTTCAGAATGTTTTTCAGAACAGATAGGGAATTTTCTGCATAGTGTTTATTTTTCCTTATGGATTATGACTTTCTTTATATTTTATATTGATAATTGTTGTAAAGCAACCTCTTCAATGAACAATATCATTCATTATGAACAATAGCAACAAGGTATAATTAATATTCTTTCTGTTGGAAAAAATAATTGGAAATCAAGCGATAAGTACATTTAAGGTAGAAAAATAAATTGTTAGAATAAGGGGTAATATAATTTATTGTTCTAGTGTTTTAGCTTTGCTGCTTTTTATGTGGCATCCTATAAACACAGTCACTGAAAAATCCATCTTTTAAAATGAAAAGGGCATTATTTTGTTGCAAGCAGTATAATACTGGAAGAAGTTTTCATTGTAACTTTCATTCGTTACTATATCGCATTAATTATATGAATGCATTGCTTTTTTGTGAAGTAAATTATAAATGTGAACATTTAGAAATAAGCTCCTAATTAATTTACTTTCCTCCAAGTTTATATATTCAATTGCATCCTATACCATTTCCTTTCTATAATTATTTTTATATCCATCTTTTATATCCATCTTTAAAAATGTTTACATTTGTATAGTTGGTTATATTTCAATTTCAAAATGTTCTTGCTTTTCATTATAGGGAGTATAATTCTTATGAAATTGCACACAGTTAAACTGATAGCCACCGTCATGCCTGATTGTTTAAAAAAAGAATAGCCTAATCTGCTGAAATATTTTTCACTATATTTTCAGTCTGTTTCAACTGCTCTGGGGTTTGTGCCATCAGTTGGTGAGAGCAATAGAACAAATGATGTTTCTGCTTGGACAAGTTTTGTTTTACTAGGATCTGTAACCTCAGCAGTTGACCCAGAACTGTAATGCATGTCTCTGAATAGATAGGGAACATATGTAACAGAGACTTATTTCTTGAACATCTGAATATAATAACTGTTTGATAAAAGGAAGCTTACTGTAGGATAATTTCCCTTTGTCTTAATATAGTAGCTTATGCTTCTGAAATATCTTTCGAATCATATTTTCTTATATAGAATGACCAAAGGGAGCTATTAATTCTGAAGAATCTTTATTTTGTGTCTGGCAATTCATCTAATAACATGCATGACCAGTATGAAGGATTGATGACCTTTAATTTAAAGAAGATTCTTCCTCTCAATATCATCCCTCTAGATCATTTTTCAAGTCTCCCAATGAATGTAGAGAAATGACAACATAGTGTCAACATATAAAAAGAAGTCATTCATGACATGTGAATTTTGACATGAACACTTCTCTTCTTTTGACCTTTGACAGGTTAGGGCTTGACCCAAAGCTTCTGGCCAAAATCTTAAATATGAGTTCAGGCCGTTGTTGGTCAAGTGATACATACAACCCTGTGCCAGGAGTAATGGATGGGGTACCTTCTGCTAATAATTATCAAGGTGGCTTTGGAACAACCCTTATGGCTAAGGTATGTATCTATATCTATACAAAAATAATATATATTGGTGTAATAAACAGAGTTTATTTTTTCAAACAAATGTTTCTTTTGAGTATTTCCTTCTGAACTTCAAGTTAATATGTAGAATTTTCTCCACTATGCTGACATACTTAAGATGAATTAATATCTATTTCTTTATATTTTGTGGTCCGTCATTATTCTGCTTAGTATATCTCATATACACAAAAGCATCCAGTATTAGTGCAATTCATTCTCATTAGAGAATGTTGAAAAATTACCATTTTTAAAAAAAGAAAATGATCATGGTAATGGTAATGGATTTTCATGTGTATGTATTATGTACGTATATCTCTATGTGGATAGATAGATGATAGACAGACAGACAGACAGACAGACAGATAGATAGATACACACACATACATACAGATATATTGATGATACATAGCAATTATGGGAATGTTTTGCTACACCAACCCAATTTCTGAACACATTCAACATGAGAAAAATTACTCCATTTTGAAATTCCATGGGATCTAACTGGGTAAAGTTTGTCATGCTAGTCTTCTGTAGATTTTCTGCTGGTTTTCCGAAGAGCTTCTATCAAAACAATAGTTAAGTAAGAGGATTGGATTAAGGGTAAGAATGCAACCCAAATAAACATCTCAGACAAGCCTCTCCCTGGTTCTCACAAAGATAAAGACAGACAGGGAAACAAGATTCTGTTACTGTAGTTGTGCAAGATTCTGTGCAATATTCTGTTACTGTAGTTTTACAATAAAAGTAGTATTAGCTTACATGACATTAGATTCCTAGATTTACCTTGAAGCTGACAATCACATTGCTTTTCTTCAGAGATATGTTCATTATTCCAGCTTTTTCTAGAAATGATAAAATGGCATAGTTAGAATTAGTGAATTCAAGTTTCCATTGCCTTCTGGAAAGCTAGACTCTGGTTGGAAGCTATTTTAAGCTGGGCTTTCTACAAAAAAGGCACATATCTACTAACATTAAACGAAAGGACATGGAGTATATCCATTCTGTCTGACATAATAGGATGTGCCATTATTCTGAAGGCAAGGTAATCTGGCAAATAATGCCGTATACAGTTTTAAAGGTGATAAGCAGCATGTTGAATTCAATGCAGAAAGCACCGGGTGCCAGTGCAACTCACATGAAAATAACTTAGACAAACTACAAGATACCAAAAACTGTATGCACCACTGCATTCTGGATTAGTTGCAAATCTGATTGTCTTCAGAAGTATCCCCACGTAGAATTCATTGCAGTAATCCAACTAATCTAATTTCATTTTGTCAATATATTTCATTTCATCTAATATATAAGTGACCATGAGCAAGCTTTTCAATTTTTTAGTAGGAATTTTTCTAGCTACATATTGAACTTAAGTCCTTTCATGCATTTTTAAATAATTTTCTAAGGAATAGTGGACCTCAATATTACTATCATATTTGGTAATATATATTACTCTGTAATAAATACATGTTTTTTTTCTTCTCTCACTCAAAATATTTTCCTTATTTTTAGGATCTTGGCTTGGCCCAAATTTCTGCCACCAACACCAAATCTCCAGTCCCACTTGGATCCCTAGCCCATCAGATTTACAGGATCATGTGTGCCAAGGGTTATGCCCAAAAAGACTTCTCATCCGTATTCCAGTTTTTACGGGAAGAAGAAAACTTGTGAAATCTCTATTGACTTTTAACTAGAGACATTGTTTAAAAAAATATGTATTTAGAGCCTCTTTCAGATTAATCAATAAATACATGAGTTTAATCAAAGATTAAATTTAATCATGATTTCACCTATTTTCTGTATTTAAAGTCACAGCTAACTCCAAGATTTCCTATCATTTCAAATACTGTGGAATTCTTTTTAATAATTTATATATCTTGCTTTTTAAAAAGTGCAGTAGCAAGATTTAAAGAAAACTCAGTATATTTGTATTTACTTACCTACTTCCAAATAATCCTTTTCCAAGCTTGTTATGAATTTGGGATGAATTTTAAGTTGGATTGCAAAATGGACATGGCTACTAGTTTGGGAACAGTTTTTCTGAACTGAATAAGTATAACAGTTAAAGAGATCCTGAACTTCCTAAGTAATATTCCAATTTACTTTAAAATAACATTATTATAATCAAGGATTAAGGATAAAATCTGTGTTAATTAATGGTTGCAATTTATTTGAAATCTGGTGCTTATGGTTTTGGAAAGTCATAGTAAAAATAACATAATAAAAACAACATGTTTCACATTTTTTCCTCAATAGCCTAATTTTATATATTTTTAATTTTGTCATCTTTTCAACAGATTCATGATTAGTTCCTTTACTGACATGCATATATCTTTGTATTATTATACATCTAAATAAATAAATCCTTTGAAATCTAAGGTAATGATCACAAGAAGAAATATATGGGCTTATTGTGAGGGGGTATTCTCTTGCTTTTATTATGATCAGATTCTATGCATGGTCCTACCAATAAAAATGCATTTGAAATGATAAATGATAAATTAGACCAAGAGAATTAAAGACCTGTCTTGCCTAAACAAGAACACAAAGTATAAAGATCTGTTGATTGGTGTGTTATTAAATTTCAATGTTGGTTTGCTAAGAATGCAGTCAAAACTATTAAAATGGATAACTACGATAGAGCATATATAAGACCATTCTTTATTGTTAGAGTAATTCTTGAAACTCTGCATGAAGAGAAATAATAAACATTAATCAGAATTGCCTGATCACCATAGCTTTTAACAGGGCAATTGATCAACCTACAAATTATGAATACTCCTATAAAAATATAATGAATTACCAACAGAATTGGATCTCTTTAGAACATGTTCCCCATTTTTGTTCCTGTCACCATGAGTCCTAAAACTACTAGTTGTCCTAGAACTGAAGTAATACATTTTTATATAATCCTTTTTATAATTAGCTATAATTATTCAACTGATTTCAGATCACTCTTGTGAGGGTTTAAGTGTGGTCAAAATGAACAATATGGCAGCAGAAAATTTGCTGGGTGATTTAAAATATAGGGTCAAAAAGACTGAAGAAAGTTCTCTGCTCTAACAAGATGATAGGGCAGATTTGATAAAGACCGCACATAAACACATAGAACATATTGGACAGTAAGCAGTCAAAGTATTCCAACTAAGAATTCTAGAAATATGAAATGGGTGAAGCTTCCTCTTTCATTTTGATGCTATAGGGGGAAAATACAGCCTGTTAATTAAAGGTACTTAGAACAGAGGTAGAAGACTTCCTTTTCATGGAGTGGATTCCTTATTAGATTGGAGTACTCAGTTTCATTTCCCAAGCACTACGTGGGATTGTTTCTATTATTTTTTTTTATAATTAGGCATTCTACACAATCAGCTATAAACGTGAAATAAATTTTGAGTGCTTAATTTTCTACAGTGGTATGATAAAAAAAAAACAAAAACTACAAATAGTAGATTAAGAGTTTGTCTTCTTCCAGTCAACATTTTCCAACTATTTTTTTCTGGAGTTTGAAAAAAAATTCCAAAGCCATTTGATGGAATAGAGCCAGAAAAAAATCCTGATATATATTATTGTTTCATTAAAAGAAATGGCTATGTAGCCTTGTTGGGATAATTGCAGTTAGTTACATAGCATGGATTTTGTTGCTAAACAGTTTAACATGAAAATTTTTTAGTCTTATTATGTCTACTAATAAGTAAATTGGGATGTTTACTCACATAAATTTCTTTTGAGTTCTGTTCTGTGTTTCTTCTTTTTTTTTTTTTGAACAAATTTTATTAATTTTTTTTAAAACACATAAACCAGCAAACAAAACATAGGATGTAGCAACATAAAATATCTTTTTCTAGAAAATACATAGAATATCTTATTTAACGAGCAAGATAATTCCAACTTATCCCATTTCTATACAGGCACAATTTAATATATATATTTATCTTATCTGTTCAACATCATATCCTTTCCCAACTTCTCTTTACTGCTCCCTTTCATTCTGTTTAATTGTATTTCTTTTGCCTTAAATTATGTATATTCATTATATATAATTTCATTAGTTCTCTTCCAACATCCTTTCAAACATAAACAAACATTACACAAAACATAAATACATAAAACTTCTTTTTGGGAAGTAGCTTACCCCGGGTTAGATCTTTTTGTACAGACGTAAATCAAATTCGTGCTCACATAATATACTATTTCATATCTTAATTAACATTCTATATTTTTTATATATTTTCTCTCTTCTATTCATTCTTTTCTATTTTATTTATTTCATCTCAATTCAAATAATTATACTTGCATCTTTTGTCCGTTCTCTTTCAATCATCTATTTTTCCTTCCTTTCTAATACAATATTTTCCCTGTAACCACTGGTTGAAATATGACAACTTTTTATCTTTACCCTAAATTTTACACTTAAAATAATACATACTTTCCATACTGATTCTGCTTTGTACATTCTAAGTACTACATTTCAAAATAATAAGACAAACACATAATATTAAATTTAGTAAGTAATAGTAACACCAAAAAAGGAATATTGGGTTTATAATATAATAAAAGCAATATTTCATAGTAAATTAAACTCTGTTATCAAACCTTAAACATTTTCAAGCTTCTCTTTAATGCATTATTAATTCATGTAATATTTTAATTTTCTAATTCAATTTCAAATACTAATATCTACCATACAATCTTATGTACTTTTGCAGAATCATTTTTATAAAATTATATCTTACCCCTTATCTCTAAAAAAACACTTGTTTTTTGGCATCTTGTTTAAAGCTTTTATGACTTCTCTTTCCTTTTTCCCTTCCTTTCTTATCTATTCTGGCTTTTTGACAAACCCCCCCCCCCCCAATCTCTCAAGTTTCATTCTCTTAATCTTCCCTCTCTGTTGTATTTCTCTTTTCTATTGCTTTCTGACATCGTATCGATTTTTCATCTTAATTTTCTTTTCCTTGGTTGCTTTTTTAAGTCCTGAATTCACCATTTCTTCACCACCCCTTACGCTTTTCTTCCTCCACTAAAAGTATCTGTCCATTAAAGATGGCTTCTTCTTCTTCTTGGTCTCAGTCTTCCTGTCGCTGTTATATTTCATGATAGGTAGAAATCACCATTTCTAAAAAGTGGGAAATAGATCCAGAAGAGCCCATGCCTTCCTGTTCCTCTTCTTTCAATTTTTGAAATTCCATTTGTAGATCTTCAAAAGATAATGCCATTTTCCCCCCTTTTTTAAAAAAACAACCCAAATATCTTTAATTTTTCAAGAAGTAGTTCACAAAGATCCCAAAGTCACAAAGCAAACCAAATCAAAACAAACAGTTCCATTTAGCCCTTTCTTCTTTATATTTTCTCTTCCTAGAGTAGGATTCAAATAACACAGTTCCAAAGTAATCTTCTAGAAGTCCATAATATCTTTTATTTTTGATTTTATAAGCTCAAAGCAGTCTCCTTCAATACAGTCTTAAAATAAATCTTTACCTTTTCCCTTCCACTTATAACAAATAATTTTTAAAAAAGTTTTTAATTCCAATGTCCAGAAATCCTTTATCCCCTTGGCTTAAAATTTCAAGTTTACCTTCTATGCCCAAGCAGGTTTTCCAGATTTCCAACTGCTGTTTCTGTGGGAAGGGAGAGTAAAAGAAAGTAACTTTCCCTTTCAGTTTTTTTTTTTTCGCCGCTTTTACAATGTTCCTTGGGAGACAATGTATCCTTTGAATGTTTCAGTTTTCAGGGTATTTAGAGGTTTCTTGTAGTCCCGGTTCAGCCAAAACTTTCACCTTCACCTGCTTCCTCCACCACAAATCTTACCCGGCTGCAGGCTTCTTTGTGGCGGCCATTGCTGACCACCGCTCCACCGCCTTGGGAAAAAGGGGTTTTTCCGGCTGAGGAGGGGGTTTGTGATACCCCCAAACCCAAATCCGGATCCCCTCTCTCTTCGGCTGCCTCTATGGGGCAGCCCTATCCTCTGGATTTGTTCGGATCGGAGGAACCTCGGCGGCGAGCACAGCAGGAATCGCGGAGGATCGCGAATTCCTGCTGCCACGAAGCCTTGCAAAACCAGAAGCCCGAGTTCTGTTCTGTGTTTCCATTCCAGGTCAATATATGCAATTGCACGATTTAGTAATTGAAACACCATCAGTTTTGTGGCAATAGGTTCTACCTAAAGAAAAAGTAGGTGGACAAAAACTGAAAAAGCCCAAATATTAGTGTTGATATATGAACACCAACTAATGCTTGGACAAAAATGATATTTCGGTGCTTTATAACATCACACAATGTTTTATACGGTCTTATAGGCAGAATTAAAGGGGAATGGAATATGTAAAAAAAAATCCCCTTGTCATTACTTAATTATGAAAGTTTGTGTAGATGGCAATTTTAAATAAATCAGCAGATAAAATTTGCAAAATATTCTGTTGGCTGGCAGTCACTTTCAGAAAAAAGGGCTGTAATCCATAATTTAAAGCAACAGAATTGTTTTGAGCATGATAGTGGTTTCAAATTGTATGAATTGTTATGTTAAATATCTGGAGATGCCATCTTGTTTATCCCAGTGTAGAGAATATGGTTTTATTTCTGTCTGAAGTTTTATACATTTTGTGAGCAATTAGTTTTTGAAGTTTTTTTTTAAGCATGTCATATTATAAAAATGTGTACTGGATGACTTTAATCTCTTAACAGCTCTTTGAAACCTAAACTAAATTGTGAAATTAATATTTAAAATGGCTATCACTGAGAAAATAGAACATTTCTGTAATAGATTTATCATTCTTGTGTCTGATTTTATAATTTATCATAAATTGTATCATAACAGAAGCACATGATTTATTAAATATATAAAACTATATTGAAGGTTTCAAATCTTAGTCCTTATTTCTGCAATTTCTTTAACCATGTTGTTTATTTCTTGATATCTAGAGTAAAAGTATACTTTGACTACTGAATTTCGTAGATGGAGTTAAAGAAAACATTTTGCATTTCTCTTCAACTTCTTGCAAGTAATATAACATAGAGTTAATTAAGTTATGTCTACTTGTTAAGTCTTGAATTCCTAGAAAAAGCAAGGCTTTTGTGAGTAACTAACCAGTAAATTAGAAAATGTACCTAATCTTATAGAAAATAAAGGTGAACTCATCAGTTGTTGAATTACAGCAACCATTCCACTGGAGTTGAGAAAGGTTATATTATCTGGGAATAGAATAAACCTCTGCAAATATTTTCTTGTTTTTTCAATATGACATATGGGGAACTATTACATAGAGGGAAGATCAAGGGGATTTCATTCAAATTCAAAACCAGAAAGGATCTTTAGTCAGTCACTCTCTTGTTTCATATGACTGTTGAACATCTGAAAAAAAGAGACCGATTATAAATGAAGGTAGGGATTATGTGGTCTATATCCTGCAGGAGAGTTAAGAGTACAGTTTAATAAACTTAAATCTGCATGTGAATTACATTTAGATTTCAGGTGGAGAAGAGATATAATTTGGAACAAACTAATCTGATACCAAGAGATACCAAGTACTGTATATCATTGGAATTGTCTTAAATATTATGGTTGTGGTTCTTATTTGAGAATTTCTTATGAGGTATCAACAATTTAACAGTTTCAGCACTTCAAACTATTCATGATATTGATAACCACCTATCAACCACACTTGATAAATAGCATTAGCAAGGAAGCTGTACAATTTTAAAATCATAGTAACTGAACAAAATCAAGAAAGAAATAAAACAAAGCAAATCCAAAATACGTGGTATATAATCAAAGAAAGTTCACATTTTCACCATTCAATTAAAATTTTACATAGAAATCATTAAGTTGTGTAAGTTCTTGTTAAATCAATCTCTCAAAAGGGAAAGCCAGCATAGAAAAGATAATTATCCCATGCTTTGGTTACCTTTATGTAAACAGTGACTTTCAGGCAGCCTGCATAAATATATCTAATGCAAAGAGAAACTATTAAAAATCATGAAATAATAAGCAAGGTATTGAATGCCAAGGATAAATATAAGAAAAGAAATAAGTATGTTTCCTCTTTCCTGCTTTGTAAAGAAATTTACTCGGGAGATAGATAATAGGTTAGATTGCAAGATTTGATTGTTAATAACTAGACCATTGTGTCTTTTGAGACACAATAGTCTATACTTCAACTGACTGGTTTCATTGTCTTCAAATAAACAACATAATAAAAGTATTAGATTTGAAAATCTTATAACCTGTAATTTAGAACATCTGCTGAGTCTTATTTATAAATTGTTGATAGTGTATGATTTGGAAACCAAAAAGTCAAAAATTGTATGATTGCATGGATAAAGAATTTAGATGCAATAACAGATATGCAGCAACTGGAATTTCAGTTGAAGAAGAATAGTCCAAATGTGATATTTAAAGTAAATCGAAATACCCTATTTCCCTGAAAATAAGCCCTATCATGATTTTTCATGGTGCTTGTATTATAAGCCCTTCCCCGAAAATAAGATTGTCAGTCAGACGGATGCATTTAGAATGGTATTTCCCTGAAAATAAGACCTAATGCGTCTTTTGGAACAAAAATTAATATAAGACCCGGCCTTATTTTTGGGCAAACACAGTAAGATCTCTTGTTATATTAATACATTTATTATATTGCTAAAACAAATAATTCATTATCTAAATATTAGAAATGTAACTAGCAGTTAGATCATTCCTTCATACTTTGAAGCAATATTGTAAAGCTCAGTTTTGGAAAATGATTCGTGCCAGAATGAATCAATTTCAGGTTCCATTTCAACTTGTATTATTTTAATTAAATTTTTCTTAAACATTAAATTATTGGCTTTGTATATAGTAACTGTTGCATTAATACTATATATCTCTTACTGAAAAGAATGTTTCATGTACTCCATGGAAGAATGGACATCCAAGCTTTCAAAATATACTTTGTTGTTCAGAATAATTTCATATCCAAAAGTAAACATTCCCAGATTCTAATTCAATGCAAACAAAATATATGTTTCCTGTGCATAAAGTCTATATTTTAAATTTATGTACTTCGTACAGCTTTAATACTGGTTTTCATTCATTTAACATGAATAGTTATTCATAAACAATTGAACCCAAATTTCTGTTGCTAGGTAAGACGGTTGTTAAGTGATTTTTGTCTCATTTTACGATCTTTCTTGCCACACTTGCCACACTTTCTTGTTAAGTATCACTGCACTTGTTTAGTTAGTAACATGATTGATAATGGCTTCCCCATTGACTTTGCTCATCAAAAGATTGAAAAAGGAATCATATGACCCCAGGACACTGCAGCCATCATAAATATGAGCCAATTGTCCAACGTCTGAATTTGGATCACATAACTGACTGTGGGGTAATAAAATGTTGTAAGTGTGAAAAATGGTCATGAGTCACTTTTTTCAGTGCTGTGGTTACTTCAAACAGTCATTAAATGAATGATTATAAATCAAGGATTACATATATAAGAAAGTTATATATTCTGGGACTTTTATAAAATAAGACTACAATTCTGTTCTGCTTATCTAGGAGTAATCTCTTTAAAAACAGTATGTAAGATTGAAAGCATATATAGAAGGGTACTTTTAAAAAATCCACTTTTTTGAGACTACATCTCTCGCTCTATTAAAACAAAGAAAACTGATCCTTACTATTTTTTTTCTTTACTGCAAGAGAACACACGTGGGCTATTCTGTGAATCAGACAGAAAAAGAAAAAAAGTCTTCCCAACTAGGACTGAAATCTGAGATACCAAATCCTTGTGCCAATATGTCCAGATTTGACAGAAGCCCCCTGAGACTCTGTTTTTGGCAGCACAGTGTGGTTTTTGTAGTTTTATTGCCAGGGCCCTGGTGGTTGGTTAAATTCTGCTTTTATGACCTAATGTAGCTCTCCAGGTTTCCACTTGAGCTGACATTTGTTTATCTGACTGTTTTGCATATTATATGACTAAACAGACAAGGGGAGCTCTGACAGGCAGGGAAATAGCTGATACTCAATCTGCTGTGAGCCAAAAGAATGGAAAGATCAGTGAGAACTTGTTGAGAAATTATCTCTGACCCCTCAAAGGAAAATAAAAAGATACATGGGAAAACTTGTTCAGATATGAGTAAGAGCAAGTTTTTGCCTTTTTTCTTTTTCAATAGAGATGTCATTTGTGAATAATGTATTATTAAGTAAACTTCCCACAAGGATTGCATGATAAGTTATGTTTGCATATGATTCAGTAATATTTTGATATTAGTATTTCTCTGATTTTTTTTCACAATTATGAAAAACCAGAATTACGCTTCTTCACCTACACTGCAATGCAATTTAGTGTGGGGAAGGGGGGAAATATACAATATTTGCAGGACTTGGCATTGTTTTCCTTTGTCTTGTAATCATACTTGGAAAATCTAGATACTAGATCAGTATAAAATATGCAAATGTGTACACAAAAACACACACATACACGGTTCTGCTATATTTCATGCTAAGTGTCATTAAGCAGTACTGGACAGTGCAAATTGAGTTTGATATCTTTTTTAAAAATCGTATACTGTATCCATAGAACCAGCAGTTGTAAATGCCTTGAATAACAATAGCTCTTTTTCAGATTGTTACAGTAGTAATGCTTGTTTTCATTTCAACCCAATTTCATATATGTTTCAATCAGGAAGGACATCACATTCAAGTTGATATGAATCTAAGTTAAATTGAACTTCAACCTCAAGGTGAAATGAAATGGTTGAAATGAGCTTCTTAAACTGGGTGGTGGAGAATATTTGAACTTTACAGCATTATAGTATAATTTGCTTTATGATAGTCTGGCTATTTGCCAATTTAGCCCAATATTGTCTAGTGTGAATCATAATTACTTTCTAGTTACTTGCCTTGGATCAATTAAATTGAGTTCCTGTCATCAGCAGGATCTCAGGCCACCATACAACTCAATTCTGATATAGTTTCTTGAAAGAGAAAGGAGCAGAAAAAACATATCATGAAACAAAGAGCAGTCCAGATTCCAGGCGCATTATTATATAGAGATAAAGATCTTGGACCAAGCAAGTACACATGAAGGAAGCTTTTAGATTTTAAAATAATCTAAAAGATTCTTAAATACAAGATGAGAGATGAGATATTCATTTCATAAAATAAATATGCATAAAACCAAGACTGGGCTATTAAATGTTGAATTCTCTTTTACTACAGTAGTCTGATACAGAGATGAAAGATAACTTAGTTTAGGTCAATTTTTAAACAAGTCTAACTCTGGCAAAGGTTTCTAGCAATTTAGATTGCATACTTTAAATTTATACTGCAATTTTTACCTTAAAAATTACGCACGTAATTGAATATACAGAAAAATGTCATACAAACATGGTACCAAAAAAGTTTAATATATTGGTCATTAGGTTCTGAAAAGAAGTAATAAATGCTTTTGATCTTTCTTTGAAGCAGCAGTACAAGGTTAAACTGCCCTTTCAGAAACAACCAGATGCCCATAAAAGCGGATTCTTTTCTTTAATAGGAAGTTGCCAAGGCCTTTCCAGCTGTGCTGGTTTGTAAACAGATTAGTTTTAAACACTCAGTAGCTCTGATTTACTTTATTTAAAGTGGTACGTTTTAGCCTGTTGGCCAGCCTCAACAAGCTGTGCAATGTCCTGCAGATTTCCGTCAGCTAAAAATGGCCATTAGGTAATTACACTCAAAAGTTAAATAAGCATATTTAAGACAAGAGTTGTTTACTTTCCATTTTACTCACATGTTCCAGTGTTTTTAAAAAAAGAATATTTCTATTTGGTCTTTTTGATCTTCTGTGCTTGTGTTGGGATTTGGAAATAGAAGCTAATATGTTTTTTTTAGCACAATGACAAACTCTTTTGATGCAAAGAGTAACAGCTGTATGAAACATACCTATCAGCTAGCTAATGACAGAGTTTCATTCTGTCACCTCAGTGACCATAATAAAGAACCAAGCTAAGCAATTTCTTTATCTTCCCCATTGAAATGGCATGTAGTCTGCACATTTTATATTCTTCATTGAAAAACAGAAGCAAAAGAAATACACCTACCACAGAAAATGGTGCCCCTAATTTTACTTTTTCAGCTTTTTTTAAAGAAAGCTATTTTCCAATTCAGTAAGAAGGGACCTTTAAAAATACCAATTATCTTGCCATGGTATAGAAAACTTATAACACTATCAAATATTTCACATCTTATTTATAATATATCATTACATTAGTTTTACTTTTTCTACTGTTCACTTGAGAATTTAAATGAGCAAAAGCTGCTAACTCCCATTTTCACCTTGCTCAAATAATCCTAGGAAAGTATTTATTAAATTTGTCATTCAGTCATTTCAGACTGCTGTTGCTCACATGCATGGTGATTTTTTTTAAAAATATGCCTCTCTCTTTCATTAGATCAAACCAAGGAAAACGGAAAACCAAAAATATAATTAAAATAGACCCATAAATATTAAAAATGTCAAAATATATAAAATATGAATATTAAAAACTGATATTTTTGTTCCATTCAATAGAAAATCCAGAGTGATATTAATGGCAACTTGTCCCATTTATTTAGATTTTTTATCATTACAAGAGAGTGATTCCAGCATTTTGAACCATAATAATATAACAGGGTTTATATTCACTTTTGCACCATGTGGTAGAACAATGACAATCTAGATTAAAAATCCCCAATATCTGACTTATGGACATTAGTGGCACAATCTTTGAATTAAGCAGTCTAAAATTTACAACAATAAATATATAAAGAAATAGGAATAACATGTAGTTTCAGCATCTAAAAATAAATCCAATGTAATTCTTTTGACATTTCTTTGGGGCTCTCCAATTGACTCCTTCAACATAAGAGGTTCCATCCTAAATCTTACTATGATAGGTGTCCTCCAGACTAAATGTGTTATGTATGTACCATAGTTAATAAAGTATGAGCTTGAGGTTAAGTGCAGGGTTCTGGCCCTGCACTTCTGATTGGCTGTTAGGCGACCAGATCGGATTGGCTAGTTCTTAGGAATCCAATTGGCCCTTAACAGAGGATTATTATTGATTTAAAGTACTTGCATTCATAGCTCGCTATTGGACAATTCTCACAAAGGTTGCCTATATAAGGCAGGGTTTACTGTTGTTGTTCTGAGAAGTCACTATGCAATAAAGAGCTGAAAGTTCACATTCAAAGACTGTCTCCATTTACTCCAACCCTTGTCCACGTACTTAACACTGGCGACGAAGGTGGGTTTTGGAGATGTCTGAACCTAAGAAGTCAGGAAGCATGACCGAGCAAGTGGAAGACGACGCCAACAACGGAACCATGTCCAGCAGCATCGTACCACCCGCTCCGTTTGATCCAAACCAAGAGGATTGGGAATCCTACATGGATCGCTTCCAAATGTTTCTTGAGACGAATAACTTGAAGGACGCCACACCAGCAAAAAAGCGGGCACTGTTCCTGACGCACTGTGGCCCGGCTGTTTTTAAAATGGCAAAAGCACTCGTCAAACCTCGAGAAGTGAAAGCCATGAGTTGGGACAACCTCGAACCCATCCTGAGAGATCATTACATGCCAACCGTGCCTATACTCGTGAGATGCCACGAGTTTTACCAAAGGAACCAGCAAAAAGGAGAGAGCATGGCCGATTTCATGGCAGACATCCGAAATTTAGGAGGCCTCTGCGGGTTCGCAGATTTAGAAGAAGCACTAAGAGACCGAGTAATTCTGGGATTAGATGCGCTAGGCGTGCAGAGCAAGCTGATGGTGAAAGGCGACATCAGCCTTGCTGACACCATCGCCGAAGCCACGGCTGCGGAGGCGACCAAAAAGTCGGCTGCACAATTACGGCGAAGCCGCACTTCGGCAACACAACCGACTGGTGAAATCTTACCTAACTCAGAAGGGCAGTTCGTTACGACGCACCACGAGGACCTTTCTTCATCGTCAGACAGCGACGAAGAAGGGGTCCATTGACTGCGGTCCGACCGGGACCCTCGCCCTAAGCCCTTACGCCCTTGCGCTGGCTGTGGAGCAAACCATGCCAGGGCCGAATGCAGATTCCGCGACGCACTCTGCCATGAGTGCAGGAAATGAGGCCACATCAGCCGGGTCTGCCGCAGCTTACCAGGACCCAGCCAGGCCTCAAAAGGGGCCAACCATCGCCAATCGACAGGAAACCATCCTGTAAGGCGAGAACCAGTAAACCACTCCTACAGAAATCGCGCTTTGCAAAGAGAAGAGGCTCACCATACTATCACTATAGGTCACGCCTCAGTCATGGACACTAAGAAAATTTGAGTCACGGTAGCCATCGAGAACCAGCCTTGCCACATGGAAGTCGACTCAGGATCGTCCCTCTCGATGGTGTCTTGGAAGACACTCAAGCAACTTATCCCCACAATCCAACGCCAAGACCTCCAATTTCAACGCCTCATCCTCAAGGACTACCAAGGAAATCGAATCCCTGTGGTCGGGTCCTGCCGAGTCCGAGTCTCTTTCAAAAAACATACAGCGTACATACCTTTAATGATCATCGACAGAAACAGGCCTAGTCTATTAGGCCTCCAATGGTTCGCGCCACTAGGCATCGAGGTGGCCGGCGTGAACCGAGTCGGTGGTTGTGAGTGGGAGGAAGACCTTGTTTCTGAGTTCAGCGACGTCTTCACAGACTGTTTAGGCAAGTATAAGGGGACCCCGATCTCATTTAGTTTAGATCCAAAAGTAGCCCCAATTTGCTTGAAGCCCCGTCGAGTTCCATTCGCTCTTAAAGCTAAGATCGATGAACAACTCGATAAGTTAATTGCTCAAGGGGTGTTGAAGCCCATTGATCACTCTCCATGGGAAACCCCTATAGTAACACCCATTAAGCCAGATGGGTCAATCCGAATTTGTGGGGACTACAGGACCACTTTAAACCACGCCCTACAGCAGAATGCATATCCAGTTCCGGTGGTGCAGCACCTCCTCCATTCCTTGGGGGGCGGAAAGATTTTCGCTAAATTAGATTTAGCTCAAGCTTATCAACAACTACCAGTGGATGAAAAGACGGCTCAGGCCCAAACAATTGTAACGCACAGAGGTGCTTTTAAATGTACTCGATTGCAATTTGGGGTTAGTGTAGCCCCGGGGATATTCCAAAGCCTCATGGAAAGGTTGTTACAGGGAATCAAGGGCGTGGTTCCGTATTTTGATGATGTATTAATTGCAGCCCCTACCAAAAATTTTTTGCAGGATTGTTTGAAAAGTGTCCTTAAAAAATTCCAAAAGGCAGGACTTAAGGTGAAAAAAAATAAATGTCACTTATATACTGACAGTGTTGAGTTTCTAGGGTATAGGATTGATAGCCAGGGCATCCGCCCTACCAAAAGTAAATTAAAGGCGATAAAAAATGCCACCAGGCCACGTAACAAGGCCGATCTCCAGGCATTCTTAGGCCTCATTAATTTTTATAATGTATTTTTACCACATAAGGCGACTGTTGCTGAACCGTTACACCGGTTATTAGATAAAAAAGCATTGTGGGTATGGGGTTACCGGGAAGAACAAGCGTTCCGGAATGTTAAAAAATTGCTCACATCGGACTCTGTACTTATGCAGTATAACGAGACTTTACCACTAGTTATAACCTACGATGCCTTGCCCTTCGGGGTGGGCGCCATTTTGAGTCATGTACTGCCTAATGGGAACGAAGCCCCTGTTGCATACTTTTCGAAAACTCTTTCACATGCAGAGCAGAACTATGGACAAATTGATAAAGAAGCTCTTGCAATCGTTGCCGCTGTAAAGAAATTTCATGAATATGTGTATGGAAGGACATTCACCATTATAACTGACCACAAACCATTGCTAGGGATAATAGCCGGGGACAAGCCAACCCCTACATATTATCCCCTAGAATGACCCGATGGTCAGAATTCCTCGCTGCTTATAATTATCGCCTTCAATATCGACCGGGGAAAGCCATTCCCCACGCTGACGCATTAAGCCGTGCACCACTTCCAGAGACTCTCGACGATCCGGCACCAACGGCAACCACGTTGCAGATCGAAACACTCAACTCGCCGCCTATGACCGCCCGAGACATCGTGAGAGAAACCAAACAAGACCACACCCTAGCCCGAGTCCTAGGATGGGTAGAACGCGGATGGCCATTGGACCAAGTCCCAGATGACTTCGCGCCATTTAAAGCAAGACAGACTGAACTTTTTTCACAAAAAGGCTGTGTCATCTGGGGCGATAGAGTCGTTGTCCCAGAACGACTCCGGAAGATGCTACTACAAACTTTGCACGAGGGCCACCCTGGCATCGTGTGAATGAAAGCACTCGCACACAGCTACGCATGGTGGCCGGGCATGGACCGGCAAATCGAGCAGTGGGTCAAAGCGTGTACCAGTTGCCAACAAGCCAGCAACGCCCCACCAAAAGCCATGCCTACTGAATGGGAAACGCCACGTGGACCCTGGTCCAGAATCCACCTGGATTTCGCGGGGCCAACCAAAGGATATACCTTCCTGCTGACAGTCGATGCATATTCCAATTGGTTAGAAGTTCATCGTATGATGGCCACAACTTCTGAGGCAGTGATTAAGATCCTAAATAGACTCTTTGCAACTCACGGATTGCCTGACGTCCTGGTGTCCGATAACGGGCCACAGTTCACAGCATTGATGTTCGAGCAGTACCTCGCTGACCGCGGCATCCACCCTGCGCTCACCTCACCTGCACACCCTGCGACCAATGGCTGAGCGGAACGCATGGTCCAATTTATTAAAAAGACTGCAAAAAATGGACTATGACAATATCGATGACAAAGTCAACCAAATTCTCTTTTTACAACACATAACTCCACATAGTGTCACCGGCAGAACTTCCGCAGAACTACTGATGGGACGAAGACTCCGTTCCCACCTCGACCGGTTGCACCCTGCTTACAAACCGGAAAAGCCAATAGGATCCAGTGGCCGCTATCGCACGTTCCAGGTAGGAGACCGCGTTTACACACGGAATTTATCAGGCGACCCGTTATGGTTAGAGGCAACGGTAGTACAAGTGACCGGCCCCAAATCCTACGTAGTGAAATGCTGTGACAATAGACTGTGGAAACGGCATATCGACCAATTGCGGTCACGACTCATAACGGCCAGTCAACAACTCCCCCATGACCAAACCGAGGGGGGGGGGAGGTACAGAAGAAAAAGATGAAGTTCCAGGGAACATACTCAAAGAGAGCGACGAATCGAGTGAGACTCAAGAAATGGAGCAGGAAGGAGAATTGTTTGCACCACAAGAAATTGCACCTGAGCAAGAAGCAGAGACACTGCCAAACAACAATCTACTTCAACAGGATTGCAATCAACCAGTCCAACGAAAATCCGAAAGACTTAAAAGACAGCCATCCTACTTAAAGGATTGCATAACTACACCATAATTAAGAAGCCAGGGGGAAGGGGTGTTATGTATGTACCATAGTTAATAAAGTATGAGCTTGAGATTCAGTGCAGGGTTCTGGCCCTGCACTTCTGATTGGCTGTTAGGCGACAAGATCGGATTGGCTAGTTCTTAGGAATCCAATTGGCCCTTAACAGAGGATTATTATTGGTTTAAAGTACTTGCATTCATAGCTCGCTATTGGACAATTCTCACAAAGGTTGCCTATATAAGGCAGGGTTTACTGTTGTTGTTCTGAGAAGTCACTATGCAATAAAGAGCTGAAAGTTCACATTCAAAGACTGTCTCCATTTACTCCAACCCATGTCCACGTACTTAACAAAATGCATTTGGACAATGTATCTGCTGGAATTCCCAAGGAGCATAATGTGGTGAAACCACACCATATGATAACCGTAGTAGTTACGTACTTTTGATAGATGGCACATGTGAGTATAAAGTGTGCACATTTTACAGTTTGTAGGAAAGGATTTAATGTATTAACAATAGATGAATATCAATATCAGTATAAAAGTGAGCCATATGTACCATTAGTTAAGTTTTTGCTATTTTCAAAAAATTAAAAACATGACTGGAAAGTGGCATTCAGAAAATTGCTTCAGAACAGCCTTTCCCCCTTGGTAGAATAATATGGACTCCTCTCAAACTGACAGCTAGATAAGATTTCAGGTCAGCACAGCAGTTGCATTTTTTGCCTCAAATATCAAAATGTAGCACACAAGGGATTTATACAACCTGAAAGAAACCAGACTATAGTGGTGGTACCCAGAGGAAAAGCAAGCAAGCAGTGAAGGGCCCAGATTGCTGGAGGCAATATGCTGACTCTTTAAACTGCTTAGAGAGGGCTGTAAAGCACTGTAAAGTGATATATAAGTCTATTGCTATTCAAGAAATCCATGGATTACCTACTGATTAATTTTTAATTGTACTTTTTAAATTGTACTCCCTAATTATATGTATTGTAGGTCCTTATGTGTAAGCTTGCATTTAAACTATGTTCATATCACATAGATGTAGGTGTATCTCTGCATTCAACTGATGCAGGTGAGGCTAAATGATAAGTGATAAATGATAACTGGAACAACTAGTAACCAACAATACTAGGCTTAACAACTGCCTCAATCTCTTCTTCTGCAAAGGTTTGAATTCAATTTATGGAATACAAATTAAAGAATCCTTTTCCAACAGTGACCGCAACATGATTGACTTTTGTCTCAACATACGTCCACACAATAATCATCACTACGACAATCCCCAATTATAACTTCAAAACAGACAACTATGATCTTATAATCAATGATCTCTCTTCCTCTGATTGACAATTTCTATTCACTGGATGCAATACTGTTGAAGACCATTACAACATATTCTTACTAGAAATCAAAAGAGCCATCAAACTATATGTACCAATAACAACTCCCCAAACCAGGAAAAACAGATTACCCATTACAATAAGGAAGCTTCAATCCAAAAAGAGATCACTTTGATGAAAAAACAAATCTGATCACATTGCCAACTTCAAAAGTCGATACAAAAATCTATGCCACCAGATAAAAACTGAATGCACTAATTATCACATTAAACCTATGCACAAATTCCACCTGTGCTTTCTACAATTTTGTAAACAACAAACTAAAAGTCTCAAGGTCCATCCCACCCCTGAAAGGACCTAATAGCAAAGACTGCAATGACGACACCATCAAAGCAAACCTCTTTAATACATTCTTTGGCTGAGTATTTGTAAACAGCAATGGTCAAGCCCAGTATTTCCTAGTCAAACCACAGACAACTACAATGATCTAAAACATATCAATTTTACATAAGACAATGTTGAAAAAACACTATGCAATCTAAAACCATCCCTATCTATTGGACCGGATGGAATATGTGCCTACTTCTTAAAAAAGCTATCTACTGCCATAGCCAAACTTCTAAGCGCCTCTTTGAAAATCCTTTCAGGATCCCTTACAGTTTGTCAGCTTAAGCAGCGGCAGGGATTCGCAATCCTGCGTGATCCCTGCGGCGCTAGCCGTCTTGGTGCCTCCGATCCTGACGGGTCTGGAGGCTAAGACTGCCCCGCAGAGGCAGCCAAAGACAGGGGGAGCTGGAGAGGGGTTTGGGGGTGTTGCAGACCCCTTTCCCAGCCGGCAAAACCCTCTTTTCTCAAGACGGTGGAGCAGCAGTCTGTAATGGCCGCCACAAAGAAGCCAGCAGCTGGGTAAGACTGAGCAGGAGGAAGAGGGGAGAAAGTTTACAAGAGAAAGTTTTTTGGCTGACCCAGGACTTTAAGAGACACCTAACATCCTGAAAACTATGACTATTTTTGAATGATACTTTGTTTCCAAAGGAGAATCTCAAGTGGCAAATTTGAGGTGCTGAAAGGGAAAGTTTACTCTCCTTCCCTATGGAATCAACAAATGGCCATTGAGAAATCTGTCTTTTTATAAAAGGTAAAAACTTGGCTTCTTGTGATAAGTGGGAAGGGAGAGGACAAAAAAATATTAAGATCTTGCTGGAGGAGATACCTTGAAGATTTTGAGACTAGAAATTAATTGTAATAAGGCTTTAAAAAATAGATTGGGCTTTTTTTCTTTTCCCTTCTATTGATACTACCCCAGGAAGAGAAAGTGAGAACTTTGTGCTTTGTTTGGACTGATTGATGTCTCTGGGACTTTGGGGAACTGTTCTAACTTTTGAAACATCTTGGTTGTTTTAAGAAGAAGAATAAAGAAAAGATTTACAATGGCTTTATCTGTTGATGAACTTAGAAAGGAATATGGAAAAATAAAAAAAGAAGGCAAGGACGCTGTGAAAGAAGCCTTCCTTTTTTTAGAAATGGCGCTTGCTATTTATCAGCAAACACAACAACAGATGGAGGAAAAAGAAGAAGAAGAAGAAGAAGAAGAAGAAGAAGAAGAAGAAGAAGAAGAAGAAGAAGAAGAAGAAGAAGAAGAAGAAGAAGAAGAAGAAGAAGAAGACAACGCCATCTTCAATGAATCTCAAAACTTAATTAAGAAAGAAAGAGAGGAAGGAAAATGAAGGACTTAAGACTTAAAAAACCACCCAAGAAAGAGAAAAATAAGATGCAAAATCAACACAATGTTAGTAAGCAAAAGAAAAAAGGAATACAGCAGAGAGGGGAAGCTAAAAAGGCAAAAGGTGGGGGGGGGGGTAAAAAGGCCAGGTGGGATAAGAAAGAAAGGGAAAAGGGGGGGAAAGCCACAAAGGTATGAAACAAGATGGGAAAACAGGAAATTTTTTTTAGGGATAAAGGGTAATGTATAATTTCTTTTAAAAAGAAGATTCTGTTAGGTACATAAGATGGTATTGTAGTATTTGTATTAGAAATAGAAAACTAGAATGTTATAAGAATTAATAAAATATTAAAATATTGAAATGTTTAGTTATGATAGACTTTAAAATTTAATAAAATATTAAAAGGAATGTTTAAAATATCGAGTTTAATTGAAGAGTTTAATTGACTGTTGTATTGATGTTACTATAAACTTACTATTGTACCGTTTGTTTTTGAAATAGATAATTGGAATGTTACAAGATTTAACATTTAGATTTATTATTTAACTATATTAATCATTTTGGATTTATTATTCTTTCCTCTTTTTAAAAGTTAGCTGGTAGAATGTACTAAGCAGAATCAGATTGGGTAATGGGCGTTATTCTAAATATTAATTTAGGGGGAGGATAGAAAGGCATCATATCTGATCAGTGATTTCAGGAGAAATCTTTTTTTTTGGTAGGGAATGAGATAAATGGATAATTTGGAAAGAATGGACAAAAGATACAAACACAATGATTTAAATTAAAATGAATTAAATAAAATAGAATTAAGAAGAGTGAAAAGTGGGAAGAAGTTATATAGAAGATATAGAATGGTAAATAAAATAGGTAATGGTATATAAGATGAGCATGAAGCTAATTGAAGTCCATATAAAGAGAGGTAATCTGGGTCCAAACTACTTTCTTAAAAAAAGTTTTATTATTGTGTGTTTTGTGTGTTCATGTTTGTTTGAGAATTAATAAAACCTCGGAGGAATGTTGGATGAGAATAATGGTAACCAAGTCAGAGAGAAATGTAGATGACGATTATAAATTGGATAAATATAGGAAAAAATAATAATAATAATGAAATTGAATAAGAGTAGAGAGAAATAATGAGAAATTTGCTAAGAGATATTTATATATTCATATGGAAATGGTGTAAAACAGAACTATGTTGTATAAAATAATGTCTTATTCGACTTGTAAAATTTATAACGGAAAGAGGGTTTATGTATTCAATGGTTAATGATGGTTTGTTTGTCTTTAAAATAAATAAAAAAAAAGAAAATCCTTTCAGGACCAACTCCCTGCCAAACTATGGTCACAAGCCATAGTCATCCCCCTCTTCAAAAAGGGAGACCCCAGCCTAGTTGAAAATTACAGACCAATCTCCTTATGCTGCATCACCTGTAAAGTCATGGAATCAATTATTAATCAATCCATTTTCCTCCACTTAGAGACAAACAACCTACTCTCTAATAAATAATTTGGTTTCAGAAAAAAACTATCCTGCAATCTACAACTCTTACACTGTAAAAACATATGGACTACACAACTCAAACAGGGCAAAGCAATAGACGCAATCTACATAGACTTCTGTAAAGCCTTTGATTTAGTGGTACACGACAAATTACTACTAAAACTAAAATCTTACGATATCTCTGGACACCTACATAACTGGATAGAAGCATTCCTGTCAAACAGACAACAAATGGTCAAAATTGGGAGTGTTCTATCAAATTTTGTACCTGTCAACAGTGGTGTCCCCCAAGGCAGTGTTCTAGGACCAACTCTCTTCATACTCTACATAAATGACCTCTATGATCATATTAAGAGCAACTGCATTCTCTTCACTGATGATGTAAAGCTATTCAACACCACAGACAATACTACAAAAAGACCTTGACTATGTATCAGAATGGTCAATCAAATGGCAACTTAAAATCTCAACAAATAAATGCTCTGTCTTACATATTGGCAAAAAAAATCAGAAAATAAAATACAAGCTAAATAATCAAGACCTTGTTGAGGCTCCAAACTTTGTCAAGGATCTTGGAGTACTCATCTCTAATGATCTAAGTGCTGGAGCCCAATGTAACTACATAGCCATTAAGGCATTAAGAGTTGTTAATCTAATCCAACATAGCTTCTTCTCTGGTTTTACCACACTACTAACTAGAGCATACAAAACAGTTGCTAGACCAATACTCAAATACAGCTCATCAGTCTGGAACCTACATTACGTATCTGATATTAACACAGTTGAGAAAATCCATAAATATTTCACAAGAAGAGTCCTCCACTCCTCTACTTGTTGCCGAATACCTTATGCCACCAGACTTGAAATTCTAGACCTAGACAACCTAGAACTACGCCACCTTCGGTCCGATCTAAATATAGTATATATAATCATACATTGCAATGTCCTACCTGTCAATGAATACTTCAGCTTCAACCATAACAATACAAGAGCAAACAATAGATACAAACTCAAGGTTAATTGCACTAAACTTGATTGGAGGAAATATGACTTCAGCAACAGAGTGTCAATGTTTGGAATACTCTACCTGACTCTGTGGTTTCTTCCCCAAACCCCCAAAACTTTAACCTTAAACTGTCTACTATTGACCTCACGCCTTTTCTAAGAAGTCTGTAGGGGCTGTGCATAAGCGGACCAATCGTGCCTACCGTCCCTGTCCTCTTGTTTCTTTTTATTTTTCTTATAAGTATCTATCTCATGTATTCAAAATTATGTTTATTCTTATACCTGTATCTTGTAAGCAATTGACAAATCAAATAAATACTAAATACTAAAATAAGTAGATAAACATTCTCTAGATTTGACAAAGGAATCCAGAGAGGGAATTGCTCATGGACAAGCAGTCTGTGGCCATATATTGGCCCCATCTGTTTTCAGAACAAGCACTGTAATGATGAAAAATTGCAATCCAAGAAGAACCTCAATGTTTTAATGTATCTAATATAAGCATTGCTTAAATTGTATCAGAAGCAACAGAATATTCCAAAAATTTTATGTAAATTTTACATATAATTTTAGGTAAAAATTGACAAAGTGTATGTTATAATGAATATGTTAGCCTTTATGGCAATATGAGAATTTTTTAGTTGGTTTTGCTCACTTTGGGTTCTATGCCCATTGTTGAGGCACAGATTCTAATAAGTTTAGACTCAGGTAAAAGGTAAATTCTTTAAAAGTTTATGTAGGTAGTCTGACCTTGTATGAAGCATATATTTTGTTAAAATTTAAAACTCTGTCCAGCATCTTGCCTATTTTCTATGACATGCCAATTAAGTATGCTTCTTTTATTGACATTCTTTTAAATGAAATAATTGCTGTAGTTATTGTGCTGGTGAAGACATTTGATTTCAATAAAACCAACAGACAGATCTTAAACATAGTTCTAGACTTTAGTGATTTGTACTTTATGAGACTTGAGGTATTTTAGCCCTTTTATAAATATATAATAAATAGATAAATTTTTAATATGGTCCATTTATTTTTTAATTTTTTCAATCTTGTTGAAATTTCTTGCAATATAGAAGATTTAAGTGTAATGAAATTTAAATTGCTGTGTAATGAAATTTAAGTAAAATTTAAATTAAAAAACATTACAAAGGTATCAGGCTGAAATCCAGCTATGGGCTGGATTTTTGTAAAAAACTTACGAAATTGGGAATCATAAAAAACCTTCCTAATGGGAGAAAAATTGGCTTTTTACATCCTTTGTGAAAGAGCAAACTAAAAATAGCATAGAAATTCGTTTATCAAAATCTACACTTCACTCCTATGCAGATTTGGGATGCAATACTATTCATTCTTTCCTGAGAATAAACTTATTTGTTACACTAAAACTTCATTCTGAAAATATATAATTGTTATATAATATTATTTAAACAAAATAAACAAATCAAAATGATTCGGTTGAGATCTGCATATGTGGGATTGATTGGGGTAGATTGCAAGGACGACTCCGAAATATAATATAAATATAAAATATATATTTTATCTATATCTTAAATTATTGTACATTATTACAATTTTATTTTGGATTGTATTTTATTGCTATTTCATCTTAATATCGTATTTTGTCTAGATTCCATTTTAAATTGTATTTTATCAAGTAACATTTTAAATAGTATTTTGTCAAATTTCATTTTGAATTGCTTTTATTAAATTTTAGTAACAAATTGTTGCTTGAACTTTGCACTTTGATATGGCCCAAGGGCTACTCAATAAAGACATTATTATTATATAATATCATGCTCAGAATTTGAATTCCTTGCCTGAGTGAACTGAAAATCCTTAAGCTAAATATAATGGCCTCCAGACTCCAATAAAAAATATGTAAATAAACTGATAATTGATTATTTAAAGACTCATGATCTCAATGAGTTGTTTTTCTAATTCTTGCTTTTTAGAAGCTTGCATTTTTGCTTTAATTATACAGAACAATTCATTTTTTAAAAAGAATGTATTAAGCATATGGTAGTTGAACATTTTAGACAAGATGATGGGAGGATTTCTGATCTCCCAATAGGAAACATTTGAAATTTTATTTTAGTCATAATGAGAAATGATATCAGCAATGGAAGAAAGGTGTATTTCATACACACACATAAATAGCCTTTTCCAATCTAACACCCTCCTACCATGCAGTATTACAGCTCCCATCACTCCAGACTACTATGCTGATTGTGCAGGATGGGATTCTTGAAAGTTGCCAATTTAGAGAAGGGTGCCATAAAAATGTTTTAAAAGTCTTACCACTTGGTAGGACTGGCAGGGTGGCAGTGATGGAATCTGAATTGAAATCTTTGAAATGAAATTGCCGCTACACTAATTTTGAAATGCTATATCTTTCTCATACCCTCTTTCTTTCCAGGACATGACATTATTGATAAAACCCTAAATTTCAATAGGAAGCCATTGGTTAGAGATTTTCCAGTGCCTTTGAAAAGCAGACTATTTGATTTTTTTTTTTTTTACGGTTGTGTATGAGGTGGAAAGTGCAGAATGATTGAATTTAGTTCTTTGTTTTCATCATCTTTCTAGTAAGCCAGTCAAATCCCAATAGACACTTTTATTATGTGAGGAATATATCATTGAGAGCTTGGCCAGAGGTCATGTCTTCTGGAAAACTAAAGACTAGCATTTAATGATACCTAAAACTTTGACAAGGAATTAAAGGTACATTTTATTTTTCCAGAGGTTCTTTTTTCCACACAAACAGCAAGCCTTTATGTGACTGAAACTCAGTCCAAATTATTTTATTTATTTAAGTAGGAAAGCAGATCAGTTGCTAGAAACCATGTGTATGGATTCTCAGAGAAATGTATTGTGGGGAAAGGAAGCATTGTTTTTCTAAGTTAAAAATGCTTGATATAAATGTTGGCATAGTAAAAAATATATATATACACAGCCAAGAGTTCTTTCTATGTCATTGCAGGTCAATGATCTATTGCAATTTCCACTCAAGGTGGTGCCTTTTTATTAAGCAAAAGGACAGAAACAATCTTCACATGAGTATTCTCCACTGTAGTTGGATCATTGTTCCAATTTTAAGCCAGACTCTAAACTTCAGTATTAACTCATCTTTAATATGCCAGCAATGATTACCATACTGTCATGGAAGACAAAAGGACACCTATGAATTATTTTTCTTTCTCTTTCAGATGATAATAACATAAGTCCTAATAAGTAGCTCAGGATGTGATTGCATAATTATCTAATATAGGGGGTATCAAACTTGATTTCATTGAGGGCTGCATCAGGCATGACTGGGGTGGGCAGGGTCAGAGTAAGCGTGGCCTGCTTGACATCTGGCAGGCCTCTGCCATTGAAAACAGATCCCAGGAGGGTCAGCAGAAGCACCATGGGCCGGTCCTTCACTATTTCCAGGTGGCACCCCACCGGCCGGATCCAGCCCACAGGCCTTGAGTTTGACACCCTTGATCTAATCCATAGTGTTTCTAAACTAAATTGAAACAAGTGTCAATTTTCATAAGAATGACTAGACTAATTTGCTGTGTGGCTTCTTTAATCTATATCACAGGTGTACCCCAAATCTATCTGTAGTCCAAACCTCCTCATGTGGTCTGGAGAGCTGTTTGTCTTTCTTCTTTCTCCAATTAATCAATTTATCAGTCATGTACAGGTAGTTCCAATCAGCAAAAATACAACTTTCTTACTATTCTTAACTGTACTTCTAACCCTGGAATTCCTGTTGACAAAGTATATATGTACTATTTATTTATTTATCTATCAAATTTATAGAGCCCTGTTTCCATCTACTAAAAGAAGTCTGGATAGTAAACAGAAATAAAATACAACCATACAATATAAATTCAATTTAAAAGAAACAGGATACAACTCCCTGAAAATTATCTTGTCAACATTGCAGAAAACCAGAACCATGCCAGACCTCTATCCACATAATCGCAGTGGCTGGAACAAACCAGAACTTCACAACTTTCAAATGATTGATATCTAGATGACTGTTTGAATCTAGGTTTCAAGCAACAATTTGTTCAAGTCTTTTATTGTCAAAGAACTCAAGATGGTTTAGAAGATAACTTTTTACAAAAACAAAATAATTTGTTAATTAGAGTGTATGAAAGCAATCTTAAGAAAACAACCTTTGCTGACAAAACAAGTTTTTATCGGATGGAGAGTGCACTTTTAAACATTGGACGAGATAGGAAATTCATGGAACTCTCTATTTCTCTGTTAGGTCCAAAGAAGGGAGATATTATTAGGATTGATCAAATATTATACTTCCACGAGCTGTTATTTTTCATCAGAACTCAAATGTCTTCTACTGATGAAGCCAAGAACTAAATAGTAGTTGAGACAGGCCTGAAAATAAGGTGCTTCTGAGTCCACAATCAGTGCTAGAAATTGTTTCCAAAAATTATCATTACAACAAAAATCTGTCCACACATATGTTTATTTCCCTACAATCTTTCTTGATCTTAGTCATTTTGTTTTATGATGAAAAAAAAAATCCTATTAGAGCAACAGAAGTGGGAAGTCCTTGCTAAACTATGCAAAATTATCAGAAATTAACTACAACATTCCAATGTAAATGTTATACACCTCTACAGCAACAATGGCTTCTAATTGCTTTAAAATAAACCAAGCTAATCTTTGTAATCCAGCTGCTAAATGACTACTGTGGGAAAATGTGGTTTACAGATAGAGAAGAAAGATGTGTGGCTTTTGCCAAACACCAGAGGAAACACCAAACACTTTTCAGAAGATAGTGGTAATTATATATGAGCTGCCATCATACTTACACAGAAGGGGCTAATTAGAGCTATATAAAGACCCCCCCCCCCTTTCTTTTCCCTTTCCTTTTTTTCATTTGAACAGGTCTCCAGAGCAAAACAAGGGAACTGGTCTGGAGGATAGAAGAAAGACATGTGAGTCATAAATTGGAGGCAGAGGCACATCCCTTAGCAGACATCCTCTTTCTTGTAATTGGCAGGGACCTGTAAGTTGAAGCATTATGCCTTTATTTACCATAACAGCTCTTTTCACTGTTGCACATGGCTTGTTGCCACTTCTAAACTATTTCAGCTTCTTCGTTCTTAAAGACAGGAATTTTAGCACAGAACTTTTAGGAAGGCTCAAAAGCATATTCAGTTCAGTTTAATGATCCTTTTTAAAGTATACTATACAAATTCTTTCTCTCTCATATTAACTATGGTGGCATCAATCCTATAATAAATTGGGTAGCTAAAGCATTACTTTAAAACAGACAGGTACCTGCCTTCCTGCCTGCAAAGGTTAAAACTTAATCTTTTATGTACTGTAACATTCTGATTATTTCAAGAGTATTTGTTGATGGTAATTAACTCTGGAGTGGATTGGGCACACAGATGAGTAGTTTAGAAGGTTTTGTTTTGTGTTATGTATGACCTGTACTTGGATAATTGAGAAGTTTTAAAGGCCTTGCACCACATTAACCAGATAATAAATCTATTGTAATCCAGTACCAGAAGCAACAAAATAACTGAAGTAGTAAGTACTTCAGTGAACACAATATCTCTTTCATGATATTTTTCACAATGTTCTTGAATTTTATTCCAAAATTTAAAAATGTATTTATTATGATCGGCATTGGGTCTTGAATGTCTTTTTGTTACAGATAAGAAACCCTATACCTTTGGAAGAATGAGTGCTGATCTCTGAAGACAGTCTGAACAAAATTGGCTAATTCTTAGCTTTTGAATTGACTGTATTGCTAGAGTGTCAAGATTGGACAATATAATACTGTATGGTCTCAGTTACCATGTTCAAGTATTGTATTGTTTTGTATATAATTTTACCATTTTTTCCAATAGCTTTTAAAGATAGTTTACAATGTATTTCTATTCCATTGTATTATTTGTACTGTATGAAAAATAAATGTGAATAAAACTTCCAATAGTACTGCCATTACTTGCACTCATCTCTTGGTTACCTTGTAAGATAAATATAAAAATCTATATGCATCCTTGAGAATTTTATCAAAATAAAATTCCCCCTGGTAAAAATGATGCAATCTTATTAGAATAGAATGGTTAGAAAATATGCCAAGGGAGATTTTAACTTACCATGACCAGTATTTTTTTTTATCCCAGAAATCCTGAAGTCTTTTTTATTGCTAATGGAACATATTTTAATTATTATGATGGATTGCACAGCCAGATATTTAGACTGGATGAAGCATTTTTATCCACCTACACACATTTGCACTGACTTCTTCCTAGGATGTGTCATATATACAATATATGCAGTGTGCTTTTTTAAATTAATAGTTGGAATTTTGATCAATGTGCAGATTGTCAGTGTTGTTTTGGTATGACACCAAGTGGGTTGATAACCACTGAATGACCATATGGTATCTTTTCTCTTTTTGCACAGTCTGCATTTTGAATCATTTGACTTTTTTTTTCATTTCTGCCTTGATTGCAGAATAGCTTGCCCTAGAGCTTCAAAAATCAAGACTTCTGTTTCTTTTTCCAAAGGTTCTGCTTGTGGTCCATTGCCAGGTTTTATCTTTATTATTTATATAATAAATATATCAATATATATTTATCTATATATTTGAAATTGACCACATAATATTTTTCCTTGTCAACAATTTGTTCATGTCTTCATTACATTATTTCAATATTCATATTTTCTTTCCTGTACATTTAATAAGTTCCAATATTTAACTTACATCAGTGCTTGATCTTGGCTGTCTATTATGTAATTAACCAATGGATGGTTTTCTTCAACAGTTTGTTTGATTTTCAGTAAACCTCTGTCTCCATTTCTATGGGGAAAGTATAATCTATCAATATCAGTACTGGGAAGTAATGTATAGTGTAAGGGTCCACAACCTCATGGCCCACTACCAGGCCTTCTACCTTCTAGAACAGGGGTCTCCAACCTTGGCCCCTGGAAGCCTGGCGGACTTCAACTCCCAGAATTCCACAGCCAGCTTTGCTGGCTGTGGAACTCTGGGAGTTGAAGTCCGCCAGGCTTCCAGGAGCCAAGGTTGGAGACCCCTGTTCTAGAACCAGGACACAGAAGTGGTGGATGAGTGTGTGGATGCACTCATCCCACCATCTCATGTGGAACCCTCCCCTTCCCTCCCTCCATCCGTCTGCAAAGCCGAAAAGGTTGGGGAACTCTAGTATAATGAATAGTCATTAGTTTTTAATTACTTTCAGGCTGGAACTAGGCTTCCAGTCTGAAACTGAGACTAATTCTGGGAAGAAATGAATATCATTTTATAATTATGCAGATAATAATTAATCTGTTCTCTAGAACAAGATGAGGTAGCTGCAGGATTTTTGTAGCAATATAAGTACCATTTATTATACCCAAGTAGCTCATATGGCCAACTGAACAGATAGGAAGACATTTTACTTTTAAGTATTTATTTTCCTTCCTTTTAACATCAATAAGAGATATACTATAAATAGAGTCTAGCACATTAGTAACAGATTGGAAAATAAAAGCACATCAGATACATGATTCATAGGTCTGTCAGAATACTGAGGACATACTTCAGAACTAATGAAGCCTCTGGCTATTATTTGCCTGCTGGAGGCCTTGCAGCACATTAGTTCTGTTTGTTGGTAAGGTAACACTTATTTGCTTCAAATTAACCCTCAATTGGTAATAGTACATGAATTATTAATATTATAGTCAAGTCAACACATTTTGGGGCTTCAGCCACACAGGGAAGGAAAAACGATGTGCCACTTGAAGAGGGGGAAATTAGCTGTGGTTCCTTCTCACTGTGCACTCCCTTTCCACACATACTTTTGTCACTACTTACCATCTAGTTATCAGCTAAACAGGCATCTTACAGATGCCACTTCAGAGAATTGGTGTAGCTGTATAAGGCAATTGCCTCAGATGTATAAGGCAACTGCCCTGTCTGGTAGATCAGAGGACACTTACTAAATGCTTGGCTTAGTTTTCCATCTGTTCAGGCACAAACACACAAAGCAGCTAATTCAGTTTTTTTAATGAGTTTCTTCTACTCCCTTCCTCCTGTTTTTTTTAACAAACCACAAAAAAAAAATGGAGAGTTTTCTTACCATTCTGAGCCTATTTAGTTGCTTCTAATAAGACATTTTCTTACTGTGGCTTTGGGGGTTTCAGAATGAATAATTATCTTGTTTCTTGACTATATAATTTAATTATCATTTGAAATCCATACTTTGCTTTGTAGTTTATGTTATGGATTCTGCTTAAAGAAATTAAACAGACAATAAGAATAACAAAATTGTTAATGGAATTTATTGATCCCAGTTTATGTGTTAATGATTTTAATTTCATGCTGAAGCAATGCTCTTATGTTTACTTTACACCAAAGAAATTAAAAGGAGCTCAACAACCAGGCACTAGAAAAAGTAACCCATTTGTTGTGTCAGATGAAGGGAAATATTATTACTCAAAGCAAAAATAAAAAATACAGATCATTTCAATCTTGCCAATCTACTGTAATAATTGGCAAAATGCAATTGAAGCAGATAGACTTTCCCATATCACAAAGTTTTTATCTAAAATAAATTAGCTGTAAACTTTTCCTTGGTTCTGAAATTAGATGGACTATGATCAATAAGACATGCTACCTTGAAGCATAGACTTTCATTCCTAACCATTGCATGAAAGATTTAATGAAAATAAGGAATCTTATGTCATGGCCCACATTTATCATGTGTTTCTTCTCCACTCCCCTGATTTCCTATAGATGGCCATGGTTTGAAATAATTACATGGGGGCTCGTTCAAAGATAACTACAAACTACAGATAAACCACAGTTTAATCTTACAAGAATAATCAGCAAAGCAGCTTGAAATCACATTTCCCTTTTCTTTTCAGGTTGTCACTTTGTGTGGAATGTAGTTTGCCCAGGAAATTGGGACTACAGATAGTCCTTTACTTATAGCCACAACTGAGCTCACAATTTATGTTGCTAAGTGAGGCATTTGTTAATATTGTGAATATTGCCCCATTTTATGTCAGTTCTTGCCACAATTGTTAAGTGAATCACTGTGAATGGGCCAAAAACAGGACACATGGAGGCTGAAAATGGGCACATGAAGGCCAAAAATGGGACAAGTGGAGGCAAAAATGGGGCACGTGGAGGCCAAAAATAGGACATTCGGAGGCAGCGATAGGTGGCAGCGAGTGGTGATGGGTGGTGGTGATGTCGATCAGACTGTAACAGCTGATCAACAGTATTTAGGCCGATCCAACTGACAATCAGCTGTTCATGTTAAATCAGGCTATGCTGAAGCTGACCAGGCTGTTTGCTGCAAGGAGGCAAATTACCGGGAGACAGAGGCTGATTTTTTTTCTTGTTTTCCTGCTAGGCATGTCTTATGGTGTAGAGCATCTTATAGCACATTAAGCAATATAGTATCTATTTCTGACTTATTTATTTTCTGTATGAAGTAAGCAACATTGAATTACTGGAATATTTATTTGAACTAGAAACTGAAGCTAAATTGTACATTTATAGTGAAGTCATAGAGGTTCAAAAATAAAGAGTTAGTACCCATCAAGATCTTATCTAAATCAGTCTGCTTATCATAAAATCCCTCCATCTTGGAATCTTCATCATACCTTGAATGTATTTGTGCATATGAAAACCAATTCATCCTTATACCTTGTTCCTCTAAGTTTTGAATCGATTTAAGTTCACCCTTTTCATCCAAAAGTTCCCCATATCTAACTGTTTGTTCCTTCTTGTAGATTATAGGATAGGAAAATGCTTCAATGGTCGATAACCAAACTGGAATTTTCAAATAACATTGTCTTTTTATCTTCTCCCAATTTAACCACAAAGACTCCCGTACATAATGTCTTCTAAAATAACCCTGTGTTTTAGTTCCCTTATACCATAAAAAAGCATGCCAGCCCAACAGCAAGTCATGCCCTTCTAATGTCAACAACCTATGTTTCCTTAATGTTATCCATTCTTTGACCCACATCAAACTTGCAGCTTGATAGTACTATTCCCAATTAGGCAGGCCAAAACCTCCTCTAATTCTAGCATCTTGCAAAAGCTTTAGCTTTATTCTCGCTTTTTTCCCTTGCCATATAAACTTCAATATAATTTTATTTAAATCTTCAAAATAGTCTTTTCCAAGCCTAATTGGTATTGTTTGAAACAAAAATAAAATTCTAGGTAAAATATTCATCTTAATTGTTGAAATTCTCCCTATTAATGACAATTGCAAGTTTTCCCACTTCTTCAAATCTGTAGTTATCTGTTGTTTAAGTTTAATATAATTATTCTCTTTTAATGTGCTACATCTTGTTGTCAAATATATCCCCAGATACTTAACCTTATTTGTAACTTGAATTTTCAAAAGATCTACCAGTTCTTCTCTCTGTCTCAATAGCATATTCTTTGTCAAAATCTTTGTTTTATCTTTATTTATTTTCAAACCAGCCACCTCTCCATATGTTTCTATCCTTTCCAATAACTTTGGAGCTGTTTCTAGCGGGTCTTCCAAAATAAAAGCTAAATCATCAGCAAAAGCTTGTAGCTTAAATTCTTCCTTCTTAATTTTCATTCCTTTTATGCTTTTATCATCCCTAATATTTCTATTCAACACTTCCAAGGTCAACACAAATAGCAAAGGAGATAGGGGGCATCCTTGTCTTGTGCCTTTCCTTTTATTAATAAAATCTGTAAATTCTCCCTCCAGTTAGATATGGGGAACTATTGGATGAAAAGGTTGAACTTAAATCGATCCAAAACTTAGAGGAACAAGGTATAAGGATAAATTGGTTTTTATATGCGCAAATACATTCAAGGTATGATGAAGATTTTAAAACGGAGGGATTCTATGATAAACAGACTGATTTAGATAAGATCTTGATGGGTACTGATGAGAAGGTGATTAAAAAATTATATGGTTATTTACTGGGAATGAAATTAGAGGAAGAACAAGTCAAAGAAACTATGATTGTTTGGGGGAAGAATTTTGGATATGGGATTGATTTAGAGAAATGGCAGAAATTGTGGTCTCAAAATTATAAAATGACAATGTCAACAGCATATAAAGAAAACTTGTATAAGATGTTTTACAGGTGGCACTTTCCTCCGACAAGAATAGCAAGAATGTTTAAGAACAAATCTGAAAAATGCTGGAAATGTCATCAGATACCCGGCTCGTATTACCATATGTGGTGGACTTGTGAGGATGCTAGAAAATATTGGACTATAATTCGCATGTGGTTGGAAAAAATGACAAAGAAACATATAGACTTGAAACCAGAGATCTTCTTATTGGGAATTTTACCTGATATATATAGTAAAGATTTGAAATACCTGATTGTAAATGTAGTAACAGCGGCCAGGATTGTATTTGCTAAAAATTGGAAGAATGAGAAAATACCAATACAGGAAGAAATTATTAAGAAAATATTGGAATGTGCTGAGATGAGCAGATTGACATTTGAAATTAGAGAGCAAGAGGATAAACAATTTTATGAAATTTGGGATCTTTTTTATAAATGGCTAGATGATAAAATATGATAATAGAATATTTTAGATAGTAAGAAATATCTTTATCTTGCTATATTGCTATTATTTTGTTACTTGATATTATATTTATAAAGGGTTTTTTTAGGATTGATTTGGTATGATTATATGATTTGTTGAATAATCTGCTTAAAGTATTGTTAGCTCATAAAGCATGAATGATTAAAAGTATAGTCAAAAAAATTTTTATTTTTTATTTAGTGATTATAGGATATATAAGTTTGGATTGATAATATGAGTTGTTATGTAACATAATTTTAACTGGGACTACAGAATGAATGCACAAAAATGATGAACCAACTGGATGTACATATGAGAGTGGAATGTTTTAATGTTTTGCTTGTCTTGTTTGTAGAAAATTAATAAAATTTTCTTAAAAATAAATAAATAAATAAAGAGTTAGTCAGTCTAGTTCAGTGTTTCTTAGTCTCAGCATCTTAAGATGCGTGGACTTCGACTCCCAGATTTCCCCACTGGTGTGTCTACACTTGTACAAGTGCATAATGTAAGCACAATTAATGTATGTTTGGGATAAACCAGAGACATGATTCCTTTCTCTCTTTATGAACTTTTATATATGGCTTGAATAATGAAAAGAATGTTGGCTTTCCCATGTTCAGCTGAAATAGGAAAGAAATTGTGGTTTTAGTGTAAATACATTCAAATGAAACATGCAGGTACTATGAACAAAATTCTCTGAATGCTGTAGGAATATATTGAGCCAAGACTGTCTAGTCCTGCTTCTGAACTTTTACAATAGAATGTGTGATTTAATAATTAGCAAATTTTCTCTGAGCTCAGAAAGCATATAATGCTGCCCAGCAGCCAACATCCAGATAAGTATAGATTAATATCAGGCAAAAAAATCAAGCAGAAAACAATATCCTAATCAAGGAACTACCATGGAGACATTCATAGCTTTACTAACACTAACAGAGCAAGCTATTGTATATAAATAGGGAGCAAACACCACATTCACTAGCATTAATGATGTTACCAAGTATAAGGGTAGTGAAATTTCTGCAAGCAAAGCATCAAATTAGAAAGCATCAAGGATATTACAGCATTTAAATAATTTCCCCAAATATGAGATAGCTACTTGTGTTAACAGTATCAAATGATGCAAGGTGGATAATGACAAGCAAAATGGAAAATTAGGATGGAAATTAACCAGGCATTTTGCTTTTGCTATCTCTTGCCTGGCAAAGACCAGCTCAGATATAAATAAGTAGATCAGCATGATGCTAGAAGAGAGATAGCCATCAGTGGCGTTATGTGGTATGAACAGTTACCCTGACATTTGGATCTGTTCCCGGATTGTAAATATTGCTCATGTTTGCATTAAAGAAACACAACACATGCAAATTGTAAATTTTTCTTCTGAGCAGAAAAAGAGATATTTAATTATATTTGTAAAGAATATCACGAGTATTTGCCAAGAATGAAAATCAGTGTTCCCTTTTTGCTGGGGATCAAGCTGCTTGCCTTTCATACTGCGGTTTCTGTGAGAGATCCTAGACCTCATGCCATCAATCAAGTCTGCAAAGCCATGCAGTGCATTTCTGTTGACATCAGGGTGTCATGACAGTTGCAAGGTTTAATGCATTCCTCCTTAATGGAATACCATAAATCTGGAAACAGGGCTGCCAAAGTGAAAACAGCCATTTTTGTAGATGAAACAGCTTTTCTTGAATTCCCAGAGGCCAATTGGGTTGGTTGTAAAACCAATCATTTAGATCAGTCCAAAATTGCCCTAAGGAAATTTGTACATGTGACTGATAATGATTTTGCCCACCCAAAAGGTAGAACAATGGGTACAAACTACAATTATTAAAGCTCATCAGTTTCATAAGTTCATATTTCCAGAATATTGTTCCTTCTAAGAACTACACATTTTAATACACTGAATTTCTACATTATGCACCACAGATGCCCACCATACAAAACTCTTTCTAATGTATACAATACATTGGCAAATAAATCTAATATTCTTATATAAGTCAAAGTGCTAGCTAAACATGATTTCACGAACAATCAAAATATTAGCAAGTGAGGAGTATGACAAACATAGACTTCTGTATATTTTTCTCCATGATTCTTTGCTTGTAAATATCTTTGGAAATCCTAAATATACTCAGGAACAACAATAAAACAAACAAGAAATGAAAATTTATAAATTTTCTCCTTTGATCCATAGACCGAAAAAGAAAAAAACAGATGTATCGAGCATCTCAGGTGCATACTTGCTAATTGGGAACCAAATCAATACCTTATATAAAACTGGAATTATACCAGTAATGTCACCAGAGCTTTGTATAGTACCCATAGAGCAAACAAAGCATGGATTGGTCACTCTTTGGCCAGCAATACAGTTAACATATTTTGTGGAGAGATAAAATCTCAGCAGGTAGAACAATGATGTGTACTGCAGTGAGTGTGTGTAGATGAAGTTAATCTTTTTAAAGGAGATCCTTTCAAAAGCTACTTTGGAAAGCCAGTTTGATTTAGTGGTTACAAGCATCAAACTAGAAACTATAGAGACTATAAGCACTAGTCTTGCCTTCGGCACAAAATCAACTGAATGACCATGGACCAGTTTCTCTCAACTCTAGGAAATAGACATAGCAGACATATTCTGATGAAATTATTGGATGGAGGTTTTTTAAACATGTTGGCATTTCAAAGATATGCTGGAATACAACCCTGACAGTTTCAGAATTTGGTTTCTAATGTCTGCTATTATTCTTTTTGCATTTGAAAAAGAAGGAAAAGTGTATCTATAGTTTTAAAATCTAAAATTATTTTTTGGACAAATGTGTCAGATTTTCTTATGATATTGAAGACAATTACTAAATTCCTGAGAGCCTTAGTATCTCTTTAAAGTAGCAGCCTCTTTCAGTTTGGTCAAATGCAAAGCTATCTACTGCTTCCTTCTTAAAATCAGTCACTGTCAACTTGATTTTAAAATACAGCTATTAATAACTTTCAGTGGAGGTAACATTTGCGTAAATGTTATTTCAGAGCCCATAACTGGGAGCTAATTGGTTGCTGGGGATTTCAATGCGTATGTGATTCTAATTGTATGAATAAACTGTTTTCCATTGAGATTGGCTTAAATGGGCCCAAGAATAAAAGTATGTAACAGGCAGTACTGTAAGAATGTTTTTGTCAATAAATAAATACATACGTAAATTCAAAAACTATGTATAGCAGGTAGGAACTTGTCATCAACCACCACATATTAGCCATTGAAGCAAAGAGAGAAGATAGAGTGCAACTCAGATAAAACATGAGAAGGACAACATTCAACTGGCTTTATTTTGAATTACTCTACTGATTGAACAGCTATCAGTGACCACTAGATGACAACACAGTTATGACTTTATCCTTTTGTCAATATCTAGTATTGATCCACATGTCTGCAATTCAGATTAGGTACCCTAGTCAAGGTTCCATTTATTGATGGCATAAATCTGATTTAAACTAAGGTTGCACAAAATCCTGGTGAAATGAAACCAGAGACCTTATTCAAAGGCAGCTTGGACTAGGTCAAAGCAATATATAATTGAATGTCAATCATAACATAATAATGTAATTTCCTCTTTCTAATCCATTGAAAATTATGTTTGTTAGTCAATATTTATTTATTTAAGAAATTTATACAGCTGCCTATTCATACATGGCAACTCAAGGCAGCTTACAAGAATATAAAAACCTCATATAAAAAACAATAAAACTAATAAAAGAGAGTATCATATAATAAATTAATATAATAATATAATAAAATCATCCCTGCCCCAGTGACAATATATCACCTGAGCCATTTAATGGGCCACCTTACTCTGTGTTCTCCAGGCCTACTGACAGGACCAGGTCTTCAGTGCCTTCTGGAAGAGTGTTAAAGTGGGGGCCATTCTAATCTCTGGGGGAATGATATTCTAGCGAGAGGGAGAAACCATGGAGAAGGCCCAAATAATATACAATATTCAGTAGCCCCTTGGCTTTTGAAAGTATGGTGAAGTTAAGCAGGTAGTACCAATTAAACATATGTCTTCTGCCAGCTACCATGAAGTGAAAACTTGCCACATAAGATCTGTCTGCTTCCTCTTTTGGAGGAGGGATTATGTGGCAAGAAAGTTCACTTGCTTTGAGTCTTTCTTGAAGCAGTTGGCAATTGAACTTCATCACTCCAGCTGAATGCATCAATCCCCCCCCTCCCTTTTTTCCAATTCAGTTCAGGCATCTTGTTTCATGGTTGCTGGTCAACACAAATGGGTTTATTTTTTAAGAAGTAGATATGATGGAGTCATATTAGGTACTGCCTGTTTGGTTCTATGATGCTATGTAGTTTATCTAAATATGCATCTGCTCCAGAGGAAACATTGTTTTGCAACATTTTCACTAGTGCTATGAGGTGTTCCAGAGAACATTCATTGTCTTTTACTTTCATTTCCAACCAGATGAACAATAGTCCAACCCATTGCCAAGGACCTGACAGGAGAACAATAAACCAGTGGAATGGCTTGCCTTTGGAAGTGTGGGTGTTCCAACACCGGAGGTTTAAAAAAAGAGACTGAACAGCCATCTGTATGAAATAGTATAGAGTCTTGCTTGAGTCAGAGGTTGGACTAGAAGACCTCCAAAGTCTCTTTCTGTTGCGTCCTCGAAAATGATGCCAGGAGTCGGTGACTTCAAATCATGCTCTTTTATTAGTGTAGGAACTGAACTGGGGCAAAGGAAAGAGTTCGCGGCTTTTATTCCTTTAGCCGCGGCGGCTGCGGCCAATGGCACCATTTTGAATCTCCCGCGATTCGAACCGACCAATCGCGGGAGATTCTTAGCGAGCCAATCGGCGCGGCTCGCCTAACCAATCAGAGTGCCCCGCGCTTTGGCCAATCAAAGTGCGGGGATCTTAAGAATGCTAATGAGGGGACAGAACACCCCTCCCCTCTTGGTTTAGTCCTTATGTCGCGTAGTCCCATAGGTAGGCGGGGCTCCGTCTTAGCCTACTGGACCTGTGCAGCTCAGTTGTTGGTTGGATCCCGGCCAGTTCGGTCGGGGTCTCTGTTTCTCCGGATGCCGTCGTGGGAACTGGCTGGTCGGTCGGACCGGGCCACTCTCCGTAGCTCCCTCCTGGGTCTCCCGGGTTGGTTGAGCTGCGGGTTTCGCCGCTCTCGCTCGGTCTCCCCAGGTCGGTCGAGCTGGCCTGGCTGTCTCTTCCTGGCGAGGGGTCGTGCTGGCTGCTTTCTGGTAAGTATGGTTGGTTTATTCTTCTTTGGTTTTGGTCCCCTGGGGATTCCCTCCCCCCTTGGTTTGTGTTGTGGGGGTTGGTTTTGCCTGCTTGTGCGTCGGTGGTTTCTTGGGTGGTCGTCCTCGACCTTAATTGGTCGATGTGGCGTTTCCATGCTCGTCCGTCTGCTGTTTGTAGCCGGTACGAGTGTGGGCCTGTTATTTGTGTGATGATGGCCGGTACCCATAACGGGTCTCCCGTCAGGTTTCTTGCATATACGGGGTCGCCTGGTGCGGAAGTTCGGTGTTTGCTGTTTGAGTCTGGGGGCTTCTCCGGGTTATACGTGGGGTGTAATCTGTCAAGTGGGGACCTTAATTTCCTCCCCATTAATAGTTCGGCTGGGCTCTTATTCGTTGTGGTATTTGGGGTTATGTGTTGGGTGAAGAGTAGTTTGATTATTTTATTCTGGATCTCCCCGTGGTCTATTTTCCGGATGGTTTTCTTAGTGAATTGCACCATCCGTTCCGCCCTACCGTTCGCCGCCGGATGCGCCGGTGCTGTCAGCGCGTGTTGGATGCCCCTTTCCGCTAGGAATTTTTCGAATTCCAGCGAGGTGAATTGGGGCCCGTTGTCGGAAACAACGACGTCTGGGAGGCCGTGCGTTGCAAAGTTTGCCGAGTTCCTTGATCACAGCCTCCGTGGTTGTTGTTTTCATGTTGCTTACCTCCAGCCAGTTGGAGTAAGCGTCTACTGTTATAAGGAAGGTATGTCCTTTTGTGGGCCCGGCGAAGTCTATGTGGATCCTAGACCAAGGTCCCCTTGGGGTTTCCCACTCTAGGATGGGTGCTGTGGGTGGGCTTGGCCTAGTTTCCTGGCATCGTTGGCATCTTGCTACCCAGGTCTCAATTTGTTTGTCCATCCCTGGCCACCAAGTGTAACTTCTGGCCAGGGCTTTAGTCCTCACGATGCCAGGGTGCCCCTTGTGTAATAGTTCCAGAACCTTCCCTTGTAGTTTTTCTGGAATGACCACCCTATCCGCCCATAGTATGCACCCTTTTAATAATGAGAGTTCCGTTTGCCGGTTTCGGAATGTCTTGACGGACTCGTCGTTGTCCCTTTCCGGCCACCCTTTCTCTACCCAATGCAACACCCGCGCCAGACGTTTGTCTTTATTAGTTTCTCGGGCAATGTCTGACGCGGTTATGGGTAGGTTGGGTAGAGTCTCTATACTGAGGGTGGTCGTCATGGATGCTGGGTCGGTGTCAGGTTCCAGTAGCGCCGAGCGGCTTAAGGCGTCTGCATGGGAGATTGTCTTACCCGGTCTGTGTATGAGTCTGTAGTTGTAGGCTGCCAGGAACTCGGACCACCTTGTCATTCGGGGAGACAGAATGTTCGGGGTGACCCGGTTCCCTGCAAGGATTCCTAGCAGCAGTTTGTGGTCGGTTATGATGGTGAATGTCCGGCCGTAGAGATACTCATGGAATCTTTTTACTGCGGCAACGATAGCCAGAGCCTCTTTGTCCAGCTGGCTATAGTTCCGCTCCGGTTTGGTGAGGGTCCTTGAAAAGAACGCAATGGGTGGTTCTTTTCCGTCAGGGAGGGTATGGCTGAGGACAGCGCCGACGCCGAAGGGTGATGCGTCGCATGTGACGGCCAGAGGTAGGGTCTTGTTGTAGTGTATAAGGACGGCGTCCGAAGTGAGGAGGTACTTTGTTCTTTGGAAGGCGGCTTGCTCGTGTTTTCCCCAAGTCCAGGTCGCCGCCTTGTCCAGGAGCCTATGCAAAGGCTCCGCCACCGTCGCCTTTTGGGGCAGGAAAACATTGTAAAAGTTAAGTAGCCCCAGGAATGCCTGTAGTTCCGTCTTCAACTTGGGTGTGGGGGCTTCTTTGATGGCCTTGATTTTTTGGTTTGTGGGGTGAATGCCGTGACGGTCTAGGAGGTATCCTAGGAATTCAACCCGTTCCGTATATAATTGGCATTTCTCCCTCTTTACTTTGAGCCTGGTCTCTTTGAATTTGGTTAGGACCTCCCTTAGGCGACCCTCTAGTTCGGCTTGGTTGGTTGCCAACACTAAGACGTTATCGAAGTAAGGTACCACCCCTTGATGCCTTGTAATAGTCTTTCCATTAGGCTTTGGAATATTCCCGGTGCCACGGTGACTCCGAATTGGAGCCGGTTGCACTTAAATGCTCCCCGGTGGGTGACTATGGTTTGCGCTTCTGCCGTTTCCTCGTCGACTGGCAACTGTTGGTATGCCTGGGCAAGGTCGAGTTTGGCGAAAACCTTGCCCCCTCCCAGTGAGTGCAATAGGTGTTGCACTACTGGGACGGGGTAGGCACTTTGTTGCAACGCGCCATTTAGGGTGGCCTTATAGTCCCCACAGATCCTCACCGACCCATCGGGCTTGATCGGGGTGACTATGGGGGTCTCCCACCGGGCGTGGTCTATTGGCTGTAGGACCCCTTGCTTGACGAGCTTGTCAATTTGCTCGTCTATCTTGGGTTTAAGTGCGAATGGCACCCGCCTTGGTTTCAGGCGTTTTGGGGGAATGTTTGGGTCTAGGCTGAATGATATAAGGGGCCCTCGGGACTTGCCTAGGTTTCCGTTGAAGACCTCTTGGAATTCCCGGGCCAGTTGTTGCTCCCAGCTGTCGTCGGTGACGTGGTTGACTCCCGTGACTGTGATGCCGAGCGGGGCGAACCATTGCAGTCCCAGTAGGCTTGGGCGGTCGCGATCGACGATTGTCAGGGGAAGCCTTTCGGTGCGCCCTTTGTATGTCATGTTGAACTGTCCGATTCCGACTACCGGGATGCGGTTTCCCTGGTAGTCCTTTACGATTAGTCTCTGGCTGTCTAGGCTTCTCCTTTGGATGGTAGGCACCAAGCGCTTTATTTCATGCCATGCTATCATGGAGAGGTAGGACCCGGAGTCCACCTCCATTTTGCATGGCTCGCCCTCGATGCCTACCTCCAAGTGGACCTTCTGGGCGTCATTGGTTGTGGCGTGGCCGATGGTGACCGTCTGATGGGTCTCCTCTCTTCGCCGGGTATCGCCGCCTCGTAGGGATCGTCCGTTCTGGTCCCATCTGTTGTCAGAGGGGCGATCTCTGGTCCGGGATGGTGTGCTCTCTCTCCTCTGTGCGCTCTGGTCCCATCGGGGCGGGCTGCGGTTCTTTTTAAGGCGGCAGACATGGGCGATGTGTCCCTTCTTGTCACAATGCCGGCAGATTGACTCAAAAAACCGGCATTCAGATCTGGGGTGGTTGCCTCCGCAACTGGCACAGTTGGTCCTCGACTTACGACCCTGCCGGTTCCTTGGGTCGTGGCCTGTCTGGAGGCGATGAATTTCCTCCTCGTCATCGGAAGTGCCCGATGCCGAGTGGAAATCGCCCTGGTGGGTGGTCGTCTCGGGTTGGGCCTCGGCCGACCTTGCAGGGTGGTTGTTCCCGCTGTGGTCCCCAGCGTTCGGTCGACACATGCGGTTGGTGGATGTTCGGGTCGCTTCGTCGGCTGCGGCTGCGGTGAGGGTGTCTACAAGGCTGATATTGCCCTTGGCCATCAGCCGGCTCTGGAGGACGGGGTCCCACAGGCCGAGCACGATTCTGTCTCGCAGGGCGTCGTTCAGGTGGTCGAATTCGCACAGCTCCCCTAGGTGCCGTAGTTCGGCGATGAAGTCGCTGAAACTCTCACCTGACCGTTGGTCCCGATGGTAGAATTCGTTGCGTCAGATCAGGATGGGTACCTCTGGAGCGTAGTGCCGCCGAAGTATTGGCTCGAGGACGTCCCAGTCCATCGCGGTCGCGTCGGCGGGTTTGGCAAGTGCCTTGGCCATCTTGAATACCTCGGTCCCGCAGTGGGTCAGGAAGATGGCGCGCTTCATGGGGCCGGTGGCGTCCTTCAGATCGCTGCACTCGAGGAACATGCGGAATCGGTCGGAGTACGATTCCCAGTCCTCGGTGGCAGGGTTGAAGGGTGCGGGGGGTGCGATTTTCGCCATTGTGGAGATTCGTCTGGCTTCCGTCGGACACGTGGTTCGGTTCAGGGTCTGGATCCCACCTTTGTTGCCAGTGTTGCGTCCTCGAAAATGATGCCAGGAGTCGGTGACTTCAAATCATGCTCTTTTATTAGTGTAGGAACCGAACTGGGGTAAAGGAAAAAGTTCGCGGCTTTTATTCCTTTAGCCACGGCGGCCGCGGCCAATGGCACCGCTTTGAATCTCCCGCGATTCGAACTGACCAATCGCGGGAGATTCTTAGTGAGCCAATCGGCGCGGCTCGCCTAACCAATCAGAGTGCCCCGCGCTTTGGCCAATCAAAGCACGGGGATCTCAAGAATGCTAATGAGGGGACAGAACACTTTCAACTCTGTTATTTTGTTCAGACTTTGTTCACTTCCTCAAAAGTTTTTATGTATCAGGACTGGCCAATAGAATGGGTCAGGCAAAAAATTAAATTTCAAGTTTCAAAAGAGCATGAGACATGGATGTACCTTATTTCCCTTATTGTTTTTATTGGTTGCTGGAAGTTTTGAAGAGAGATATTAAATATGATGAGAAAAAAACAGGCATTAAAAATTAAAAAGGAAAATTTGATTAATTGCTGGAAAAACTGATGAAACTAGCAGTGATGAGGTAAATTATTTGTTTTCTAAGCAAAGAAAAGAACACTTTTAACTTTGTTTCTACTTGGAAAGTGTTTCTGGATTTGGGTTTGAGATGGATAAAAATGAAATGTTAATTTAGGATTTTGCTGATTAGATTAGATAGATTTTGTTGTTTAAAAATGGCTAGTATGCTCTCTCCCTCTGTCTCTCTGTCTCTGTCTCTATCTCTGTCTCTATCTCTGTCTCTCTCTCTGTCTCTCTCTCTCTCACTCACTCACTCACTCTCCTTAATATGGTGACAGACGCAGCAGGATAGACCTAACTTCATTAATTTGGTAGAAAAAATTAAAGCAACTGAAAATAAATTAGGTATGGGTAAATCCTGTGGATTTACTGTAATTATGCCTCATAGGAGTCCATTAACTTAGTTCTTAATATCAGTGGGATCTGAAAATTAACGCTTTTGATTAAAACTTTTTGGAAAACAGCTAAAGAGGGCTAAGCACAGAATTTCATCAGACTGGAAAATAAAGTGATGGAGTGTACGAAGAAAACGGATATTTGAAAAGAAGCAAAAATTACTAGTCATGACAGAAAATTTCTGCCTAGTTATGATATCAAAATGATGGTGGGTATGTCAGAAGAAACATAGATATATAACTTGAATGCGGTGGAACACAAGAAATATATTTGGAGAAGGAGATTCAAGAAGAATAGAGTCATTCCTGAATGAATGAGGTAGCAAATGAAGGTGGATAGAATGCAAAAATGAATGGGGATAGAAAAGAAGTAAATTAAGGTGGATTGGTCATATATTGAGAAAGGACTGAATTGCAAAACAAATTTAGGAAAGAGGAATGAATAGCTCAAGGGGAAAACTAGGAACATTATAGTTGGAGAGTTGACAAGGTTCTTTAAAAAAGGACAAACATTTTAAGGAACAAAAAGCAAGCTGTGCCTTTGTTTTTGAAAGATTTAAAAGACTCTTATTTTTTAAGTAAAGTGTTAAAATATTTTATTTTAGTATCTGCCTAAAATTAGAGCCAACTTGCCTGAAAATCAGTGTAGCAACATTACTTAGAAATGCTGAATTCAGGCCCTTCTGACTAATCTATATTTCAAAAATTAGATTGAACTCATCAATGAAGTTTTTAAAGATTTGATCTGATCCCAGCAGTTTTGAGAATGCTAAAAAACCTGAACTGTTGCGGTAATGTGAGTAATTTTCTTTCTTCAAGCCTTCTGATTAGTTTCAATAAAAGTGGACAGCTTTTATCTTAAAACCCATTATTGGATACTAGACATGAGACAGAATATAGAGCAGCAGATTATAACAGTGTGTATACTATACTATCATCAGACACTTACTTGTTAATTAATTGGACCGCTAACGCTCTCTCTGAACAAGATTTTTCCAGCATACAATTTATCACAAAGGATGTCTTTTTTGCCCTTTGCTATGTCTCTGTGTGATTTAAATGTTAGATGTCAATTAAGATACATCAGCTTAATAAAAAAAGGATGGGGATATTTTCAACTTCTCCAGTATTCTTACTTGATAAAACTTTTCAGAGAACTGGAAAGTTTCCATATCCTTTTGCATTATTTTGTTACTCCTAATAATAGTATTCCCCTTTAAAAATTTTAAATCTAAAATTTAAAAGCTCCTAATGGATCATTATGATTAGCTGAGCATATGCAGATTGGATTTTTTTGGTTTCGGGTCACACATTCTGCTAAATTTGCTTAACTATACTTCTTGAGTGAGCCATCATTATCTGGGTTCACACAAAAAAAACTATAATGGTTAATGTAAATAATGGTTAATAAACAAAAATCACTGTGATGCAACATATTAAGGCAAGCAGAAATACACCATTGTCGTGAAGTGAGAACCACAGATCCAGTGGCTCAAACCCCCAGAATTTTTAATTCCTGAACCATCCTAGAAGATGCTAAGTTGAGCTCTGAAGCTCCACCATTTAACTGCCCTGCTTCAGTTGCAGACTATTAATTAACACCTTAGCTGAAAAGATATTGGCTAAGTCTTAGAAAGATTGGCTAGGTACAGAACTCAAGCGGTGCCATGCAATGGAAATACTGATTAGCTTTTCTTATTCATGCTCTACAAAGCATTTCTGTACTCTGAAGAAACAGCTCTGTTAGATCTATGATACAAACTTTTTAAAGGACTTCTCTGTAGTTCAGCTGCTGATTACAAGTTATACAGGCAACAAATAGTAAAAATAGAGAGCGCTATATCAAATCCTGCTCCAGTTAACAGCGGTGTCCCCCAAGGCAGCGTTCTAGCACCTACACTCTTTATACTCTATATAAATAACCATTACGATCACCTTATAAGCAATTGCATCCTCTTTGTGGATGACATAAAACTATTCAACACCACTGACAATGCTACTCTTCTTCAAAGCGACCTTGATTATATGTCTGAATGGTCAAACAATTGGCAACACCAAATCTCGACCAACAAATGCTCTGTCCTACACATTGGTGAAAAAAAATCAGTACACCAAACACAAGCTAGGCAGATATGACCTCATTGACAACCCTCACTCTGTCAAGGACCTTGGAGTACTCATATCAAATGACCTAAGCACCAGAGCTCATTGTAACAGCATTGCCAAAAAGGCATTAAGAGTTGCAAATCTAATCTTATGAAGCTTCTCTTCCGGAAATGTTGAATTGCTAACTAGGGCACACAAAACTAGACCAATACTCGTATACAGCTCATCTGTCTGGAAGGCACACTGTATATCGGACATTAATACAATTGAGCAAATCCAGAAGTATTTCACGAGAAAAGTACTATACTCCTCTGCTCACAACAGAATACCCTATATCACCAGGTTTGAAATTTTGGGCTTGGACAACCTTGAACTATGGTTGGACTTAAAGCATAGAACACAAAATTATCTGTTACAATGTTCTACCAGTCAATGACTACTTCAGCATCAACCGCAACAATACAAGAGCACACAACAGACAAACACAATGTAAACTGCTCCAAACTTGATTGAAGAAAATATGACTTCAGCAACAGAGTGGTCAATGCCTGGAATGTACTACCTGACTCTGTTGTTACATCCTCTAAATTCATCTCCAACAAACTTCCATGAATTTTCCTTATTCCAGAAACTATAGTAGAAGTTGAGTTTAATATATCCAAATCCTTTGCTTTTCCTTAAATGTGCTGTCCTGATAGATAGGTGAAGCGAAATCAAAAGTATGTGTGAAATCAAAGTAAAACATTAAAATTGAATTGATGAATAAATAATTTAATCACTATACCTACATGCAATAATTCTCCCTTCAATGTTCAAGAAGTGGACATGTATAAGTTGAGATGAAAGACTGATCTCCAATATTTAGGTATAAGCTATGCATGACTTTCTATCTGATCTGTACCTGCAGATTTTCCCTCTGTTACCTGTAGGAATCCATAGCCCTCTATGTAATCAAGCTAATCATCATTATTTCCATTTCAGTCTTATAATTCTTTTTGTAGCAATTACAAGGAAGAATTGCCCCGAAAGTAACAAGTTGACAATTTGAATTTCATCTGTTTATATCTGTTTCCTTTGTTGTAATTTACTGATTTTAATTAGCAGATTTGAATAATTTTATATATTGATGACTATTCTAAATAGTGTTAAACCTAGAACAGTGCAATATCACTTACGATATAAATTAATTAATTCAATTTAAATATTAAACATTCAATTCTTACATTTTATTATTTAAACACTGATTAAATCACCTCTAGCAAACAATTACAGAGCTTCCCAGGAAGCTTTTCTATAATTTATGAAAAATCCTTTTGGTTTTGTTAAAAAGCCAATCCTGGATGCATTTTATCCATATTGTGCACCTTATAAGAGTCTCTTCTGTATTCTTAAAATCAGTAACAAATTTCAGGATGGCATCAGAGTGCTTTCTTTCTGACCCAGTGACCATATGCACTGATTATAAATTTATTTTATAAATAACAACTTGGCCACAAATCAATATCTAACATATATTGTGGCTCTGATTTGCTAAATTATGTAAGCATAGACATGATTGATAGTGCATGCTAACTAAATTCATACAAGCATATGCATAAAGTACACTTCTGGGTCAAGAACATGAGCAGTAAATTTCATATCATCAAACAGAATAAAATATGGTCTTAATCTTATCTTTATTTATTTTCAGAGAACTGATTTCTATAATGCACTATTGAGAGAAGGCTGGGTTGCCAAAGTAAGACATAGATGGGCAAACATGAGACTTTCAAATGTTTTTAGACTTAATTCCCATCATTTATCAATATTTAGCCATATTGTCTGGGGATGATAGGTATAGGAGTAGCTGTAGGTAGCCAGCGTAATGACCCTGTGAGCCATTCATTAAATATGTTTCTAGTTTCTTTAATTTGACTATTCATCCTGCATTTATTCATGACTTTGTTTAGGTTGCCATCTTTATTGCTTAGGATGCATACCAACACACATCAATGTAGAAGCATTCCTCTACAATATGGGTGTCAAACTCGATTTCATTGAGGCTGCATCTGGGTTGTGTTTGACCTTGGAGTGGCCGGGGTAGGTTTGGCCAGGGTGGATATGGCCATCTTGACATCATTCATGTTAGGGGTGCCTGTGGTGGCTCAAGTGCTCTGCCAGCGAAAACAGGCTCGCAAGCTCCATTTTTGTCTGGGACAGCCTCCTGCAACCCTCTGCCAGCAAAAACGGAGCTTGGGTGGACTCTTCTGATCTCCATTTTGCTGGCGGTGGCACTGCAGGCCAGTCCTTTGCTGTTTCCAGGGCAGTCCCGTGGACCAGATCTAAGCACCCCATGGGCCAGATCCAGCCCACAGGCCTTGAGTTTGACACCCCGGCTCTACAATAAAGATTGTCTAGAATTGGAAGTCTCACTTTACTTTGAAGCATTCCTCAATAACGAGAAAAAAGAAGCAATCAATCTGTATGGAAAGAGGGAGGTAACTTGGAAATGGCATCAAAGCAACCAAAACTTGTGGATGATCTGGGATACACTGGGATCATCCAACATAGCAAATGGCGGAAATAGATGCCGAGCTCCTAGATGAGGGAAGAAAGCCAAAAAACTATACTAACCATACAAATTGCTACAGAAAGCGATTACAGTATATGGGTTAGTGGGACTATATATGAGGCAAATCAACATGTGAGGAGAAAATCTGCCTCTATCATATATGCATACTTGTTGTAGTTGCATGTGTGTGTTTGTATGGATGTGGATGTGAAAAAGAAATGACTAATAATTATGAGATATTGTGATATAGCAGTAATTCACCTCCATGAGGCACTATGGAAAATAACACAATTTTCTTCTTTCAATCACTTTAACTTCCAAGTGAGTGTCTTAAGAGCATTGCAGAGAAGTGCACTGCTTCATAGAGCCATTCTGAAACAGTTTTACAGGAAGCTTTTTTTGAAGCAAAGAATGTTTCAAAGTTTTGCACACCTGCAATAAGTGGATTTGTGTATGTGTGTGTGTGTGTGTGTGTGTGTTCAGACATCAGTGAGAGACAAGAATCTTGAAGAAATGGGTTGATATTTGTAACTTACCCATGCCTATAAGTAAATAGTTTTGTTTGAACAATAGTTTTTGAAATGGATTTTATGTTGGGGGAAGAAAATGATGTGTTCAAAATGATAATCTTGAGATCTAATGCAGTCCTATCCCTATATTATGTTTAAATTTTATAGCATTTTAGTCATAATCAGTTAAATATCTTATAGATTTCACTGTTCTTATATATAGATTTCACTATTTCTTATTGAAATAGTTGTGATTCTTACTTGATATTACCTTAGTGAAATATAAATGTAAAGTTTAATTAGCTTCTTCAGCAAGGTTTTTTAAATTATTTATTTATCTTCACCATATTGTTTTATGGTTGTTCTTATCCACAATTACAGCAGTTTTGTAAACAGATGTCCCATCAGCATACCACAGTGGTATTTCAACAGGAAGGGAACATAACAATGATATACTGACCATGAATGCATGAGAAAGGCTGCCATATTTTGGGCGGGACATCCATATTAAAATGTCACCCAAAACACTGATTGGATATTCCAAATAAGTCTATTCTGAAAAACTTGGAAATCCCTTGTACTAACATAATTAGCTTCATGTTTACTTTGGACTTGAGGAACAAAGTATCTCTGCCATTCCTGTGTACTTTTGGCAACTAATGCATGCTGGCTGTTCAAACTAAAGCAGTTTTCACTCAATCTGCTTTTAAAAATGTCACCTCAGAAATTTGGAAAACCTGCTGACTGTCATTAGTTCAGAGCAATCTACAACTACTCATATGCTTTGTTGTGATAAGATTAATATTGATGTAGTTCTCTAGTTGTGCATTTCTTAGCAAATATGTTTACATGTATGCATATGAGGAATGGATGGAAAGTACGTGCAGCATCTTATTGGCTTCTTCGTTTTGTCAGCTTTAAAATATGAGCACTCCCTGAGCTTGTGACTTCCTTGCACTGTTTTATACATTATCCTGACTGAACACCAACCAAGTTACGTGCAAAAGTACTTCATTATTTTAATTAAGCTTATTGTACAAGTAATCATTATTGCCATCAGTATCAATCATTGGCAATATTTCCAATGATGGCTGTAAATGATGACAAGCTTAGCTGACAATAAATGATCACTCTGCCATCTTAACCTGACATTTCATTGGATGTTGCAAGGTTGCTCTAAATACTCCTGGGCTTGCTACATAAAGCTCTATTTATCTATGACAAAATTTGGATCTACAGCATATTTGTTTTTTGCTTCCCAAATGGATACATTCAGAAGGTTTGCAAAATGTATTCTTTTGCCTATGGCAGTCCATATGTCTAAAACACAGCTTTAAGTAAATAAGATAGTAGGGTGCTTTGGGCTGAAAAATCATTATCATCATCACCATCACAATCTTGCTTAGTATATATTAGTAGATTATAACTTTTATTTAAACAAAGATGTTGTTTAGATTATAAAGCTGAGCTTTCAGATCACTAATTATGAAAACAGATGAATGAAAGGAAGATAATACAGTTACACATTTAAATGAATTGTTGCTCATGTGAAATTAGTATTTCCTATAAATCTAATTAATTTGTACAGTTGTTTATTTCCATTGTTACATTTCCAGGATTGTTCTGTTGTTATTTCTAATTGGATAAGATAGCCAATGGCATTTTAGAAACTATATTTCACTTTGAAATCATCATCCTTTTGTTTGTACTGTGCTATCTGCAAGTTGCATAATTTTATTTGTATTTCATGCTTTATTCCTCTAAAGAAAGCTTTGGTCATCCAAATAGAAGGGAGATCAATTGGGGAGCTGCAGCCATATAGTGGGCTGTTCATTTATGAGAAGTCTAACCTGCTTTTTCATCATTAAATGTAATCCCAAAGCAGAGACCTTTTTTTAAAAAAAAAAAACCAAGTTGCAACAAGATTAATGCCAAATATTTCAATCCATATTTTTAAAAAGGTTGAAAATAACTTTAAAATAACATAAATCTAAAATCTTTACAACACAGGTGAATGATGAAACTACTGCACTGTGTTGCAACCACTCAATATGTTAATCGCCTGAATTATTTTTTTTCCCTTTCCTTCCACATGATAGTGAACATTAATAACCCCTTTTTAATATATATATATATATGTATATATGTCTGGCATTCAGCTTTGTTCGGGTATTTTCCCACGTCATAATAGTGGTGCTTTTAAAGTTGTAGCAACGTTTCAGCAGAATCTCATCTGCCACCATCAGGCTTCTGTACAGTGTTGAAGCCTGATGATGGCAGATGAGATTCTGCTGAAACGTTGCTACAACTTTAAAAGCACCACTATTATGACGTGGGAAAATACCCGAACAAAGCTGAATGTCAGACATGTAAGTACCCGCGAAAACTTAAGAAAAAAAAAAAATATATATATATATAACAGACAATTGATCTATCGATTAACATTACCTTTTGGGAAACTGTAATTTGAATAGTTTATCAAATAAACTATCAAAAAATGCCTAAAGAAAATGCCTAAAGAAAACCAAAAGAACCCTTTCTTAGTACTCTATGTAACTACTGACTATATGTTCCAGCACATTGCGTGTTATTTACAGACAAAGCCAATCCCAGATTTGATGGTGGGATTGAAACATTTTCTGCTGGTTTATATCCTTGAATAGGCCCATTGCTTGCCATTCATTTCCCTCCTCCCACATTTGCTAATCGTCTTGCTCTGGTCTCAGTCTGTATCAGTTCCTAAAAGAAAGGAAAGAAACAAACAGAAACTGTTGCCTTTCTTCTTCACTCTTATCACTGTCATAAGCAGAGGAGGAGAGATGAAGAGGCAACAGCATCAACAACCAAGGCCAAGGAGCCAGTGGAAAGGTCCTGTAGGGTCCTCCAATCACAGTTCCTAATGCTAAACCTAGATTTGAGTATTAACTTACAGAAGATAGAATAACAGAATTGGAAAGGACCTTATAGGTCTTCTAGTCCAATTCCCTGTTCAAGCAGGAGATCCTGTCTAATATCCTCTTAATTCTCTTCCAAGAATGAAATGCCCATCACTTTTGGAGACAAGCCATTCCACTGATTAATTGTTCTTGCTGACAGGAAATTTCTCCTTAATTCTGTATCGGATCTTTTTTGCTATGTTCTCTGACATATTCAGTTCCTAAGTATTTAAAGTATCCCCTGTCTTATTGCTGATTACCACTGAGGATTCTGCTGGTTCAGAAGTAAGAACAAATAATTTGTGGACTGGTTTTCCAACAAATATGATATTGTTTTAAAAAGAATTTTCATGAATTTAAATACAGGATGAGCATATAGACCAGTCTGCATTTAAAATGCTTGAAACAAGGCTGAATATGGTATCCTCCCTTAATTTTTCATATTCTTAAGTACAAAAATACACTTGAAAAGGAAGGATAATATTCTACTGTTACACTGATTTTTTTTAATAGAAAGGACAATATTCTATTGTTACACGGATTTTTTAATGGCAGCTGCAACTATTCAGACAAAGAAGCAGGAAATTAGTTAATGTTAAGTAATTAGATTAATCAGAAAATTAGTTAAAGGTCCTGTTAATTAGATTATAAGTGTGTCTTGAAGGCAAAAATACAAAACTGCCTCTAGGGAGAAACAATAAATGAGAAATATAATTTACATTTAGAATTACAAAGACATGATGGGGAGAACTGTTACCTCTAATTTCATTTGAGCCTTATAAACTCTTGATGCAAGACAACCATTGTGCAATGCACAATGGAGCAATTTCACTGTGAACTCTTGCTTAAATTATTTCATTCCTTAAGTCTTGTAGTCACTACTTTAAGTAATATAGACCATTCAGTTTCATTTGCTATGACATTTGTTAAAATTCACATTTTTACCATTTTGGGAACAAAACGCAAAACCTTCACAGCTCTGATCCATTAGACATTTTTGGCCTTAACTTTTCAACTTGGTGATGGAATATTCGGAAACTACTGTTTTAAGTTTAATGTGTCACATTGTCTGGTATAATGTGTCACATTGTCTGGGAGTCAGCCAAAGAATCCCTAACACCGACTGAAAGTCAGAAATTTTTTTAAACTTTTTAATTGGGTTATCAAAATATAAAATAAAAAGAGAAATTTAAAAAGTCAATGGATTTTTGAAGTAGGTTAGGACCTTGGATTTATTTCTCAAATAAATCTGATTCCCCAATAATCTGATTGCTTGACCAGATTAATGAATTATTGCATTTATTTTCCCAAGATGGTCCTTGCTCAAGCTAATGAATTACACCAATCTGCTAATGATTTATTGATAAATTGGATTTATCTTTTAATTGCTTCAATATTTTCTTCCCCTGCAAAATAGATGTGTTTTTCTGCTTTGTTGTAGGAGTGTTTTCAATTAGGGGTGGGATTCTACCAGTTCACACCTATTTTCTAGAACTAGTTGTTAACATTCTAAGCCAGGGGTGTCCAACCTTGGAAGCTGGCTGAGGAATTCTGGGAGTTGAAGTCCACAAGTCTTAAAGTTGCCAAAGTTGGACACCCCTGTTCTAAGCAGTTCGGAGAACCGGTTGTTAGAAGAATTTACTGGCTAAGGCAGGAAGGAAACATTCTGGTGTTGCTTACAGAGACTTCCTCTCTGTTAACCCTTATTATATTCTTGGCAGGACTAGACTTCCTGTCTCAGGAACTTCTCTGGAGTTTTTTCCCCCTCCTTTGCTGGTACTTTGCTTGTATGGAATGACCATTCAAAGTTACAATGGCACTGAAAAAAGTGACTTATGAGCATTTTTCACACTTACGACTATTGCAGCATCCCCACAATCATGAGAGGCCAGGCGAGGAGATGCATGCCTCCATGTGAGTGATATTGAGTTGGCCACACCCAGCCAATAACATGACCACCAAGCCACACCCACCAACTAAACCACACGCACAGAACTGGTTGTTAAAAAATTTGAATCCCACCCCTATTTTTAATGCTTTTTTTCTGATTTCCTTTGGAGGTTTTTTTCCCATTGCTGCAAAATGCCAAGGGCCATCCTCTCTACCTCCCTCACATTTCAGTCTTGCTGAATGTTCCAGCATTGTACTCATAACAAAATGAATATGAGGCATTCCTCCATCACATCTTCCTTTTAGACAGAGCTTTGCTGGCTGAAGTATTCTGAGAGTTGAAGTCAACAAGTCTTAAAGTTGCCAAGTTTGGGGAGCCCTGCTTTAAGACATAACTGAAGAGCGATAAATAATGGAGACTGCAGAAAGCTGGTGCCATTACAGTCAGAACATTCACACATTCCTTAACCAACATTCCATTCTGATAATTTTATTAAAATTTTCCTCCCCATTGAAAATTGATGCATGGGTGGGAAAAATGCTAAATAAAGTTTCAGTGAAGTACAGGTTGTACTTTTGCCTTCTATTGGCCTCAATAAGAACAAAAAGTTATAATAAAAGTGTGCTACCAATAAATAAATAAATAAATAAATAAGCAAACTGCCCAGAATCACTTTGAGAGTGACATAGAAGTATCAAAATTTGACAAATAAATAAATACATGCATGCATGCATACATATATATATATGTATACACATATATACACTCTGAGCATTGTTTCTCCACTCTACAGCTCCCCTTAGTAGGCAGGTCTTTCAGTCAACCCCCAATGACAAAAAGTTGCCCTGGCAGGCAGCAGTGTTTGCAACCTTCCCTGCTGGCTTTTCCAATTTCCCCAGAAATTGATTTTCTGAGGAAGCCATTAGAGAAGATTACAAATGGAAATTGTGCTGTCCAGCCAGTGTATGGGAATTGGATAGTTAGTCAGCAATTGTGAGCTGTCCCCTTAATGGAATGCATCATGGTAAACGTAGTTAAGGTATCCTGGGAAATGTAGTCCAGGTCACGTGACCACACCTGTAATCCTGATTGGTCACTAAATTGACCCTTGATGGGTTGAGGGAGGTTTCTTCACTCTTGCCTGAATTCACAGACTCGTGAATTCTACCTCTACCGTTACGAGATGGGAGGAAAGGGATAAGGAGATAACCATCTTTTTACCTACAAGACAGATATGCAAAGGATTGGACACTAAGAAGAATTTCATCACAAATGTGAGTTATGAGGATGCCTGATGAACCAATAATAAAGACTTTGTATCAATGTTTTGTTGAGTTTATCTATCTGCATCTGTACAGAAGACAAAATCTACCACTGTACAGAATACAGAACAGAGATTACATGATCACAGGATGCCTCGTAAGCAGTCATAAGAATGACATGTTGCCAAGCATTCAGATCATGATCACACAATCATAGGGTGCATGGTATGATGTTTTAGAATGTCTGGAAGTGGTTTACAGAAGTGGTGGGATTCAAAACTGTTGTTACTGGTTCTGGGGGAGGGTGGAGCTGGCGTCGCAATGATATGGCATGCGATCTTGGAGGTCTAAGATCACTGCCGATATCTTTGCTCCTGAATGGTCCTATCAGATCTAAACCATCCCGAAGAGACAGTGAAAGTGAAGAGCGCATCCTGTCGATCCCAGGGATACCACAAAGTCCCTGGTAGATCCAGGAGAAGCTCTTCTTGCCAGTGGCAAAGAGGCAGCCATTAAAGCTACAGAAGTTGGGACAGCTTCGAAATGGAAGAGAACAGAAAGAGAGAGTGTGCCGGTTTGGTGAGAACTTTTTTTTTATTCTAAGATCTGTAAGGACACCCTAAGGAAAAGAAAGAATCTGTAAAAGTTTTGACAGAAGTGATTAAGTGGCAATTTTAAACAGAAATGTCAAAGTAAGTTTTTTTTTTCTCATTGCTGGATTTTCTATATATGATTTTGTATTTTGAAACTGGACTGGTTTTTTTGTTTATATCTATTTTTTTCTTCTCCTTTTTGATTTTGTGATATTTTAGGCTAGAGTTCCCTTTAGTTATTTTATTTTTTTAAAAAATATCTTTTTCTTTTTTTCAATTAATTCTTATTATATCCTGCTCGGAAAAGGAGGGGGAAAGTGAGAGCAAAGAAACTTTGTAACTCTGCCAACTAGAGGCTTGAAAATATTCTATTTCCCTGTGACCAGACAAAGCTGAGAAAGAAAGAACTGAGACTCTTTTTCAAGGACATTGCTATTTGATAAGATAGAGGGAAGAGCATGGGAGAGTATTATTGCAGGTGCTCTTCTGGGTTTCTATCAATAACTGGAGTCTGGTGTTGAAACTTAGGGGGAAAAAGGTGATAAGTTTTTGGCGAAGAGAGTTATAATAAGAGCCTTGGATAATTAAACAAAGTGCCCTTTTTACTTTTTCTATGTTGTGCTATCTCTCCTCACCAGCTTTATTGTATTTCTTTTTATCTTTTTTTTTTTTTGTAATAACTATTTGGGTTTTTGGCTTTGTTGGAGCTCATCTCTGTTTTTCTTTTTTTCTTTGGAAGTCCAATCTCTACGTTTGCTTTTTATTTTAAAGGGAAAGCCTTAAAAGCCTTTTATTTTTTTCCTTTCCTGGTATTTTTTTTTTTTTCATCTACCTTTCTGGTTTATTCTTATGTATTTTTTTCTATTTGAGAACTTTCAATTGGATTAAGGTGTTGAAGAACCTGAAGAATTTTTCCTTTTCCTTTTTCCTTTTCTTTTTTTCTTAAGCCTTTTTTTCATCTAACTATTGATTGGATTAAGGTATACAAGAACCTGAAGAAATGTTGTCCTCTCTTCTTTTTTCTTTTTCTTTTTGTATTATTATTATTGGGCTGCTTTTTTTACTATTTTTATTTTGAACTATAATTGGTTACTTCACAATTGGATTAAGGTTTAGAAGAACCTGAAGATTCTGAATTGCTTAAAATGAGTAGGAAATTTACAGCTTCTGGTCATTCAACTTCTACTTCTTCCTCCCCACCATCTGGAGGACAATGTTCAATACAGATAATGTTAAAGTAAGAAAAAGAACAAGAAAAAGTGACTCTGCAGATGATTATGCAAGGAATTCAAAATATTCAAGCAAGATCAGAGAATATTGAAAAGAGAATAGAGAACATCGAACAAAGAACAGAGAACATTGAACAAAGAATAGAGAACATTGAACAAAGAACAGAACAGTGAACAAAGAACAGGGAAAACCAATGAGAAAGTGGAGAACATCCAACAATGATGTTGAAGTATGATGAGAGATTCCAAAAAATTGAAGAAGAAGATAAACAAGGAGGTAAGAAGATTGGAGATATTGATAATAGATTAACGATGGTTGAACAAGATAAAAGTGATATGTTGAGATGGGAGATGAATAGATCAGAATTCTATCTTAGATTCCAAAACGTAGAGGAAGAAAAAGGACAAAACTTAGCTGAGATAATGATAGAAATACTGGCTGAAGCTTTGGAAATAACTCAAGAGAAGACGATGGATGGAATAGATGAGGTTTATCGAGTTTTCACAAGATATGCGATGAGAAATAGCTTACCAAGAGAAGTTCACATTAGATTTACAAAGAAAGCCATTAAAACACAAATATTGCAAGTGGCAAAAGAGAAAACACTGAAATACAAAGACAAGGAGATTGTGGTCTTGAAACAAATACCCAGAAGAGTGAGAGAGATGAGAAGAGAATACTGATTCCTGACTAAAATGCCACTTAAAAAAGAGGTGAATTATAGATGGCTGATTCCAGAAAGTTTAATGTTCACATGGCAAGAACAGACACATAGAACTGATTCAATTGAGAAAGCTAAATTATTTTACATAGAATATTTTGGAGGGAAAGAGGAGGAGGCAGAAAAAGAAATGTCACTAATTGAATTCCAAGAGGACTGGCAAATGGTGACTGAAAAAGAAGAAGGTGCAGTAGGAGGAAAGGTGGAAGTCAAAGAACAACACGAACCAAGATCTAGAATAGAATAGAATAGAATGCCTTTTATTGTCACTATCCACATGTACAATTTGCATTATACGCATACACAGTGAGATTAGAGCAACTCATCGTTCAATGCAGACATGCATGTCAAGAAAATATACATCTAAAATATAATCACATATTGCACATGTCAGCTAACACAGTAATAAAAAAGATAAAAAAGTGATATTGCACGAGATTATTCACAGTTGTCCCTGAGTATATTTACAGTATATTTGGCAGGACTGGAATCAGTGCATATGTGAGTTCAAAATGGTTATGGCTTTGGGGAAAAAACTATTCTTGAGGCGGTTTGTCCTTGACCTGATGCTCCTGTAGCGCCTCCCTGAGGGCAACAGGTCAAACAGTCCATAACCAGGATGGGAGCTGTCTTTTATGATGTTCCCAGCTCTGCTAAGACAGCGGGAAGAGTAGATGTCCGACAGGGAGGGGAGAGGGCAGCCAATGATCTTCTGAGCTGCTTTGACTACCCTCTGTAGTCTCTCCCTGTCTGCCATGGTGCAATTGCCATACCACATTGTGATGCAGTATGTCAGCAGGCTTTCAATGGACGCACGGTAGAAGGTAATCAGCAGGCTGGAGTCCAGGTTGTGCTTCCTGAGCACCCGCAGGAAATGGAGTCTCTGCTGGGCCTTCTTGATGACTGCCGTGATGTTTTCCGTCCAGGAGATTTTGTCGGCAATGATGACACCCAGAAACCGGAAGGTGTGGATCCTCTCCACCTGCTCTCCATTGATGTAGAGGGGAGCCAGGTCGGTGTTGTGCCTCCTGAAGTCCACAATAAGTTCCTTAGTTTTCTTGGTGTTCAGAGCTAAGTTGTTTTCTGAACACCAAGCTGTCAACATCAGGACCTCCTTCCTGTAGGCTGCCTCGTCTCCCTTCGAGATGAGTCCGACCACTGTGGTGTCATCAGCGAACTTCACAATGAGGTTGCTGTCATGCTGTGGACTGCAGTCGTGGGTGTAGAGGCAGTACAGGAGTGGGCTCAGCACACAGCCCTGTGGGGAGCCAGTGCTCAATGTGCGTGTGGAGGAGAGGTGGGGGCCAAGCCTTACAGTCTGGGGCCGGTCACTTAGGAAGTCCTTTATCCAGGCACGTATGAGGGGGGGCAAACCTAATGTGTCCAGTTTTTTGGTCAGTATTCCTGGGATGATTGTGTTAAAGGCAGAGCTGTAGTCCACAAAGAGCATCCGGACATAGCTCTGCTGCTGCTCCAGGTGGTTCAGCGCAGCATGCAGAGCTATGGCTATGGCATCCTCTGTAGACCGGTTTGTGCGGTAGGCGAACTGGTGGGGGTCGAGATCCGGAGGAAGATGGTTGATGATGTGCCGGAGCACCAGCCTCTCAAAGCACTTCATAATTACAGGAGTGAGCGCCACTGGACGGTATTCATTGAGGCTGGAGATGGAAGATTTCTTCGGCACAGGGATGATTGTGGCAGATTTCAGACAGGATGGTATAACTGCCTGGGCCAGGGAGAGGTTGAAGATGTCTTTAAAGATGGAGGCGAGCTGGGGGGCACATGCCCTGAGCACCTTATCAGGAACTCCATCTGGACCAGCTGCCTTCCTGGGGTTCACTGCACGGAGCACCCGTCTGACATCGTCCTCCGTCACAGAGAATGTACTGGGTGGAGTGGTAGAGCTGGATGTGATTGGAGGTGGGAGTAGGGCTGGTGCAGCTGTATGCTGTTGTGGAACTTCAAAACGAGCAAAGAAGTTGTTCAGCTCCTCTGCTAGCGCTGCACTCAGGTGTTCTGTTGTCACATGACAGCCCCTGTGATTAGTGATGTCATGTATGCCCTTCCACACCTCCCGTGTGTTGTGGCTGGACAGATGGGACTCTATGCTCCTCCTGTGGTCCATCTTGGCTTTTATGATCCCCCTCCTCAGCTCTCTATGAGAGCTGCTAAACTTAACTACAAAATATAACCATGGAAGAGAAAAAACTGATTACAATTAATATAAATGGACTTAACTCAGCTGTTAAAAGAAGGAAAGCCTTTCATAAATTAGAGAAATTAAAATTTGATATAATTTGTCTACAAGAAGTACATATTAAAAAACAATATGAACAATTGTTGACACAGCCAAAACTAGGGAAAATATTTACTTCCTTGACACAATGTAAGAAAAGAGGAGTGGTTTTATATATTAAAGAGAACACCCCAGCAAAATTGATCTATACTGATGATGATGGAAGAATACTAATGGTGGAAATAATGGACAATAATATGAAAACACTCCTGATTGCAATTTATGCTCCAAATGACAAACAAGAAGAATTCTACAAAAAATTACATATGAAAATAACCGAACTGGACTATGCTAATATAGTTATGATGGGAGATTTTAATGGAATTGTAGACAATAAATTGGACTATACAGCACAGAAAACAATAAAGCAAAACAGAAAGACTCTCCCTAAATCTTTTTTTAAAATGGTAGATGAAATAAACTTAAAAGTTACATGGAGAGAAAGAAATGTTAAAACTAAACAATACACCTTCTATTCAAATAGACACTTATCATGATCCAGAATCGATATGATATGGATGTCAACAGAATTAATAACTAACATTCAAGAAATAAATATTGAAATAAGTATTTGGGCAGATCACAATCCAATGACAATTAAATGGAAAGGACAAAAAAGAAGATCTAGATGGATGTTAAATAATACTATTTTAAAGGAAAAAGATTTCACACAGTGGATGGAGAAAGAATTGGCTTTTTTCTTTAGAGAAAACAAAAAAGAAGATACATCAATTCAGAATGTATGGGATACAACAAAGGCATGTGTTAGAGGCTTGATAATAGACTATACAAGGAAAAGGAATACTATGAAAAGACTAACCTCTAAGGCCCTAGAGGATGAGCATAAAAGACTTGAAAAAGAACTACAGAAAATGCCACAGAAAAAGGACATAAAGTTAAAAATGGATAAAATTAAACACAAAATGGGTCAAATAGAAAAAGAAGAATTAGCACAGAAAATTAGAGGTGCTAAACAGAACTACTTTGAAGATGCAAACAAACCAGGTAGATGGCTAGCATACAAATTGAGAAAGGAGAAAGAATCAAGGAAAATATTGCAATTAATAGATGACCAAGGCCAAAGAGAAGAAGGAAATTCGAGATGGTAGCAAAGAGAAGAAGGAAATTCGAGACTTCTATGGGAAATTATATATGCAAGAGAATATTGATGAGGAAAGAGTTAAACCAGTGATGGCTAACCTTTTCAGCTTGGTGTGTCAAAAATCGGGAAAAAGTGTAGCCTTCCTCGGGTTGTGTATCACTTCAAGAAATATAAATAATTTGGTTTATGACGGACTGGGCTGGGGTGATCACACAGGGATGTGAAACTCATCTCCCTGGTCTCAGGGCTGCAAGTGCAGGATGTGGGGATCGGAAGGCCACCTTACAGAGCTGTGAACCTCATGGATCTCCTTTCCTCCTGTAGTGTTCCTGAGGTAATGAAACTGACAAACCTCAGTTTATGGCGGTTAAAACTGGTTCTCTGCTGCAAAGATCTTGCAGCAGCGGTGACAACACGCCTCCACGCAGCAATCAGGTAGCAGGGATTGGAGCAGAGCACAGGAAGCCTCTAAATGTGCAGGTTTTCCCCACACCAACAGGCGTGTCAGTCAAAATGCCCCGGTGTGTCACGAGTGACACGCGTGTCATCACTGAGTTAAACAGTACTTACAGAATGCTAATTTACCTCAGATACCTAAAGAGACTGAAAAAATGTTAGAAAGCAATATAACGATGATGGAGTTAACTTAAGCACCCAAGAAGCAAAATAATGGAAAGGCACCAGGCCCAGATGGACTTCCAGCAGAATTTTATAAAACATTACAAGAATTGTTGAATCTTCCATTGCTAGAAGTTATGAATGAAGTTATGTTAAAGAAGAAGATACCTAAATCATGGTCAGAAGCCTATATTACACTTATTCCAAAAGAGGAGGCCGACCCATTACAAATTAAGAACTATAGACCCATTTCTCAACTAAATGCAGATTTAAAATTTTTGCTTTAATATTGGCAGAAAGACTAAAAAAATATTTAAATAATTTTATCCATCCTGATCAAAATGGATTTCTGCCAAAGAGACAAATTAAAGACAGTATGAGAGTAATCTTGGGACACCTTGGAATACTCCGAGGCATATCCTGAAAAACAAATGGCTCTGATATTTCTAGATGCACAGAAGGCATTTAATAATGTGAATTGGCGATTCATGTTATTACTGTTGGAACAGATGGGTTTTGCTAGAAAATTTATTCAAATCAATAGAAGCTATGTACTATAAGCAAACGGCAAAGGTAATGATAGAGGGAGAACTGACAGACTCTATCAATATAAGAAAAGGAATGAGACAAGGGTGCCCACTATCACCTTTGTTGTTTGTGTTAACTTTGGAAGTGCTAAACAGAAATATTAGAGATGAAAAGAATATAAAAGGAATGAAAATCAAAAAGGAAGAATTTAAGCTGCAAGTATTTGCAGATGATCTGATTTTCATCTTAGAAGAACCCTTTAGAAACAGCATCAAAATTGATAGAACAGATAGAGATATATGGAAAGGTGGCTGGTTTGAAAATAAATAAAGATAAGACAAAGATCTTGACAAAGAATATGCTATTAAGACAAAAGGAAGAACTGGCAAACCTATTGAAAGTTCAGGTCATGAATAAGATTAAGTACTTGGTGATATATTTGATAGCAAAATGTAGTACATTAAAAGAGAATAATTATATCAAACTTAAACAGCAGATAGCACTAGATTTGGCGAAATGGGAAAATTTACAACTGTCACTAATACGGAGAATTTCAACAATCAAGATGAATATATTACCCAGAATTTTATATTTGTTTCAAACAATTCCAATTAGGCTTGGAAAAGACTACTTTGAAGATTTAAATAAAATTGTGTTGAAATAATATATGGCAAGGTAAGAAAGCGAGAATAAAGTTAAAACTTTTGCAAGATGCTAGAATTAGAGGAGGATTTGGTTTGCCTAATTGGGAGTTGTACTACCAAGCTACAAATCTGATGTGGGTTAAGGAATGGATAATACTAAGAAATACTAGATTGTTGACATTAGAAGGACATGATTTGTTGTTGGGGTGGCTGTGGGAATAAACTTTGACTTCAGTATTGGGTAATGATTAGTCTGAGACCTTATACATACATGTCTGCCTAAGGGTCACTGAGATAAAGCAAGGAAATTAAAAGTAAACATCAGAAACATTTAAGCAGCTCAGACAACTGTAAACAATTCTGTGTAATTATTTTAATCCACAATGTGAATGCTTACTATGTACAAAATTCTCAATAAAAGGGAGCACTAGAATTTGCTCTGGACTCCCATCCCGAGTACACCAGCCTATGTCTCATTCTTTCCATGGGAGACCACCACAAGTGGTGACCCCGACGTGATCCACTGCAGGTGGTACGTGTCCGGACCTCCGTGTTTCCTCTCCTGGAATAGGTAAAGTACGTACTTAACTATTGCTGGACAATAGGATTTTTTCAGGGAACATGGGGGGAAAACTCTCTCAGCCACAGGAACAGCATGTTAGTGAGCTGCTGAAGTTAGTCAGGACAAACTTCTTTATCTTTAAACCCTCTGGGGGGAGCAAATAGTTCTTTCAAAAGATAATGCAAGAGAGCTGCTGCAAGAGATCTGGCGGCAATGTCCCTGGTATCCAGAGAAAGGCTCTTTAAAATTAGACACATGGAGGAGAATTGGAACTATCCTTCATGAAGAGCCATGGGCAACAGCTGAAATTCTGATATATTGGAAGGTTGTTATGACTGCTTTAGAGACCCAGCAACAACCTCTTTTAAAAACTTTAGTAGAACCTCCTCCTTATAAAGGAATTGTATTGCACCCTCCTACCCCAAAACTGGAGTGTGCTTTATCATTTCCAACAGCGCCAATGCCTGTGGATGATAAAATCCAACCAAAAATGGGAAAAGTTCAAGCAATGATGCATCAGGTTTTCAATGAGGGGAAATTAGAGCCTGATGAGATTCCCCAGATGAATTTGTTTCCAGTCAATAGGCAAGTGGATGCTCAAGGCAATCTGCAGACTGAATGGGTTCCGATTCCTTTAGCAGTTCTTAGGGAAATTAAAAAAGCAGTTAAAGATTATGGTATTCAAAGTCCTTTTACAAAGGGGCTCCTGACAAGTTTGGCTACCTCACGCATGATTCCTAGTGACTGGAAAGATTTAATGAGAATGATATTGAGCTCTACTCAGTATGTGGTTTTTGATTCAGAATATCAAAGGGAAGCTGTCACTATGGGAAGGAATTCAGGGGGGCTGTATACACCAGACCAAATCTATGGGGCAGGCTTGTTTGAATCCACTGCTGATCAAGCTGCTAATTTGCCTGATCGTGTATTTCCAGTGGTTATGGCAGCTGTCCTTGGGGATTGTCCCGCATCCAGGATGTGGGAACCCCAGTACGGTCTTTTTCTCAAATTAAGCAAACAGCATCTGAGTCTTATAATGATTTTGTGGAAAGGCTACAATTGGCTATTACCAGGCAAATCTCTAATGAGGAAGCTGCAAAAGAACTTTTGCTGAAATTGGCAGTTGAAAATGCAAATGCTGACTGCAAGCGTATCTTGGTGGCTAGAGGTGAGGTTACTCTGGCTGATCTGTTAAAGGCATGTGCAGTGGTGGGTTCTCAGGCTTACAACATGGAGACTTTGGCTATGGCATTGCAAAAAGTGATGAAACCTACAGGGAATTGTTTTAATTGTGGAAAGCCCGGCCATTTTAAAGCCCAGTGCCGTGCCCTGGGGGGGGGGGGAATGGCATTTAACAAAAACAAAATTAAGGACGTCCGTCCAAAATCGGTCTGTCCAAAAAAGGATTTCATTGGGCAAATCAATGTCGCTCTGATCAGAACCAAAATCCAGGAAACTAAATTTGGGGTGTGCAGCTAGCCCCACTCCCAAGGCTGTCACAAAATCATCATCTGCAATTACCAGGAGTGCAGGTTTGGGTTTAAAAATGTTGAACTCAATTAATGTGACCTTTCCTAATCAAGTGTACATTGAGGACACTCATTTGCATGGGCCACTGCCAGAAAAAACAGTGGGATTAGTACTTCCCATGTCTTCTGCATCAGAAAAAGGGTTTTTTGTTATTCCAGGAGTTATTGATCAAGATTATAAAGGTATTATTAAGATACAATTGTACACTTGATATTCCTGCATCATTAATGGCCGGTGATTTTATTGCCCAGTTATTATTGCTTCCATACATCCCTATAAATCCTTTAATTGGGATCCCGTGAACTGGTGGTTTTGGGTCCACTGAAATGGCAAGTTCTCCAGTTGCTGCAGAATTGCTAGCGCTGACAAAAAATTTGACTACAGACCAACCAAAAATGACAATTGAAATTCAGGGAAAATCATTTTCTGGCCTTATAGATTCCGGAGCAGATGTCTCTGTGATACGCCAAAAGGAATGGCCAAATGAATGGGCGCTTGAAGACTCTCCGGCTGTTCGTGGAGTGGGTGGTATGCAGTTTGCAAGAAGTAGTGTACGTTGGTTGAAGGCATTGCATAGAGAAACTGGTGAGACTGCAAGGATTCAACCTCTTGTGTTGCCCCTGCATATAAACTTGTGGGGTAGAGATTTGCATTCACAATTTCACACAAAAATTGTTATTGGATAATGGAAAAATTACAATTGTTAACCTCTCAGCCAGTTTGGATTGACCAATGGCCACTTCCAAAAGAAAAGCTTACAGCTTTACATCAATTGGTAGTTGAGCAGCTACAATTAGGACACATTGAGCCAACTTCTAGTCCATATAACACTCTGGTATTTGTTATTAAAAAGAAAAATGGAAAATGGAGACTTTTGCATGATCTGAGAACCATTAACTCCATCCTTCAACCAATGGGAGCATTACAATGCGGTTTGCCTAATCCTAACCTGATCTCACGTAATTGGGATCTAGTTGTAGTAGATTTACAGGATTGCCTTTGCACGCAGATGACAAGAAATTATTTGCCTTTACCATACCTGAGTTGAATAACAATGCACCTACCTTTCGTTACCAATGGAAGGTTTTGCCACAGGGAATGCTGAACAGTCCAATGATGTGCCAGTCATATGTTCGAATGGCTCTGGCTCCATTCAGAACCTCTCATCCTGGGTGGAAGGTTTACCACTACATGGATGATATTTTAATTGCAGCTCCTGGCCCACCGGGAACAGTTAAGGCAGAGTTACCTTGCCTTAAAGAGGTATTATTACAATTTGGACTTCATATTGCCCCAGAAAAAATTCAAAGTCAAACGCCATATGCCTACTTAGGGCACAAGGTCCTTGCAACCTATGTTCATCCGGTCATTCCGGAAATCAAAATTGAGGAAAAGATTTCTCTAGTAAAATTACAACAAATACTAGGAACAATTGACTGGGTTAGACCCTACCTGGGGTTAACTACAGCAGTACTCCAGCCAATGTTCTTGGCCCTAAAGGGCTCTGAGAGACCGGATTCTGCTATAACCTTATCAGCAGAACAAAGGAAGGTACTGACACATGTAAATGCGGCTTTAACGCAGCGTTGGGTTGATCGATGCATTCCTGATACTCCATTTGCTTTGGCAATTTTACAAACTCCAGCCTTGCCTACTGCAGCTTTATTTCAATTACATGAAGTGCAGGTTTATATCATTGAATGGTTGCATTTGCAGAATACTCCCAGAAAAACAATTTCTACTATGGCTATGCTTTATAGTGAGTTAATCATCAAAGGCCAAAATCGCAGTATGCATTTATATGGCATAGATCTAGTTCAGTTATTTTTACCTATCTCCCTCAATCTGTGGAAAACTTGGTATAGTCAATCCATTGAATTGCAAATTGCTCTTGAAAATTGGCCAGGGAAGATTTCTTGCCATACCCCCAGTGACCCTTGTTTCCAGTTGCTTCAAAATGTATCTGTAAATTTTAATTCAGTTATTGCTAAGCAGCCAGTTGGGGGAGTGGCCATTTATGCGGATGGTGGTAAGACCTACGGCGCTTGTGCATGGAGACAGGAAGGGGTATGGAAAACAAAAATTACCCCTCCTCAGCAATCAGCACAAAGGGCTGAATTAGCTGCTGCTATTTTGGCCTTACAGGAATTTGAACAAGAACCGCTAAATCTTATTGTGGATTCTCTTTATGTTTATCAATTGATACTTAACATTGGATTTGCTTATCTTTCTCCATCTGTTGATGCTAATCTTATGAGTTTGTTTCTAGCTCTGTAAAGCTGTCTTCATTCTTGCATACATTCTCTACATATTGCACACATTCGCAGCCACCAGCCACTTCCCGGGGAGCTGCAGGAAGGGAATGACGTGGCTGACACAGCAGCCTCGGCCATGTCCTGTCTCTTGCTTTCTCCTGTTTCTCCTGGGACTCACATAGCTATTTTCATCAAAATGCCAAAGCTCTTTGTAAACAATTTGGTCTCACTGCTGCAGAAGCTGCAGCTATTATTCAACAATGTCCTAGTTGCAGTGCTCAATCCACTGCTTTTCCCCAAGGAGTAAATCCTCGGGGGACATCTGCTTGTCAACTATGGCAGATGGATGTCAAACCCTTCAAACCATGGCACAATCTGCATGGATTTATTATGGCAACACCTCAACGAGGAGAGGCTACAAAACATGTAGTCAACCATTGCCTCCGTAGCTTCATACATGTGTGGCCACCAATGGAGATCAAAACCGATAATGGCCCTGCTTACATTAGCACCGTCTTTGCGGAATTTTGTCATTGATGGTCAATTATACATAAATTTGGCATTCCCTACAATTCCACTGGTCAGGTCATTGTGGAATGAGCTCATCAGATGCTAAAACAAGCACTCCTTCACATAAAAACAAAAACAGGGGAAGTGGATGGATATGGCTTGCCTTACATACAAAACATTCTTAATATTACCTTATACACTTTAAATTTTTTTAAACATGATAGGATCTCCCGCTGCTAAGGCAGCCAGTAGGCATTTTGTTTCCTCCCCTTCTGCAGGTAAGCCAAGACTGAAAGTTCGGTATAAGAGACTACCAGATCCAATATGAAAAGGACCTGTCCCGCTGATAACTTGGGGCCGAGGATACGCTGCTGTTGAAGATGAGGGGACAGTTTTTTGGGTTCCTGCTCGCTGTGTGCATCCTTATCATCAGCCAAAGGGGCAAGGGAATGGATTTGGGGGAATGGAAAAGAAACATGTTGATCAGGACATGGGGAAGCTAGCAAACCTTCATAATAAAACTGATTGTTGGATATGTATGCACATGCCAACTCACAAAACATCAGGGCTTCCAATGGTTGCAATACCTCTGGCCGAAGGTGATTGGTATAAGGGACAATGCTATGGTTGTTCAGGGATGTGGTCTAACAGTTGGACTACAAGTAACATAAACACATTGCATCTTGGAAGCCGAATCCAAGAGGTGGCGGGTATCTGCTGGACCCATAATGAGACAGTAGAGAATATGACTTACTTGGGAACATATTCATTTTGTAACAAAACAATTATTATTGGCAATGGAAGTCGGGTTTATCCGGATGACATGAAAACTAAAAATCTCACTTACTTTGTACATAATATTTCTAAATTTGATATCATATTTTTGATCAATGAAAATGGGTGTCCATTTATCCCTGCCACATGTTGTCCCACCATGAGAGAAAACCAGCTGCCCAAATGTGCAAATGGGAAATACGCACCACGGCCCACTTATTTGGCTATGTTAATGGAATCCTTTGCACAGTTAATCTATGCTGAACCAAATACGGTTGGTCATCTCCTGGGAGCAAATCTATGGTTGCTGTGTGGACGGATGGCCTATGATTGCATGCCAGTACGATGGAAAGGAGTCTGCACCTTTGGGAAAGTAATCCCATCTCATGTCATTTTAAAATCTTTGGGGACTGCTCATATCCGCAATGCACGTTCCGCAACGGAAGTAAACTCTGTTTTGAATCATGACTACTGGACACAGATATCAAGGGGAGTTATTCCTCCTTTAGGAATCATGATGAACTATAGAGATTTGCATCGTTTAAACAATTGGACAGTTACTATGTTTAAAGACACCATTAAAACTCTAAAGCTGCTTGAAGAAGAGCAAGGAAAAATCCTTGACTTTGTCCTGAAAACCAGATATGCGGTGGACACTATTTTGGCTGCGCAAGGGGGAGTTTGCGCTGTGATTCATACACATTGTTGCATGTATATCTCTGATTAGTCTCCAAACATTACATCTACTATACAGCATATGGAACAAACCCTGAATGAGAATCCATTACAATTGGAGGACGAGGGACTGGACGTGTGGTCTGCACTTTGGTCCTGATTGCCAGATGGTTCATGGATTCGTCACCTAATTGTTGGAGTGATATTGCTTTTTGTACTTTCTCTTTGTGTATGCTGTTGTATCCAATGTCTCCCTGGACTTTTAGGAATGTGTCGGGTGAAGCCTACGGAAGGAGAACTGTTGTTGCAGATGGCGAAAAGCTACCGAGGCATCTGCGATCATCAAAAAACTAAAACAGGGGAGATGTGGGAATAAACTTTGACTTCAGTATTGGGTAATGATTTGTCTAAGACCTTATACATACATGTCTGCCTAAGGGTCACTGAGATAAAGCAAGGAAATTAAAAGTAAACACCAGAAACATTTAAGCAGCTCAGATGACTGTAAACAATTCTGTGTAATTATTTTAATCCACAATGTGTATGCTTGCTATGTACAAAATTCTCAATAAAAGGGAGCACTAGAATTTGCTCTGGACTCCCATCCCGAGTACACCAGCCTGTGTCTCATTCTTTCCATGAGAGACCACCACAGGTGGCATGCTTTTTTATGGTATAAAGGAACTAAAACACAGGGGTATTTTAGAAGACATTATATATGGGAGTCTCTGTGGTTAAATTGGGAGAAGATTAAAAGACAATGTTATTTGAAAATTCCAGTCTAGTTATCGACTATTGAAGCATTATAATATACAAAAAGGAACAAACAGTTAGATATGGTGAAATATTGAATGAAAAGGGTGAACTTAAATCTATGCAAAAACTAGAGGAACAGGTATAAAGATGAATTGGTTTTCATATGCGCAAATACATTCAAGGTATGATAAAGATTCTAAAACAGAAGGTTTCTATGATAAACTGACTGACTTAGATCAGATTTTGACAGGTACTGATGAAAAGGTAATTTAAAAATTGTATGGATATTTATTAGAAATTAAACTAGAAGAAGAATAAGTTAAAGAAACTATGATTGCTTGGGGGAAGAATTTTGGATATGGGATTGATTTAGAGAAATGGCAAAAATTGTGATCTCAAAATTATAAAATGACAATGTCAACAGCATATAAAGAAAATTTGTATAAGATGTTTTACAGGTGGCATTTTCCCCCGACAAGAATAGCAAGAATGTTCAAGAAGAAATCTGAAAAATGTTGGAAATGTCATCAGACACCTGGCTCATATTACCACATGTGGTGGACTTGTGCGGATGCTAAAAAATACTGGACTAAAATCCACATGTGGTTGGAAAAAATGACAAGAAAACATATAGTCTTGAAACCAGAGATATTTTTATTGGGAATTTTACCTGAAATATATAGTAAAGACTTGAAATACCCGATTGTAAATGTATTAATACAGTGGCTAGGATTGTATTTGCTAAAAACTGGAAAAATGAGAAAATACCATCACAGGAGGAAATCATTAAGAAAATATTGGAATGTGCTGAAATGAGTAGATTGACATTTGAAATTAGAAAACAAGAGGATAAACAATTTTATAAAATTTGGGATCTTTTCTATCAATGGTTAGACAATAAAATAGAGTAATGAAATACGTAGACTTTTAGAAAATAATAAATATATAAAGATGTACTTTTTTCTTATTATATCTACAAAATGATTTTAGGATTTGGGATGATAATATGAACTGTTATAAAATAAACTAAGTAAATTATGATTATCCTGTAAAACATGAATGAATAAAAGTATAGTCAAATAATTGATTAATAATGATACTAAGGTATTTAATTTTTGATTGACAATATGAGATCATATGTAATGTAATTGTAATTGAAGACTATGAAATGGAAGCACAAAAAAATTTGTAAACCAACCGGCACACTGTATGTACACCTATGGAAGATAGCTTGATGTTTTTATGTTTTGTTTGTTTATGTTTGTTTTTAAAAGACAATAAAATTTATATAAAAAAATGTTGTTACCAGTTCTGAGGGCATGGCTTGGTGGCCGTGGTGTGGCTTGGTGGGCGTGGCAAGGGAAGGTTACTGCAAAATCTCCATTCCCTCCCCACTCCTGGGGAAAGGTTACTGCAAAATCCCTCTTCCCTCCCCACTCCACTAACCTGCTTTCCAGCTTCGTTCTCCTGCAGGGCAACAAAAGAAGGGATTCAGGAATAGATGGGGGTGAGGCCAGTTAGAGATGGTATTTGCCTGTTCTCCAAACTTTTGCCTGTTCTCAAAATTTTGGCTATCAGTTCTCCAGAACTGGTCAGAATCTGCTGAATACCATCTCTGTTTTGCAGGTTGTAAAGCATTTTGAAGACCATCTGTACTGCTCATAAACCATATATATATAAACCATCTCTCTGATTCTTTCAAATTATTAGTGCCATGCTAACATTAACTCAGATGCCCAATTACCCTAATACGGTGTGATAGAAGCCTCAGTGCCACAACTTTTATTTATGTTTGGTTCTAAACAAATATAAACAAAATCTCCATCAGCCAACAAAGCTGCTAGCCAAAATAAGTATCAATACAGTTGTATTGTGCAGTTTTATCCACCATGCTGAAATATTTCTGCAGAGATGTCTCACTTTCCCATGTTCTTCCCCTCACAGGTGGTAAATATGCTATAGGTCTCCTCCTATATATCAGATTGCAATGTGTCATGCTTCTGGAGCTTTGGGCTCTTTTTAAAATTATATTTTACACATCAGTAAACTTGTAATGCAGAAACTGCTTTCTTAGAGTTATTTATATGCCTGTGTTGCAAAAGAATTTGTCAGGGAATTATATGAATGTTATTTATCTGATGGCTCTGCTTTATAGACTGCTACATTTCACATCCTTCAGTATTTCTTGGCAGAGAAGTAAATAACAGTGCTATTAACCTCTAGCACCAGTATAAAAATAGACAGTTATTAAGGGGTAAATATTACTTTGATGATTATTGCCCCAGACTGCTTTCACTGTAGTAAATAAGATTTCTTTGTGGGTCTGTAAAACCCCACATTTTTAAAAGTTACTTACAGCAATCTTGGCTACTTGCTTCAAATAGGGTTTTTTTGGGGGGGTGGGTGGGGTGTTGGTGGCATTTCATACTTGTTCAACTTAACCCAAGATGTGTTCTTCTAGTACTGACCTGCTCACTGGGATTCCGTGGAATGATCTGATAATGATAGCTTAGATCAGTAGTTCTCAACTCCCCAGACAGCATGATAACTCTGGGAATTAAAATGTATGCCTCTGAAGGTTGCTAAGGTGACAAGATGGAGCTAAGTTCCATACTGCATGAATTGAACAATATATTATTATGCAAGCTAAAGTAAAAATATTGTGGGCACAGCTTTTAGATTCTTAAAAAACATTTTGTCTAGAAAGATAGTAGACAGTTCAAAAAAGGGTTCAAGTCATATCTACCAGAGGTGGTATTCAGCAAGTTCTGACCAGTTCTGGAGAACCAGTAGTGGAAATTTTGAGTAATTCAGAGAACCAGCAAATCCCACCTCTGACTGGAGATTTTACAGTATCCTTCCCCTGCCATGCCCACCAATCCTCGCCCACCAATCCACGCCCACAGAACCAGTAGTAAAAAAATTTGAATCCCATCACTGATATCTACCATGGTTACAATATTTGATAGAATGTTGGTAGAATGTTACAATTGATCTTTCAATTGTAAAAACATAAATCTGTATGTTGAATATAAACCTATATCCGTCTCGAAGAAATTCTTCCTTCTGCATTCTGGTGCTTTCTAATGCTGGAACTGGCGATTCTGGAAGTCTTAATTAACTATCTTCCTGAGAATTCAATGGAATTTACTTTCAGGTCTCTAGAACAGTACTGATTGGGAAATTCTGCGAGGTGAAGTCCACACATCCTCAGGTTGCCAAAGTTGAGAAATACTGCTCCAGAGACTGATTTATTTGCTAGCAAATGTATATTTGTGACTTTTGTTTAAGAAATTACCAATAGGCATAGGAAGAAACTGTGTGAATAAAACTACATAAATCTATATCACTGAAAATAACCCAACAAAAATATCTGTTGAGGTAAAGAATGGAAAACAGCTATAACAGTATTTTGCATGAATAAAAGTCATACTAATAAAACATTTTTGACACTGGAAAGAATCTACATTTCCCCCCAAAATTATCAGAATGAGAAACAAATATGACTGATATTTCTATTAATGTGTAAACTGTAATATTTAGAAACATTACTTTATTCTCCTGATATTTCAATAGGTCTATTTTTCTTTCTTGATCCAACCTATTACATTCCATTTGGAAGAATTACATGAACAATAGCATACAGCAGACTCAAATCCATCCAGTAAATAGAGACTCTCATCTCTTTACAGAGGTGCTCATCACATGTTTTAGAATTCAGGACGCATTTTCTAGTGTTCTTTCCACAATACTCAATTCTGTGCCTTGACCATTGACTCTGGGTATACACAAGATCAATCTGAGGTCAAATCCATTACAGTTTCTGAAATGCATTTACAAAGTGCCTTTTTGCTGGTTTCCTTTCTGACATTTGCAACATTTTGAAAATTTTATATAAATGATGAAGGAGCCTGCAGGAAAACCTGCATTTGCTTCTCTTTTTGGCAGCTTTGCAACAAATCTTTATAGAGGACCTATTTCATTTCAGGCTATGATATTTTTTTTAACTGCTTATTAATTTGCTGGGATTTTTAAATTTATTCAGGTGATATTTTGTACTGCAATTTGTTTTATTGCTTCATTAATATCTTCTTTGTGAGATTGCCTTTCCATGAACATGCTGCCTTAATTTTCTTTTGATATTTTTCAAATATTTTTTTTTTAAATGTCAGTGTATCGTTTACTTTCTATAAAATTTCTGAAAAGTTGATCCAAATTCTTGGCCAGATATTTTCACCATCAATAATAAACTGCAAAAAGAAAACTTGTGTACATAATCTGATTCTACTAGGCACTGACAAAAATGGCAATTTGTGCTTAAATCTAGATACATAACTAGATTTAAATGTATTCTTTTTCAATATCATTTTCCAGCTGAGAGACACTTTTTCTCTCTATAAGCTTTTCATACACACTTTCTGTTATAATTGTTATAGATACATAATATTTCTAAATATTCAAGGCTAGAATTGAATATTATCATTAGTTCCTTTCTTCTAAAATCTTCTAATATCACTCCATAATCTACTCCTTTTTTAAAAAATATCCAACACTCTGTTGCTATCTTGTGCAGCTGAAGCAGAAAGCTATAAGGGATAGAAAGGGACAATGGAACCGTTATTGTCCTTCAAAGTATCAGGATTCTTTTCAAAATAGCTTTATATATTCCAAACAAAATCCCAAGCCACAGTTTTGACATCTTTTCTCACACATCCATTTTTCAATGTATTGATTACTTGCAAGAAAGACTCTGTATCTACCTAATCTTGATCTTTTTCTTTGAATATAAAGGCAGTGTTTTGAAGAAGAACTAATGCCTGAACTGAAAATTTAATAAACTGCCTCTCACACATATACTACAATCAGTTTTAATAGTTATAACATTGCACATGTATTAAACATTGACTTCCTAAGTGGATTCAGATACCAATAGACTTTGTACACTTATAATTAATCAGTTAAGACTATGAATCTTCAAAATAACCTCTCTGGAGATAGTATATGAAGTACATATGTTCCTAGTAATGAGTAATAAAACAGATTTATAACAATGTAGATAATAATAGCCTAATCTTATTATATAGGCTTGTATATAAAAATGAGGAAAATTTAGCTTCTTTTTGCTCCTAGAGACACCATTTAATGCATATCTAAAGGGGGCGGGGAGGGGGCTTGGGCTACTAAAACTTCTGCTTTCAAATTATTATTTTTCAAATATGTGAAAAACTGTTCATTCTTTTATATTACCAGCTGCAATTTAATAATCCTATATTTGGAGTTCTGCAAAATGTAACACAAGATACCCGGAATATACTAACTTGGGATACCAAACACTGGGCTGCATTTGATTTGACCTGTTTGAGGAAATCGTGTGGACCAAGAACTATTAGATTCATGGAGTCATAGGGATCAATTGTCTACTTCCGAAGACCAGCAGCAAGGAAATTAATGGGTGTCCTCGTGCAGTTGGTTGGGCCCAATAAAAAGATACTATTAGATTAGATAGGCCATGGAACTGATCTAGCAGGTATGGCTTATATTCTTATGTTATTCATAATAAATATGCTGTTGTGATCAACACCTTTTTAAAGATTTTTTAAAAATCCTTCCTTTATTACCTTTATAAATAATTCAAGGTGCTGAATATACTAATTTCCCTTTCTTTTCCCCCTTTCCCCACAACCTGTGAGCCCAAGTCACCCATCCAGGTTTCATGCCTAAGGCAGGACTAGAACTCATAGTTTCTAGCCTACTGCCTTAGTTACTAAACCAAACCAGCTCAGTGTAGCCAAACTGGCTCTTGACAAACTGGCTTTTGTTTATAGTGTGTCATTTTTCTCATTATTTTAATTGCAAAGTATTGAGTGAGGCTGATAGGTAGGCAATGGGAGAAGTGTGTAAGTACATTGTGACTCAGTACTACATTGCTGAACCTTAGCTTTACAGTGAATAATTTCTTTCTCCTTGAATAATTACATTATGCCAATGTAAGTAATTGTTGTGGTGAGGAAGGTATTGTTACAGAAAATTTTCTGTATTACATCTCAGGCATTGTTAATTTTTAAAAAATAACATAATAAGTTCAAATGTGTTTATTTTCAGAATATAGTTTAGTTATGATGATGATTTATTAGTTTTAGTATTCATAACAGATACAAATCATTCTGGCAAACTGCTGTCATTAACAGCAATTGTGAAGGGTCATTTATGGGAATTTTTCCCTATAGATACAGCTACAGTTCACCATGATATAATGGACATTTGCTCTAAGTAGAATCTCTTCTCTTACAGCATTGCATATCTTGTGTTGTGAATGGGAATGAAATGTGGCAGCAGCACTGATGGCAAACTGATTGGATGATCCATTCACTATTAACATGGGGCTACAGAGAACATCTATATAGATCCATATTGGATCCACATATGGATATGTTATAATAATTGAAGTAGCTACACAATTCTTTGTGATTCACATGTTGTACATATGTACAATAATATATGTATATACATACAGTACATTACTTTACATAGTTTATGCAAATATATCTACATCTACACACACATGCACACGCACACATCCAAATACATACATACATGCAATGAGGTACAATAAATAACTTAGGGATAAGTTCTGGTTCTCTTTATAGCATCAGCTTTTTATGTATCCCCTCCAAAAAAAGCCCATAAAAATGATTGGGGGGAACCACATGGATCAGGGCACTGTTCTTTTTTTACTTTTGCAATTTAAAGGATATGTATTGCTCTCTTATGACTCTTTGAGTAAAGGAAATGAAGATTTTCTCAAAATAACATAGAAAAATAGAAGGTACCACAATTATAGAGGATGCTTGAAGTGCAGAAACAGATAATCGACTCCACAACTCAAATTAATCTTGTAGGCTTACTTGACTATGATGTTAACTTAAATAAGATATGAAGTGATTTCAAAAGACAAAAAGAGGGAAAAATAGTTTGGAAAATTATGCAATAATAGAACCACAAATTATCTGATACTATAGTGATTACTTGGTGAGAAAGATCAATGATTAGGAAATTATTTCATTTTTATTTTATCTGATTTTGTCAAGTAATTATAAGATAATAGGTATAAGTATACGCATGGTTATGAATACATGAAATGGATACATATAAGAAAAATAAAAAGAAACAATAGGACAGGGAAGGTAGGCACGTTGGTGCGCTTATGCACGTCCCCTATAGATCTCTTAGGAAAGGGGTGAGGTCAATAGTAGACAGTCTAAGGTTAAAGTTTTTGGGGTTTGGGGGAAAAAACCACTGAGTCAGGTAGAGTATTCCAGACATTGATCACTCTGTTGCTGAAGTTATATTTCCTACAATCAAATTTTGGTGCAATTAGCCTTGAGATTGTATCTATTGTTTGCTCTTGTATTGTTATGGTTGAAGCTGAAGTATTCATTGACAGGTAGGACATTGCAATATATAATTTCATATACTATACTTAGATTGGACCGAAGGCAGCATAGTTCTAGGTTTTCTAGGTCTAGAATTTCAAGTCTGGTGGAATAAGGTATTCTACAAGTAGAGGAGTATAGAACTCTTCTTGTGAAATATTTCTGGACTTTGTCAACTGTATTAATATCAGATACATAATGTGGGTTCCAAACTGATGAGCTGTATGCAAGTATTGGTCTAGCAAATGTTTTGTATGCTCTAGTTAGTAGTGTGATATTACTGGAGAAAAGGCTATCTAGGATTAGGTTAACAACTCTTAGTGCCTTTTTGGCCACTGTACTTACAGTGGGCTCTAGCACTTAGGTCTTTTGAGATGAGTACTCCAAAATCCTTGACAGAGTTTGGATGATCAACAAGGTCTTGATTATTCAGCTTGTATTTTATTTTCAGATTTTTTTTTTTGCCAATATGTAAGATGGAGCATTTATTTGTTGAGATTTGAAGATGCCATTAGTTTGACCATTCTGATACATAGTCAAGGTCTTTTTGAAGTGTAGCAATATTGTCAGTGGTGTTGAATAGCTTTACGTCATCAGTGAAAAGAATGCAATTGGTCTTAATATCACAGAGGTCATTTATGTAGAGTATGAAGAGAGTTGATCCTAGAACACTGCCTTGGGGGACACTGCTGTTCACAGGTACAGAATTTGATAGGACAAATTTTGACCATTTATTGTCTGTTTGACAGGAATGCTTTTATCCAGTTATGCAGGTGTCCAGATATACCATAAGATTTTAGTTTTAGAAATAGTTTGTCGTGTACCACTGAATCAAAGGCTCACAGAAATCTATGTAAATTGCATCTATTGCTTTACTGTGATTGAGTTGTGTAGTTCATATGTTTTTGCAGTGTAGGAGTTGCCGATTATAGGATAGTTTTTTTCTGAAACCAAATTGCTTTTTAGAGAATAGGTTGTTTGTCTCTAAGTGGTGGATAATGGATTGGTTAATAATTTATTCCATGACTTTACAGTGGTTTGGTCTGTAATTTTCAACTAGGCTGTGGTCCCCCTTTTTGAAGATGGGTATGGCCGTGGCTGCTGACCATAGTTTTGGCAAGGAGATGGTCCTGAAATATTTTTCAAAGATTATGCTTAGAGGTTCAGCTATGGCAGTGGATAGCTTTTTTAAGAATATATTCCATCTGGTCCAATAGATAGAGATGATTTTAGATTGCATAGTGCTTTTTCAACATTGTTTTATGTAAAAGCGATATGTTTTACATCATTGTCATTGTCTGTGGTTCAACTAGGAAATACTGGGCATGATCCATTGCTGTTTATAAATACTGAGCCAAAGAATGTGTTAAAGAGATTGGCTTTAATGTTGTAATCGTTGCAGTCTTTACCATTAGGTCCTTTCAGGGGTGGGATCGACCTTGAGTCTTTTAGTTTGTTGTTCACAAAATTGTAGAAAGCACGGGTGGACTTGGTGCAAGAAGGTTTTCCTCTTGTTTAATGTGATAATTGGTGCATTTGGTCTTTATCTGATGAGATAAATTTTTGTATCGGCTTTTGAAGTTGGCAACGTGACCAGATTTGTTTTTCTGCCATTATGTTTTTTTTTTTTGATTGAAGCTTCCTTATTGTTATGGGTAATTTGTTTTTTTCTGGTTTTGGGAGTTGTTATTGGTACATATAGTTTGATGACTCTTTTGACTTCAAGTAAAATATGTTGTAATTGTCTTGTATGTATTGTATCCAGTGAATAGAAATTGCCAATCAAGGGATGAAAGATCGTTGTCTATAAGATCATAGTTGCCTTTTTTGAAATTATAATTGGGGATCCCGTCGTTATAATGATTTTTCTGTGGACATATGTTGAGACAAAAGTCAATCATGTTGTAGTCACTGTTGGAAAAGGGTTCTTTGATTTGTATTCTGTAAATTGAATTCAAACTATTGCAGAAGATGAGATCGAGGCAGTTGTTAAGTCTAGTATTGTTGGTTACTAGTTGTTCCAGTCCCAGGTTTGGGACAGCATTGTAGAAGGTTGCATGTATGGGTTCAGTTTTACATTCATTTAGGGTCCAGTTAATATGAGGTAGATTGAAGTCACCAAGAAAGATAAAAGCGTGTGGGCAGGATGTTGCCCATGTGAGTAATGAAGTTAACTTGTTTCGATATCATAATCAGGGGCTCTGTAACATAGCAAGAATCGAAATGTGATATTTAAGGACAGTTCACAGACGATGGTCTCAGAAAGAGCAAGCTCCTGGGTAACTTGGATGTTTTTTAGATGTAAGCACTTTTTATAGACAATAGCAACACACCTCCTCTACGGATTTCACGATCTGATCAGTAAGCATGATAGTCTCTTACTGTGGTAATGGAGTCAGGGAGAGATGCGTTGAGCCATGTTTTACTGACAAATATGATGTCAAATTTAGCTGTATTTAGTAAGAGGAGAAATTCAGGTGTTTTATTTACAAGGCTTCTTGCATTGAGTAGCTTGCATTTAAGGCCAATTGTAGTTGGAATGGAGGTAGTTAGGGGCATATGTACCTAGTTTTGAGTGATGATGGATTGGATGAAGTAGGGTTGGATGTGGAGTTGTGGGTGGTGTGACTTACTTTTGATACAGTCAGCATGGTAGTCAATGTACAGGTCTTTCCATTGTCTAGACATTTTTTGAGTTCTGTGTGGAGTTCACAGGAGCGGATTCTTTGCAGTATGGATAAGTCTCGTCTTGAGCAGGTGGGATTGGTCTTTGCAATGGTGTTTATTGTATGAATGAATATATGTTTGCTGGATTCATTTTTGCAAACAACTCTACAAAATCTTGGCGTCACTGAGCTGTCATTGTATTTGAACTCATGGCCATCTCTGGTTATTTCAATGATATCTTCAGGAGAGATGTTTCTTGTATTTGAGTTGCTTATGATATTGCGAACTTTGGTGATATCATCTGATTCGTAGGTGTCTTCAAGACCAAATAAGATGCCATTTGGACATTTCTGATCACATTCCATTATGTCTCTGATGAGTAAGGGGATATCATTTGTGGAATTATTTGATGGGATAGTGATTATTTGTGGCTGTGGTTTGGTGGTTTTTTTGGTTGTAGTTGTGATTGTAGTTGAAGTAGTAGTTGTAGTTGTGGTTATTGAGTTGGAATTTGATTTTGAGCTGATAGGTATTCGCTCATCTGTGCTGTATTTTTTTTCAAGAGAGATTAGGCTTGCTTGTATAGTTGTTTCAAAACATGTTGCTAAGCATTCTTCTATTAAGTGAATGAATTGTTCTATGCTTTCAACTCTGTTAGACAGGGTACTTGGTTTGTTTAGCTTAGGTAAACATGATGGACATAGACAAGGGAATGTATCTGATGCTTTTAGGAGATCAGCTACGTCTTTGTTTAAGTTTAAGCAGGCAAGGTGGGTTTGATTGTCACATAGGTGGCATTTGATGTTATTTTTGCTTTCATTAATTATTTTAAGACATCTGAAGCATGTGCAGGAGTCTGGGAGGTCATTGGTAGAGATATTATTATTTTGTCCCTCCCTTTACTCTTCCTTTTCTTTAAGATCTATTTCATGAATACATTTTTGTTAGAGACATTTTTATCATTTTATGAATATTTCCTTAAACAAAGTTAGTATATTGAATAGGTTACAGTTATCTCATCTTCCTTGGTCATCTCTCAGCTATGAAGACTGATTGTCCCAAAGGATTGTCTTCATAGCTGAGAGGCATAAACAAATATCCTACATGGCCCTTCGTTTGCCTCAAGACATTTTAAGGGTAATATGAAAGCTTTTACCAGTTTCTTCTTCCCTTCTGTCTGCTCCCAGCAACATAGGGTGAAAATGGATTTTACTGCACCAGTAAGGAAAAAGGCTATTTTTCTATTGGTTTTATTTGCAGGCTAAACAAAGCTTTTTCTCCCCAATCAAGGGTGTCTGCAGGGTGTAATTAAAAAAAGAGAGAGACAGATGCAGCTGCAATTGTATGATTGAAGTTCCTCCTATTTTTTATATACATTATGATCAACATCTTGACTTTTATGACCATATCTTGCAGATATCTCTTATTAAGGTCTTGGACCTTTTTAACAAATAAAGGATTTTTAAAAAAAGAAGCACAGTATTGTAGATTGATTTCTTTTTTGTTTATGCAAAAAATAAATTTATAAAATAAATAAATAGTGAATTACTCCTTTTCCAACTTTTATGTCAATTTTTTTTCTGTGTATCTGATTATTTTCAATTTGGACACTGTTTGTTCCAATGATGCAAATGATTCTTACTCTGTTTATCATTGTCACAATTATTCTGTGAGGCAAGCAAAGAGGTACTGGGAAATTGTACAAAGGTTACAAAGCTTCACCACTAAGTAAGGATTTGATTCTCACTTTCTCAAAAATGAATGGAGAACTATTATACAAGGTTGTCTGGCAAACACAGTCAATTTGCAGGACCACTTAAAAGACACTGACCATTTTTATGCATCTCCTTGGATCACAACTGCCAAGAGGCAATGACATCCTTGCCCACTATATGGAAGTTGGAAACACCCAACTTTAACATAGGCTTCACATAACCAAGAAAACATTACACCATTTTTTTCAGCCCCCCTCCCTAACTCCATGCACAAGACATTTCTACTTAGTTTACATCATTATCTTCCTCCTCAATTTTACTCATTTTTTCATATATTACAAAATATAACACTCTCACACACATCATCTTCACTGTTGAATTCTTTAGTGATATGTCAGGGATTTTTTTTTCTATTTAACATCATACCTATTACCATTCCTTCTTATTAGGGATGTTTTTATATTTGGGAAATGCTTTTAATTTGTAATTGTTTGCTATCTTGGATTTCTTCCCTAGAATTTAAATAAGGTAATAAAGGAACACCATTTATTGTACTCATTTATGCAATTTATGCTTGAATTGTATCGACTGCTCTATCCTAAATTCTAGGTGGCTCAGAGATATTAAAATCTCAGTAATAAATAATGCACTACATGGAATCATTAAAACTATCTTTGTACATTATAATGCTAGAAAACAAATCATATGCAGTTAGGATATCACAGGCCTTGGACTGTAGCTTTAGTAATGAAGTTTAATGATTCCTGGAGTATGTTTAGGTACAACATTAATTGAAAATACAGTAAACTGTAAACAAGTAATGTCAAACCAATTTAAAGGAGCTGTTATTTCATCCACCATAGCTGGAAAAAGCATAGAAAGCTAAAATCTCTATATTTGGAGATTTTTAGTTCAAAAACTGTGTAGAGAATTGCAAATAATGGAGCTTTCTACAATTCCTCATATGTATGATGACATGAACAGTCATGAAACATCTGTTGCCTCAAAATATGCACTTAATTTTTATCATGTTATTTTGACTCCATATTTTGATTATAATTGAACACAATTACTCTATGGATTTATTTGAGTGATTGCTGCATTCTTCCAATCTAGGGCTATCTCTAGGATCAAAGGGATCAGGATAAGAACCCCTAGGAAATTTTGCAAGTAGAGGCAAGTAGCTTAAGTAAGAAAATGGCCAAAGAATCCCCATGAGCCAGCAGCAGTTAAGTTATAAGGATTTAGAGATCAGGTAAGATGAAAATTCAAATTTGCAATTCAGTACTGAAAGTCTATTCAAACTGCCAGATCAATTCATAGATTTTAATAAAATTATGCTTGTATGCAAAAATCCATTGAATAATCAAATCAATTTGAGCATATCTGATCTGGTGCACTGAATCATCTTTGAATCAAATTTTCATATCTGCATTTATAGTACAATCCCATACATATAAATTTAAAAAGCACAACTTTCAGGCAAAACGTATTTGAATCAAATTTTTGTAAGGCCTTTTAAAATAAGGTAAGCTTGTAATTCAGCAAGTATATTCAAAGGAAAAGCAAATAAAAAACACAATTCCTATATTTCTTATCAAGCCTGATATTTTTAATCAAAGGGCCTGAGATCTTTTAAAAGAACTGGGAAAACTCCTTCAAATCTTGGAAATATAATTCCTGGATTCTCAATGCTACCTTAAGCTGGTATGTCGCGTTGAGTGACCGGCCCGGCAGACCTTCTTCTTCTAGTCTGTTAAGTTTTGGCGGGAACCTCGCAAGAGTGGACCAGAATTTAGGCACCAAGAAAAGACACCAGACATTTAGATGCTTGAAGTGAGGAAGCACATCGCGCCTGGGGCAGATGGAGTGGTCCCGGCCCCGATTGCTCTGCTACAACCTCCTTTATTGTGTTCTTTAGGTAGGGAGGGGTTAGGAGTACAAAGAACAAAGAAATAAGCAGTTTATGCCATATCTACAGAACAAGGGAATGCATAGCTCATATATCATGACTATATATCACTGACATGTCTCAAGGATTTTTCAAGCTAGCCGGGCGTTATCTATGGCATGATTAGCTAAAGTTGTCGTGTCCTTGCAAGATAAGTTTTCCTGTATGTCAGGGCATTTTTGTGGTTCTGATTTCCGTGTACGTGTCTTTTAAAAGAACACTAATGGCAACATTTTATAATACATTCACAATTCCTCCTTTTCTTTAAATTTTGGCACAGTGGTCCAGGAGAGAGTCCTGTTCCTCTAGAGTGGCGTCGCAGGAGGACAACGAGCTCTTCAGCTCAAAGTGCTCCCGCGGTCCGGTCTCGTCCAAGGTGGGAATGTCACACACCGAACCACCATCACATAAATACCTTTTTGGAGGAGTTTCTTCATCTGACTCGGTGTCTGAAGACCATCCGAGTAGCGGTTGCTTAGCAGGATCTGTTGATGCAAGGGCAGAGGCTAACAAATTTATAGATTTTTGGGTATTACTAACTTCAGTATCTAGCACGTTCAAGCGATTTTTTAAGAAGTGAAGCACTCGGCCAAATATACAAGGGCCAATGGTACAAATTAATACAAACAAAATAAGTGGCCCTATTAATGCAGAAAGTAAGGTAGTCAACCATGGGGAAAAATTAAACATGCCTTGAAACCAGGAATTGTGTTGTTGTCTCTCGTTTTCACGGTCTTTGAGGCGTTTTCTTAACTCTGCCATAGAGTTTTTTACAATACCTGAATGGTCTGCATAAAAGCAACATTCTTCTTTTAAGGCTACACACAACCCCCCTTTGTTTAGAAAGAGCAAATCCAGACCTCTTCTGTTTTGTAAAGCTACTTCTGCAAGAGAAGATAGTGAAGCCTGTAAGGCAGAAATGGAAGTTTCAATGCGTTTTAAATCTTCATCTATTTGCAAGCTGAGAGTGGCTAACTGTTGATGCCCTACAGCTAGAGCAGTCACTCCTGTGGCAGCTCCTGCTGCGCCTAACCTGAGGAGTACTGATAATGTTAATGCAGTGGCTATTTCTCTTTTTTGGTGGAGAGGGAATTGAGGAGGTTCTAACATTGTAATCAGTTCAGGGCCTGGGTAATAAGAAATCTTTGGAAGTAATTGGACTTGTATGCAAAAAACGTTTTCTGACAATAGAACATCCCCATGTACACAGGCAGTGGCGCCCGTGGAGCAAGCCCAAATAGAATTATTACCAGGAATAAAAAAATAGCCAGTTAGACGGTCTGTGAGGTTACCTCCTGATGTAGTATATAGAGCGCCCATGGCTCCGTGTGTGTCTGGTGATTTTTGTAAGGCTGAATTTCTGTTTTTTGGGAGATATACATCACAGTGATACCTGGAAGAAGCATTGTAACAATATTGAGAATAATTGGTAGGTATATTACCAATGCAACAACCTGTGCCTATTATATCTGTGATAGTGATGGAGGAGGTATTCCATCGGCAGAGTGTATCGTTTGTGGAATTGGAGAATGCTTCCCCCGATGCCACTGCTTCATAAAAGGGAGGTGAATCAGAAATACAAAGCCAACATTCAGTGGTTTTAGCCGAATCATTAAGGGTTGCCTTGAGTAAAGAAAGGGAAGAGTTCACTAATTGAAAAAGTGGGTTTTGGGCAGAATCCTGTTTCTGTAGAAAAGTTGATTTAAGATTAAGATTGGGACCTATATCGTATTTTTTCAGTTGAGTAGAAAGGCGTACTGTGAAGATGTTGCCCTCATCCTTTTCCCCATCCCACTGGCGACCCCCCCATGTGAATCCAGACATCCATTTGGCCCGTGGTAGTGCCTTTCCGACCTCAGTAAAGGTAAGGATAAGAGGGTTTAACCTTTGGCCACAACACGGCCATGGATTGCATGGTATTTGTTCTCCAGTTCTAGTAATGTGTAAATAGTCATTTTTGGTAGGTGGGGTCCACCAGATGTGACCCGTTGAAACACAGTCCCATTTTTTACAGTATCTATCCACAACCCCTCCGCATGCCGCACGTGAAGATCCAGTAGAATGAGATGGACAAAAATACAATCCGTAGTTGTCTGCAGGGGCAGGAGAGCAGGAGCCTTGTTTGTCCCATACATCAGCTTGTAGTTTCTTGTCACTGAATTTGATGACTCCTGTACCCATTTCGGCAAAATCCATGTACAATGGCGGGAACCAGGGCCACCTGGTGTAATTGGTGGTGGAGTTCAGCGCTTGTCCTTGAAAATCAAGGATAGTCCAGGTGTAAGTCTGCGGTTGGTGCTGGTTGGAGGATGCTGGAACGGATCGGCGGAGGCGAAGTCCCCTGGGACGTAGTAGGCGTCGGTACCAGGTAAGCATTGGTCTGGAGGCGGAGGCATATCCTGTGACCATTTCTTTGGAGGAGAGGTTAAAGTTCGGAAAGACAGGAAAGGACAAGAGAAGCAGGAAAATCAGAATGATGTTAGGAGAAGCATTAAATTGTGAAGAGACAGGAGAGGCCCAGGGAAGCAAAAAGATCACAGGGAGCATCTTTGGGAGGCTTGCCATGATAGGGCCTGACACAGCGACCAGGAACCCAGAGCACCCGGTCAGGAAGTTATACGGCAGCATAACCTCTTCCCCAGGTGATAAGTTGTGCAGGTCCTTTCCACTGTGGATCTGGAAGTTGTCTGAAATAGACAAGGGGACGGGAAGAGGGGGCTGTTGGCTTAGAAAAGTGACGGGATGCTGCAGTGCAGGGAGGGGTCCCAGTAAGATTAAGAAAGTTAAGAGTATATAGAGTGATATTTAAGAGATTTTGTAACGTCGGGAGGTTTGGGGGGCCTAATGCCTTTTTCCCCATCTGCCGGTCAAGGGCTTGTTTCAAGGTCTGATTAGCCCTTTCTACAATAGCCTGTCCTTGACTATTAAAGGGTATACCAAATGTGTGCGTGATGGTCCACTTACGACAGAACTCTGCAAAGGGAGAACTGGTATAAGCAGGTCCATTGTCTGTTTTGAGATTTTGTGGACATCCCAGCGTTACGAAAGTCCGAAGACAATGATTGATTACATTTTTTGTTGCTTCTCCCCTTTGCAAAGTTGCCATGATAAACCCAGAGTAAGTGTCTACAGACACATGAATGTACTTCCAGGGTGCAAAGGAAGAATGGTGGGTGACATCCATTTGCCAAGTGTCACAGGCTTTAGTACCCCTAGGGTTAACACCTTCGGGAATGCCCTTGGCTTGTAAACTGCAGGTTGGGCATTGTTGGATTATTGCAGTGGCCTCTTGGTTCGTGATGCCAAATTGTCGAACCAAGGCCTTTCTATTTTGGTGGAAATAGTCATGACTTTCCCCAGCCAAAATTGGTTGAGAGCATGGGGAAGCAGTCATAACCTTGCAGGCCTCATCGGCCATTTGGTTTCCTTCAGAAAGGAATCTGGGCAGTTGTTGGTGACTTCTAATATGGGCAACAAATAAAGGTGTCTTTCTTTCTTTGAGCAAGGCCTGAAGCTGTAAAAAGAGTGTCATTAGAGAAGGAGGGGTCATAGGGGAAATATATGCATCAAACATATGTACAACCATTTGAGTCACATACAAACTATCAGAAATAACATTTAAAGATTCATTAGAAAAGAGGGAGAGAGCCAAGATAAAGGCAGCCAATTCAGACTGCTGTGCGGATGGCTGGGGAGTGGTCAAGCGTTTATGCTACTGGCCATCCCTGTACCATGTGCATGCTCCAATGGTCTTGGATCCATCTGTAAACACAGTAAGTGTTTCCTTTAATGGCTGCTGAACAAGAGGAGAGGTTAGCACAAATGGAACGGTCCTGAGTACCTGTAAACGGGGATCTGGAGGGAGGTGGCATGATACTTGACTGCACCACTCTTCCAGAGCGTCCTGTAAAATGGTCGATGCTTGTAGGAGGGGTTCCCATTGGGTAATCTTAAAGGGAACATACAATGTAAATATATCCAACCCCATCATGGCCTTAGCCCTTTTCCTTCCTTTTTCAATAAGAGAAGCCATTTGCATTGCTCTTGTGAATATTGAAGTTCTAGGAGTGTGTGGGAGATGTAACCATTCTAAAATGTGCAGGCATTTGGTATGGGAGAGTTGAACTACAATTGCGGTTAAAAGGTGGTGTGTGGAAAGGATGGCAAGAGCGCGGTCCACCCACTGGGTGGCCAGGGCTTTGTTTACTTGTTGCAAGGCTTGCAAATGTTCCTTGGATAGGATGACTTTGTCTGCTGGGTTCTTCAAGCCTACAAGTGCTTGGAACAGAGGCGATAACATGTGTGTTGTTAGGGCAAGATATGGTCGAGCCCAGTTAATGACCCCCAAACACTGTTGTAGATGGACCAAGGTGGTGGGTTGAGGGAATGTGAGTGCGAGGATATGGGGAGATGCTGTGGACATCAGAACTTTGTGGCCTAGATATTGCATTGGGTATTGGATTTGAATTTTTTCAGGGGCTACGTGCAGTCCTGCTTGTGCTAATATGTTTAGTAGCAAAGAAAAGGTTTTTTGAATTGTTCCTTTTGGGCCATTTGCTGCAATTAAAATATCATCCATGTAATGATACACAAGAAAATCAGGAAATTGAGATCGATAGGGGCATAAAGCCCTGTCTACAAAAAATTGACACATTGTGGGTGAGTTTAACATACCTTGAGGCAAGACTTTCCATTGGTATCGTGAGGTAGGTTTGGAATTATTAAGTTCAGGAATAGTGAAAGCAAAAAGCATTCTATCCTTTTGTGCCAATGGTATGGAAAAGAAGCAATCTTTTAAGTCTATGATGACCAGGTCAAACCCTTCAGGAATAAGATTAGGATTGGGCAGGCCACATTGTAACGGCCCCATGGGTTGAAGTATGGAATTGATAGCCCTGAGATCCTGCAGGAGGCGCCACTTACCGGATTTTTTCTTGATAACAAACACTGGGGTGTTGTAGGGACTAGTAGATGTTTCAATATGACCCTCATCCAACTGCTGCTGAACAAGAAGGTGTAAGGCCTGCAATTTCTCTTTAGTGAGTGGCCATTGATCAACCTATACCGGAATGGGTGTTTTTAGGGAAAGATCAAGAGGAGCAATGTATGTTTGCGTAGCCATGAGTGTGATTATGGCAGTTGGATAGAAGCATGAAATTGAGAAAGCAAGTCACGACCCCACAAATTGCAATGCAAGGGTAAAATGTAGGGTTTCAGATAAGCAGTGATGTTAGAATGCTTAGTGACAGCAGAAAGCCAGTGAGAGCTGACCTTAGCGGCCTGTGCTCCGCCCACACCCTGCACCGAAGATGCTTCCGCAAGGGACCAAGAGGAGGGCCATTCGGCGGAGCGGGTGACGGAAACGTCAGCGCCGGTATCAATCAGACCCTCGAAAAGATGACCATTAAGCGTGACAGTAAGAGTAGGTTTTGAAGCCTGCACTGGTTGCTGCAAAGCAAACAAGGACGGAGCGTCAGAAGGGGGCAGAAGTATAAGAGTAGCGATGATCGTCCCCTTTTTTAGAGAAAAGCATCTATCCCCTATTCCGGCCAAAGAAAGCTGTTTTAAGTCTGATGAATCATACAGATAGGGAGCAGCAACCACGCCCTCAATTGTGAGCAAGGAGTTAGGAATGAGCAAAACAGGGTTAGAGGGAGGAAGGGGTTTAAGAAATGTGACGACAAGGGGAAGAGAAAACACAGCGCCAGGGTCATCATACACAAGATCTTCGGCCAATTCTACCGGGAAGGTGGTGGCGGAAAACTCAGCCTTTGTGGTGGGGTTAGCTGAAAACCCCTCAATTAGTTTCCCGGAGATTGGGGAAGAGGAGGAGGATTGCTGCGGCATTGCGAAGCCCAATGATACCCTTTACGGCATCGGGGGCAGATAGTTTTAGGTTTGGACGGAGGAGGCGGCCCTTTTGCTTGGCCACAAGACGCACCTCCCCCCCCTGGCATTCGACACTGGTTTTTAAAGTGTCCAGGTTTTCCACAATTAAAGCAATTGCCATTGCGCACTACGGGAAAAGCATCAGGAGCACAATTACCAGAGGGGGAGGCAGTAACAGAGGAAGGTAAAGAGGTAGTGATAGCAGTGGCAAGAGTATTCATTTTATGAGAAGTTGTGCCCACAATTCTACAAAGTTGCAAAAATTCAGCCAGAGTTGCTCCTGGTTTGTTGGCCACGGGTTGAAGGATTTTTTGGCAATCATGATTAGCATTGGAAAAGGCAAGTTTCATGAGCAATTCTTGTTTGGCTGTGGAATTATCTATTTGCCTATCCAAGGCTGTTTGCAGGCGGCTGATGAAAGAAGCATATGGCTCATTTGGCTCCTGCATGATTTTTAAGAAAGTTTGGGTAGACTGAGAATCTGAATCATCCACCCACTTAAGAGCATTCATGGCACACATGTGAATTATGGCAAAACTGCGACGGGGGGGATTTTGTTGTTGGACTAGCGTCGCGGATTGCCCTTTCCCCAATAGTTGATCTGCAGTGACTCCTGCGGGTAAGCCTCTTCGAATTTATGCTTCTACCCCTTTTTCATATTCAGATTGCCAAACAACATATTGAGCTGGAGTCATGAGCATTGAAAAAAGCATTTTCCAGTCATATAGTAACATAACAGTGTTAGTAGTAACTAAGGAATCAAGTATCCCCCTTGTGAAAGGAGAATGTAGACCGTAGGTAGTTACAGCATCCTTAATCTGTTTCAAAACTTTAAATTCAATGTTGTTATACACGTTTCCTCCCGCCACCCCTGGGACAATGGTCATAGGAAAAGCCGAAGGGCTTTCAACTTCCAGAGAAAGAGGAGAGGAAAGGAGTTCAGTAATAGTGCCTCCGAGAGGTTGATGTGGAGAGAAATTGGACACAGGGGCTGAAGGGGAGGGGGAGGTGTCAGGGTAGGGAGGAAGAGGTAGAGAAGTGGAGTCAAGATGGGCAGCGAGAGGGGCAGTAGTTTTGGGATCGGAAGTGGAAGAAGAGGATGGTTCTAGAGACGAAGAGGGAGGATAGAGGGTGTTGATGGCTGCCATAACAGCCTTCCAGGAAGTCAGAATATCCACGGGAGCCTGTGGGGTATCATGAAGATATTTTCCTATCCGCTCCCAAGTGGAGGATTTGAGCGTTCCTCCAGAGAGATAGACAGGACAATATTTTTCTATGTAAAGTAAAAGATTAGTCAGGGATTTTTTAGAGATAGAGAAAATTGTAGTGCCATTAGATTTTTGACAAGAATTAGCCTTCTTCACAAGTGCGTAAAGTTCGTCCCTATGTACTGACGAAACTTTGGAAAGTGGGGAGCCCATTACTTACGATTGTACAAAGCCTTTGCCAGGTGCGTAGTAATAGGAGTGAAGGCAGTGTTCCTCTAGACAGAGGCAACACCGTGAGACTAGAAGACTGAAGGACGAAGGATCCCGGACGAGCCCCTAGCTGTCGCGTTGAGCGACCGGCCCAGCAGACCTTCTTCTTCTAGTCCGTTAAGTTTTGGCGGGACCCTCGCGAGGGTGGACCAGAATTTAGGCACCAAGAAAAGACACCAGACATTTAGATGCTTGAAGTGAGGAAGCACATCGCGCCTGGGGCAGATGGAGTGGTCCCGGCCCCGATTGCTCTGCTACAACCTCCTTTATTGTGTTCTTTAGGTAGGGAGGGGTTAGGAGTACAAAGAACAAAGAAATAAGCAGTTTATGCCATATCTACAGAACAAGGGAATGCATAGCTCATATATCATGACTATATATCACTGACATGTCTCAAGGATTTTTCAAGCTAGCCGGGCGTTATCTATGGCGTGATTAGCTAAAGTTGTCGTGTCCTTGCAAGATAAGTTTTCCTGTATGTCAGGGCATTTTTGTGGTTCTGATTTCCGTGTACGTGTCTTTTAAAAGAACACTAATGGCAACATTTTATAATACACTGGTAGATTCCTTTGTATAAACCAGCTGGAAATAAACTATAGTGGTTTCCAGATTTCAATTCTTTCCTCTGTTTTGGCCACAACAATGATTTTATGGTGAGCTGGTTGCAGCTGGAAGATAATATTATATATTCTTGCTTACAAGAAATAAGTTGTGGCCTACAGTCATGATGATACACATTCATGCTGATGGGCCCACACCTTAAAATAGCTGCCCCTCATAGGAACAACACTGTTATTGCTCTTCTCTCTGATGGTCTCCAGTGGAGACAAAATAGTCATCTCTATTAGTTCACTTTGTTTTCCTTCAGTGACCAGGTGTAACATAGCTAATAGATTTCAAGTGCACTCTGAATAAAGCTTTACAGGTTCACTCTTACTCAGTACCTATAGTGTTGTATATAGACATTTGCATACTCGTAATACTACGTTCCGATTGGACGACCACTGCCGCCTAACAATTGGTGGTTAACAACATATTATGATTGGCCGCCTAAACATCGGGAGGTTTAAAATGATGCCATTGGTCGTGAGCTGCGAGCAGCCGCTATAAAAGAGGCTGCCGCGACTCGAGTTTAGTTGAAGTTACTGACAGTTAATAAAGAGCTGAACTCAACTCTGGTCTCGAGTCTATCTGGTTCTGGCGATTGAACACTGGCAACGAGAATGGGATCGAGAGGATAAAGACCGTAAGCATGTGGCAAAGAGAACCGAGAAATCGAAGAGATGGCTGGCAATAACTTGCCATCCGCACCGTTCAACCTAGATGAAGAGGACTGGGAATCATATATCAACAGTTTCCTGATTTTCCTGGAAAGTAACGAACTACAAGGAATCACTGACCAGAGGAAGAGAGCCATATTCCTGACCATTGCGGACCTACCATTTTTAAAATGGCCAAGGCATTGGCAAAACCGTATGATGTCAAGCAGATGGCATGGCCGGACCTGAACTGGATGCTGAGAGCCCATTACGTGCCTGTGGCTTCCAATCTCATTTGAAGACACAAATTTTATAAATGGGATCAACGAGAAGACGAGAGTATCAGGGATTTCGTAGCAGCACTAAGGGACATTGGAGGAGCATGCAAATTTCTCAACATGGATGAAGCCATGAGAGAACGCGTGGTCCTCAGATTGAGAGACACTACCCTACAGAGCAAACTACTAAATTGACCCAACATCACCGTAAATGAAGCCATCGCTGAAGCAACCGCAGCTGAAGCAGCGAAGAAATCAGCGGCTACAATGCGAGAAATGAATACGGCCAACAGCCCAAGCCAGAGCAGAGAAAAGAAAATGGAAGGTACCCAGAAACACACTACCACAACCACTCACCATGAAGACATCGATTCATCAATCGACACCGAGGACGAAGACAAAGAGGTACATAAGCTCCAGTCAGAACGGAACCAGCAAGAAAAAAGAGGAAGAAAACCTCAGTTTCAGTGTGCCGGATGCGGAAGAAATCATCCGCGTTCTGAGTGCCATTTTTTGGACTCCATCTGCAGACACTGTGAAAAACAGGGGCACATTGCAAGGGTCTGCCGAAACAAAAAGAGCTATCATCCTAAAAGACGAGGCAGCACTCCCACCAGAACTAAGGAGAGACAAACCGGAAGTCACTGGAGCCGAGAAAATAGAAGCCAGCGACTCAATGAGAAGGAAGAAACATACCAGACAATTATCATTGGAAATGTCAGAGCAACTGATGCAAAGAAGGTTCGCATAAACGTCAAAATAGAGGGAGAGCCATGTGAAATGGAAGTGGACTCAGGCTCATATCTGTCAATGGTATCATGGAACACGATAAAAAACTTGATACCAGACATACAAAGAAAAGAACTCGAAGAGTAAAGCCTGAGGTTAAAAGACTACCAAGGAAATAAGATTCCGGTAGTTGGACTGGGACATTTCAAAATAAAATTCAAGAAACATACTGAGGTCCTCCCATTGACAATCGTTAACTGAGACCGCCCCAGCCTGCTTGGTTTAGAATGGTTCATGCCTTTGGGGATCGAAGTGACAGGAATCAACATCGTCACCGAGACAGACTGGGACGAAAGCCTGATGAAGGAGTTCCAGGACGTATTCAACGGGACACTAGGCAACAATAGCGGAACCACTGCATAGACTACTTGATAAAAAAGCCACCTAGGCCTGGGGCCGACGAGAAGAAGCCGCATTCCAAAGAATTAAAGACTTAATAACATCAAAATCTGTATTAATCCAATACAGCGACATGCTACCACTGACTGTTACCTGCAACGCATCACCTTTTGGTGTAGGTACAATACTTAGCTACACACTTCCTGATGGCAGAGAGGCACCGATCTTCTTTTACTCCAAAACGCTGTCGAAAGCTGAAAGAAACTACAGCCAACTGGACAGAGAAGCCTTGGCCGCTATCTAGGGGGTTAAACGTTTTCATTAATACCTTTATGGTAGGACATTTTCCTTAATTACCGACCACAAGCCACTGTTAGAAATCCTGGCAGGAGACAGAGCCACCCCCAACATCCTGTCCCCAAGGATGACACAATGGTCGGAATTCCTTGCAGCCTGCAACTACAAGCTTGTCAATCAACCAGGAAAAGCCATACCCCACGCTGATGCACTGAGCTGTTCACCTCTACCAGACCTGGACGACGACCCAGCTCCCACCACATGCACCCTACAAATTGAAACATTATCGAACCTGCCTCTCACTGCATCGGACATCGCAAGGGAAACCGCAAAAGACACACTAATGGTCCGAATCCTGAACTAGGGAGGGAGGGGCTGGCTGGAAAATGACAAGAACAAGACTTTTAAATTGTTCAGAACTTGGCAATTGAAAAAGGATGTACACTTGTCAATTGAAAAAGGATGTATACTGTGGGGGGATAGGGTTGTTGTTCCAAGAAAACTACAGGAAGACGTGCTGAACATGTTGCATGAGGGGCACCCGGATATGGTAAAAATGAAGTCCCTGGCCAGAAGCCATGTCTGGTGGCCAAGGATGGACAAAGACATTGAAACATGGGTGAAAACTTGTAATAAATGCCAGAAATCCAGACCTACCCCACCTTTAGCACCGGTCCTCGACTGGGAGACACCTAGAAGTCCCTGGTCGAGGATCCACATAGACTTCACCGGACCCACTAAAGGATATACATTTTTAATCGTTGTCGATGCCTACTCGAACTGGTTGGAGATCAGCATCATGAGTTCAATGATGACTGAAGCTGTCACCAAACAACTAAGAAAACTTTTCACCACGCATGGATTACCAGACTTGTTAGTATCAGACAATGGTTCACAGTTCACAGTTTTAGCTTTTGAAGAATTCCTCACAGAACAAGGCATATGGCCCTGATAGCGCCAGCTCACCCAGTGTCAAACGGACGGGCGGAACGCATGGTTCAATACACGAAAGAAGCATTAGAAAAACTTGACACAGAATGACATACAAGACAACATAAATACAATGCTCACAATCCAACATATAACGCCGAGCACATCAACAAACAAGAGTCCAGTTGAACTTTTAATGGGCAGAAAATTGCGGACATATTTGGACAGACTTCACCCCACCTACAACTCTGAGAAGCCACCAGACTACTCCAGTAAGTACCGCACATTTATACCAGGCGACCTGGTATACGCGAAAAATCTTATTGGAGACCCATTGTGATTGCCAGCCACAATAACACAAATAACAAGCCCTCAGTCATACCGATTGGAAAAAACGGACACAGCAGAGCCTGGAAAAGGCATATAGACCAACTACGGTCCCGAAACCTTGAACGCAACACCGACACACCCTAAAACTTAGAACAAACCCATACACAAAATCCAATAAATAATAATAAAACTAGAGCGGGGAGAACCCTTAAACAATAAAGAAAGGGAAGAACCGCCATTAACATGATTAAAAACAACCCACCAACCAGTAACAGAAAGCCCAAGAACAAATAAAAACAACTTACCAACAGGCAAGTTCGGAAGAAGGGAGCTGGAGGAACACCAAGGAAGAGGCAGCCGAACTGACTCTACCTGCCCAGGTAAGCCAGGAGGGAGTGGCAAAGCCAGCTCAACCAACCTGAAAAGGCCCGGCAGGAGCAGCATAGCTGACTCACTCTTCCAGGAGGTTCCAGAGAGAAGAACAGGAGAGACATCGATCCCGTCCGAACCGACTGAAGACAACACAGAGACTGAGCTGCACAGGTCAAGTAGGACCCACAAAAGCCCCACCTACTTACATGACTACATCGCGTAAAGTTGGACCGAACCAAGAGGGGAGGGGTGTTGTATATAGACATTTGCATACTCGTAATACTATGTTCTGATTGGATGACCACTGCCGCCTAGCAATTGGTGGTTAACAACATGTTATGATTGACCGCCTAAATGGTGGGAGGTTTAAAATGATGCTATTGGTTGTGAGCTGTGAGCAGCCGCTATAAAAGAGGCTGCCGCGGCTGGAGTTTAGTTGAAATTACTGACAGTTAATAAAGAGCTGAACTCAACTCCGGTCTCGAGTCTATCTTGTTCTGGCGATAGAACATATAGCACAACATTTAATCCACTCTATAGGCCACAGGACCATTTTCGCAAAATTAGACCTCTCCCAGGCATATCAACAATTGCCTGTGGACAACTCAACTGCAGAGGCACAAACCATCACTACACGCAGAGGAGCTTTCAGGTGCAGGCAGCTACAGTTTGGTGTGAGTGTAGCACCAGTATTATTTCAAAATTTAATGGAGCACATATTACAAGGGATACAAGGGATAATTCCATATTTTGATGATATTCTTATTGCTGCTACTCCAGGAAACAACTATTTGAGTGGTTACACATAGTTCTCAAAAGATTACAAAATGTGGGACTAAAAGTCAATAAATGCAGGATGGGAGTTCCCAAGGTAGAATTCTTAGGCTACTCCATTGATGCTACTGGTATCCATCCCATGGAATCCAAAATTACTACAATTCAAAAGGCATCCACACCCAGAAACAAAACAGAACTACAAGCATTTCTGGGCCTTTTAAACTTCTGTGCAATCTTCTTACCCCACAAGGCTACCTTAGCAGAACTCTGGGTCTGGGGCAAGAGGCAGGCTGCTGCTTTTCAGGCTGTGAATTCTCTTCTAACTTCAAATAGTGTACTGATACAATTTAATGAGAAGTTACCTATTGTTTTAGCATGTGATGCTTCACAATATGGCATTGGGGCAGTTCTGAGTCATAAGTTACCTGATGGTAGGGAGGCCCCAATTGCCTTTTTCTCTAGAACTTTTGTTGCAGCAGAACAGAATTATAGTCAAACAGATAAGGAGGCTTTCTCTTTGGTGGTTGGGATGAAGAAATTGCACGAGTATCTATATGGCAGGCACTTCAATCTAGTGACAGACCACAAACCATTGCTGGGTTTATTGGCTGGAGACAGACAAACAACCCAGGTGATATCTCCAAGCATGATTAGGTGGACTGTGTTCCTGGCTGCTTATAGTTATACACTGCTGCACCAGACTGGAAAGAATTTATGCCATGCTGAAGGCCTTGAGCCACTGCCCCTTAGACAGACAGTTGTCTGTGACCCTGCTCCTATTTCATCTACACTCATATTAGATGAATTACAAACTCCTATCACCGCTTCTAATGTGGCAAAGACATCTGCATGAGACAAGGTTGTCTCCAAGTTATGGACTGGGTTAAGCAAGGGTGCCCCACACAACAGAATACCAAAGAATTCCAGCCATTTTACACAAGACAGCATAAGCTCTCAACACAAGGAGGTTGTTTGTTATTGGGTTGCCAAGTAGTAATACCTCCCACCTCCTACAAGAAGGTTTTGGAATCTCTTCATGAGGGCAGAATGAAAACGTTTGGCTCAAGGTTATGTATGGTGGCCCCAACTGGACAAAGACATTACTAACTGGGTTATTGGGTGTCAGCCATGCCAAATCTCACACTCTGCACTCCCAAAAGCAACACCAATGGAGTGGGAAAACCAAAAAAAGCCATGGTCAAGAGTATACATAGACCTAGCTGGCCCCTTCCAAGGTAAAACTTTCCTCATCATTGTGGACACATACTCTAAGTGGCTGAAACTTGTGTCCATGTCACTTCAGATGCCATTATCAGGACATTAAAAGGACAATTTGCAATGCATGGTCTTCTGAACCTTCTGGTCTCTGATAACGGACCACAATTTACAGCTGCCAACATGGAACTATTCTTTTTAGGACTCGGCATATGACATGCCTTCTCTTCCCCTTTCCATCCGGCTTCCAATGGGATGGCAGAATGCATGATAAGATCTGCCAAGGAGGCCCTGACCCAAATGAGCTCTGGAGATTGGGAGTCCAAGGTGGCCAAATATTTATTAGTACAGCATATTACTCCAAACCTTACCATAGGATACAGTCCTGCAGAGTTACTGATGGCAGATGTCTTCATACCCATCTTGATAGGCTATACTCTAGCTAAGCCCCTGAACACATACCTGGACCTAGCAGTAACCTCAGAGCATTTTCAGAGGGTGATGGGGTCTTTGCAATCAATTATGGGCAATTTCCATTATGGGTACCTGGAATAGTGGTGGAGGATGGGAGGCTGTGGCTTAGGCACATAGACCAGCTACGAAGGTGCCCAGCAGACCCCATCAACTCCAAAACCACCATGCCAATCCATACCCAAATGGCCAATGCTGAATCAACAGACACCTAGAGCAAGACCCAAGAGCCCCAAGCAGAATCAGCTGCCATGACCAGGCCGAAAGCAGCAAACCCTGACCACAAAGAAACCATGAGGGACTTACCTGAGAAACAGATGCCAGATTTTCAAAAGCAATGCAATGATGGTATATCCTCTTCTCACCTCCCGAAAAGGTGATGGCCTCACCCGGACTAAATTCACAAGGGCCAACAGGAGAAACTCCAGCAACAAACAGCCCTAGCCAGCAAAATCCAGGGCCTCTGCTGCAAAGATCTTCCAGAAGCAAGTGACAGCCTGTGTATCTGCAAGACTACACATGTGCATTCCAAGGGGGGGTGGAGTGTTATGTTTTAAAGTTCCCTGTTTGGTCCGAGGAAAGAGCGGGAGGCAACACGACAGCTGATTGGTTACCACATCTGGCAGCGCGCTATATAAAGAGAGCTGTCAGACACAATCAGCTGTTGCCTGTCAGCTGCTGTGTTAATGTGCATTTTCCCTTGTTAGCATGTTAATAAAAGGGTTATCCTGAATCTGCTGAGTCTGTCTCAGTAATTCCCACTGAATATAATACCTCCACTTATAATTCTGTGTTTTTTTGTTTCTAAATTTAAGTGTGTCAAAAAGGCAATGATAAGCTAAAGAGTTGTTTGAAGAATTCATTGAGGAATTGTCTATTTCAACATTCACTTGCCAATCCACTCACCTTCAGTCATATCTTACTACATAGTTATTCTGCTTATTTGTCCACTTTTTTTTTTAATCTCTGAGGAGAAAAAAATGTGTTGATAAACTGGCAATTTGGTCATCCATAAGCAATATTTTTGTGTCTAGAGAGATCAAGAATATTGGATTTTATTTGAACTGAGAGAGGCAACTGTTAGAACCCTTTACAGTTGTGATCTCCAATTAATTTTTAGAGACTTATTTGCTATCACCTTTGAAATTTTCTTGGCAGCAAAAAAAAAATACTATTCTACTTTGCTAAAATATTGATTATTAATCTCTTAGATGTTTTATGATGCTTTTTATATTTGAATAGTTCTTATAACCTCAACTATAGGACTTCAAGGTCCTTAATGTGTTTTTTTTTAAATCTCTTAATTTGTTCTAAGACTAAAGGATGGATAAGACTAAATTGGTTAATTGTTCCTGCTAAAGTGAAGAAGCTGCAGATTGCTGTTCTCTGTGAACAAAATATCCTGTCCTGAAAAAGAACCCTTTGTTATTCCCTTTACAGTAGAAATGTGACTGCAATCCTTTAGAACCACCCATGCAAAACAGAGAAGGATGAAGGCTTCAAATCCATGGAGTCCCTCTTATTTCTTCCATTCTGGGGAGCTGGAAAAAGCCCCCAAATGGCTGTCTGCTTATGAAATTTCAAAAAGAGCTCAAATGCCGAAGTAGGCATGAATTTTGCAAGTCAAGCCATCTCTAACATGCATCCCTGGCCCGATCCACCTCAGTGGCACCACATAGCTAACCAGCAATTTAATATGCCACTTTGAATTTTACCTAAGATATCCTCACCAGCAGGAATCCTCTTAGCTTTGCAACAGTCCATCTGTTTAAATTCTCCAGGGTCATTATAAGTACTTCAGTGGTTGCTGGGTTTTGACCTTCTTTGCTGTGATTGTTCAATTAATTCTGCTATGTTTTAGTTGCACTTAGTGGATACAATACGCATGTTATAAGTATACACAGTTTTATTATCTTAGTTATTAAAGGACAAGTTGATACCTATGAAGAAAGCTCTCTGGTCTTTATGAAAACAGCTAGTAAAATTTTAATCATGCCATATCTTCTTATGACTATCTTTTTGAGGAAGATTTTTCAATGCATGAGTTCAGTTGGGATTGAGCAGATTTTTTTTTTCCTTAAGCAGATGATGTAAGCAAATGGTAATAGGAGATAACTGTGTTAAAATAAAGAAAATATGTAAGTAAAAAGCTGTACTAATGCTTTAGCTATGTGAAAAGGGAAAAACTTTGGCAGCTTTAAATTTTTATGAACTACAAGTCCCATAATCTTTTACTATTGGATGAGCTAGATGAAGCTTAAATGTTTTGTTTGCTCCAAATATCTTGCTTTTATTAGGCTACATTGCTATGTCTAATACTTTACATGTGATGACTTTAGCTGTATGGGTTATTACCAGGGACCTTTATAAAGCCTATAACAGGGGTGTCAAACTCACATTGTCATGGCAGTGTCACATGACATATTGGGACTTTTTTGCCCTTCACTAAACTAGGCATGACACATCCGGCCCATGGGCCAGGAATTTGACAGCCCTGATCTATAAGGAAGTGAAGTCATCAGCTGTTACCTGTACTATAATACTAATTAATATATTTTTTGTCAAGACTAAGCTATCATACAGAAACATTTTGAGACTTCAGCAGCTGTAGATTAACATTCGCCTACCTGAACTAACCTTGAAACTAGGTTTATCTTCTGAATCTTTTTGTTTCATATACATGACAGTCATGGCAGTATTTAGAAGCAGAGATTCAGCAAAATATTGATCTATGAAAAAGATAAGCATCCAAAGAATGGAGTAAAAATATATCTGACAATATCATCATACTATTATAAATTTCTATCGTACATCACATTAAAAAGATGTCTTTAAAAATAATTATTGTCCCACATAGCACATATAATCATTTTCTTAAGTTAATTAAATAGCATTGTGATGCTTTCAGAATTCAAGAATTGGAATAGAGTAAAAGGGTATAGTTTGTGGTTTATACCAGAGATTTAGGGACACTTGGTTCCAAATTCATTATCACAATGAAATATTTGCAGAGATTATGCTTCTTTGCTTTTATTGCCATTGATTATGTGCCATCAAGTCATTTTTAAGTATACCATATTAGTATTCTGATGAGTGAAAAATTGGAAATATTAATAGGAATTTACTTCCCTGTATCTTTATTTATCATAGATTGTCTAGACAGGAAAACATTGTCTGTTTTATAATGTTGTTTGCTCTGGTGGAAGTATTTTATTTTATTATTTTGATGCCTTTAAGACAGCCTAACTCCTGGTGATTTTTTTGGCAAGACTTTGGAAATAATTTGCAATTGTCTGTTTCCTGGAACTGAGAAAGAGTGTCTGACCAAGGTCACCCAACTGACTTCTTGTCTAAATGGAGTGGATAGTCTTCTGATACTTTAACCACTGTACCAGATTTGTCTTGTTTGGGAATGACATGTTGCATAAACCCATCCAATTTGATTAGTAACTATGGATAATAAATTAAAATAATGTGTGACTCCAGCTATTGTGGCTTATACAATTAACTATGATTAAAATGGAAACATTGTTCTTTATGATGTCAATAATTTTCAGAGCCAGAAACATTCACAAAAGTAGTCACATTACTTTCGAGGTAGATTCAGAAATGAAAGGAGTTGTTTCATATGCAGGAAAGGCTGTTAATCAGTTAATTATTCTAAACAGGCATGTCTGGAAGAATGTAATTGATTGACAAGACAGACAGGGAGTTTACCAATGTTGTAAATGAAATGCACATGGAAAAACTAAGCAGAGAGAGAGAAGAGAGAAAGAGAGAAGAGAGATAGAGGGGAGAAGAAGGAAAAAGAGAGCGGGAGGGAGAGAGAAGAGAGAGAGAGAGAAAAGAGAGAGAAGGGAGAAGAAGAAGGAAAAAGAGAGAGGGAGGGAGAGAGAAAGAGAGAGAAAGAGAGAGAGAGAGAGAGTTATAAGAAAGTACAAAATGGAAAGCCATCAAGAACACAGGAGCATGAATGGTCAATTAAGTACCATGTAAAGATTTCCAATCTTTTCACAGTAAATTATTTATTTAGCTCTTGCTTGCCATCAATATATTTTACAAGTTTAATACCCATATTATAGCTACCCACCCATTTATTGCACTGTAAATGAGTCCTAACTTATCAATCTGAATTCTTGTTGTAGGCAGTGTCAAATTTAGATTGGATTTGGATGTATTGCTTTTAGCCTTATCAGGAGGCTTGCTAGCCTGGTATTTTATTGCTATATTTAAAATGGAAAGTGGTTTTAAATAGGCTTGCCTAGAGAGCAAAACTGATCACTGCTCAGATATGTCATTTCCTTGCTTTAAACGTACTCTCATCTTGACTGTCACTTTGAAGTTCAGCAGAAACCATTTACACCAAATTTGCTTTTTAAGTTGAATTTGTGCATAAGAAGGAAGAGCAACTATAGGCTAAATGAATACAGTATAGGCCTTAAGTAAATAAGCCTGGTTTTTCACCCATAAAGCTGATGGAAGTTTACACACAGTTGAAGATTTTATTAGGAAGACCAATAATGAAAAAGATAGCTTTGTTTACATAAGAAATTCTTAAAGAAGAAAACTTCTGGATATTCATTTTTAAGCAGAACTAATAGCATCTGGCCATCTACCATATTATAAATTTTTAATTGTTTACAGTAACATTTTGTAGTTTCTTGCAAAAAATTTCAGAAGCAGTTTGGCACTGCCTCCTACCTAGGGCTAAGCATAAATGCCTGGGCCAAGGTCCCCTGGCTGGCTTCATGAGGAATGCAAGACTAGAACCCCAAACCAATCTTCTGCTTTCTAGCTGATGCCTTTATTATGCCACTAACAACTTAAGGGCAACAAAAGAGATAATTTGCTGGTATCCAGTCATTTGGAGTTTTGCAACCCAATTATATACAATTTTCTCCTCTTCAATCCTGCCTGAATATAAATCTACATACTGCAATCCACCAGTCTTGTGCTAGCAGGAAAGTGCATGCATAAGAATTGTGCTTTTCTGACTCAGTAAAAGTGGAAATGCTGCTGCCTCCTTAGAGTTTTTTTTTCCAAAACAAGTTGAAGAAAGTAATTGGTCAGTCCCGTGGTTTTATTTTTCCTCCCATGGAGAGTCCCTTGGGGTACAGCCATCAATAGATCTTGTTGTGAATCAATAAATACTTAATAAAGATTATTAAGAGCTTGAAGCAAAGTGCAGGGTTCTGGCCCTGCACTTCTGATTGGCCGATAATAGCGACATCGGATTGGTCTGTTCAGGAGAATCTGATTGGCTATTAATGAGCCTCTCCCATTGGTTAATGGGGCTAGCGCTCCCTGTGTTTTCCTTGGTTAAATAAGTTGAGTTGCCTATATAAAGGGGCCCATTGTGGCCATTGAGCTGAGCTGTTTTCACATGTAAATAAAGAGTTTGAAGTTCACTGTTCACTGGCTTGTCTCCATCCTTGCACCCTTGCACAGAACTTAACACTGGCGACGAGGGTGGGATGTGGAGACGTCAGAGCTTACTGAACAACGAAGAACTATAACCGAGCACGTGGCTGAATGCACCAACGGCGGAACCATGTCCGGCAGCGTCATACTACCCGCTCCATTCGACCCGGCACAAGAAGACTGGGACTCATATATGGATCGCTTCCAGATGTTTCTGGAAACCAACAATTTGAAGGATGCCACTACCAGAAAGAAACAAGCGGTATTCCTAACTCATTGTGGGCCAACTGTATTCAAGATGGCCAAGACACTAGCAAAACCGGCAGAAGTAAAGTCTATGGACTGGGACGTCCTCGAACCACTGCTGAGGGCTCACTACACACCGACCGTGCCAACGCTCGTGAGAAGGCATGAATTTTATCAGAGAAGTCAGCAAAAGGGCAAAAGTATTGCTGATTTCATCGCGGATCTCCGGAATCTGGGAGGCCTATGCGAGTTTGCCGACTTAGAAGAAGCCCTAAGAGACTGAATAGTTCTGGGATTAGATGCACCAGGCACTCAGAGTAAACTAATGGCGAAGGGTGACATTAGCCTTAAAGATGCCATAGCTGAAGCTACAGCAGCAGAAGCAACCAGGAAGTCGGCTGCCCAAATGCGCCACACCCACGCACCGTTTCGCCAATGAGCCTGCGAAATTTCACCTCAGTCAGAGGGACAGCTAGATACAGTCAATGGTAAAGATGCAGTACGATTTTTGAATGATACCTGGACTAGGCTGGATCCAACAACCGGAATTCGGTTTCCCTGATAATCCTTGAGTATGATTCTTTTGGTTCTGAGGTCTTGCCGCTGGATGGCAGGGATTAATTGTTCAAGGGTCTTCCAGGAAACCATCGAGAGGGACGATCCTGAATCGACTTCCATCACGCAGGGCTGGTTTTTGATGGCGACCTTCACTCAGATCTTCTTTGCATCTAATGATGAGGCGTGACCAATTGTAATGGTTTGGTGTGCCTCTTCTCGTTTTATTGAATGGACTAGTGGTTTATTTCTGTAGGAGTGGTTGTTCCATTGGTGATTCAAATGTTCCCGACTCACAGGACGATTCCCTGTGGTTTGGCGGTAGTTGGTCCCCCTCTGAAATGGGCTGGATCCTTGCTTACTTCTACAGACCTTTCCGATGTGGCCTCTCTTCCCACAAACATGGCAGAGCGCGTCGAGCAATTTGCAGTCTGATCGTGGGTGGTTTGCCCCACAACCTGCGCATTGATGCTTCAGTCTCTGGTTACGCTGGTGGCGTTGGTCTCGTTCAGACCGGAGCCGGTTGACCTCTTCCTCATCACTTTCTGATGATGATTTGAGGTCCTCATGGTGGTATGTCCCTCTAGGCAAGGTGAGGTTTCACCGGCGAGTTGGCGGAGCGGGGCATTGGTGCGGCGCATTCGGGCAGCCGACTTCCTGGTTGCTTCTGCTGCAGTAGCGTCAGCAATGGTATCTGCAAGGCTGATGTCGCCTTTCACCATCAGCTTACTTTGCACGTGAGCTGCATCCAAACCCAGAACTATTAGGTCTCTTAGAGCTTCTTTGAGGTCAGCGAACCCGCAGAGGCCTCCCAGGTTCCGGAGATCCGCGATGAAATCTGCAATGCTTTCTCCTTTCCGCTGGTCTATCTGGTAAAATTCATGTCTTCGGACAAGCGTTGGTACAGTAGGTGCATAGTGGGCCCGTAGGAGGGGCTCAAGGACGTCCCAGTCCATGGATTTCACCTCAGCTGGTTTCTCCAGTGCCTTAGCCATCTTAAAAATGTTAGGTCCGCAGTGAGTCAGGAATACCGCTCACTTTTTTTCCAGTAGTGGCATCCTTCAAATTGTTGGTCTCCAGAAACATCTGGAACCAGTCCATGTATGAGTCCCAGTCTTCTTGTGCCGGGTCGAATAGAGCAAGTGGGTGCCGCCGGTCATGGTTTCCGCCGTTGATGCGCCTTCAGCTATGTGCTCTGTTTGGTGCTCTGTAGTGTTCAGTCAGCTCTGACGTCTCCGCATCCCATCCTCGTCGCCAGTGTTATGTTCTGCGCATGGGCTCAAGGAACAGAGACGAGACGGTGAACAGTGAACTTCAACTCTTTATTAATCATTCTGAACAGAGCAAAAATCTAGGGCAGCAGCAGCCCTTTTATAGGCAAGCTGCTGATCTAGTAACCAATGAGAAACATGGAGTGTTAACCCCCTTAACCAATGAGAGTGGCTCGTTAACAGCCAATCAGATTCTCCTGAATGGACCAATCCGATATCGCTATTATCGGCCAATCAGAAGTGCAGGACTAGAACCCTGCTATTTTCTAAAGGTTTGATAAAACTTTATTTAAGTGTTTTATTAGTTCATAACAGAGATGACATCTTATTCACTGCAAAAGATGTCTCAAAAGTGCTTTTTCAAAAGTTAACTGGACTTCTTTTTCTTGAGGAAGAACAAAATATACTGCTCAAAAAAATAAAGAGAACACAAAAATAAGACATCCTTGATCTGAATGAATGAAATATTCTTATTAAATACTTTGTTCATTACATAGTTGAATGTGCTGACAACAAAATCACACAAAAATTATCAATGGAAATCAAATTTAGCAACCTATGGAGGTATGAATTTGGAGTTAAATTCAAAATTAAAGTGGAAAAAACACTACAGGCTGATCCAACTTTGATGTAATATCCTTAAAACAAGTCAAAAGTGAGGCTCAGTAGTGTGTGTGGCCTCCATGTGCCTGTAAGACCTCCCTACAACACCTGGGCATGCTCCTGATGAGGTGGCAGATGGTCTCTTGAGGGATCTCCTCCCACACCTGGACTAAAGCATCCCTCAACTCCTGGACAGTCTGTGGTGAAACATGGTGTTGGTGAATGGAGTGAGACATGATGTCCCAGATGTGCTCAATTGGATTCAGGTCTGGAGAATGGGCAGTCCATAGCATCAATGCCTTCATCTTGCAGGAACTGCTGACAAACTCCAGCTACATGAAGTCTAGCATTGTCTTGCATTAGGAGAAATCCAGGGCCAACTGCACCAGCATATGGTCTCACAAGGGTTGTGAGGATCTCCTCTCGGCACCTAATGGCAGTCAGGCTACCTCTGGCGAGCACATGGAGGGCTGTGCGGCCCCCTAAAGAAATGCCACCCTACACCATTACTGACCCACTGCCAAACTGGTCATGCTGGAGGATGTTGCAGGCAGCAGAACATACTCCACAGTGTCTCCAGACCCTGTCACATCTGTCACATGTGCTCGGTGTGAACCTGCTTTCATCTGTGAAGAGCACAGGGCACCAGTGGCAAATCTGCCAATCTTGGTGTTCTCTGGCAAATGCCAAACATCCTGCATGGTGTTGGGCTGTAAGCATAACCCCCACCTGTGGACGTTGGGCCCTCATACCACCCTCATGGAGTCTGTTTCTGTCCATTTGAGCAGCCACATGCACATTTGTGGCCCACTGGAGGTCATTTTGCAGAGCTCTGGCAGTGCTCCTCCTGTCCCTCCTTGCACAAAGGCGGAGATAGCGTTCCTGATGCTGAGTTGTTGCCCTCCTACGGCCTCCTCTACATCTCCTGATGTACTGGCCTGTCTCCAAGTAGTGCCTCCATGCTCTGGACACTATGCTGACAGACACAGCAAACCTTCTTACCACAGCTCACATTGATGTTCTATCCTGCATGAGCTGCACTACCTGAGCCACTTGTAGACTCCACCTCATGCTACCACTAGAGTGAAAGCACCACCAGCATTCAAAAGTAACCAAATCATCAGCCAGAAAGCATAGGAACTGAGAAATGGTCTGTGGTCACCACCTGCAGAACCACTCCTTTATTGGAATGTCTTGCTAATTGCCTATGCTTTCTACCTCTTGTCTATTCCATTTGTACAACAGCATGTGAAATTGATTGTCAATCAGTGTTGCTACCTAAGTGGACAGTTTGATTTCACAGAAGTGTGATTGACTTGGAGTTACATTGTGTTGTTTAAGTGTTCCCTTCATTTTTTTGAGCAGTGTATTTCATGTCTCATCCAAGAAACTTCATTAACTGTGATGGATGGGAGGATAGAAGATAGACTCCATTTCTATACTGCAGTGCACATTAACGAAGACAGAAGCCTTAACACTGAAGTTTACAGAAAATCCGCAAATATAGATCAGTATTTACATTTTGATTCTCACCACCCATTGCAGTACAAAATGAGAATGACCGGACCCTATACCAACCAGCCTTAAAATTTGCCTACCAGCAAAGAGGCAAAAGAAAAAGAACTAAAACACATCAGGGAATTGCTCAGAATTTGTGGTTGCCCTAACTGGATCTTCATCAAATCCAGAAAAAGTTGGAGCTCTTCCATTACAGAAAAAGAAGAGAACAGCAAGGTATCAATATTATCATTCCATACATTGCAGGAATATATGAAAAGCTCAGGAGAATTTTCAACCAACACAACCTACATGTACACTTTAAACCCAAGAATACAATAAGACAGAAGCTAATCCACCCCAAAGATAAAACACAGAGACAAAAACTGAATGTGATATATATAATACCATGCAAACAGACATGTGCATTGGTGAAACAAAACAACCACTTTGCAAGTTCATGGCACAACAAAGGAGATTAAAACCATTAGGACAAGATTCAGCTGTCTATCTGCATTTGAAAGACAAGAGTCACTCTTTTGAAGACTGCAAAGTCCACATTTTGGATGGAGAGGATCATAGGTGTGAAAGAAGTTAAAAGAGGTCATTTAGGTTAACATTGGTCAGCCCTCTCTCAATAGACAGGGAGGGATAACACACTCACCTATCTTGCAGCAGTGCCAAGAAGATTCCACAATCAATTGCACCCTGAGAGCAAAGATAAACCTCATAGAGAGTTTTAATGGACCAGATAACTGCAAAGAAATACAATTCTTCCATTCACCAATCCAGCCAGAACCAATCCTTCCATTTCCACCCACCCACCCAGTCTCAATAGTTAGTAGTTATTCTCCATCCCTCTTCACACACACCCCTCAACACCATCACAACTGAGGAAGTTTCTTGGATGAGAAACAAAACACTTTGTTCTTCTGAAGAAAAAAACAATCCAGTTGCCTTTTGAAAAAGCATTTTTGAGGCATCTATGACATGGATGATTGAGATTGTCCACAGACATTGCAAAAGATGCGTTAGAATAAAAGGGAAAACATTGCTTTAAAACTGGAATTGCTAAAGACAACTTGAATGGACATACAACAGGTTGGAGTCCACTGTTTTAGAGGGGCATGATGGCTCAGAGGTTAAAGACACTACGTTTGTCAGCCATCTCAGCTTCAAGCCTTGAGTGCCATTCAACAGGGTAAGTTCCTGTTGCTTGCCCCAGCTCCTGCTACCTAGCAGTTGGAAAGCATGTAAATGTGAGTACATAAATGAGTACCACTTCATTGGAGAGATAATAGCATTCTGTGTGCCTCAGCATATAGTGGCCATATGCCCACATAAGTGTCAGTGGACAACACTCACTCCCTCAGTTAAGAAACAGAGATGAGCACCACCCCTAGAGTCAAACACAACTGGGCAGAGGAAACTTTGCCTTTATGTGTTCATTTAATATTATGTAAAGCAAAATGCAGTCTGTTCTTATAAAAAAGTGAGAATCATGCCATTAAATTACATAGGAAAGGGATATTTAAATAGAGACACATCCTAGTGATGATGAAGCTCTATCAGATATCAGGATAAAGTTAACTAGGATCCTTCTTCCTACCCTCTAAGTAGATAAGCACATGATAATTGCTGGTCTTCTGATTTTTGGGTGTTTTGAAATTTTCTAGGCACCTGATGGAAACCTGGTTTATAGTGATGAACCTAGTGGTGTACTCTAAAATGGCTGTGAATTCCTTAAAAAACTAAACAATGCTATATAATAATTAGTAATAGCAACTAATAGTTGTAAGTGCTTCATCATTGGAAGTTTTAAAGAAAAGACTGGAGTCTGAAAAGGGTCTGAGCAGGAGATGGACTTCCTAGGTCCCTTCCAGTTCCATTCTGATTGATTGGTAGCTGACAAGTGGTTATACCAATAGCTAACAAGTGGGTGTTGCCAATTGTCCCTTTAATTCCCTACTGATGCTTTCACAGGCTGTCACAACTCTTTGGACTTCCAGAAATATTGTGAGGGAAATTGTATGATAAATATCAACTCCTGGATTTTGCAGGCAGGAGGCTGACTTTGCTTGCTTTCAGGCATGTACTTTCCTCAGAACACAAGAAGAAACTCACTTTCTAACGGGAGTTGGAAAAAATACTTTGCCTTCATGAGACAACTTCATCTTCATTGTTACCAAGGTTCCTATCTGAAATGTCTGGCAAAAGTCTTGCATATCTGCAGCTGCTTTGAAGTAATGCAACTACATTCTAAATGTGATTATTCTTTTAGATACCTATATACAAGGTAGCATGCCTTCACTCAGGGGAGGGATATCAACTCATAAGCAGTAGACTACACACTGGACCCCATAGCTCATTGTTCACAATCCCCAAAAAAGCCTGACATCACATCATCAAAATTTGGTGGCAAAAATGGCCACATTTCAGCATGTGATTTTGTGTACAAAACACTAAGGTAAATCTTGAAATGCATGTTCTTGACTCTTAAAGAAGTCAAGGCAGCATAGATTATTTTGGTCTCTTTATTGTTCTAAATCTATGCCACTATTAGCACAACTGGTTTTTCAGTTGTGATCTATGCCACTATTAGCACAACTGGTTTTTCAGAAGACTTTGTCAAGTCTTCTGAAATGTACTCCTTATGATCTTGTTTACTTATCTGCAACCATACAGGAGAGGAGCAGGCTCTAATGGATAATTAGGACTGCATAAAAAAACAACTGCAACTAGCCTGCCTTCCATAGAAGACCTGTGTATTGCATGAGTCAGAAGGACGACTGAGAAAATATCTATAGACTCTCACATCCCAGACACAAACTCTTTCAATTTCTCCCCTCAGGGCACCACTACTATCCAGGGACAGTTTTTTCCCCTCATGCATCAGTCTGCTGAACACCTAATTCTCACAATACCATCTTATGCCTAAGTACAGGTAGTCCTCGACTTACAACCACAACTGAGCCCACAATTCTGTTGCTAGTGAAACAATTAAGTGAATTTTGCCATGTTTTACAATCTTTCTTGCCACGAGTGTTAAGTGAACCACTGTAGTTGTTAAATTACCAACACAGTTGTTAAATGAATCTTGCTGCCCCATTGACTTTATTTACAGAAGATGACAAAAGATCATATGACTCTGGGATGCTGTAATCATCATAAATAAATATGAATCTGTCACCAAGCACCTGAATTTTGCTCACATTATCAAGGGGATTCTGCATTGGTAATATAAGAGACCCTCGGTGGTGCAGTGGTTAGAGTGCAGTATTGTAAGCTACTCCTACTGCAGTTTGGCAGATTGAATCCCACCAGGCTCAAGGTTGACTCAGCCTTCCATCCTTTAGAGTTGGGTAAAATGAGGACCCAGATTGTTGGGGGCAAGAGGCTGACTCTGAAAACCGCTTAGAGAGGGCTGTAAAGCACTATAAAGCAGTATATAAGTCTAAGTGCTATTGCTGTTGCTATAAGAGTGAAAAACGGCTATAAGTCTATTTTTTCAGTGCTGTTATAGCTTTGGACGGCCACTAAAAGAACTGTTGTAAGTTAAGGACCAGCTGTGTATTTACCCATGTTACATGGCTGTAGTATTATTATTATTCTCCTTACCTTTTTTTACTATCCCCCAGGGGTGGGATTCTACCAGTTCACATCTATTCACTAGTGTACAGTATTAGCATACTCAGAAACCCTTGCATCCGATTGGTCTGGACCAGCGGAGACCTGATTGGTCAACAGGTCGGCCGTGATTGGAGCACTAGGAATCTACCGCGATTGGCTGTGCCAGTCGGGGGAGATTCAAAGTTCTGCCATTGGCTGCCGAGCCGTGAGCCAGCCCTATATGAAGGGCTGCCGCGGCTCGCATTCTTAGACCTTTACCTATACCTAATAAAGAGCTGAACTCATGTAAATGGTCTCACGTCTCTGTCGAACCGATCCGCCTCAGATCTAACACTGGCGACGAGGTGGGATCGTGAGACAAAGAGACCATCCAGCACGTGGCGAGGCGGCACGCAGCAACCAGCAGCATGGCCGGAATCAACTCGCCACCCGCTCCCTTCAACCCTGCTACTGAGGACTGGGAATCCTATACCGATAGGTTCCAAATGTTCCTCGAGAGTAGCAACCTCAAGGACACCAATGGCCACAAGAAACGGGCCGTGTTCCTCACGCACTGCAGGCCCGCAGTCTTCAAAATGGCCAAAGCCTTGGCCAAACTGATGGACGTCAAGGCGATGGAGTGGGACGATCTTGAGCCCCTGCTGTGGAGCCACTATGCCCCCATCATGCCCATCCTCATCTGGCGGCACAACTTCTACCAATGCTAGGGCGAAGGGCTGGCCAACTTCATAGTGGCACTAGGGGACCTGGGAGGCTCTGTGCGAGTTCACTGACCTGGATGAGGCCCTGTGAGACCGCGTCATCCTGGGACTCCGAGACCCCATCCTCCAGAGCCGCATCATGGCAAAGGGAGACATCTCCTTCACCGATGCCCTGACCGAAGCTGCTGCAGCAGAAGCAGCCAAGAAATCAGCAGCTCGGATGCGACAATCGAGCATCATGCCACGAGCAGTGACTGGAGAGGCAACGTCGACCCCCGAGAGGAGACCAGCGACAGACCCAACAACCACACACCATGGTGACATCAACTCCTTCTCAGAAACTGAAGACGAGGAGTAGGAGATCCACCGCCTCCAATCAGCGTGGGAGTGGCGGGAACCATGAGGTCGTAAGTCGAGGTTCCAGTGTGCCGGCTGCGGTGGCGATCACCCCCGAGCGGACTGTCGTTTTCTCGAAGCCATTTGCAGGCATTGCGAGAAACAGGGGCACATCACCAAAGTATGCTGGAATAAAAAGCATTACAGCCCACGGCGATGAGATGCCAGCCCCCAACGGAGAGAAAGCACCCCCACCAGGACCCAAGATCACCAGACGGAGAACCTCTGGAGCTGGGAAGGTTGGAACAGGCGACTCCAGGAGATGAGACAGAGAGAGGAAACGCATCAGACTGTCGTCATCGGCCATTCCTCCACCAGCAATGCCAGAAAGGTATACGTGACAGTCGGGATAGAAGACCAACAATGCGACATGGAGGTGGACTCAGGGTCTTTCCTCTCAATGATCTCCTGGCGCACACTCAAGCACCTGGTCCCCACCATCCGCCGCCAAGAACTGGAAGACCAAACACTAACCCTCAAAGACTATCAGGGAAACCGAATCCCTGTAGTCGGTAGAGGCCATTTTAAAGTCACCTTCAAGGGCCACACAGAAGTGCTACTCCTGATGATTGTCGATCGAGATCGGCCGAGCCTGTTGGGACTGCAGTGGTTCGCACCCCTGGGCATCGAAGTAACAGGCATACACCACATCGGAGAGGCAGACTGGGAAGCGGCGCTCGTGAGGGATTTCCGGGAAGTCTTCGACGACCGTTTAGGCAAGTACCGGGGGTCCCCTATTTCATTTAACATAGACCCAAGCATCGCACCAATCCGCCTTAAGCCCAGGCGAGTGCCATTTGCACTCAAGCCCAAGATCGATGAGCAACTTGATAAGCTCATCACGCAAGGGGTGCTGGAACCGATCGATCATGCCCGGTGGGAGACCCCAATTGTCACGCCCATCAAGCCAGATGGGTCAGTGAGAATTTGTGGTGACTACAAGGCCACCCTAAACCATGCGCTCCAACAAAGTGCATACCCTGTCCCAGTAGTCCAGCATCTTCTGCACTCACTGGGGGGAGGCTGGATCTTCACAAAGCTCGACCTGGCGCAAGCCTACCAGCAACTGCCGGTCGAAGCCATGACAGCAGAAGCCCAAACCATCATAACGCACCAAGGGGCTTTCTGCTGCAACCGGCTCCAGTTTGGAGTCAGCATGGCACCTGGGGTCTTCCAAAGCCTTATTGAAAGACTCCTCCAAGGAATAGAAGGGGTGGTGCCCTACTTTGATGACGTCTTGGTAGCCGCGAAAAATGAGAAACAACTAGAAGCCAGGTTGAGGGAGGTACTGCAGAAGTTCAGAGACTCGGGACTTAAAGTCAAGAAAGGGAAGTGCCAACTACGGGCCGAAAGGGTCGAATTTCTGGGGTACCTCCTAGACAAACAAGGGATTCACCCCACAGAAAAGAAACTGAGAGCCATAAGGGAAGCACCGCGATCAAAAAACAAAACGGAATTACAGGCTTTCTTGGGACTGTTAATTTTTTACAATGTCTTCCTACCTCAAAAGGCGACCGTGGCGGAACCGTTACATAGGCTGTTAGATAAAACAGCCACCTGGACCTGGGGAGCACGGGAGGAGAGCACTTTCAACAACACAAAGAACCTGCTAACATCCGACGCGGTACTAATCCAGTACAGCGAGACTCTGCCATTGACGGTAACTTGCGACGCGTCACCATTTGGAATTGGCGCCATCCTCAGCCACCAGCTACCAGATGGGAGGGAAGCACCCATCGCTTTCTCATCAAGGACACTTTCAAAGCCAGAGTGGAACTACAGCCAGCTCAACAAAGAGGCCCTAGCAGTCATCGCCGGCATCAAGAAATTTCACAAATACCTTTATGGTAGGACTTTTACAATCATTACGGATCACAAGCCGCTGCTAGGAATCCTGGCGGGGAACAGGGCCACACCGAACATTCTATCACCAAGAATGATGAGGTGGTCCGAATTCCTAGCAGCATACAATTACCAGCTGATACCATGCAGACGCCCTAAGCCGGTCACCTTTACCGGACTGGGAAGATGACCCGGCACCCACAACAGAGGTACTCCAAATAGAGACAATATCCAACCCACTTGTGACCACGCCAGACATTGCCAGAGAAACAAATAAAGACAAACGGCTGGTGTGAGTCTTGAGCTGGGTGGGAAAAGGGTGGCCGGAAGGGGACATAGATGAACTATTCAGACCCTTCCAGAACAGACAAACCGAACTCTTTACCGAAAAGGGCTGCATATTTTGGGGGGACAGAGTGGTAATTCCTGAAAAATTACAGGAAAAGGTATTGGGAATGTTGCATGAGGGGCACCCGGGGATGGTTAAGAGAAAAGCCTGGCCAGAAGCTACGCATGGTGGCCAGGAATGGATAAACAGATCGAAACCTGGGTTGCCAAATGTAAACAATGCCAAGAGTCCAGATCCAATCCACCCGCCGCCCCAACCCAAGAATGGGAAAAACCAAGAGGTCCGTGGTCCAGAATTCATATAGATTTCGCGGGGCCAACCAAGGGACATATGTACCTTATCACAGTAGATGTTTACTCCAACTGGCTGGAGGTAAGCACTATGAAGTCAACCACGACGGAGGCGGTGATAAGGAAACTGAGCAAACTTTTCGCTACGCGCAGCCTGCCAGATGTAATAGTGTCAGACAATAGGCCCCAGTTCACCGCACTAGCATTTGAACAATTTCTGGCAGGCCAAGGGATACGCCATGCATTAACCGTACTGGCAAACCTGGCAGCGAACGGGCAGGCGGAACGCATGGTCCAATACACCAAGAAAGCTATCCAGAAAATAGAAACAGCCAATATACAGGACAAAATCAATAAAATGCTCCTCATTCAACACATTACACCTAGCGCAACCACAAACAAAAGCCCTGCGGAACTAATGATGGGCCAGAAACTACGCTCTACACTAGACAGAATGCACCCAACATATAACCCAGACAAACCCCCAGGTTCCTCCAGCAAATACAGAACATTCAACATAGGGGACCCAGTATACACCAAAAACCTCACAGGAGAACCACTCTGGGTGCCAGCAACAATCACCCAGATAACCGTGCCCCTATCATACCGATTGGAAACTAGTGACGGGAAAAACTGGAAATGGCACATAAACCAACTTAGGTCAAGAATAGCCGCCACAACCAGCCAAACACCCGAACAAGAAACTAGGGGGGGGGGAGAATCAGTAAGCGATAGAGAAGGAATCGAAGGAAACCAACTAACACAAGCAGAACACCCCCCACCTAGAATAGATAAACCACTAAACCGATGCTACTCACCTATAGACGCAGGACCAATGGAGCATGAAACCCCGGGGTCTTCACCTGGAAGGAGCAGCCAAACCAGCTCACCTTGGCAGGAAAAACCAAGCAGGAGCAGAAGCGGCAGCCCAGGAGAACCGGAAGGGAGCTACTAAGAAAGGCCCAGCTCAACGTTCCAGGCGGTTCCATCCCAAGGAACCGGAGTGACAGAGAAGGCATCCGAACCGGTCAACGACCACACCAGAACTGAACCGCGCAGGTCAAGGAGGCAGGGAAAAAGCCCCGCCTACCTACGTGACTACATCACTACGCACCACAGGACGAAATCAAGAGGGGAGGGGTGTACAGCATTAGCATACTCAGAAACCCTCGCACCCGATTGGTCCGGACCAGCGGAGACCTGATTGGTCAACAGGTCAGCCGTGATTGGAGCACTAGGAATCTACCGCGATTGGCTGTGCCAGTCGGGGGAGATTCAAAGTGCTGCCATTGGCTGCCGAGCCGCAAGCCAGTCCTATATGAAGGGCTGCTGCAGCTCGCATTCTTAGACCTTTACCTATACCTAATAAAGAGCTGAACTCACGTAAATGGTCTCACATCTCTGTCGAACCGATCCGCCTCAGATCTAACAACTAGAACTGGTTGTTAACATTCTAAGAAGTTTGGAGAACGGTTATTAGAAGAAATTACTGGCCTAATCCTGTAAGGAAGGCAGGAAGGAAACATTCTGTTGTTGCTTACAAAAACTGCCTCTCTGTTAACCCTTATTACATTCTTGGCAGGACTAGACTTCCTGTCTCTGGAACTTCTCTGGAGTTTTTTCCCCCTTCTTTGCTGGTACTTTGCTTGTGTGGAGTGACCAATGAAAAAAGTGACTTATGACCGTTTTTCATACTTACGACTATTGCAGCATCCCCACAGTCATGAGAGGAGATGCATGTCTCGATGTGAGTGATGTTGAATTGGCCATGCCCAGCCAGTAACATGACTACCAAGCCATGTCCACCCAGTCACATGACCACCAAGCCACGCCCACAGAACCGGTTGTTAAAAAATTTGAATCCCACCCCTGCTATCCCCTCTTATTGATATTAATGTTATGAGTATTATTACTCTGTTGCTTTTCATGTACACTGAGAGCTTCTGGATTAGAGACAAATTCCCTGCATGTCTAATCACACTTGACCAAATATTCTGTTCTGTTCTATTCTATTCCATTCCATTCCAGTGTCCCAAGCTGGATTTTAGCAAGCTCTATGTGCATTGATGTATAGTGTTGTCGTGAAAAATTAGAAATTGATAATTCAAATGAAAGTGGTTGCATTTTCTAAGTATCATATCAAGTCTATTCAACTGAAAAATCAAGTTGAACAAGTTAAGGCATTTATTGGCATGTATTTCCATTCTTCTATTTCTTGGAAACACCAACCTTATAATATGGCTGTGAAGGTTTCGTAATGCAATAATCAGAATTACAAGCTATCAGAGTAGAGTATAACTGTATTCCAACAGCAGTTAAACCAGTCAAACAAGAGGTCTTAAGGCCTGCACTGTTTTTTGCAATTTTTGTGCTTATAAGGACATATCTGTATTGGGAACAGTTCAGTCAAGATTCACAAGACTATGCTAAGCAGCTGGTTCATTTCTCTAGTTAGAGCTTAGCTTTGGCTTGATGGAGCTGCATGAGAATCTACCATTTCAAGGAAGGACTAAACCAAAGTATAGTTATTGGAAGGAGCAATTTACTTTTGATTTGCTTCACTAAAGAATTTCAATTCACAATTCATTTATGCTGGGTTTCAGAGAAGTCAGATCTAAAACTAAGCAAAGATTATTCAATCTAGATCAGGGGTGTCAAACTTGAATTCATTGAGGACCACATCAGGGTTATGTTTGACTTCAGAGGCTGGAGTGGGCATGGCCAGGGTGGTGTGGCTAGCCTGAAATTACTTGCGTTGGGATTAGGATTCTCCATGGGACAAATTTAACTACCTCGTGGACCGGATCTGGTCCCTGTGAGTTCGACACTGTGATCTAGATCTATAGAATGAAAGATCCAACACTTCACACCACCAGACTTCCCTACTAGTCCTTAAGCAATTCTCAAATATTCCCTCTGCCCAAGAAAAAAAGGTCATACATTTAGCAAGATTTCATCCCCTCCCCTCAAAGATGATAGAAGGGAGATTCAACAATATTTCTTTCCAAGAATGTCTTTGAATGTGCTTAAATGGATAAGTTGACAGTCACATTTGCTCTCCAGTCCTATTCTTTGTACAATCCTTGCAATTTAAAACTAATTTGATTGTGGCAGCTCACATCATAATATACAATAATATGTTGATTGTACTGTGATACTATACTACAATCCCAACATAATGAAACCACTATATTGAAACTAAAATAAAACTGCAAATTTCACAAATATAGTTTATGTATGATTAAATTTCATATTTTTACTTTGGTATTTGCTTTTGAAAGTCTCTCATACATTGTATACATGTATACAAGAAGGAGCCAATGTCTCCAAGCTGTAGTATTTTTATAAGTGAAAACAGTAAAATGTGTGTTAAATCGCAATAAAAAAGTAGTCCAAAAGTCACCTCTTTTACTGTGTGTCAGATTAAAGGCTTCTCACAAGTAGTGTGTACTGAACTGGGTATACTTAAATCTTTAAAAAATCATATCCTTATAAAAAAAAAGGAAATGTAAGTAGACATCCCTGGTTTACTTTTTTCCTTTAGGAAAACATTTGTGCAAGAGAAAAGAATGATTTTATGTAACTATTTTTATTATGCTTTGACAATGTTTTTTGATATTTCAGTGCTGTTTTATTATTTATGTTAAGCGATTTTGAATACATATACATATACATATACATATACATATACATATACATATACATATACATATACATATACATATACATATACATATACATATACATATACATATACATATACATATACATATATATATACACACACATGCACACACACACACACATATACATATATATAAACACACATACACACATATGTATATGTATATATATGTATGTATGTATGGTATTCAGCTTTGTTCGGATATTTTGCCATGTCATTATAGTTGTGCTTTTAAAGTTGTAGCAACATTTCGGCAGACTCTCATCTGCCATAATCAGGCTTCTGTATAGTGTTTGTCTGTGAGTCAGACTTTCACGGCTGAAAAAAGACCTGAAAGCATGAATAGAAGAGATGATTCCACCAGACTGTCAATTATTTGGAAGCCTGCACTCACAAACAAAAAAATCTCTACACCACAAGCCAGGCAAACACCTGAGCACAAACAGATCTCCCCTGATACCTCCAGCTCAAACACACCCCAACCAGGCACCCAGATGAAACCTAGCTTTCTAATAAATGATAGCCATTTACTCGGAGCCAAGTTGCACTAAAAGTCTCCAATACAGGAACACAATGAGAGACCAAGACTCCCAACCAATCAGGATGAAGAAAAATCCATTCTGGCACAGCAGTAGGCTAGTCCCAAATTTAAAACTGAAACAGCTGTGAAAGTCTGATCACAGACAAACACAATACAGAAGCCTGATGATGGCAGATGAGATTCTGCCAAAACGTTGCTATAGCTTTAAAAGCACAACTATAATGATGTGGGAAAATACCCCAACAAAGCTGAATACCATACATGTAAGTACCCACAAAAACTTAAGAATATACATACATACATACATACATTCATACATACATACATACATACATATATATAGCATGTAAGTCATTCAGAGTCTTAGGAAAAGAGTAGATTGTGTTTTTTAGTAAGTAAGCAAGCAAAAAGCAAATAAAGTAATAATAAACCTTATTCAGAGATCTTTTAGCAAATATGCTGGTTTGGTTTTATGTCCTCATTTAAAGCTCTCAAGATTTTGGAATTCAGGTATGACATTTCATAAGAGCTGACAATTTTATGAGAATTAAGGCCCTTACATTTTAAATTTAAATTAATTTAGAGGGGCAATAGCTGCCTTAGATCTATATTGCTAACTAACCTGTGTGTTAGATTAGACATCAGATATAATTATCCTTCAAAATCTGCATAGAAAGAAAAATGATTGACAATTGCTTTCTTAATATTGAAATGTAAAAGGGTACAAGGCAGGCAAATTTACAATGGGAGGCTATGGAGGCTTCCAGTAAAGAATGAGTGTCTTGTAAGCTGTTACTAAAGTATCTCAATCGGACAAGATTTTCTTACTCCAGCAGAGAGTCAAGCCTGTCAAGTCCCTGGAACCCATGAAGCATATAAATGCAATTTAATAATAAAAATAGTAATGAGAACTAGACAGGAATAGTTTAAGATGCTGGGTGGGTGTGCCTCCTGGTCATGAAAATATTTTCAGGATGACTCAGATTTACACACTGTATATGTTCTTGGGAATGTTCACTTTTTGCTTTTCCTATAAAGGACTTGGAAGAGTGGGCATTATTTTCTGATCTCTAAATTTTTACACTCACAGTTCAAAGAATACAGACTGCCTCAAGCTAAGCTAGACTTCTGAGGCTATGATGTAGAAGTTGTTTGCTACTACTGCCTGGAATGCCTGGAATGCCTAACCAACAAATCCAGAATTTCCAGTGATTCTCCATTCAAATTAGGATCAACCCTATTTAACTTCTGTGATCAGTTTAGGTTCTAGCTTGTAAGAAATCTAATCCATTTCACAGCTTGATTAAAGATTCTCTAATGACTAGGTTGTTGTTGTTTTTTTTAGATGAATAGGAATTTCTATATGGACTTTCCCTGTATGGTGCAATTTTTTTTTCCATGATACTACACAGATTCTCAAATACCTTATGCAGATGAATTCAGAAAATAATTACTGTATAAATGAGGGAAAGAGATAATACATGTAGGATTTTACATGAGGAATGATGTACAGAGATTAAGCAAAATCAAGTAATTACGTTATCAGTGGTACAGAAAGCAGAATATTTTGATTTTAATTTTTTCTCAGAGAGCTCCTTACTATAAAAAAAATCCTGTGCTTTTTCTTTTTCTCATCTTCTGATTTATCTTTGCTGCTAAACTAGTCTTCTGTTTAGAGAAGCTGATGTGGTAGAATCTTTAAGTCATCTGTGACCTAGGTCACTGGAGACAGAAACCATTCTCTAAAAATATTAATTGAAAACCTTCTGACAAGCCATCTTCTTTCAGATGAAGTTGCACTCTGATCAACTGAGCCTGCACACTGATGTGACTGAAGATTTTCAATATCTCATAAACAGGCTCCTCAATCACTAGAATCTAATAAGGCTATAATCATTATTGACACTATAATGATTAAAATGAATAAAACCCATTAAGAAAAGTCATGTTGAGTTATTAAAAGTTTCGCTCTGTGTGATATGTAATCTTTTATCCATTTTTTATTATGAAATCTCTAACCATCTATCCAAGAAATACCATTAATTTACTGCTCTGGAGATGTTACCCTGCTCTTTAGTTGAATGGCTTATCATTGATTTCTTCAGGGAGATATTATATTTGGAGAAATACACAGGAAACAAAAAGCAGAACGTTGCTCTAAATTTGCTTCTGACAGGCCAATCAAAGTGCCGCTCCGGCCCCCACCAAATTGGCAAGCAATGACTTGGAATAAAGGTTCAGGAGAGTCAATAGTCATACAGAACGAAGGACTGATGTGAAGCAGCAGATACATGTTTTCAAGAAACACATGATCTTCTAAGGAAAGGTCATATGCACACTAGGGGAAAAACAATAAAATTTCCATTAACTGGAGCCTAGTTAACTGGCTTATTGGCATCTATTAGAAACAAATTGCAAACAAAACCGATCCTATTATAAACTTTTCCTTCTTCTCTTTGTAAAAATAAAGTCACTGAGTGGCCCCACCAAAGTGGGGGAAGTATACAATTTGTCAGGCAACTTCCTTTATTTGTAAGGGATATATTGGGTTACATCAAGGAAAAGGCTTGAAAAATATGAAGGCAGAAAGCTGTGGTATTATAAGCAATACCTGGTGCACACAGAGAGGCAGCTTGAAAAAGCGAGTTTCTCCTTTATTCACATTCTTCAGTGCATTGCCTCCCTACCTCCCCTTTTGGCAAACAGCAATAAAGATTCTGAATAAAAGAATGTGTACACAAAGAAATGAACTAAGTGGTAGAAGACACTGAAAGAGGACCTTTTCTCAAAACATACTGTCCTCCTGTATCTTTATTGCCTATCTCCTCTTTAATGTTATTAATGGTACAGCCTAAAAATGCTTAAAGAAATCAAATAAAGGATAAGGCTTTTTATTATTCTGCATTTGCCCCAAAATGACTAATGCATTTTGCTTTCTCCTAGTTCTTGGACAAATATGCCTTCCCCGGTATAGTGCCTTCCAGATAACTCAAAAGTATAGTGTCCAGAATTCAAAACAGCAGTGCGCATGTTACATTCCCAAAAGGCTGTAAAGGGACTCCAAATTGCAGAAGATGGCTCTAGATACTCAGCTGGTCAGTAGGATGAAGAGTGAATGTCATCTGAATCCTAGATCTAAAATCCAGAATAGAATAAAGTAGAGTAGAGTAGAATAGAATAGAATAGAATAGAATAGAATAGAAAAGAATAGAATAGAATAGAATAGAATAGAATAGAATAGAATAGAATAGAATAGAATAGAATAGAATAGAATAGAATTCTTATTGGCCAAGTGTGATTGGACACACAAAGAATTTGCCTTGGTGCAAATGCTTTCAGTGTACATAAAAGATATATCCATCAAGAGTCAAGAATCATAAGGTACAACAGTTAATAATAGTCATAGGGTACAATAAGCAATCAAATCATACTAGGAAACAGTCAAAATAAATCATAAGGATTCAAGCAACAAAGTTACAGTCATACAGTCATAAGTGGGAGGAAATGGGTGATAAGGAGTGATGAGAAGATGAATAGTAATAGTAGAGCACACTTTGTAAATAGTTGGTCAGTGTTGAGGGAATTATTTGTTTAGCAGAGTAATGGCATTTGGGGAAAATGTCCAGGATGTGAAGGGTCTATAAATATTTCACAGCCATCTTTTTGACTCGTGTAGTATACAGGTCCTCGATTGAAGGAAGGTTGGTAGCAATTGTTTTTTCTGCAGTTCTAATTACTCTCTAAAGTCTGCGTCTATCCTGTTGGGTTGCGGAACCAAACCAGACAGTTATAGAGATGCAGATGACAGACTCAATAATTCCTCTGTATCAGCAGCTCCTTGGGCAGTTTTAGCTTTCTGAGTTGGCACAGAAAGAACATTCTTTGTTGTGCTTTTTTGATGACGTTTCTGATGTTAGGTGTCCATAAGGTCTTGAGATATGATAGAACCTAGAAATTTGAAGGTCTCTACTGTTGATATCATGATGTCATTTGCTTCTGAGAGCCTTTCATCAGAAATACTGTATTCATTTTTTTCACGCGATGATTACTTTTAATTAATTATAGATTTTAAGGATTAGCTTTATAATGACAGACAAATAAATACATAAATAAAGTACTCTTTAACTGAGATATGGAGATTTGCAATTTAAAATGAAAGTCTAGCTCAGGGTTGGAATGATTTCCAATTATTTTTGGATCACTTCCCATAAGTGCCATTCATAACAGCTGACATTAAAGGAATTAACCTTTGGGATGCCAATGTTTGCTAGAGACTTCAATATCTATGTCATTCTGATAAAGCTCTGCATGTGTATATTTTAATAAATCTGTAATTTTATATTAGGTACCCTTAACTTAATAGGTTTTCTGTCTTACTTATGTTTCAAAATATTTTTTAATTGCAGCTCAGGATTTTGTTCAGAACTATGTCCACCCTAGAAAAAAAAGATGAAAGCTTTCTATGGGGGAAATAGGTAACACCTTCAATCTTTTTTTTGTAAACAGGAATTTTGTGACAGAACTCACCTACACCTACAGGCATTTGAGCAATGGCAAACCTTCGAAGGACAGTCCTTTTTTTCCTGAAAACCAATATTCCCTAATTTTCCAAAGTGATCTCTGCCACAAGAAATTTGGAGTCCATTGCTATATGGTTGACATAACTGAATTTTTTATTATTGTTTAAAAGACATAAATGAAGCAGATCTCTAAAATATTTTTGTTATTTAAATTATGATAGTGGCAAAATTATATTTTTAAAAAACATTTCCAAGCCATTATAAAGAAAGAGGTAAGATTTGCTCTGATGAGTTTATGTGCAAAATATCTTTAAGTCTAAACTTCTATGAGTTGTGGTTTACCTTTACATAGATTTCCCCCAAGGGATATTTTTATACATGCCAGATTTCAACAAAATAATGACAAAGATTCTGGAATAAATTAAGTATCTTTTGATCAAGGGAATTGGTCTTCATATGAATCATTATTTCATTAAACACAGAAAAGTACTGTAAAAGTCAGATTTCCTAAAAGAATGAAAAAATTGTATTAAACATATTTTTATAGAGTACTATGAAATCTAAAATCGGAGAACTGGAACAAACTATTTCATCAATCAAATCCAACCTTTGTGCAGTGCAGTCATCCAAATATAGCTATCCTCACCACAATTAATTGTTTAGTTCCTAATTGAGTACATCCATCAGTTACTTTGGTCACATTATTAGGTAAGCTTTTCCTAACATTCAACTGGAATCTGCTTTCCTACAACTTAAGCTTATTATTCCAAATACCATTTCACTTCACAATTCTAGGTACCAAAAAATACTTGAAGTGCGGTCTGAGCAATGCAACTTCATACACAGGGGTGGGATTCAACCGGCGTTACTACTGGTTCATGTGTAATATAACAAAAGCTGTGCCTATCAGACAAGTAATAAGCACTGTGCGCGGGTGTGCAGCATTTTAAAACTGCTTTTTCAACCTCAGCTGGGCTGCGCAAAGCAGCTGAGGTTGAAAAAGCAGGAAATAAAGGTCAGGTAAGAGCCCAGGTAGGCAGGTGGGCCAAACAGCAGCAGACACAGAACTAGTTCTACAGAGCCGGGCAGAACTGGTAGCATCCCACCTCTGATCATACGGAACAACTACTTTACTTCCCATAGTTTCAAAATTATTGAAATTGTTCATATCTATCAATGTAGACTAAATTCCATTTGTAGCTATGCCACGTTGCTAAGTCATAATGAGTGTCTGATCAGTGACAATTTCATGAACTCTTCTATATCAGTCTCTATTAAATTTTGTTGCTTTTTTCAGTCCACTTTTCTAAACGATTAAAATTCTTTTGAACTTTGTTTTCTTTGTCTAAGAGTAGTAGCTTTTTTGCACATTTTGTGTCATTTGCAATTTTAATATGTAGGTCTTCAATTACTTTATTTGGTAATTAACAAAAATGTTTAAAAAATTTAGACAGAAAACAGAATCTTGTGTCAGTACAGTTCAGATTCTTTGTTGCTGATTGATGAGAAATTATAAATGAGTATCCCAACCATAGTTCATGAGACAGTAATGGGTGCCACTTAATAATACTTAACTAGATTTCTAAATAAGAAGTAATTTGGAGAATCCCAAATGTATTATATCTATGGTGTTCCAACTAACCAAGAGCCCTGGTGGTGCAGTGGTTAGAATGCAGTAGGGAAACTCTGCCTGTCAGCATTCTAACTGTCGTGTCCGCGAAAAAGGGTTCTGAGTCGGTGACTTTCGTTAACAGCTCTTTATTTCTAATAGTTGAACCGAACCGGCAAAAGGCAAAAAGCCTCCGGCTTTTATACCTTTTGCCGCGGCGGCCGCGGCCAATGGCAGCGATTCAAGTCTCCCGCTCTTGGTTTGAACCAATCGCGGGAGACTTCAATCGGGCCAATCGGCGCGGCTCGCCTGGCCAATCAGAAATCCCCGCGCCTTAGCCAATCAAGGCGCAGGGATTTCGAGTAGTCCATTTTAATACATAACACCCCTCCCCTCTTGGTATGGTCCTTCACGTGGTGTAGTCGCGCAGGTAGGCGGGGCTCCGTCGGGTCCTAGTTGACCTGCGCAACTCACTTCCTTGTTGTAACTCGGCCGGAGCGGTCATCTTTTTGGCTGCTCCTGGCTCTGTGAGAACCGGCTGGATGATCGGGCCGGTTCTCTCGCCGTGGCTCCCGCCTGGGCCTACCGGGTCGGTTGAGTCACGGATTTCGCCGCTCCCGCTTGGCTTCTCCGAGTCGGTAGAGTTGGCCGGACGGCTCTTCTCCGGATGGGACTCGCGAAGGCTGCGTTCCGGTGAGTTTTTAAATTTAATTTTCTCCTGCGTTTGTCTTACCGGGTATTCCCTCCCCCCTTGGTTCGTGTCTTGGGGGTTGAGGTCAGTCATTGCTCGTGACCGGAGCTGGTCGATATGTCGTTTCCAGGCTCGCCCATCGATGGTTTGGAGCCGGTACGACCGTGGGCCAGTGATTTGGGTTATGACGGCTGGGATCCATAGGGGGTCCCCCGTCATGTTTTTGGCGTAGACCAAGTCGCCTGGTTCAAAAGTCCGGTACCTGGAGCTTGAGTCTGGGGGTCGCTCCGGGTTATAGGTTGGGTGCAGACGATCGAGTGGGGACCGCAGCTTTCTGCCCATCAGGAGCTCTGCAGGGCTTTTGTTGGTTGTGGTATTGGGTGTGATGTGCTGTATGAAAAGTAGTTTGTTGATTTTTTCGTTGATCTCCCCGTGGTCCATTTTCCGGAGGGTCTTTTTTGTAAACTGGACCATCCGTTCCGCCCTACCGTTCGCCGCCGGATGCGCCGGTGCTGTCAATGCGTGGCGGATACCTCTCTCGGCCAGGAACCGTTCGAATTCGATGGAGGTGAATTGGGGCCCGTTGTCTGAGACAATGACGTCTGGGAGGCCATGTGTGGAGAACAGTTTACACAGCTCTTTAATGACAGCCTCTGTGGTGGTGGATTTCATGTCAGCCACCTCTAACCAATTTGAGTATGCATCGACTGTGATTAGAAAAGTGTGTCCATTTGTGGGGCCAGCAAAGTCTAAGTGGATTCTGGACCAGGGTCCCCGTGGTATTTCCCAGTCCCGGATAGGTACTGTGGGTGGGCTGGATCTGGTTTCCTGGCACCGGTGGCATTTGGCGACCCATGCTTCGATTTGTTTGTCCATCCCTGGCCACCAAGCGTAACTCCTGGCCAGGGCTTTTGTCCTGACGATGCCAGGATGACCCTCGTGTAACATCTCTAGGACCCTGTTTTGCAATTTGCCTGGAATTACCACCCGATCACCCCACAGGATGCAACCTCTTAACAGTGAAAGTTCAGTCTGGCGCTGCCGGAATGTTTTAAAAGTCTCGTCAATGTCTCTTTCCGGCCAGCCTTTTTCTAACCAATGTAAGATTTGCGCCAAATGTCTGTCCCTAATGGTTTCTCTGGCTATATCAGATGCGGTTATGGGCAAACTCTCGATACTCAGGGTGTTTGTTGTTGGTGCGGGGTCAGGGTCAGAGTCCGGCAAGGGCGAGCGGCTTAAAGCGTCCGCGTGCGAAATTTTCTTACCTGGCTTGTGTAACAGTTCGTAGCTGTAGGCTGCCAGGAATTCAGACCATCTTGTCATGCGGGGCGACAAGATGTTTGGTGTAGCACGGTTTCCAGCGAGGATGCCCAGCAGTGGTTTATGATCAGTGACTATTTTGAATGGGCGGCCGTACAGGTACTCGTGGAAACGCTTAACGGCGGCAACTATAGCCAAAGCTTCTTTGTCCAGCTGGCTATAGTTCCGTTCCGGTTTAGTCAGAGTTCTGGAAAAAAATGCGATAGGTGCTTCTCTCTGGTCTGGGAGGGTATGGCTGAGGACAGCGCCGACGCCGAAAGGTGATGCGTCGCAAGTGACAGCTAAGGGCAAAGTCTCACTGAATTGCATCAGGACGGCGTCGGAGGTGAGGAGGTCTTTGGTTTTCTGAAAGGCGGCTTGTTCTCGTCTCCCCCAAGTCCATGCTGCCTTCTTGTCTAGGAGTCTATGTAAAGGTTCCGCCGCCGTTGCCTTCTGAGGTAGGAAGACATTATAAAAATTTAGTAAGCCTAGGAATGCTTGTAGTTCTGTTTTGGACTTCGGGGTGGGGGCTTCCTTGATGGCTTTAACTTTTTTAGTTGTAGGGTGGATGCCCTACCGGTCTAGGAGGTAACCCAAAAACTCTATTTGCTGTGTACAAAGTTGGCATTTTTCGCGTTTGACTTTAAGTCCTGTTTCTTTAAATTTTGTTAAGACTTGTCTTAATCGGTTTTCTAATTCGGCTTCGTTTGGCGCCGCTATTAATACGTCATCGAAATAGGGCACCACCCCCTTGATGCCCTGTAGTAAACGTTCCATCAGGCTCTGGAAGATGCCTGGTGCCACGCTGACTCCAAATTGGAGTCTGTTACACTTGAAGGCCCCCCGGTGTGTCACAATTGTTTGGGCTTCTGCCGTTTCCTCGTCCACAGGCAGTTGCTGGTATGCCTGGGCGAGGTCGAGCTTGGCAAAAAATTTTCCCCCTCCCAGTGAGTGCAGTAAATATTGCACTATTGGAACTGGGTAGGCGCTTTGCTGTAGCGCGCTGTTTAGGGTGGCCTTATAGTCCCCGCAGATTCTCACGGACCCGTCTGGCTTTACTGGGGTCACTATAGGGGTCTCCCATCTGGCGTGGTCTATCAGTTTTAATACCCCTTGTTTGACGAGTTTGTTGATCTGCTCGTCAATTTTTGGCTTTAAAGCAAAGGGCACCCTTCTAGGTTTAAGCCGCTTGGGGGGAACCCTTGGGTCTAAATCAAACGAGATAGGGGGCCCCTTGTACTTGCCCAAGCCTCCATCGAAGACCTCCTGGAACTCCTGGACTAGCCGCTGTTCCCAGGCTTCAATGGAGACTTGGTTGACACCTGTCAGCGCGATGTTAAGCGGGGCGAACCATTGCAGACCCAGCAGGCTCGGGCGGTCACGATCGACTATTGTGAGTGGCAGTTGTTCGGTGTGGCCTTTGTAGGTTATGTTAAAGTTCTTGGTGCCCACTACCGGAACGCGATTACCTTGGTAGTCTTTTATAATGATTTTCTGGGCAAGCACGTTTTTTCTTTGTAGAGTAGGCACTAGTTTTTTTATTTCGCGCCATGCAATCATGGAAAGGTAGGACCCGGAGTCCACTTCCATTTTGCATGGCCGGCCTTCGATGTGGACTTCTACGTGTACCTTTCTGGCGCCGTCGGAGATGGCGTGGCTGATGGTCACCGTCTGGTGGGTTTCTTCTTTCCGCCGACCGTCGCCGCTTCTTTGAGGTCGTTGCTTCTGGTCCCATCTACCTGCTGGCTGGCGCTCTCTGGCTCTGGGCGGGGAGCTCTCTCTTCTTCTGTCCTGCTGTTCCCATTTTGGCGGGCTGCGGGTCTTCTTTTGGCGGCAAACTCGAGCGATGTGGCCCCTTCGGTCACAATGCCTGCAGATAGCATCAAAGAAACGGCATTCAGACCTGGGGTGGTCGCCGCCGCACCCGGCGCAGTTGGTCCTCGACCTACGACTGTTTTGGCTTCGTTGGTTTCCGCGTCCCGTCTGCACGCGATGTATGTCCTCCTCATCATCTGACGTGCTGGAGGTTGACTGGTAGTCGCCGTAGTGTGCGGTTGCTTCGTTTCTTGCGTCGGCCGACCTCGCGGGGTTGTTGTTTCCGCCCTTCGCGTCGGATCTTCGCATGGTGTCTGCTGACGTGCGGGTTGCTTCTGCGGCTGCGGCTGCGGTGAGGGCATCGGCTAGGCTGATGTCGCCTTTGGCCATAAGTCGGCTCTGGAGTGTCGGATCCCACAATCCGAGTACGAAACGGTTTCTTATGAGACTATTCAATCCTTCAAACTCACAGAGTCCACCTAGGCGCCTTAATTCAGCGACGAAGTCGCTCAGTTTTTCGTCTGGTCTCTGGTTTCTTCGGTAAAATTCATTTCGTCGTATTAGGATGGGGACCTCGGGGGCGTAATGGCGCCTCAGTATGGGTTCGAGGACGTCCCAATCCATGGCAGTCACGTCTGCCGGTTTGGCCAATGCCTTGGCCATCTGGAAAACCTCTGGTCCACAATGCATAAGGAAGACGGCGCGTTTTAGCGGGCCCGGGGCGTCCTTCATGCCGGCACATTCCAGGTACATACGGAATCTATCCGAGTACGATTCCCAGTCCTCGGCGGCGGGGTTGAAGGGGGCGGGCGGTGCTATCTTCGCCATTTTGCTGTCGCTAGTTCTTAGATGGACACGGGGTTCGGTTCAGGGGCGAGATCCCACCTTCGTCGCCAGTGTCGTGTCTGCGAAAAAGGGTTCTGAGTCGGTGACTTTCGTTAACAGCTCTTTATTTCTAATAGTTGAACCGAACCGGCAAAAGGCAAAAAGCCTCCGGCTTTTATACCTTTTGCCGCGGCGGCCGCGGCCAATGGCAGCGATTCAAGTCTCCCGCTCTTGGTTTGAACCAATCGCGGGAGACTTCAATCGGGCCAATCGGCGCGGCTCGCCTGGCCAATCAGAAATCCCCGCGCCTTAGCCAATCAAGGCGCAGGGATTTCGAGTAGTCCATTTTAATACATAACACCAACCAAACTCTCTATCTCAAATTCAGCACTCAGAGACAAAGTCCATCCAAGTAAGAATTTATCAGATAAGTCATATTGGCATATCTGGGGAAAGCCCGAATTCCCACATTTGCCCCCCTCTACACTAAAACTCACATCCTGCCCCTACTGGTGACCCTCAAGTCACACTCTCCATTCCACTCAATTCTGAACTCCCACCAAGTCCAGTCACTTCCCTCTAAACTCCAGTGCCTCGGCCTTGAGCTCTGCCGAAAGAACATTTTGTGGCTATCCTCCCTTTTCACTAGTCTCTCGTTACAGCATGCCCATCCCCCACTGTTACAGCCCTACATCTGAATCAAAATGGATCCAGGGCTGACACTGCCTACAGCCTGGAGTTCAATCCTGACTGGCTCAAAGTTGACTCATTTTGCCAAGATCAGTAAAATGAAGACCCAGATTGTTGGGGCCAATATGCTGACTGTGTAAACTGCTCAGAGAGAGCTGTAAGATGTTATAAAGTGGTATATAAGTCTAAGTGCTATTGCTATTGCTATCTATTGAAGACAAGAGCATTTCATCTTTGTCAAGACTTTCTTGCTCTCTTGTTTTCTAGATAAATGTGGGTTGATAGCTTAGTTCAGGGATTAGCAATCTTAAACACTCAAAGAGCCATAACGCTCCTAACCAGAAACCCCCCATTCAATTCTGGAGCCAACTGAAAGTCTGGTTCCCCCACCATAGCCTCCTCCTAGTGCAACATCCTTTTTCCTCTACCTGTCCTAACTACCCTATCAATTGTGGAGCCAACTGACAACAGGGAGCCTCATGAGAGGGATGAAAGAGCCACATGAGGCTCCAGAGCTAAAGGCTGCTGACCACTGGCTTAGCTATTTGATCTGTTTAAGAATGTTCTAAGCTACTGATATCAGACTGGCAGGTTTGAAGCTCATTAAGTCTTCCTTTTTCATGTTTTTGAAGACAGAGAGGATATTTTCCTTCTCAAATCATCTGGGTTTTTTTACCCATTCTTCCAATCCTTCAATTGCTATAGTGCAGTTATGGAAATAATCCCATCAGGTTTCAACTAGAGTTCTCAAATTGTGTTGGTTTTTCTGTAATAAGAGTTTCAGTTCAAATTCTTTATTTCTCATTACTTTCAGAATTAGTATATAGAAAATAAGGAAAAGGATTTTATGAATTTATATTTTTCTTTATTTTTAATTGACACACTAATAGGGCCTAGAATATTTATTTGCTTATTCTCCCAATGTACAAATTTGTATCTGAACATTTTCCTTCTAGATTTCCAACTCCTAGTTTAGCATTCCTGTGGTTATTTTGACTTGATTCGGTCAAATAAATGTCCCAAATTAAGTATAATTAAGATGACAGTAAAAATAACAAATCTCAACCAAATAAAAGTAAATATGAAATCTTCTTTAAAACAAATTTTTAAAAAATAACATTTTATTACAGACCTGAAAAAACAGTACAGTTTTTACTATTTACCAGGATGAAACTACTTGATTTGTCATAGTAGGAAATTCCCTAATCTGGGTAGTGTCACAGGAAAAAAAAAAAACCTACCTCTATCTCAAGACATTCCATCTGAGAGTGGACCATATTACCTAGCAATAAAATATGGAAAACTTGAGTTGGTAAAAAATAGAAAATGGAATTCCCAATATCAAGCAAATTCTCCCAAACAGAGATTCCTTTCAGTGACATTAAAAGTCATTACACTTGAGTCATTATGGCATCTGTTTCCCTAGTTATTCATAATTAAAAAAGTCAAGATTCTAGTCCCTGAAAGGTTGTATAGGCTTATCAGAGAAAGATGGCAGCTTCTTCTTCTGGCAGGTTTTCTCTCTCTGAGAGAACAAAGAGGTAAACTAATTTTCTTGATTTTTTACATCTTGTATCTGTGATGCACAGTTTGGAATTTCTTTAGAATTGCATTTAGATTTTTGACATACAAGAAACTTGGAAGTGTCAATATATTTTTCTGCTACTTACTACACTGTTGATGCAGCATCTATAAAAAAAATGGGATCATTAGTACAGCACAAGTGCATCTGGCCAGTAAATGCTCAGTTTCATTCAGTTGCTCCAACTCTACCTCAAATTAAGGGATTACAACAAGGATCTTCAAACTTGGCAAGTTGAAGACTTGTGGACTTCAACTCCCAGCATTCCTGAACTAACATGACTGGAGTGTTGTAACTATCAGTGCAATTCTGTACCATCCTAGCATTGTATCTTTATGTAAACATCAGAATCTTGTCTGCATTGTATCTTTTTGTAAACACTAAGACTCCTATCTCTTCAGTGATCTTTGCCAGGAATGCAAAAGAGAAGAGGAGTTTAAACAGCTGTCAATACAGAATGATGTCTTAATTGACCTGAGTTCCTATAAATTACGCTTTCTGATACTCTGTTGTCTTTACTAACCTGAGCTATTATAAATCTTATGTATTTCCTGCTGACCTAAGCTATTATAATTCATGAATGTCTTGTTTACCCTGGGCTTTGAAGAACTTCACCCCCCTGTGAAAAAGCATAATAAAAGAGCCTGTGCTAAGGCATTTGGCGCGCATCATCCAGAGGAAACCTCGTCTCGTGTCGTTTCTCTCTCCCTTGCTCCCTTTCATGAGGCGCCCATCTAATGCGGGATGGCAGATACCGCACTGGAGGAGGTATTGTGGGAGTTGAAGCCCATGAGTCTTAAAGCTGTCAAGTTTGAAGACCCCTGGATTACAAGATACTTTAGGAAGATGGCGACCAAGTCAGATGCATAGTCACGCTGCTGGGAGCCCAAAGGAGAGCAAAGTACCAGTCACTAAATTCAGAGATAGGAGTAGAAGTAACAAAAGTAACAAAAATACATAGATTAGGTCCTAGGGATCTAAAAAGTAGCAGTGTAAGGATTTGGACAAAGGCAGCCAGCCGGAGCAAGGGTCCAGGGTCCAGGAATCCCATCTTGAGCAGCTGCCTGGAGAGGAAAAAGCTGCCTAGTGAAAAGAAGCTACCTGGTCTAAAGAATCTGCCCGATCTCGGGACAGGGCAGCTGACGCGGGGAACGAATGAGCTGTGGGTTTTGGCAACTGCCAACTGCAAGCTTAGAAGCTACCCAATTGCGGGTGAGTGTCTCCCCCAGCTCCTTATAGATCAGCGGTGCATTTTTCAGTGGGAGGAAGGAGCGGGTAAACAGCTTGAAGATTTACTGTGGACCCGAGTCAGAAACAACTTAAAAAGCGAAGACTCCAGAGCCGAAGGGGTGAGTTTGGAGCTTAAGTGGCAGCAGTTTAATTTATGTTTTTACCCACTAATTCTGGAAGTTAAATGGCAGCTTGAAAAAAGAGTGATTAAAGGAGGAAAAAATAGGGGGACTAGATGGGAAGAAGAGGTGTGAAGAAGGTTTTTATTCAGGAAAACTGCCTTTTGAAACTGAGATTGATTGTGAATTCCAATGATGGAAGAACTGGAATGATGTCTACAGTGTCCATTTAAATCAAATCACCAAAAATAATTCTAAACAGCCACAAACTGGGGAGAACAAAGGAGATTCATGGAGATTTGATAGTCTCCATATAAATCACCCAGCTCCATTTAAATCAATCAACTGATTAGTCAGCCTGAATTTAAATTCCCACTCAGCTGATTGGACAACCGCCACTAAATCCCCACCCCCTCTCATCCTTTCCAAACTCCAAAGCAAATGATTGGTGAGCTCATCTTCTCCATTCAAATCTATCAAACAGCAATACTTCCTCTTTAAAACAAAAACAAAACAAAACAAAAACCAAAAAATGTGGCTTTAAGGAAAAATAAAGAAACTTTACACAACAAACCTCCAATACTTTACTACCTCCACTATTTCAGTACCTCAAGACCAAATATTTATAGATAATGCTTTGTCTATAATAATTGATTTATCATATAATAGTATAATAATGAATTGTTAAATGACCACTAATTTACTGATTCATTGAACTGATAGAGATTTAATACTGTATCATTGATTATCTAGTCTATAGATTGATTGATTCTTAGCAAGAAGTTGATTGGTTGATTTTTAGTAATAAGTAACCTTACTTTTGATTTGTTCTCTAACTTATCAATTAACATTTATTAATTACCAACATTCATTATGTAACTGTCTACCTATCACATTAATTAGCTATTGTAATTGTTTTGTACTATTGTCCTTGATCATGCCAGCCAGAAACTCCAGAAATTCCAAATCCTCCACTACCAAACAAAATAATAATAATAATATCTCTACTAATGACCTCCCAGACTCCTGCACATGCTTCAGATGTCTTAAAATCATTAATGAAAGCGAAAATAACATCAAATGCCACCTATGTGACAATCAAGCCCACCTTGCCTGCTTAAACTTAAACAAAGACGTAGCTGATCTCCTAAAAGCATCAGATACATTCCCTTGTCTATGTCCATCATGTTTTCCTAAGCTAAACAAACCAAGTACCCTGCCTGACAGAGTTGATAGCATAGAATCACTCATGCACTCAACAGAAAAATGCTTAGCAACATGTTTTGAAACAATTATACAAGAAAGCCTAATTTCTCTTAAAAAAAATACAGCACTGATAAGCAACTACCTATCAATTCAAAATCAAATCCCAACCCGACAACCACTGCCACAACTACCACCTCAACTACAATCACAACTACAACCAAAAATAACTACCAAACCACAACCACAAATAATTACTATCCCATCAAATAATTGACAAATGATATCTCCTTACTCATCAGAGACAACATTGAACATGATCAGAAACGTCCAAATGCCATCTTATTTGGTCTTGAAGACACCAACGAATCAGATGACATCACCAAAGTTTGTAATATCATAAGCAACTCATATACAACAAACATCTCTCCTGAATATATCATTGAAATAACCAGAGATGTCCCTGAGTCCAAATACAATGATGACTCAGTAGCCCCAAAATTTTGTAGAGTTGTTTGCAAAAATGAGTCCAGCAAATGCATATTCATTCATACAATAAAGCACTGCAAAAACCAATCCCTACCACAAAAAAATTTGCTCAAGACCAGACTTATCCATACTGCAAAGAATCCACTCCTGTGAACTCCGTGCAGAACTCAAAAATTGTCTAGACAATGAAGAAAAGGACCTATACATTGACTACAGAGCTTATTGCATCAAAAGAAAGTCAGACAACCCACAACTCCGCATCCAACCCCGCCCCATCCAATCCATCATCACTCAAAACTAGGCACGCACACCCCTAACTATCTCTATTCCAACCACAACTGCCCTTAAATGCAAACTATTCAGTGCAAGAAGCCTGGTAAATAAAATACCTGAATTTCTCCTCTTACTAAATATGGCTAAATTCGACATTATATTTGTCTGTGAAACATAGCTCAATGCATCTGTCCCTGACTCCATTACCACAGTAAGGGACTATCATATTTACCAATCAAATCATGAAATCCATAGAGGAGGTGATGTTGCTATCTTCTATAAAAAGTGCTTACATCTAAAAAAAATCCAAGTTACCCAAGAGCTTGCTCTTCCTGAGACCATCGTCTGTGAACTGTCCTTAAATATCACATTTCGATTCTTACTATGTTACAGAGCCCCTGATTATGACATTGAACATGTAAACAAGTTAAATTCACTACTAACATGAGCAACATCCTGCCCACACACTTTTATCTTTCTTGGTGACTTCAATCTACCTCACATTAACTGGACCCTTAATGAATGTAAAACTGAACCCATACATGCAACCTTCTACAATGCTGTAACAACCCTGGGACTGGAACAACTAGTAACCAACAATACTAGACTTAACAACTGCCTCAATATCATCTTCTGCAATAGTTTTAATTCAATTTATGGAATAAAATCAAAGAACCCTTTTCCAACAGTGACCACAATATGATTGACTTTTGTCTCAACATATGTCCACACAAAAATCATCATAACGGTGTGATCCCTAATTATAACTTTAAAAAGGCAACTATGATCTTATATACAATGATCTCTCATCCCTTGATTGGCAATTTCTATTCACTGGATGCAATACTGTTGAAGACCATTACAACGTATTTTTACTTGAAGTTAAAAGAGTCATCAAACTATATGTACCAATAACAACTCCCAAAACCAGAAAAAAACAGATTACCCATAACAATAAGGAAGCTTCAATCCAAAAAGAGATAACTTTGGTGGAAAAACAAATCTGGTCATATTGCCAACTTCAAAAGCCGATACAAAAATTTAGACTGAATGCACCAATTATCACATTAAACAAGAGGAAAACCTTCTATGCACCAATTCCACCTGCGCTTTCTACAATTTTGTAAACAACAAACTAAAAAGACTCAAGGTCCATCCCACCCCTGAAAGGACCTAATGGTAAAGACGCAGAGACGATACTATTAAAGCCAACCTCTTTATCACATGCTTTGGCTCAGTATTTATAAACAGCAATGGATCATGTCCAGTATTTCCTAATTGAACCACAAACAACTACAATCATCTAATACATATCAATTTTACAGTAAACAATGTTTAAAAAGCACTACACAATCTAAAACCATCTCTATCTATTGGACCGAATGGAATATGTGCCTACTTCTTAAAAAAGCTATCCCCTGCCATAGCCAAACCTCTAAGCACCTCTTTGAAAAACCTTTCAGGACCATCTCCTTGCCAAACTATGATCACAAGCCACAGTCATCCCCATCTTCAAAAAGGGAGACCCCAGCTTAATTGAAAATTACAGACCAATCTCTTTATGCTGCGTCACCTGTAAAGTCATGGAATCAATTATTAACCAATCCATTATCCTCCACTTAGAGACAAACAACTTACTCTCTAATAAACAATTTGGTTTCAGAAAAAATCCATTATGTAATCTGCAACTCTTACACTGCAAAAACATATGGACTACACAACTCGATCAGGGCAAAGCAATAGATGCAATCTATATAGACTTCTGTAAAGCCTTTGATTCAGTGGTACATGACAAACTACTCCTAAAACTAAAATCTTATGGTATCTCTGGACACCTGCATAACTGGATAGAACCATTCCTGTCAAATAGACAACAAATAGTCAAAATTGGGAGCATCCTATCAAATTCTGTACCTGTGAACAGTGGTGTCCCCCAAAGCAGTGTTCTACCCTAGAGTGTTCTACTCTCTTCATACCCTACATAAATGACCTCTGTGATCATATTAAGAGCAAGTGTATTCTCTTCGCTGATGATGTAAAGCTACTCAGCACCACAGACAATACTGTTACCCTTCCAAAAGACCTTGACTATGTATCAGAATGGTCAAACAAATGGCAACTTCAAATCTCAACAAATAAATGCTCTGCCTTACATATTGGCAAAAAAAATCAGAAAATAAAATACAAGCTGAATAGTCAAGATCTTGTTGATGATCCAAGCTCTGTAAAGGACCTTGGAATACTCACCTCTAATGATCTAAGTGCTAGAACCCACTGTAACTATATAGTCAAAAAAGTGTTAAGAGTTGTTAACCTAATCTTATGTAGCTTTTTTCTCTGGTAATATTACACTACTAACTAGAGCATACAAAACATTTGCTAGACCAATACTTGCATACAGCTCATCAGTCTGGAACCCACATTACGTATCTGATATTATTAACACAGTTGAGAAAGTCCAGAAATATTTCACAAGAAGAGTTCTCCACTCCTCTACTCGTTGCAGAATACCTTATGCCACCAGACTTGAAACTCTAGACCTAGAAAACCTAGAACTACGCTGCCTTCAGTCCTATCTAAGTATAGTATATAAAATCATACAGTGCAATGTCCTACCTGTCAATGAGTACTTCAGCTTCAACCATAACAATACAAGAGCAAACCATAGATACAAACTCAAGGTTAATTGCACCAAACTTGATTGCAGGAAATCCGACTTCAGCAACAGAGTGGTCAATGTCTGGAATACTCTACCTGACTCTGTGGTTTCTTCCCCAAACCCCCAAAACTTTAACCTTAAACTGTCTACTATTGACCTCACCCCTTTCCTAAGAGGTCTATAGGAGACGTGCATAAGCGCAACAACATGCCTACTGTCCCTGTCCTATTGTTTCTTTTATTTTTCTTATATGTATCCATGTATTCATAACTATGTTTTTACTTATATCTATTATCTTGTAAGCAATTGACAAACCAAATAAAATAAATAAATATCATAAAAAAGGAATTTAGAATAGCACATGTACATCATAATAATGCAGAAAGACAGGCATACAACCATTTCCAGTCAGAGCCATAGCTTAGATAGAAAGCAAATTGTTTTTGAAAATACTCTACCTACTAAAACATAAGACACACTTATATCTGTAAAAGCTACTTTATCATAATTTTCATTAAAATTACATAACTTTCTGATGAATAGAACTGTGAAGAATTTCTCATTGAATTATTCTTTTTTTCCCTTTGGATTTTATCTGCCTTTTTAAATTTAACCATAATCCTCTTGAGAGGATTTTCTCAGAGACAAATGAAAGATTCATTTGATGAAATGCTCATGTAGCAGTATCAGAATAGCTTGCCACTTTGCTAGTTTTAGTGAAGCAATGTTTTGGCAAGGTGCAATTATGGGCTGATGACTTGGCACTTCTAAATTATAGGTGGAGAGTGATAATATCTTGCTGAGTTTGCTTATTAAAACTGTATGTTTCATAAATAGTACAGTGTTGGTCTCGGCAGGTATGAGTTACATTTTAATATCATCCACATTATAACGTACTGAGAGCTGCAGTGGTTTAGGGTCAAAGGGAATCACCTGAAAAATTAATAGGGTAAAAAGTCCGAAGGTTAATTTCCTGCTTAATTATTTTTAAAAATGAAATGGTATAATGAGTACAACCAGACTGCTGAAATTTAGAAAGAATGAGAAAGTCAAAAAAAAGTAATGGATTATAGTTGCCTCGTGGCCAGAAAGTAAAGTAAAGGTGTTAGATTATTGAAAACCATATGGTAAAAGAACTAGAAAAAGGTAGGGGCATATAGTAAGTGGCAGATTGTCTTTTGTAGAAATGTTCCAGTTTGTTTTAATTTAAGAAGATGAGATAGGAAGTGATGGGAGAGGCTAAGACTTAGAAAAGTGACAGCATTCAGAAGAAAGAATATTGAGTATATGGAAGAAGGACAATCTAGAAATGGACGTACTGTAGTCCCAGGACTATGCACATGAACCCCCTTCCCTCTCTTTGCCTCTTGTCTATGTTTGTTGAAAGTAGCTGAAGAATTTCTGCTATATAAACTCTAAACTATACGGTCTATAACATTGAATATAACCTAAAAACAGTTTTAAAAATTGCAGGGAAATCCCTGAACATTTGGACACAGATCTGTTCTCTCTGTCTTATCCCACTACCTACTATGCCTAAGCGTCTCCACTTTCCAAATGTAAGCATGGTTCACAAAAGCTTTCCTGTCCAGTATTAGGTTGTCTCTTTACAAACACTAGTAAGTTAGAAATCAAGTTTTCAGAAAATTAGGGCATTTCAAAAAGTGGACAGAGATCTATTATTAGAGAATGGTTTTGGTCCATTATGAACCAGTCACAAGAATTAGTGATCTTTTGCATTCCTTTGATCTATCAGCACATTAAGAAAGTTCCAGTGGCAAAGCAACATTTTAAAAGGAATTTCATATCAACCACTATATCAACTAACGTTGAGTTTATCTGGATGTTGGTGACCTGGGATAATAAAATCTGACTGATGAAAAGATTTTCTTATTGATTGCTATCACTATTGTTTTAACCATTCTGGCTGAAAGTAAACAACTTGTGAAGACTCTTTGATGAAACACTCCTCAGTTAGTGGTTTTTATTAGGCAAACATGACGTTTTAAAGAAGCTTTTATTTGAGTGCATAGCTCTGAGATCTTACTTGTCTGAACTGGCAAATGGCTGCACAAAGGATCAAGAGCTGCAGCCTTATGAGTCAACTGTCACCAAACAATTCCTGTATATCATCAAGAAGAAATTCTTGAAGGCAAAGATATTTTAATTTCAATCTGATATCAGATCAACATTTTTCTTTTATTAGCTTGACAGGCAAATGCTTGTTCTGAAAATAAAATTACCAGTAGTAATTGCTCGTACATATCAATGAAATAGATTAAAATAAACTTTTCACCACCTAGATTAGAAATAATTAAATTTGCTTATTATAGGAGAACCTAATTAGCTATAGTTTGGAGAAACTATATCAACAGAGGAGTCCATCACTATGCTAAGCACATAGCACTTAGGGGTACAAAAATTTGCGTTGCCCAGTCGGATTTTCTATAAGTGCCTGAGTTGCAGGATATAGATGCATTTGGTCCACATGCTTGAAAATAAGTTTTCTGTCAACATTACATGTCTTCTTTTCTTTTCTGTGAGCTTTACTATTGTTACTCAATTGCCACTCTTACCGTCTGTAGAAAGTGGAAACATCACACTATCCAAATATTTCTGCAAAAATTTTGGGGAAAGAACATTCAAATTTAACAATGTATATGCCATCAAATCTTTATTTTTTCCTATCAGACCCAGCAGTAGCCATGATAGTTAACTTCAGCAGGTATCTGGACATGATCATTGATCAGTCCAGTTAAGATAAATACAACTGGATTTGGGAAATGTCTATCAATCCATGGGAATTGTATTCAGCCTGTACTGAATTGCACCATCCTTACTTCTATATGGCTTGTTAGTACAGACAATTAGTACATTGCCATACATTTTAAATTTTGCTGATTTCCTGTTTCTCTTGGATTTGATGCTCTGGGTATGTTATCTACTGTCTATTGTTTAATAATATCCAGGCTGGATTTTTATAATACAAAAGTAGCCATCCTGGAATGTTTGAATTAGCAGTTACATAATCCCTTGTCACTGGCATCATGAGTTAGTGGTCAACAATAACCAAGAAGAATAAGAAACTGCAACCATTTTACATTCTGAAAAATCAACAAACCATTTTCTTGAATATTTCAGAAATATGTGAATCAGCTGTAAAAGATTCATATTGGCATTCTAACTTCAAGAAAATTATTTAGAGTTGGAGTCTGCATAAGCAAACATCCCTTTCTAGTGTATGCTGACATGAAAACAACAATGGGAACTTATACAAAATATTTAATATTGTCAATGCCCAAATAAAGTTGTAAAAGGATACATTCAAAATTCCCAGACAAAAATAAGTATGCCAAATCTCTTTGCAAGATACTTGTTCTGTATTGTTCATTAGCATTCTTGTAAATAAATGTTCTGATTGGCTAAGACGCACGGGTACCCGATTGGCTGAGCAAGCGGCATGGATTGACCCGTTGCGAATCCCCCTTGATTGGAGGAAACCGATCGTGGGAGATTCAAAGCAGTGTTATTGGCCACAGCTTGGCCGGAAAGTTCTATATAAGCCGCCGCCTACCCTAGCCGACCCGAGTCGATCTCGGGATCAATAAAGAGCTGAAAACTAGTCACTGACTCCTGAGTCTTCTTCTGGCGCCTACACAATACTGGCAATGAAGGTGGGATCACGGAACTGATACCCACCGAACACGTGGCACCGAGACGAGCGAACCAACGAGATGGCCAGCATCGTGCCACCTGCACCCTTTAACCTGGCTACTGAAGATTGCAAATCATACATTGATCGGTTCCTGATGTTCTTGGAGAGTAGCAACCTCAAGGACGCAAATGGGCAGAAAAAAGGGCCGTCTTCCTGACACATTGCCGGCCTGCAGTGTTTAAGATGGCGAAAACCCTCGCGAAACCCGAAGATGTAAAGGCGATGGACTGGGCCGACCTCAAGCCTCTGTTGCGAAGCCACTATGCCCCTCCTGTGCCCACCCTCATTAGATGGCATGATTTTTACCGGCGCGACCAGAGAGAGGGTGAGAGCATCCGCGATTTCGTCACTAACCTGCAGAATCTAGAGGGCATGTGCAGCTTCACAGATATGGACGAGGAGTTACGAGATCGCATCGTCCTCGGCCTCAGGGACCCTGTCCTACAAAGCCTGTTGATGGCAAAAGGTGATATCTCCCTCACCGATGCCCTCATGGAAGCGACCGCAGCTGAGGCAACCTGGAAATCAGCAGCCCAAATGCGGAGACCAGATGCAGGGGACCGAGCCACAACCGCCGAGACGACCACAGCAGCCGAGACACAACCAGAAGCAAGCCGGCAAGCAACCACCACCACCCACCATGGCGACCTCGACTCCCCCTCCAACACCATGGATGAGGAGGAAGACATCCACCGGCTCCAAACAGAATGAGACCGGCGCAAACGGCAGAGTCGTAAGTTGGGGCTGCAATGCGCTGGGTGCGGGGGTGACCATCCTTGATCAGAGTGCCAATTTTTTGATGCGATCTGCCGCCAATGCGACAAGAGAGGGCACATCGCCCGAGTCTGCCGACTCAAAAGAACCTACAGCCCCCGATGACGAGACAGCAGCGGCCAGAAACGAGACAGCACCCCCCCCCCCGAACAAGGGATCGCCAAGCCGAGGGCTGTTGGAACTGGGACGGATGAGGCCAACGGAACGGCGAGAGCCGACAGAGAGAGGAGACCCACCAGACAGTCATCATCGACCATTCATCTAGCTGGGACGCCCGCAAGGTACCCTTGGAAGTGGGAGTCGAGGGAAAGCCATGCAAGATGGAGGTGGACTCTGGGTCCTACCTCTCCATGGTTGTGTGGTGGGAAATCAAGCACCTGGTACCCACTATCCACAAAAGGGGCCTGGAAAGCCAGAAGCTAATTCTAAAGGATTACCAAGGGAACCGCATCCCCGTAGTCAGAACCGGACATTTCGAAATCACATTCAAGGGGTGCACAGCAAGGCTTCCCCTGACTATTGTGGACAGAGACCGACCCAGCCTTTTGGGAAAACAGTGGTTCGCGCCGCTTGGGATTGAGGTAACCGGCATCGACCACGTCGCAGAGGGAGACTAGGAGGAACAACTAGCGAGGGACTTCCAGGAAGTGTTCAACGGTACCCTAGGCAAGTACCGAGGGCCCCCTATTTCCTTCAGTCTAGACCCTAGCATTCTTCCGATACGCCTCAAACCGCAACGAGTACCTTTCGCACTCAGACCCAAGATCGATGAGCAAATAGAAAAGCTCATCAAGTAGGGAGTCCTAGAGCCAACCGATCATGCATGGTGGGAGACCCCCATAGTAACCCCAGTCAAGCCCGATGGGTCGGTGAGAATCTGTGGGGATTATAAGGCCACCCTAAACTGCGCTTTACAACAAAGCGCATACCCCATCCCAGTAGTGCAGCACCTTCTGCACTCACTGGGGGAGAGGCAAGGTTTTCGCAAAGCTCGACCTGGCACAAGCCTACCAACAGTTGCCGGTCAACGCGGAAACTGCCGAGGCGCAGACCATAGTAACCCATTGGGGGGGGTTTCACTGTAAGAGACTCCAGTTCGGAGTCAGCGTGGCACCTGGAATTTTCCAGAGCCTCATGGAGAGGCTCCTCCAAGGGATCAAGGGGGTGGTGCCCTATTTTGATGATGTGCTGGTGTCCGCGGCCAAGCAAAAACAACTGGAAGGTCACCTGAGGGAGGTGCTACAAAAATTCAGAGACGCGGGGCTAAAAGTCAAAAAAGAAAAATGCCAATTGCACACTGAGAGGGTCGAATTCCTAGGGTACCTCCTAGACCAGCACGGAATTCACCCAACAGAAAAAAAAAATCAGAGCCATCAAGGAAGCCCCTAGGCCAAGAAATAAAACAGAGCTGCAGGCATTTCTAGGACTATAAGAAATTCTATAATTTCTTCCTGCCCCAGAAAGCGATCGCAGCAGAGCCATTGCATAGACTCCTGGAGAAGGCAGCCACCTGGAATTGGGGGAAACATGAGGAAGCCACATTCAACAGAACCAAGGATCTACTCACTTTGGATGCCGTCCTCATCCAGTACAACGAGACACTACCATTAGCGGTCACATGCGATGAATCACCCTTCGGTGTCGGAGCCGTCCTCAGCCACACCCTCCCCGACGGAAAAGAAGCACCCATCGCTTTCTTTTCAAGAACCCTCTCAAAACCGGAAATAAATTACAGTCAGCTGGACAAAGAAGCTCTGGCAATCGTCACCGCAGTAAAGAGGTTCCATGAGTACCTCTATGGAAGGACCTTTACCATCATCACCAACCACAAGCCGTTGCTGGGAATCCTGGTGGGAAACAGGGCCACCCCAAACATTCTATCCCCAAGAATGACAAGGTGGTCTGAATTCCTTGTCGCCTACAGCTACCGGCTAACCCACCGACCCGGGAAAACAATTACCCACGCAGATGCCCTGAGCCGCACGCCACTACCCAACCTGGACACCGACCCAGCACTGACAACATCCACCCTTAGCATAGAGACCCTACCCGATCTCAGACATTGCCCACGAAACAAATAAAGAGAAATGACTGGCACAGGTTTTACATTGGGTAGAGAAAGGGTGGCCGGAAAAAGACAACGACGAGAAATTTAGGACATTTCGGAACCGGCAAACAGAACTGTCTTTACAAAAGGGTTGTTTACTCTGGGGGGGATAGGGTTGTCATCCTAGAAAAATTACAAAAAAAAGTACATGAGGGGCACCCGGGCATTGTCAGGACAAAAGCCTTAGCCAGGAGTTATGCCTGGTGGCCAGGGATGGACAGACAAATCGAGGCTTGGGTGGCAGCATGCAAGCCATGCCAAGCATCCAGACCAAGCCCCCCTCCGCCCCAATCCAAGAATGGGAAACCCTCAGGGGACCATGGTCCAGGATTCATATAGACTTCGCTGGACCTAGGAAGGGACACACCTTCCTCATTACGGTAGATGCTTACTCCAACTGGCTGGAGGTAAACAACATGAGAACTACCACCATGGAGGCCGTTACCAAAGAACTCAACAGACTATTCACAACCCACGGCCTCCCAGACATCATTGTATCAGATAATGGGCCCCAATTTACCTCGCTGGAATTCAAAAAATTCCTAGCAGAAAGGGGAATACGACATGCACTGACAGCGCCAGCACATCCGGCGGCGAATGGGAAGGCGGAACGAATGGTCCAATTTACGAAAAAAATAATCCAAAAAATAGAAATCAGGGAAATACAAGAGAAAATAAATAAAATGCTATTCATACAGCACATAACTCCAAACAACAACCAACAAAAGCCCGGCAGAACTATTAATGGGAAGAAAATTAAGGTCCCCACTCGACAGACTGCACCCCACATACAACCCAGAAAAACCTCCCGACTCATCGAGTAAACACTGAACATTCACACCTGGCGACGCGGTATATGCCAAAAACCTCACAGGAGACCCACTCTGGGTACCAGCGACCATAACCCAGGTGACAGGTCCCCACTCGTACCGGCTAAAGACAACTGATAGACGAGCATGGAAAAGACACATCGATCAATTAAGATCGAGAATCAACCCGGGAAATACAACCGACATGCAAGCACACACAGAAAAAGAAACCACAGAAGGAAGCCCCAATACCAGCCAAGAAGGGAGGGAAAACCCCGGAAACCAAAATAACCAAACCCCACAAAAAAGAAACCAAGAATACTTACCAACTGAAGCAGAAACAGACGAACAACTCGAAGCCTCACCTGGAAGGAACAGCCAAGCCAGCTCTACCAGCCCGGAGTGGCTGGGCGGGAGCAACAAAGCCAGCAGTTCAACTGACCCGGATAGACCGGGAGGGAACCTGGCTCACCCTTCCAGGCGGTTCCACCGGTGAGACAAGGAGCGACACAGAACCCGACTGAACCACTCGAAGACCAGACACCAACTAACCTGCGCAGGTCCAGTAGACAAGCGCCGAGCCCCGCCTACTTACAGGACTACGTCACGTAGGACCATACCAAGAAGGGAGGGGTGTTCTGTATTGTTCATTAGCATTCTTGTAAATAACCATTCTGATTGGCTAAGACGCACGGCTACCCGATTGGCTGAGCAAGCGGCACGGATTGACCCATTGCGAATCCCCCGTGATTGGAGGAAACTGATCACCGGAGATTCAAAGTGGTGTCATTGGCCGCAGCTTGGCCAGGAAGTTCTATATAAGCCGTCGCCTACCCTAGCCGACCCAAGTCGATCTCGGGATTAATAAAGAGTTGAAAACTAGTCACTGACTCCCGAGAAAACTAGTCACTGACTCCCGAGCCTACACAACAATACTGACTACGGTTTTGCCTTGCAAAAGGGTGCTTTGATTCTTAATTTATTTCCTATGAGGTTTGTGATTTAGCAAAAAAAAAAAAAAAAAGCTTATTGCAGAGTGGAGAGATATATAACACACTATACAATTGATCTCTCTGAACAGAAACATTCAGATTGGAACTGATTTCATTCTATGGAGTGCTCCCAGCTGATCCATCATTCTCAACCATATTAATTTCTTCTTTAGATGTCGACAGCTGCTCAGTATTTACCTCATATGCTGGGGCTTTTTGAAAAGAAAAAAGCCCTTATATTCTCAGCCAAAATGTAGGATCTAATGATGCCCGATAAGCTTAGAATAACAAAAGAAGTGACTTTTACAAGTCGCTGAAATGTAAGTGTTTAATGTTATGGGGATTTGTATCCAGATCAATAAACTCAGCACATGGTTAAGATGAGCCCCTACCATTGACCAACCCAGATTTTTCCCTTCTTAGAATTTACTGACTATAATTGAACATTGCAGTTCCTTAGTTTCTCTCCTGCTGTTTGCCCATTCACATTCAAAGTAAAACCCTTACATCTGTTCTATGGCCTGTTTTAAAAGCTGGAAGAACTATTTCAAAACTAATGTTTATGGGTCTTTTTTTGGCTAGTAAAGACTGTGGGAACTGACTTTCCCTCTCAGTAGGCTGCTACCATTAAATCTGCATGTTAATGAGCCAGTGATATTTGTTTAAGAGTCAGGGCCTGGCATAATCTGAAGATAAATTATTACTTTTGGTTCTTTGCTATTCTCCTGCCTTCTTAAGATACATGAACATTTTGATTTTGCCTTCTGAGAATCTACTTAACTGTTTAGAGAGTTAAAAGTTCATTATATCATCAGGGAGTATTACATTTATACATTAAAATAACTGAATTCTGCTTGGAATTAAAAGGAAGAAAAATGAACAGATCCTCAGTTGATGAGAATTAGAGTGGTGGACTACACCTTAACAGTAAAATGTGAAACCAGAGTTCTTCAAAATTTATAATTTACATATATCAGATGTGTACATTATTACCATAATGTACACATCATGTACATTTAAATGTTAAAATCATCCCTATTATCCTAATGCAAAAATTGAATTACAGTGAATTACCCCACAAAGTTTCAATATAGAAACAAGTCTCTAGATATCTAGCCAGCTTTTCTATGAATATTAACATTTATTCTTAATGAGGGGTAAATGTTACCTAGTAAGATCCTTATATAGCATGCACAAAGCAAAATGTATATGAACTTGGAAGTCATCCAAAAATGGTGTCCTGAGAAGTGGGACAAGGTGGAAGAAAATTTGGGGAATGGATTTATTATATTTTATTGGAAAGGAAATGTTGAAAAATATTTGTTTCAACTTGTTTTCTTGAACAACAACTGCTGCAAAGATATCTACAAAAGATGATTTTAGGGAATGAGATCCAATTATTGGGAAAGATACTGTTTAAGTTTTAAGGAAAATCTTATTATTAAGAATCAATTGAGGATATTTGATCCTGAACAGTTCAGAGACTATGATTGCGTTGGTTTATGGTAGATTAGAACCCACTGTGGATTTTCTGCTAGTGAAATACAATAGTTCGTTCACAGAGGACTTTGAAGTACAACGTTGATGCTGTTAACTACTTTTTTTATATATAGTGTAGGGAGATGTCAGGTCAAAATGGCTGAGTAAACAGAATTGTAGAAATCCATAAACTCTGGGCCTGTTTCACAAAGGGAGGAAACCATTATTTTTGAAATATATTTGCAGTAGTTGCAAATATCTGTAGCTCAGTTATAGGATGAGGGTGAAGGTTTGTTCTTCAAGCTTGTGGGTTAGTTTCGAACATTTTGTTACTAGGCTAAGAAACATCTTCAGTGGAGTTTAGGGGATATCAGCGTCATGGTTCTTTTGTTTATAAGGGCTTCAGATATAAGTGTTAAGTCTGGAGCATGGGTGCGAATGATGGAGACGAGCCGGTAGAAACAGTGAACTTCAAACTCTTTATTTACATATTGTGACAGCTCGACTCGAGGGCTGCTGTAGCCTTCCTTATATAGGCAACTTATTAACTGTTCAACCAATAACAAACCTGGAGCACTAGCTCCATTAACCAATAAGAATGGCCTGTTAATGGCCAATTAGATGCTCCTGAACGGACCAATCCGATCCTGCCATTAACAGTCAATCAGAAGTGCAGGGCCAAAACCCTTGCACTTGACTTCAAGCTCAATATACTTTATTGGTATTATTCATTCACAACAGTAAGTGTATCATGAGGGCCTTGTGATAGGTCAGGTGTGAGTCATCAATGAGAATCTTGTTACAGGCCTTTTAATAGGGAGGTTACATCAGATCAGGATAATTGTGTTCTGTACCTTCATTTGCATTCTTGAAACCCCACGTTTTGATTGGTCAAAGCGCAGGGTGATCTGATTGGTTTAGCGAGCCGCGCTGATTGACCCGCTAAGAATCTCCCGCAATTGGCGGATACGGATCACGGGAGATTCAAAGCGGTGCCATTGGCCGCGGCCGCTGCGGCTTGAGAATAAAAAGCCGCAAGTTTTCCCTTGGAGCCAGATCGGTTCCGGGGGCTAAATAAAGAGCTGAAATGAGAGAAGGCGGAGCCTCGTCGCTGCGATACAGCTGCGATCTCGGGGCTCCGAGATCACAGCTGATATCTTCGCCCCTGGTCAGTCCCAACAGATCTAAACCGTCTCGTAGTGACAGTGACAGCAAAGGGCGCATTCTGTAGATTCCGGGGACATCGCAAGTCCCTAGTCGATCCAGAAGAAGTCCTTTTGCCAACGGCGGAGAGGCAGCCATTAGGCTGCTGAAGCTGGGACAGCTCCAGAAGAACGGGATAGAAAGAAGTGTATCGGCTGGAGAGGATCCTTTTTTTCCTTGGGACTTAAGAACACTCTAATATGAGAAGAAATCTGTAAACTTATTGACAGAATTTGATTTAGCAGCGTTTTTTTTTAGTAATGTCAAAGTGAGGCTTGGCTTTTTATTTTTAATTTTTTTTTTTCTTTACCGAATTTCTATTGTGATCTAGTTAATCAGACTGGTTTTTTTCTTTTATATTTTTATATTTACTTGCTTTCTCTTTGCCTTTCTGACTGTTTATATTTTTTAAAATAGAGGCCCCCTTTAATATATATATATATATTAATATACATAATATACATAAATATACATACATACTTTTTTTCTCTTTTTAGGCTTTTTTCAGGGGGGAAGAAGGGGGAGTGGATAGAAGAAACTTTGTAACACTGCCAACTAGAGGCTTGAAAAATATTCTGTTTGAAGTTGAAAAACTTTTGTTTGAAAAACTTTTCTCAAGGCTATTGGAAATGATAAGATAGAGGGAAGAGTACTGGAGGATGTTTATACAGTTGCTCTTTGGAACTTCTATTATCAAATGAATATTTGAAGTTTGGCTTTGAAATTTGTGGAGAAGTCAAATAAGAGCCTTGGATAAATAAAAGGCAGTGTGTGTCTTTTTTTTTTTTTAACTCCTTATTAATTGTTTCATCCCTCCCCTCCAACCCCACACTATTTTGTAATATTGATATTTTTATTTTTTTATTTTTTATTATATATCATTTTTATTCTTTATTTTTAAGGGGAAAGCCTCAGAATATACTTTTTTTTGCCTTTTTTCTTTTTTTCATGGGGAAGTTTGTCTTTTGATTTCTATTTTTGACTTATTTTTATGGGTTTTTTTCATTTTCTGTGGTTTTTCAATTGGATTAAGGTGGGAAGAATTTGAAGAACTCTCTTTTTCTTTTTTTCTTTTTCCTTTTTCTTTGCTTATTATTTTTGATATTATTGGGCTTTATTTTGCTTCTTTTTTTCTCTTCATTTTTTAATTTTTACTTTTGAATTATATTTGCGTATTTTACAATTGGATTAAGGTCTTGAAGAACCTGAAGAATTTTTTTTTCTTTCCTTTTAATTTTGGGCTTTTTACTTATTACTGGTTTTGTTTTTCATTTTTTGTGGTGTTTTCCTTTTTTTAAATTGGATTATAATTGGCTACCTCACTAATTGGATTAAAAGACTCGGAAGACCCTGAGTTATCGAAATGAGTAAGAAAATTTTACCTTCGGGAATCTCAACTTCTGCTCCTGTCTCTCCGTCATCTGGAGGACGACTCTCAACAATGGTGAAGCAAGACAAAGCGCAAATGGATTTAACGATGGTTATGCAAGGAATACAAGATCTTAAAATGAGTATGGAACAAAGAATGGAGAGTATTGACCAAAGAATTGGAAAGATGAATGAGAAACTTGAAAATTTTCAACAAATGATGGTGAAACATGATGAGAGAATCCAAAAAATAGAAGAGAAAGACAAGCAAAGAGATGATACAATTGGGAATATCGATGACAGATTAACAATGGTTGAACAAGAAAAAAGTGGGATGTTGAAGTGGGAGATGGACAGGTCAGAATTTTATCTTAGATTCCAAAATATCGAGGAAGAAAAAGGACAAAACTTGGCGGCAGTAATGATTGAAATTCTGGCTGGAGTCTTGGAAATAATAGAGGAAAAGATGATGGATGGAGTAAATGAGATATATCGAGTCTTCACAAGATATGCGAAGAGGAACCAATTACCAAGAGAGGTCCATGTTAGATTCACTAAAAAAACCTATTAAAAACCAAATATTACAAGTGGTAAGAGAGAAGGGGTTGAAATATAAAGGCAAAGATATTTTGGTCTTCAAACAAGTACCTAGAAAAATGAGAGAGATTAGAAGAGAGTATCGATTTTTGACTAAAATGCTATTGAAAAAAGAGGTGAACTATAGATGGCTGATTCCAGAAGGATTAATGTTTACATGGCAAGAACAGAGACACTGAATTGATTCAATTGCGAAAGCAGAAATGTTTTATAAGGAATTTTTCAAAAGAAGAGAAATGGAGACAGAAAAAGAAAAGATTTTAACTGAATTTGAAGAGGACCAAATGGAGATGGAAAAAGAAGAAGGCGCAATAGATGGACAAATGGAGATCAAAGAACAACGTGAAATAAGATCCACGAGAGCTGTTAGACCTAAATATAAAGCATAATTATGGGGGGGAAAACTGATTTCCATGAATATAAATGGACTGAACTCAGCTATCAAAAGAAGGAAAACTTTTTATAAATTAGAGAAGCTAAAATTTGATATAATTTGCTTACAAGAAGTACACATTAAAAAACAACATGAACAATTATTGATACGAGCAAAGTTAGGGAAAATATTTACTTCTCTGACTTATTGTAAGAAAAGAGGAGTGGTTTTGTACGTTAAAGAAACCACTCCAGCCAAATTGATTTATACGGATGAAGACAGAAGAGTATTAATAGTTGAAATAGTGGATAATAATATAAAAACACTCTTGGTTGCAATTTATGCCCCAAATGATAAACAAGAAGAATTTTATAAAAAATTACATATGAAAATAATTGAACTGGACTATGTTAACATACTTATATGGGGGACTTTAATGGAATTGTAGACAATAAACTGGACTATACAGTAAAAACAACACAACAAAATAGGAAAACTCTCCCTAAATCCTTTTTTAAAATGACAGATGAACTAAATTTAAGATATATGGAGAGAAAGAAATGCTAAAACTCAACAATATACTTTTTATTCAAACAGGCATTTATCGTGGTCCAGAATAGATATGATTTGGACATCAACAGAATTATTATCTAATATTCAAGAAATAAATATTGAAACAAGTACATGGGCAGACCATAATCCAATGACAATTAAATGGAAAGGACAAAAAAGAAGATCTAGATGGACATTAAACAATACTATTCTAAAGGAAAAAGATTTTACACAATGGATGGAAAAAGAATTGGCCTTCTTCTTCAATGAAAACAAAAAAGAAGATACTTCAATACAGAATGTTTGGAATACAATGAAGGCATATGCAAGAGGATTAATAATTGACTATATAAAGAAAAAGAACATTAGGAAGAGGCAAATGATTAAAGCTCTAGAAGATGACCATAAAAAACTGGAAAAAGAATTACAGAAGATGCCACAGAAAAAAGATATCAAACTTAAAATGGACATAATTAAACATAAAATGGATCAAGCAGAGAAAGAAGAACTGGCACAAAAAATTAGAAGTGCTAAACAGAACTATTTTGAAGATGCAAATAGGCCAGGTAGATGTTTAGCATATAAGTTGAGAAAAGAGAAAGAGTCAAGGAAAATATCACAGTTAATAGATGATCATGGTCAAATTTGTTATGGTAATAAGGAGAAAAAGGCAATCATTCAAGATTTTTATGGACAATTATATAAACAAGAGGGTCTTGATGAGGAAAAAATTAAACAGTATTTACAAAATGCTAACCTACCTAAGATACCTGATGAAACTTGGAAAATGTTAGAAAGTGCTATAACAATGAAGGAATTAACTGAAGCACTCAACAGACAGAACAATGGAAAAGCACCAGGACCAGATGGCTTCCCGGCAGAATTTTATAAAACATTACAAGAATCGTTGAGCATCCCAAGAAGTCATGAATGAAGTTATGATAAATAAGAAAATACCTGAAACATGGTCAGAAGCTTATATTACACTTATTCCAAAAGAAGGGGTTGACCCATTACAAATTAAGAACTATAGACCTATTTCCTTATTGAATGCAGACTATAAAATCTTTGCTTCAATCTTGGCAGAAAGGCTTAAAAAAATACCTAAATAACTTTATTCACTCTGATCAGAATGGATTTTTACCAAAGAGACAGATTAAAGACAATATGAGGGTAAACACATTGGAATATTATGAAGCGCACCTGGAAAAACAAATGGCTTTGATATTCTTAGATGCCCAAAAGGCATTTGATAATGTGAACTGGAAATTTATGTTATTATTATTGGAACAGATGGGCTTTGCTAGAAAATTTATTCAAACAATAGAAGCCGTATATTATAAGCAAACGGCAAAAGTAATGATAGATGGAGAATTCACAGACTCTATTAATATTAAAAAAGGTACAAGACAAGGATGCCCATTATCTCCTTTGTTGTTTGTATTGACCTTGGAAGTCTTAAATAGATATATTAGAGAGGATATAAATATAAAAGGAATGAAAGTCAAAAAGGAGGAATTCAAATTGCAAGCCTTTGCGGATGATTTGGTCTTTATTTTGGAAGACCCTTTAGAGACAGCTTTAAAACTATTGGAAAAGATAGAGACGTATGGTGAGATGGCTGGTTTAAAAATAAATAAAGACAAAACAAAGATTCTGACAAAGAACATGTTATTAAGACAAAGAGAAGAGCTGGCAGATTTATTGAAAATTCAAGTTACGAATAAAGTTAAATATTTGGGGATATATTTGACGTCAAGATGTACTACACTGAAAGAGAATAAATATATTAAGCTTAAACAGCAGATAGCATCTGACCTGAAAAAATGGGAAAACCTACAATTGTCATTGATAGGTAAAATTTCAACAATCAAGATGAATATTTTACGCAGAATTTTATATTTGTTCCAAACAATACCAATTAGGTTAAGTAAGGATTACTTCGAAGAATTAAATAAAATTGTGTTGAAGTATATATGGCAAGGCAAGAAAGCGAGAATAAAATTAAAACTTTTACAGGATGCTAGAATTAGAGGAGGATTTGGCCTTCCTAATTGGGAGTTGTATTATCAAGCTGCAAACTTAATGTGGGTTAAGGAATGGATAACGTTAAGAAATTGTAGATTGTAGAATGTCAACTAGATTGTTGACATTAGAAGGTCATGATTTATTATTGGGTTGGCATGCTTTTTTATGGTATAAGGGAACTAAATCACGGGGTTATTTTAGAAGGCATTATATACGGGAATCGTTATGGTTGAATTGGGAGAAAATTAAGAAACAATGTTATTTGAAAATTCCAGTTTGGTTATCAACTATTGAAGCTTTTTCCTATCCTATAACTTATAAAAAGGAACAAACAGTTAGATATGGGGAAATATTGGATGAAAAGAGTGAACTTAAAAAGATGCAAAATTTAGAAGAACAAGGTATAAAGATGAATTGGTTTTCATATGCGCAAATACATGCAAGGTATCTTAAAGATTCTAAAATAGAAGGATTTTATGATAAATTGACTGATTTAGATAGGATTTTGACAGGTACTGATGAAAAAGTGATTAAAAAACTATATAGTTATTTGTTGGAAATTAAATCAGAGGAAGAACAAGTTAAAGAAACAATGATTGCTTGGGGGAAGAATTTTGGAGATAGAATTGATTTAGAGAAATGGCAAAAATTGTGGTCACAAAATTATAAAATGACAATGTCAACAGTATATAAAGAAAATTTGTATAAGATGTTTTACAGGTGGCACTTTCCCCCGACAAGATAGCAAGAATGTTCAAGAATAAATCTGAAAAGTGCTGGAAATGTCATCAGATACCTGGCTCATATTACCATATGTGGTGGACTTGTGAAGAAGCCAGGAAATATTGGACTAGAATTCGCATATGGCTGGAAAAAATGACAAAGAAACACATAGATTTGAAACCAGAGATTTTTTTATTGGGAATCGTACCTGATATATATAATAAAAATTTAAAGTATTTGATTGTAAATGTATTAACAGCAGCTAGAATTGTATTTGCTAAACATTGGAAGAGTGAGAAAATACCATTAGAGGAAGAAATTATTAAGAAAATATTGGAATGTGCTGAAATGAGTAGAATGACATTTGAAATTAGAGAACAAGAAGATAAACAATTTTATGAAGTTTGGGATCTTTTTTTATCAATGGTTAGATAATACAATATAATAATAGAATATTTAGAAATTTAGGAAATAATGAATATATAATTTTTCTTGGTTTTGATAATTTTTAAGAATATTTTATTAAGATAGATTTGGTATGATTCTATGATTAGTTATAAAATAATTTAACTTAATTATAGTTATCTCGCTTAAGTATGAATTAGTAAAATTATAGTCAAATGATTGTTTAATAATGATATTGGGATATTTTATTGATGATTGATAATGTAAGTTATTATGTAATATAATTATTTTGATGACTATGAAATGGATGCACAAAAGGGAGTGGTAAACCAACCGATACACTGTAAATTTATGAAGAATGATCTTTTTATGTTATATTTTATGTCTTACATGTTTTTTGTCTGTCGCTAAAATCAATAAAACTTTTACCAAAAAAAAAATAAAGAGCTGAAACCGCAGTCACTGCTTCCTGGTCTCCTTGCCGAACAGACATGACACTGGTGACGAAGGTGGGATCCCGAGGCTGAACCCCATCGAGCACGTGTCCGACGGAAGCAAGACCGACGAGATGGCCAGCATCGCTCCGCCCGCGCCCTTCAACCCCGCTAGCGAGGACTGGGAATCCTACACGGACAGATTCCTCATGTTCCTCAAATGCAGCAACATGAAGGATGCCACCAGGCCAAAAAAACGAGCCGTCTTCCTGACACACTGCGGGCCCACAGTGTTCAAGATGGCAAAAGCCCTCGCGAAACCCGCTGACATCAAAGTGATGGACTGGGATGACCTCGAGCCCTTACTCCGCAACCACTATGCCTCCGCCGTGCCCACCCTCATCAGGCAGCACGACTTCTACTGGCGGGACCAGAGACTGGGCGAAAGCATCAGCGACTTTGTTGCCGAGTTGCAACAAAGGAGGCATGTGCGGATTCTCCGACATGGACGAGGCCCTATGGGACCGAGTCGTGCTTGGACTTTGGGATCCAGTCCTCCAGAGTCGGCTGATGGCCAAAGGCGACATCGTCCTCGCCGACACCATTGCTGAAGCCACCGCAGCCGAGGCTACCTGGAAGTCGGCGAACCACATGCGGGGATTGGACGCAGGGGACCGCATCGCGACCACCGACTCTGGACAGGCGACCGAGGCCCAATCGGAAGCAAGTCACCACGAGACCACCACCCACCATGGTGAATTCCATTCCGCCTCCGACACCTTGGACGAGGAAATCCACCGGCTCCAGGCGGGACGCGACCAGCGCAATCGGCGGGGTCGTAAGTCAGGGACCGCGTGTGCCGGTTGTGGAGGCGACCACCTGAGATCTGAGTGCCGTTTCTTTGATGCAGTCTGCCGGCACTGCGACAAAAAGGGTCACATCGCCCGCGTCTGCTGATTAAAGAAAGCCTACAGCCCCAGACGGCGGGACCACAGTGAGAGGAGATGGGACAGCACACACCCCAGAGCCAGAGATCGCCCAGCTGACAGCCGATGGGACCGGAGCAGGTGAACCTGACAAGGTGGCGAGACCCGGTGGAAGGAGGAAACCCACCAGATGGTCATCATCGGCCACGCATCAACCACCGATGCCCGAAAAGTCTATGCGGAGGTAGGCATCGAAGGCGAGCCATGCAAAATGGAGGTGGACTCTGGGTCCTACCTCTCCATGGTTGCCTGGCAAGAAATCAAACGCTTGGTGCCTACCATCCACAAGAAGGAACTGGAGAACCAGAGACTAATCATCAAAGACTACCAGGGAAACCGCATCCCAGTAGTCGGAACGGGACAATTCAAAGTGACATTTAAGGGCCGCACGGTGAAGCTTCCCCTGACAATCGTGGACCAAGACCGACCCCCCCTTTTGGGACTGCAATGGTTCGCGCTGCTCGGCATCGAAGTCACGGGCATCAGACCGAGCCCTCCCGCGGCACCGATCCTGGAATGGGAAACCCTCAGGGGACCTTGGTCTAGGGTCCACATAGACTTTGCCAGGCCCACTAAGGGACATACATTCCTAGTAACCGTAGATGCTTACTCCAACTGGCTGGAGGTAAGCAACATGAAATCCACCACCACAGAGGCCGTAACCAAGGAACTTTGTAAACTATTCGCAACCCATGGCCTCCCGGATGTCATCGTGTCAGACAATGGGCCCCAATTCATCTCGCTGGAATTTGAAAAATTCCTAGTGGAACGGGGCATATGACATGCACTGACAGCTCCGGTGCATCCGGCGGCAAACGGAAGGGCGGAAGATGGTTCAATTCATGAAAAAAACCATCCAGAAAATTGAACACGGGGAAATCCAAGACAAAATAAATAAAATGCTTTTTCTCCAACATATAACCCCGAACACAACAACGAACAAAAGCCCGGCAGAGCTACTAATGGTGAAGAAAATAAGGTCCCCACTCAACAGGCTACACCCCACATACAATCCGGAAAACCCCCCACACTCCTCCAGCAAGCACCGGTCTTTTGCGCCAGGCGACGCTGTCTACGCAAGAAATCTAACGGAAGACCCACTATGGGTACCAGCAACCATAACCCAACTGACAGGTCCCCGCTTGTACTGGCTGCAAACAACCGACGGATGAGCGTGGAAATGCCACATCGATCAAGTAAGATTAAGAACGGGCCACAAGAAACACAACCGACACGCAACCAGACACAGAAAATCCCCTTAACACAAGCCAAGAGGGGAGGGAATACCCCGGGAACCAAAACTCAGAAGGAAACCAAAACTCAGAAGAAAACCAACCATACTCACCAGCAAGCAGCCAGCTCGAAGCCTCACCAGGGAGAAGCAGCCAGGCCAGCTCGACCAGCCCGGAAAGACCAGGCGGGAGTGGCGAAAACCGCAGCTCAACCAGCCCGGTAGACCGGGAGGGAGCTGCGACAAGCGGCCCAGCAAGGCCTACCAGGAAGTTCCATCGACGAGGCCGAGAGACACAGAGAACCCGACTGAACCAGCCAGGAGCCAACCAATGACTAACCTGCGCAGGTCCAGTAGGCAAGTGTGGAGCCCCGCCTACTTACGGGACTACATTACGTCGGACCAAACCAAGAGGGGAGGGGTGTTCTGTACTTTCATTTGCATTCTTGAAACCCCACGTTTTGATTGGTCAAAGCATGGGGTGATCTGATTGGTTTAGCGAGCCGTGCTGATTGGCCCGCTAAGAATCTCCCGCGATTGGCGGATACGGATCGCGGGAGATTCAAAGTGGTGCCGTTGGCAGTGGCCGCTGCAGCTTGAGAATAAAAAGCTGCAAGTTTTCCCTTGGAGCCAGATCGGTTCCGGGGGCTAAATAAAGAGCTGAAACCGCAGTCACTGCCTCCTGGTCTCCTTGCCGAACGGACACGACAAATTGGGAGGTGCACTGCTGGTTGGGAGAAGTTGATTGGGTTCATTGAGAGTTGTTGCTGTGTCTGGTTGGCTGTGAGGTTGATTTGGATTCTGAGAGGTTTGTGGGCTAGTTGTAGGTCAAAGTGTCCATTGATGGAATTGCCTGTGGAGTGCCAGGCATTGATGAACTCACAAATGTGGCAGTGGTAACACAGCCAATTATTTTTGTGTGGTTCTAATTAAACTGGTGCTGTTTGGTGTCAATGTGGGTAGAGATTAAGGATTTCGGATTGTGGCATTTGACTACCAGCTGGCATTTGTGGATCCTGTTTTGTAATTGATGTGATATTTGTCTCACGTGCAATTGGTTGCAATGGTTACAGTTGATTTTGAAGATTACACTGTATCTTTGGTTCTGGATAATTCTGGTGGAATGTGGCTGTGGGTTTATGGGCTATTGTTGTTTTTAGGGCTTGCAGGATTCTGGCTGTCATTTCTATATATTTATCAGTGTTCATCAATATTAAAATATGGGGGACAATTTGTGTGTGTGAGTGTGTGTGAGTGTATTCTTTTTATGCACATCTTTTTGTCTTGTTTAGTTTTGCGTTGGAATTTTTTGTATTTTTTTCCTTTTTGGAGTATTTTAATGTTCTGAATAAAATAAAATAAATTATTGAAAAATGTATATGCATTTTGAGAATATATTTGCTTCACTTATGCGTAGGTGTATATTCATATAGAATTATCTTATTAGATGATAATTGTAACCTAACTGTAACCCACTCAAGAACTGAAATATAGGATACCTTTCTCTTTCCCCAATGAGCATATTATAAATTTCAGATAAAGACATTTTCTAAATACCCTTATACCAAAGAGAAAAAACCTTGGTAAAGTACACACAAGACATAAATGAATACCTCAGCACATTTCACAATCACATTTTATTTCTGTCTGAACATGAGAATTATATCCCATGGTGACTCAAATTTCTTATACATTTTGGAATCTAAAATACAAAAATCTCAGCTCTTTAAAAGGAGCACAGCCCTAACATCTGAGCTTTTAAAACAGACTTTATTGTCATAAAACAGCTCTATCCATCTTGATGGATTCAAAATGTGGTTGATATTTTAACTCCCAAAATTTCTATCTTATATTAATGGTTTGGAGTTCTGGTGTTGTTCCAACACATCCAGACGTTTCTTCTATGTTATTATTATGGTGCAATTATACTGTATTTTTCCATTTATAAGATACCCCCATGTATAGGACGCCCCCCCTCTTTTCTTAAAATTCAGAAATATGGAATGCTGCCGCATTTATCTGCTGGCATCCATCCAGTGGGCCCAGGCAACTACTGGAGAGAGACAGGCCCGTTTTAGCACCTGGCACCCAGATGCCCTTGCTTTGTCCAAGCATTTCCTTGCTAACCTGAGGAGGAACAGGGAGAAGAAAGAGGGAAAGAGGCCTCTTCCTTCCCTTGCACCAGCTATCCCATTTCCTGTTTCTCCATTGCAACACAGCACCCTGCCATGGAGCTTGTCACACCCACCACCACCCAGATGCCCTCTCTTTCCCTAAGCATTTCTTTGCCAACCTGATTTCCAACTCTGTCACATTTTTCCATCACATTTTTCACCATCATGTGCAGGGGAACAAGTTTGTAAGACTAAAAAATAAAAAGTAAAATCAATCAATTCCAACTTCCTGTGGAAAAAAAAAAAGACCTCATGAAGTTGGAATTGATTGATTGAACTTTTTTTTTAGTCCCACAAACTTGTTTCCCTTCATATGACAGCAAGAAACATGATGGAGAAATGCAATGGAGTTGAAAATCAGGTAGGCAAAAAATGCTTAGGGGAAGCGAGGGCATCTGGGGGAGGTGGCAGGGCAAGCTCTGCAGTATGGCACTGTGCTGCAATGGAGAAACAGGAAATGGAGCAAATGGCGCAAATGGTGGAAGGGAAGGAGGAGGCCACTTTCCCTCTTTCTTCTCCCTGTTCCTTCTTCCCTCATGCCAGCTACTCCATTTCCTGTTTCTCCATTGCAATGCAGCACCCAGAATCCACTTTGGTAGCAATGGTGGTGGTAATTTAACAACCAGCTCACCCAGAGTCAGGTTGGCCATCATGTGCGGCAGACATGTAGAATGGGGAAGTGCCATGCCTTCTCCTCTGGGCCCCCATGTGTAATGAACCCCTCCATTTTCACATAAATATTTTTTTTTAAAGTAGGGTCTTATACATGGAACAATATGGTACTTATCTAATATTTGTACCAGTGAGCTACAATTATTTCAGAATGTTCTGTGACATGGCTATTCTTCACATACAACAGAAAGGTTGAAAAATAAAAATTCCCTTCTACATTTCCTTTTTCAGTTTTATGTTTATCTTTTTTTTTTTTTAGACAGAGCTTCCCCTAATTCATGATTGTTAAAAATGCCTGAAATACTGGTATATCAGATTCTTCTCATGTATTATCAGACTAACTGCTAAATGTATACAAGTAATATTTGGACTGGAATTATGGGAACATGCTGGTCTCTTCATTTTTATTTATTTGTGTTAATAATGAACATCATTCTCCCTATTGGTTTCAATTAATTATTTGCTCTTAAAAATATTGGTAAAGCCCCAAAACGAATATATGTTTAAGAGGGAGGGGGAAATAAAATAAAATAAAAAAGAATAAGAGAGGAGAGGAGGGGGAGAGAAAACCATCTGGTTTCTTCATTGAAGCCTTGATTATGAATGACATTGCTAACAGGATGAAAGATAAGAAGCAAGCAAAAAGAAAAATAGAACTAGATATCTGTGTACCTCCTGAACCTCACCTTAATTCAATTTGTCTATCTACAGTTGATAAGATCCTGCACTTGATTGTTATTGTTGTTGTTTTTTTGTTTAAAATTTTCATGGAAGTCTATATCTCTCTCTGGGTATTTGTGTATCTATTACTGTTTAAGTACAGAACACAAACCAGTCTCAACAATAAATGTTGAGATGCTATAGAAAGTCTTTATAAGAATTTCCTCTGTCTAGTCTGTCTGACTTTAGGGGGGCAGTGCTCATCTTCATTTCTTAGCCAAAGGAACCATTGTTGTCTGAAGACATGACCATGTGGCTGGCATTACTATATGCCAAGTGTGGTGGTCTCTCATGGAAAGGATAAGACACAAGCAAGTATTCTTGGGATGAGAGCCCAGAGAAAAATCCAGCGCTCCCTTTTATTGAGATTTTAGTACATGATAAACATAGCAAGTATGACCCCCTGATGGGTTACAATAATTAGATATAGTACAGACTTGTTTACAATCGTCCGAGCTGCTTCCTTAATCCTTGTGTTTGTTTTTTACCGTTCTCATGATGAGATTTCCTTGCACTATCTCAGTGACCTTTAAACAAGCATGTGTGTATAAAGCATTAGATTAATCATTACTCAAACCAAGCCAAAGTTTATTCCCACATGTCCCCTGTTTTAGTTTTTTGATGATCGCAGATGCCTCGATAGCTTTTCGCCATCTGCAACAGCAGTTCTCCTTCCAGAGGCTTTACCCGACACATTCCTAAAAGTCCAGGGAGACATTGGATAATACAGCATGCACAGAGAGACAGTATAAAAAGCAATATCACTCCAACAATTATGTGACAAATCCATGAACCATTTGGCAATGAGGACCAAAGTGCAGACCACACGTCCAGTCCCTCACCCTTTGATTGTAATGGATTCTCCTTCAAGTTTTGTTTCATATGCTGTATAGTAGCTGTAATGTTTGGAGAATAATCAGAGATATACATGCAACAATGTGTATGAATCACAGTGCAAACTCCCCCTTGCGCAGCCAGAATGGTATCCACCGCATATCTGGTTTGCAGGACAAAGTCACGAATTTTGCCTTGCCTTCTTCAAGCAGCCTTAGCGTTTTGATGGTGTCATTAAACATAGTCATTTTCCAAATTGTTTAAACGATGCAAATCTCTATAATTCATCATGATTCCTAAAGGGGGAATAACTCCCCCTGATATTTGTGTCCAGTAGTCATGGGTCAAAACAAAGTTTACTTCCGTTGCAGAACATGCATTGCGGATATGAGCAGTCTCCAAAGATTTTGAAATGACATGAGATGGGATTACTTTCCCAAAGGTGCAGACCCCTTTCCATTGTGCTGGCATGCGATCATAGTCCATCCGGCCATACAGCAACCATACATTTGCTCCCAGGAGATGACCAACCTTACCTGGCTCAGCATAGATTAGTTTTGTAAAGGACTCCATTAACATAGCCAAATAAGTGGACGATGGTGCATTAGTCCCATCCGCACATTTAGACAACTGGTTTTCTTTCATGGTGGGACAACATGTGGCAGGAATATATGGACACCCATTTTCATTGATCAAAGATGTGATATCAAATCTAGAAATGTTATGTACAAAGTAAGTGAGATTTTTAGTTTTCATGTCATCCGAATAAACTCGACTTCCATTGCCAATAACAATTATTTTGTTGCAAAACAGATATATTCTCCCCAGTAATCCATACTCTCTTCCATCTCATTGTGGGTCCAACAGATACCCACCACCTCTTGGATCCGGCTTCCAAGGTGTAAGGTAGTTATGTTATTTGGAGTCCAACTGTTAGACCATGTCCCCGAACAACCATAGCATTGTCCCTTATACCAGTCGCCTTCAGCCAGAGGTACTGCAACCATTGGAAGCCCTGGTGTTTTGTGAGTTGGCATCCCCCTTGCCCCTTTGGTTGATGATAAGGACGCACACAGTGAGCAGGAACCCAAACAACTGTCCCCTCATCTTCAATGGCAGCGTATCCTCGGCCCCAAGTTATCAACGGGACAGGTCCTCTCTACATTGGATATGGCAGTCTCCTATACCGAACTTTTGGTCTTGGCGCTCCTGCAGAAGGGGAGGAAGCAAAATGCCTACTGGCTGCCGTAGCAGCGGGAGATCCTGTCATGTTTAGAAAATTTAAAGTTTATAAGGTAATATTAAGAATGTTTTGTATGTAAGGCAAACCATATCCATCCACTTCCCCCGTTTTTGTTTTTATATGAAGGAGTGCTTGTTTGAGTGTCTGATTAGTTTGTTCCACAATGGCTTGATCAGTGGAGTTGTAGGGAATGCCAAATTTATGTATAATTGACCATCGATGACAAAATTCCGCAAAGGCGGTGCTGACGTAAGCAGGGCCGTTTATTGCTTTTTATCTCCATTGGTGGCCCTACATGTGTGAAGGTACGGAGACAATGGTTGACTACATGTTTTGTAGACTCTCCTCGTTGAGGTGTTGCCACAATAAATCCTGAATAGGTATCAATGGTGACATGCAGATGGTGCCATGCTTTGAAAGGAGGGTGTTGTGTGACATCCATCTGCCATAACTGACGTAGATGTCCCCTGAGGATTTACTCCTTGAGGAAGAGCACTGGATTGAGCACTGCAACTAAGACATTGCTGGATAATAGCTGCTGCTTCTGCAGCAGTGAGCCCGAATTGTTTACAAAGAGCTTTGGCATTTTGATGAAAATAGCTATATGAGTCCCACGGAGTAACAGGGGAAAGCGAGAGACAGGACATGGCCGAGGCGGCCATGTTGGCCACGTCATTCCCTTCCTGCAGCTCCCCGGGAAATGGCTGGTGGCTGCGAATATGTGCGACATGCAAAGAATGTATGAGAGAATGAAGACAGCTTTGCAGGGCTAAAAACAAACTCATAAGATTAGCATCAACAGATGGGGAAAGGTAAGCAAATTCAATGTTAAGTATCAATTGATAAACGTAAAGAGAATCCACAATTAGGTTTAGCGGTTCTTGCACAAATTCCTATAAGGCCAAAATAGCAGCAGCTAATTCAACCCTTTGTGCTGATTGCTGAGGAGGGGTAATTTTTGTTTTCCATACTCCTTCCTATCTCCATGCACAAGCGCCATAGGTCTTACCACCGTCCGCATAAACGGTCACACCCTCAACTGGCTGCTTAGCAATAATTGAATTAAGATTTACAGATATGTTTTGAAGCAACTGGACATGGGGGTCACTGGGAGTATGGCAAGAAATCTTCCCTGGCCAATTTTCAAGAGCAATCTGCAATTCAATGGATTGACTATACCAAGTTTCCCACAAAGTGAGGGAGATAGGTAAAAATAACTGAACTAGATCTATGCCATATAAAAGCATACTGCAATTCCGGCCTTTGATGATTAACTCACTATAAAGCATAGCCATAGTAGAAATTGTTTTTCTGGGGGTATTCTGCAAATGCAACCATTCAATGATATAAACCTGTGCTTCATGTAATTGAAATAAAGCTGCCATAGGCAAGGCTGGAGTTTGTAAAATTACCAAAGCAAATGGGGTATCGGGAATGCATCTATCAACCCAACGCTGCGTTAAAGCTGCATTTACGTGTGTCAGTACCTCCCTTTGTTCTGCTGATAAGGTTATAGCAGAATCCGGTCTCTCAGAGCCCTTTAGGGCCAAGAACAAGGGCTGGAGTACCACTGTAGTTAACCCCAGGTAGGGTCTAACCCAGTTAATTGTTCCTAGTATTTATTGTAACTTTACTAGAGAAATCTTTTCCTCAATTTTGATTTCTGGAATGACCGGATGGGTATAGGTTGCAAGGACCTTATGCCCTAGGTAGGCATATAGTGTTCGACTTTGAATTTTTTCTGGGGCAATATGAAGTCCAAATCGCAATAATACCTCTTTAAGGCAAGGTAACACTGCTTTAACTGTTCCCGGTGGGCCAGGAGCTGCAATTAAAATATCATCCATGTAAAGGTAAACCTTCCACCCAGGATGGGAGGTTCTGAATGGAACCAGAGCCATTCGAACATATGACTGGCACATCGTTGGACTGTTTAGCATTCCTTGTGGCAAAACCTTCCATTGATAACGAAAGGTAGGTGCATTGTTATTTAACTCAGGTATGGTAAAGGCAAATAATTGCTTGTCATCTGCATGCAAAGGGATAAAAAAAAGCAATCCAGCAAATCTACTACAACTAGATCCCAATTGCGTGGGATCAGGTTCAGGTTAGGCAAACCACATTGTAACGCTCCCATTGGTTGAAGGATGGCATTGACAGCTCTCAAATCATGTAAAAATCTCTATTTTCTTTTTGATAACAAACACCGGAATGTTATACGGACTAGAAGTTTGCTCAATGTGTCCTAATTGTAGCTGCTCAGCTACCAATTGATGTAAAGCTATAAGCTTTTCCTGTGGAAGTGGCCATTGGTCAATCCAAACTGGCTGAGAGGTTAACAATTGTAATTTTTCCATTATCCAGTAACAATTTTTGTGTGGAACTGTGACAGTAAATCTCTGCCCCACAAATTTATATGCAGGGGCAACACAAGAGGCTGAATCTTTGCAGTCTCGCCAGTTACTCTATGCAATGCCGTCAACCAATGTACGCTACTTCTTGCAAACTGCATACCACCTACTCCACGAACAGCCGGAGAATCCTCAAGCACCCATTCATTTGGCCATTCCTTTTGGCGTATCACAGAGACATCTGCTCCGGAATCTATAAGGCCAGAAAATGATTTTCCCTGAATTTCAATTGTCATTTTAGGTTGGTCTGTAGTCAAATTTTTTGTCAGCGCTAGCAATTCTGCAGCAACTGGAGAACTGGCCATTTCAGTGGATGCAAAACCGCCAGTTCGTGGGATCCCAATTAAAGGATTCATAGGAATGTATGGAAGCAATAATAACTGGGCAATAGAGTCACCGGCCATTAATGATGCAGGAGTATCAGTGTACAATTGTACCTTAATAACCCCTTTATAATCTTGATCAATAACCCCTGGAATAACAAAGAACCTTTTTTTGATGCAGAAGACTTGGGAAGTACCAATCCCACTGTTTTTTCTGGCAGTGACCCATGCAAATGAGTGTCCTCAATATACACTTGATTAGGAAAGGTCACATCAATTGAGTTCAACATTTTTAAACCCAAACCTGCACTCCTGGAAATTGCAGGCAATGCTTTTGTGACAGCCTTGGGAGCGGGGCTAGCTGCATGCCCCAAACTTAGTTTCCCAAAGTTTGGTTCTGATCAGAGCGACATTGATTTGCCCAATGAAACCCTTTTTTGCATTTCGGACAGACCAACTTCGGGCGGGCGTCCTTATTTTTGTTTTTGTTAAATGCCATTCCCCCTCAGGGGCTTGGCACTGGGCTTTAAAATGGCCAGGCTTCCCACAATTAAAACAATTCCCCTTAGTTTCATCCCTTTTTGTAATGCCATAGCCAAAGTCTCCATGTTGTAAGCCTGAGAACCCACCACTGCACATGCCTTTAACAGATCAGTCAGAGTAACCTCACGTCTAGCCACCAAAGGCTGTAAGATACGCTTGCAGTCAGTGTTTGCATTTTCAACTGCCAATTTCCGCAAAAGTTCCTTTGCCGCTTCCTCATTAGAGATTTGCTGGGTAATAGCCAATTGTAGCATTTCCACAAAATCATTATAGGGCTCAGATGCTGTTTGCTTAATTTGAGAAAAAGACCATGCCAGGGTTCCCACATCCTGGATGCGGGACAGCGCCCCAAGGACAGCCGCCATAACTACGGGAAATACGTGATCAGGCAAATTAGTAGCTTGATCAGCAGTGGATTCAAACAAGCTTGCCCCATAGATTTGGTCTTGTGTATACAGCCCCCCCCCCAAATTCCATCCCCTAATGATAGCTTCCCTTTGGTACTCTGAATCAAAAACCACATATTGAGTGGAGCTCAATATCATTCTCATTAAATCTTTCCAGTCATTAGGAATCATGAGTGAGGTAGCCAAACTTGTCAGGAAATCCTTTGTAAAAGGACTTTGAATACCGTAATCTTTAACGGCTTTCTTGATTTCCCTTAGTACTGCCAATGGAATCGGAACCCATTCCGCTTGCAGGTTGCCTATTAACTGGAAACAAATTTATCTGGGGAATCTCATCAGGCTCTAACTTCCCCTCATTGAAAGCCTGATGCATTATTGCTTGAACTTTTCCCATTTGTGGCTGGGGTTTCCCTCCACAGGCATAGGCGCTGTTGGGGGTGAGAAAACATACTCCAGTTTTGGAGTTGGAGGGTGCAATACAACTCCTTTATAAGGAGGAGGTTCCACTAAAGATTTTAAAAGAGGTTGTTGCTGGGTCTCTAAAGCAGTCATAACAACCTTCCAATATGTCAAAATTTCAGCTGTTGCCTGTGGTTCCTCATGAAGGATAGTTCCAATTTTCCTCCACGTGTCTAACTTTAAAGAGCCTTTCTCTGGATACCAGGGACATTGCCGCCAGATCTCTTGCAGCAGCTCTCTCACATTATCTTTTGGAAGAACTATTTGCTCCCCCCCAGAGGGTTTAAAGATAAAGAAGTTTGTCCTGACTAACTTCAGCAGCTCACTAACATGCCGTTCCTGTGGCTGAGAGAGTTTTCCCCCCATGTTCCCTGAATAATCCTATTGTCCAGCAATAGTTAAGTACATACTTTACCTATTCCAGGCGAGGAAGCACAGAGGTCCAGACATGTACCACCTGCAGTGGATCACGTTGGGGTCACCACTTGTGGTGGTCTCTCATGGAAAGGATAAGACACAAGCAAGTGTTCTCGGGATGAGAGCCCAGAGCAAAATCCAGCGCTCCCTTTTATTGAGATTTTAGTACATGGTAATCATAGCAAGCATGACCCCCTGATGGGTTACAATAATTAGATATAGTACAGACTTGTTTACAATCATCCGAGCTGCTTCCTTAATCCTTGTGTTTGTTTTTTACCGTTCTCATGATGAGATTTCCTTGCACTATTTCAGTGACCTTTAAACAAGCATGTGTGTATAAAGCATTAGATTAATCATTACTCAAACCAAGCCAAAGTTTATTCCCACAGCCAAGTCACACCTTCCCATCAAAATGGCACCTATTTATCTACTCGCATTTGCATGCTTTTGAACTGCTAGGTATGCGAGTAATGGGAGATCACCTCATCCAGGGTCTTGAACTGCAAACAACAAGCCCATTCTCTTAACCGTTAGTCCACTGTGTCTATTTAAGAAGTATCTATAGTCTATTCTTTCAGTATATGGAAGTTTTACCTCAGAAATCTCTAAATACAGTATTTCTTAAAATATTTCACTGTTCTGAAAACAAGTTAATTATTCTCTATGAATACTTTCATAAGATTAAAATAACTTTTATGGGTTTTAGATCCATTTAATTTTACTTGCCATGAAGGTAGTAGCTGATCTGATTTCAGGTATCAAACACAAACAATTGGATAAAAGTTCACAGAAAAGATCATAGAGAACATACAGAGATTCAGTAACACCTGAAATAAAACTAAAAGGTAGTAAAAGTTTTATTAATCTATTAATAAATTATTTTTTATTATTTTTCTTTCAATTTATTATTTTTATTATTAATTAATAAATTATTATTTTTCTTTTGACAAACCTTGTGAAAGTGGGTGTTTATCACCCACTTCAGGCAAGACCAAATAGGCAGGAAGTTATGCTGACTGTAATCTCATCTCACCACTACTAAACTATACTGTCATATACAAGCTTATACTTCCAATTGTGATTTGTTTATAATTTAAATTTACAGAGCTATCCAGATCAAAGCTGTCTGTAGGAAGGGTACAATCAGAACAAGTAAAATACCTAAAAAAAGAAAAGTAAATAAATAAAAAAGAAGATAGCATGTAACAGGAACAAATGCTTATCATACCCAAAATAAACAATACACATCAAATGGGTACAGAACTAACATGTTCCAAAACTTGGAGGGATGGGTGGGGAAAAGTCAAGTTTTTAACGATTTTCTAAATTCTTGCAGAGTTAGATTTGAACTTTCTGGAGGGATACTATTCTAAAAAGCAGCTACTGTGACATTCTTAATTAGAGAAAAGAATTCCATGGGCTCTTATGGGATGGACAAAAGTGAGGGGAAGGAAGTGATCTCTCATGAAGTCACCAACACCTTGAACTGCATCTGGAAACTCACCAGTAACCAATGTAGCTCACATAGCAGAGGTGGTACATTATAACTGACATTTTAAAGTAAAGACAATACAGGTGATGATGACTATATGTTCTATTTGAATATTCTATTTAGTAACAAGTATTCCTTAGTTATAGATGCTACTGTCATACAATTTTGAAACATTTAAGAAAAACTGATCCACAAGAAACAATAATGCAGACTACTTTCAGCTGAAAGAATATTCACCTTAATTGTCAATTGTATGATATTTGTATATGGGCATATTAAATGGGATGTCAATTTTAAGTTTGGAACATTCTGTTCCTATAAGGACTATACTGATCTGGTGATTCTTATAGTTTCCCATGTATTACTGCTCCAAACTGATGGTGAATTGGTACCTGCAAAATTCTAGGTATGGTGTGCCAAACAAAATAGAGGTATTTTATGGTCCTGAAAATGAAGAGATTCACTTCCTGAAAACTGCTGATCCTTGGAAAAGCAAGTGTGTGGTCCAAAAAAGTAAATTAATATTAAGGAGTAATCTGGAATGTTCTGTTCCCATTTTACAAACCTTTCAGGTTAAACTATCCTGCCTAGGATCATGCCAGCCCAGAAAAGATGATTCACCAGTCATGGACTCCTGTTTTATAGCTGGTATAGGAGTAAGTAGCAGACCCACCAAATACTTCATTCAAGTCCAGTATTTATGTAACACACTCTCCTTATTGAAATATGTTTTCAGATATAATCTATATAACCTGTAGATGTTCCGTGCCTGTAAATGCAATGACATAGTCCCATCAGTATATATCTTTAGCATTTCTCCATTAATAAGTAACTTTTTCTCATTCCTTCTCTCCACACACACACACTTGCAAGATAGGCTTCTGTTGAAAGTCCAAATCATTTGGATGCCTTCCAGATACTCTGTCCCATTCCTATTCTATGCTCTCAGTTGTCAAAAGTACATCCTTATTGATCTGTTTCAGGATTCCTGCTGATACCACCACAAATGGAACCAAGCAATTTTCTCTCAATATATTGTTACATTTCTGTAATCACTGAAGTTCTTCCAAATATCTGATATCACTCATATGGACAAATGATGCTAATTTATGATCATGAGAATTTGATCCATTTAACCATAGGGGCTAGAAAAATAATGCTTTTTGCAGATAAAAATTGCAAGATGGATTTCAGAATGGGTTACTGGGATTATAGTGCTTTTGTTCCCTTAAAAGCAACTTGCTAATGTTGTTATTAGCAGACTCAGGAGATAATAAGAGTAGTTAATGACAGTATGTTTTGATAGCTCAAAATATACAGGGGAAAAGTGCCATGAGACAGAATGAGACAATTCATCACAGCCAACTTGTTGCAACCAACTCACCACATCAATTTGCCATGGCCAACTCACCATGGAACAATTTATGTGGGAAAACTTGCCGGAAACCAATTAAACAATTTTTGTCATTCACATTTTATTTTGTCCTTTTTTTGTATCCCTTCTTTAATGATTCTATTTTACAATTTCTTCACTATTAAGTAACTTTTGTCCCGTGACAAGTTGTCCCACTGTGAGCTGGCCATGGAGAATTGTCCCTTGGTGAGTTAGCCTTTGGGAGTTGGCCATTGGGAGTTGGCCACACCCAGTTGGATGTGATGAGTTGACCATGGTGAGCTGAATGTAGCAAGTTGTTTTATGGTCACAAGAAGCTCTTTTTTCACTGTATTATAATTACTGCATCTTTTTAAAGAAACAATAATATCTCTGATCATTTTTAAAAAATAGGAAGACCTTGGTAAGCAGTTACTTGAATAAAAGTAAATATATTGTTAATTAGAATAAAGTCTAGTCCTTGATCGTATGACATTTAGAAGAAACAATCTCTTCCGTAGCATGGAAGGAGAGCAGATATGAAGAGTTCTTATAAAGTATAGAAATTGATTTTTAATATGATAAATAAGTTACTTCTAAAAGGATTGAGAACTGCCTTTACAATCTTCAGTAGATCATAGGGAATACCATAGGCCCAGATTTTAAACTAGTAACAATAGGAAAGATAGCTTTACTTCAAAGGAGTTTAGATACATTGGTCAATCTGCTTTACCATGCCAGCCCTTGCTGTAAGGATATGCTAATGTGTAATTAAACAGTGCACTCATCACGCCATATGGTACATATGAAACATAAAAAACACAAGTGTTCCATTATTTGAGTGGGGTTGTTCAGAGGAGAAAAAAAACACACCTAAAAGACAGATACAGCCCCAGGGAAAAGGAATAGCTTTTCTGTCCACCCACACTTTACATATCAAATTTTAGCCCTGGACACTGTTATATTTTTATAAGATTGGACAGCTTTAGGTTAATGGATCTTAATGTTCTAATCATTACAGGCTGCTGCCCATAACAAATAACAGAGTGACTCCTATTTAGTCATAATTAAAAGTATAGATAATTAAGATATTGATGTTAGCTTCAAAATCTGCACATACCTGCTTTGATCAGAAATGTGTGTCTGCGGCATACAGATTTAGATTCTATGTCTATCCAGTTCCCCCTAGAGCTGAGTGTGGGGCAGTCATCATTTATTTCAATAGACAGATTATTCTATATTCTGCTTCTCTGCGACTTTCCAAAATTGTATTAATATGCAAGTCAGGATCAGAAGGTGAATGCTGGCTTTACATAAAGGACTTAGCTATTCAGCCTGTAATTATACAGCAACGCTTGAATGATGTAGCAAGAATAAAATTGATTATACAAATAAAATGATGAATCTCAAGTAATTATACCTGATAGCTTTATTCTATGGGCATAATTGGAAACAAACTGGCATTTTATTTTGGAAACTAAAACTAAAGCAGGCAAGAAAAAAAATAAGAGGTCTGTTTTAAAACAAGGCTGTTTGTCTGTTGTAGATAATCACTTCTGCATGTCACACAGGCCAAAGTTTGCTTGATTAGACAATTTGGATAATCAATTCCATTTTAAATAAACCCCAGATAATGTTACATCTTATTCAAATGTCTATAAAACCCAATTGTTCTCCTTTTATAATACAAATTCCTTATGATGCTATTCAAGTGAGCTGGTCAGAAATGTATGTAAGATATAACATATTCCTGAATTGTTCTGTAGAGTATTCCTACTGCTAGAGGACACTGATGAACTATAGCAAAGATACTTTACTGTTCTCTTTAAATACTCACACAAATAGAAGAAAAAAGAGATTTTTTTATTTCTTTTGTTTCCTTTTGGAATTTGTAAATAAATCATAATTTTCAATTATTCGACAAGGTCAAGAGTATCTGAATATAACTCTTCCCAAATTCATTACTGCAACTCTAGTCCTCAAAGGTCTCATTGGCATAGCTGAAATGGGCTGGCTAGTACACCATGTGAAACATCTTCAGTAGCATAGCCTATCTATCCTAAGTCTCAAAAGAGGGTGGGAAAATAGACTCAAGCACAGGAAGGATTATTGTTTCGCAACACCCTGCTTACTTCTCTGCAGTGAACTTTTACTTATTTCATGCTTTCCATGGGATGAAACCAAGATTGATCCTTCTACTACTATGACTTTGTTTCAGTGCACAAGAAAATAGCTACCAAAATTAGAGGTAACTCTGACAAATAGAAAAGCAAGGTTTGGCTTCCGGTTCCACGTGGCTTCGGTGGCAGCAGGAATTTGTGACCGTTCGTGATTCCTGCTGCGCTTGCCACTGAGGTACCCCCGATCCAAATGGGTCAGGGGGATATGGCTGCCCTGTAGGGACAGCTGAAGAGAGAGGGGAGCTGGACAGGGGGATGGGGGGTGCCACAGACCCCCTCCTCATCTGGAAAAAACCTTTTTTCCCAAGGTGGTGGAGCGGCGGTCAGCAATGGCCGCCACGAAGAAGCCAGCAACCGGGTAAAATTGTGCTGGAGGAAGCAAGAAAAGTGAAAGTGCTGGCTGAGCAGGGTCAATCAACATCTTTTAAATTCGTTGGAATTGAGCTGTCTGAATTGCTGGAGGATACATTGTATCCCTAAGAAGATCGAAAGCGGCAGAGAAGCTGTTAAAGGGAACTTTTTTTTCTTCACTCTCCCACCCCATGGAAACAGCAGATGAAGATTTGAAATTTGTTTGGGCACTGAAGGTGAATTATTCTGAAAGTTGAAGTTAAGGGACAAAAGAGTTCTTGGACATTGGACTTAAAAATTTAAGAAATTGGAAAACCCTTATTAGAGGTATGGATTTCTGATCATTTAAAAATTGATGTTGCAAGTGGAAAGGGAGAGGAAAAAAAATTGGAGCAGAAGTGGAAAAAGGAGGAGATTGCCTAGAATCTCAAAGAAAGATACAAGGTAATTGGACCTCTTTGATTTAACCCCAGAAAAAGAAATAGAAGAAAGAAGAAAAATATAAACTTTTGGAACTTTTTTTGAATTATTTTTGATTAAAAATACTTGGGTGGTTGTTTTGGGGAAAGTTTCTCTTTTCAGGATGGCATCGCTTGTGGATGAACTAAAGACTGAATATCAAAAATATAAAAAGGAAGAACAAGATGGAAAGATACTTTGGGCACTTTATTTCAATTTTTAGAAATGGCGTTTTGTACTTATGAAAAATTGATTACGCAGCAGAATGACTGGGACAAAGAAGAAGAGGAACAAGAAGCCATCTTTGATGAACAATGGGTTTTTTCCGGGGAGGAGGAGAAAAAGGATAAGAAAAAGGGGATTTTAAGATTTGAAAAAGCAACCAAAAAAGAGAAAAATGAGAGGAAAGGTGGATACAAGGTTAGAAAGCAAAGGAAAGGGAGTAAGAAAAGGGAGGAGGGGAGACAAAGGGGTAAAAAGGGCAAGGAGAAGAATAAGCAAGAGAGAAAGGGGGGGAGGAGAAGCCTTAATGCTGGGAAGCAAGATCTAAAGAAAAAAAGTTTATTCGGAGACAATGGGTGAATTTAATTAAGGATAAAAGGGGGATTCTGGAAGGTACATAAGATTGTGTTTTTATATGTGTATTTAGAGTATAAAATTTACTGTGTAATTTTAGAATCTACTAAACAGAATCCCAACATAAATTAAGTGTTATATGAAGTACTTTTAAGTTAGGGTAATGAGTTAAAGGCGTCACTCCAATTAGTGTATAGGAGAAGTATAGTAAAAGAAAAAAGATGAATGGATAGTTGGAAATAGAACAGACAAAGAATGTTATTGAAAATGGTAATAAGATATGGAAGGATATATAAAGGTTTTGTTATGTTTTTTTTTTGTATGTTGATAAAAGGCAATAAAATTTTAATTAACAAGAAATAATTTGGATGGAAAGGAGAGCTGGGATAAGATATGAAGTTAAATAGATAAAGTAAATATTGATATTATAATTTGGAATCATTATGTTCTATTGGTTTTCTTCTTTAATTATTATTATTTATTTTTTTAGAAAAGAATTTATAAGCTGTTATGCCTTGATTGTTTGTGCACTGTTTTTGTAAAATTGATAAAATTGGTTTATAAAAAAGAAAAGAAAATGATAATAAGATATGGAAGGATATATAAAGTGAATATGATGTTTGAATTTGTGTCTGTGTGAAGAGTTTCAACCCGGGATCAGGCAGCCTTCAGAAAAGATGTTTTAGTTTTGTTTATGTTTTGTGTCTTGTATGTTTATGAAAGGCAATAAAATTTTAATAAGCAAGAAATATAATTTGGATAAAAGAAGAAGTCTGGATAAGATATGAAGTTAAATAGATAATGTAAATATTGATATTACAATTTGGAGTTATTTTATATGTTCTATTGGCTTTCTTCTTTAATTTTTTTTTTTTTTATAGAAAAGATTTTTTAAGTTGTTATGCCTGGATTGTGTATTGTTTTTTGTAAAATTAATAAAATTTGTTTAAAAAAGAAAAAAGAAAAGCTAAGTTTGGGGAAGTTGGAAAGCAAAGGTTAGCATAAAATACGTATAGACTGATTTATATGTATGAATTAAAATGTTAAAATACAGTTAAAAGTAATTAATGGCATTAATAAATACTTTATATTTCATGTGAGTTGGAAATATTTTTAGATCAGGTCATCCTTGTGCCAGGTTAATCAAATTAGTGATAGGAATATTCAAGTTTCATTATGCTGAAACTGGATTGGAATGAAATAGTCATTATGCAATCAGTACAGCTTAGTATAAATAGTACTAATATATCACAATCAGTATAATTTGCCTTTAAAGAAAATGAATTTAGGTTAACTGAACATAATAATAATATAGATGTGGCAATTCAACTAAAAGAAGATTTTATGGAAAATAACATCAGATATAGATGATAAAATAAACAAAATGCCAGTGATCCACAGTTAAAATTTCCTATTTTTCTAGCAATATTGAATTTCATATCACTGATGTCAGAATAGTTTTATTATCAAAATGCACCCAATAATAACTACAGATTGGGTATCAAATTTGGAAAATCCTGTATAGGTGAGAGGGGAAAGTTAAGAGTTTGTAATTTTTGACTCTTTAAAGGCAACATTTTATTTAGGTATAGAAAATACTAATCATAAATCCATGAAAAACTGTTCCTAAAGATCTCTTTCCACAGTCATTGCTGCCAGGAGGCCTGATTGATCATTGCAGTGCATAGTTTTATAATCAAGCTAGATCGTGTGACTGTATTGAGTCTAGAGTGACTATTTTATTTCTGAAATGACAGATGGCCAAACTCATGTTAAAACTGCAATGACAACTAGGATTACCCAGGATGATGAAATAAACATTAAGCAAAATAACTAAAATATTACTAAAGTTTTGTCTCCCAGCAGTATATTATGATATCATGGTATTAAACTAGTGATGTCAGTTTGACTTTTTTTTAAAGTAAGACCAATCAGGTTGATATTTCAATATAGATATGGCCATTACACATGCTAGTATAATTGAATAAAATTAATAATTTTAGATTCGCAGTTAATATCTCATAAATTCCATGTGTAAATGCCTGGTGCAAAGATGGGGGAGGGGTCAAAAAAGTCAAGACAATAATTCTGAGAATTGCTAACCTGTTCCCTTTTTATTAGTTCTTTACTGTACTTTTAAAAAGGTCAGAATTGCAGAGATCATCTTGACTTTATTCAATTTCCTTGTAGATAACCCCTCCTACACCCCCCCCTTAGGATTTGGTGTTTTTAGTGTGTACAAAGCGGGATCACAACCCAATATAGGTTATGTTGTACTATTTTTTTCATCTTGTGATAACCAAACAACTTGCACCATGTTTGCAAAGCTTCCTGTAAATCTTATCAGTACAATCTAGATTTAGGTGATCCAAGCTGAAATTTGATGTCTGAAATTTCCATTTTCAGAAAGCCCAAGAAAAATTAAAGAGACAGAAATTCTAAAGATTATTCATCTTTGAAGGCTTGCTTCCCCTCCCCCCTCCTCAATATCCTAGACACCAGTCAGATTTCCAACTGCAGTTTATTGAAGTGCCATCATGCCTTGACAATTATAATCTTCCTCTTGATCACACATTGTTTTCATCATGTCTTCAGTTCTCCAGTGAAGCACCCTTAAACTGATTCCCATAAAACCACATTTTCTCAGTAAGTACAATGTTTAACAATTTGTTTAGCCATTACAAATGAAAATCATAGTTTTATTCAAAGCTGGACACTCCAGCAATTACAATATCCATTGCCTCCATCCCACACATGATACTTGACAGATTCTGCTTCAGTTTTCTTCTAAGCATATTAACATTACTGGAATCTAGGAGTCTTTCCCAGAAATGGATTTATGATTGGCATAAATTAATTGCCTGTTTTTTAACAACTGTCAATAAAGGGCCCAATTAAAATAAAAATACCCTATTTCTGCAAAAGTAATAATTTCAATACATTTGACAAAAATAATGGCTCTTGACTAGAGCACAGAAAATTATATATTGTTTGGCAAATCATCTTCATGAAATTTCTAACTTAAAGACTTTATTGAGAAATGATGGGAAATAAAAGACAAATGCAAACTCTTCATCTCTTAAACTGCAGTTCCAAAAATTACTTAATTTTATTTATCTTGTTCCTCTTCTTCTTTTTCTTGTTCTTCTTCTTGTTGTTATTTTTCTTCATCTTTTTAGTCTTTTTCATCATTATCTCCACTTTTGTTGTCACCATCGTATTCACTATCTTCATAATAACAATCAACATCAAAGTCATCATGGTCAACTTTTTTCAAATAAAAAAATATTAGACAATTAGGCACATTGGATTACTACATATGCAATCCCCCCATTTCTGAACTTGTATAACTTTTATGGATTGAATTAAACACATTTGTTCTAGAATATTTTCTAAATGGGAAAATGGGTAATCATATAATTAATATGACAAGATCTGCTACTGATGTTTTCTTTTCTCTGCTGATTTCTTTTGGCCATATTGATGTTTATTACAGTATTCTGGTTTTGGTTGTTTATAAAAAGTAGTAACTAAAAAGAATAAAATAAATATATGTATAACTATATTTCACTTCATTGAAGTAAAGAAGCTTCTTGGGTGAGAAGCAAAATATTTTCAAAGAAAAAAAAACCAAGTAAATCCAGTCTCCTTTTAGACAAGCATGACCTGGATGATTGATAATCTCCTTAAACATTCCCAAACCTTATTTGGGATAAGCCTTAAGCTTACAGATGGGAATAGAAAAGGTTTAATTCTAATGTTGCTTGATTTGAACCCCATGTGAAACACACTATCCTGTAGGGTTCAGCTGAGTTTATATGACATACTAAATTATGGCTTGATTGACTATTTCTACAGGTATTTCTCTAATAAGCCAACATTGGTTAGTTTTCACAACCTGCCAAGTGTCAAACGAGCAACACCCATTCTGGTTAAGCATGTTGCATCCACTATCACTGCATGATAAAGACTCCCAAGGAAAAAAGTATGTTGTGCTTTATACGCTACTAGGAAGTTAGTTCCATTGGAATAAAGGACAGGTTTATGTAGGTTGTTAATGGATTGGAATCACCTTTGTCTTGCCTTTTGTTTAATCAAACAAGGTTAGGGTTTTCTCTGTTTACCCTATCATGGTTGCAGGATAAATTCTGGTGTTAAATGCATTTACTTGTTATCATCAACACAGTCTTTCCTACATTCACAATAAATGTTTCTGGAGGGGTGGTGGATAAAAGATTGTCATTATTAGTTGATAAGTCTTTTTTAGTCATGTCAGTTCTAATATTCATTAGTACAAGAGAAAGAATTATTTGCTGCATTTAATGAGCAAAATACAGCAAACAATACATTCCTTCACTTATACTAATGAATTCTGAAAATTCTGAAAAAGTTTGAAAAGTGAAGGAATGTATTTGCTCTATTTTGCTCATGAGCAAAGAATTTTCAGAATTTTTTTTAAAAAGGGAAAAATGTCAAAATGTCACTTTGTTTTCTATAGGCTTTCAAGTATATACATTACACAGGCAGACAAACTATAAAATTTCAAGGGCAGGACTTAAATATACAGGGCACCCAGAAACTTTTCCCAATTTGAAAAGGTTACACTTCCCATAGGATTTGGTCAATGAATAAAATATGGTGGCCACAGTAGTGTGATCAAAGCTCAGCCTATTTTATCTGCAACCTACACTGAAAAGTGGATAGAACTTCAGTTGCACCACCAAGGAACCATCTTGAATGTTTTAACCAGACCTTGTGTGAACCTGTTTCCCAACCTTATCTGTTGTATCCTAAACAAGGAAAGGAGCCTTTACATATGCATATGAACCCATAGAGAATACTTAACCTTTTGTTAAATTGTATTTCTAAAATCTGCCTTAGGTAATACAAATGCTCCTAAACTGAAATGTGATTTAAAATGAAGGAGCGCCCTAATTTAGGTTAACCTCTCCTTCAAGGTTGCTTTAACAATGTAGTCTTTACTACCAGGTGTTGCTAATTATACATAAGTAAAAATAATAATGTACAATTATCAGTAATAGGAAAAGCCTGTCCCCGGAAAAGCCACAACTCATACCGAATATAGCAGCATTCAGATTTCTCTGAATGACACCAATTAAAGGTATTAATTGGACAGCAATTCGTCAAAGTCACTATTAAGATGGAGTCCCTTGGAGCTTCAGGAACCCCTCTCGCTGAGCTTCGTTTAAGCGCACACACCACACCGCCTTCCCAAGGTTTGTTTGCTCTCTTGCTTCCCGCTGTTTAATTGCTCCGCAAGAGACGGCAGCTCTCTTCCTCCACCCACTTTTGGCTTCAGGGGCCCGGAGGTCTCCTAGCCAATTAATTTGCTGTGAAGTGGAATTGTTCCCGAGCCTAATGAAACACATAGTTCAGATTAATCGAAGGGGAAAAGTGGCTCCTGAAAAGAACAACTGAGCGCGCTCTGCACTTTCGCAGGTTTTTCATTGAGAGGGCAATTCTGTATGGGTTTATTGAAAACTTTCCTCTTTTGTCTTTAGAGCAACTACTGCACAGAAATATACATATTAATGCAGGACTCCAGAAGTGTCCCCAGGGGTATGATTTTAAAAAATCAAGATGCTCAGGTTGGTGCAATCAAAGCTCTACTTGCTTGGCATTCTGCACATAGAAACAAACAGAGCTCCAGCCACACTATTGTAGCCACCATCTTGACTTTTTACCCTTTCCTGCAGATATTGCTGTAGAAATTAGTGTAAATGAATGGTTAGAGTGTTTGATTAAGATGAAAAAATCCATCTTCAGGTAGTGTAGTTTACTGGGGGATTTGGGGACTTAGCCTTGGACTCTCAGCCCTCTACTTCACAGGGGTGTTGTGAGAGGAAAAAGAAGGGTTCTGGGTATGCAACATTGAGCTTCTAAACTAAAAGGTATGATATAAATCTAACACGCTCACTGAACTGCAAATTGTCCATTACATTCAGCCTCATAACTCTTGAAATTAGGAAATTGTATCCATGCTACTAAAAGCAAGCAAACCCTTCTCCCCAACAACTTTTTAGGTTAGTTTCCTATTTCTTTGTGGCCATCTTAGTGATCACCCAAATTTTTGCCACCTGTGCATGTGGCTTAAGGATGCAGACTGAGAATAATTAAACATGATTAAAAATCAGGGGAAACAATGTATGAATACAACTACTAAACAAAGTAAAATGTACTATACATATAATCCAGTTTGCAGAAGGGAAGGGAAGATTATGAATAGGCACATCTAGAGGACATTTTGCTTTGAGTTCCATTGATTCATTTGCATGGGTTTGCTATTAGTATCTAATACTGACATTTTTTTGAAGTTTGCTTTTAAATAAATTCATATAATGAATAATCCCCTCCAGATCTACTTTGCAGACAACCCCATTACATTCAATGGAACTTACTGTCAAAAGAGTGTGTTAAGGACCTTAAGCTAAGAATTAGACCACAAGAACTCAAGTTGGTTTCTTAAATTTGATATATTGAACATAGCCATTGTAATCGTTATCTAAGGTTTGTTTCCAATGTTGAAAACAAACTAAGATTCCGCTACCAGTTCCCCAGTTTTTGTTAAAGATCCACAACCCTAGTAATGTTCCTCATCAGATCTACACAAGGTTATATATCACCAATCCCTGTGTTGTCTGGACTTCTGTTCAGTTGGTATTTAAAGATCTCAGTTAACCTTATAAAACTTGACTACTGCCCCTTCTTTGCTTTGACTTGACAGTTTCACTTGGTACATACTCAAGAAGCTGATATGTTTCTCAAAACATTCTACAATCATCCTTTTGCTCTTATAATACTAGGGAAATGCCGGAATGTGGAGTCGTCCTATTATTTATTGTGAAAGCTTCTCTGTCACTTTTCTCTCAGGGTGACTTATAATTTAAAGGAAGCTACATGTTTTCCCAAGAACAAAATCCACTTCTGTCTTCTTACAATGCCCAACACTTCTCCAAGCTAGCAGACTGTGTCTTTGAGCATGATGGTTAATTACATATACACACAAACACATGCTTGAGCAGTCTTGCCTCCAGTTGCAAACTAAACTCTTCTTCAGTACTGAATATAGAGGTGTATAGCATAGCATGCTCTTCCTGTTTGGCACCTGCCTAACCTAAAAGAAGTTGTTTTCTTTTCAATGATATAATAAGATGTTAATCGGAAAAGTTGCTACTCCTTCCGATTCTACTATAGATGAACATGGCTCCAGGTGGAATATCTACAGCATAAGCCTTTTGCTTATTTCAGAAACACTTGCTGCTTTATGTGCCTATTGAGCAAGTCCACTCAAGCTGGGATAGTTGGATTTGCAGCCTGCACTAATATTACTTTTAATAAGAGCATTCTTATCTATTCTCCCTGGGTAGTTCAAGGATCTCCCAAATTTGCAGATTCTTGCCTCTTTTCAGTTGCTGGTTTTGCTGGGAACATTTAGTGCTAGAAGAAAGCCATAGATATAGAAGATAGATAGATCATTGATATAGATGATAGATGATTGATAGATGGATAGATGATAGATGATAAATACAGATGGATAGATGATGGATAGATAATTTTCTTAGCACTTTTATTACTTGGAAAAGGGCTGGCTTTTTATCAGGCAAAGCTTGCAAAAACTCCATGCTGGATTTCATTTCAATTGAAGCAGATATACCTTCTCTGAGCAGTTTGCTTTGAAGGGAGACTGAAATAACATTGGATTTTATTTCTAGTCAATGTGCATCTAGCCCTGCACACATTTACTACAAAGTACATTGTGGAAAAAAAATTGAATTTATTCCCCACTCCCAAATATGCATAAAATGGTGACTTCTGTGGATTGCTGTTTAAATCCAATGATCCCATCTTTGGGACAGAATAGGCCTTATTAACCTTAATGGAAATGTTTTCCTGGTAAAAGTACTTAATACCACGAGGGATGTATTAATTATAGGGTGCAATCCTGTGTCCTCTTACGGAAGTAAGCCCCACTGGTTTCTTTGAAGAAAATTAGGGTGGTAAAAGGATTGTGTGTGGACTCTTGAAATAAATGTTTACATTACAAATTATCTTCAGATGTTGTTTGCATGGTTAAGCAATCTTGAAGGTAGCATGAGCACGACATCAGAGAAGAAGCTTCCTTACAGTTGTGGCTCTATCAGGGTCTAATCTGCCATCCCCTAACCTACTTTTGCACCTCACTTCGGCTGGATCTAATTATCCACCTTGATCAAGTGGAGCTTATCGCATCATGGTGGCCATCTTTGAATCTTTTGATCACACGCACTCCCATCAAGATAAGTTCCCAATGTTAACCCATCCAAATATGATTTGTGGAGTACAATGCCTCTCATTCTCTGTAGCTGATTGGGAGTGGGGATAGGTAGCCACCGAAGTGGAAATTTCAGATTGGGGATAACTAGAGCTTTTCCTCAAGAGGTCCAATCCTTTAAAAGCTATAGTCATTTCCCTTTGGCTTGGTTTTATTGGTCTCCTGTTTCTCTATAAATAATCTGAATGAAGTTGCAAAGAGATATGACTTTCACAAGATTGGACAATTGATTAAATCTGTGACCTGCAGTTACGAATAATCTTGAAAGGCTATTTAAACAGATGAAGGCCGAAACTGTCTTGCTTGTATCTGCATTAATTTCTCATTCATCATCATTATGGAGTGATTGGTCTATTCAGGCGCCTCATCCTGCTGAAACGAACGCTGGATTTAAATGAGATTGTAACACAATTTAAGTGCTCTCCAAGCTTTAATGAGGCCAATCAAGCAGCTGCAATAAATACAAATATTTTTCTAAACAGCCTTCTTTTAAATAATTGCTTACTGCTTTCATATTATATTTTAAGTGGCAATCTTGTTCTTCCCAGCCAAAGCAGCCTCTTTTTCTTCCCCTCCCCCTACTGAAAAAAAACCACCCATTGACTCTGACTGAATTTTCTGCATGGCTATGAAGAAGATCTTTTGGGAGCTCGGCAGTTTAGATTTTGATGAGATACATAATAAAAGTGTGCAACAAGGACCTATGTGTGGTAAATCTCCAAACAGGAGAAGTCCTTAGGAACAGTAGAATAACCCTCAACACTGAAATCTTTTTCCAACAAATATAAATAGGTCTTTGGCCCGTTGTGAGTTAAAAGGTTTTCAATTCCAAACATGTTTATGTTTTGCCATTTTCTGATTTCTTTGAGAGTGGATAGCCACCAAGTTTGCCCTGAACTCTTTCCTGCAGAAAATTTATTGAAGAGGTTCGTGTCTGATGACACAATAAATTATTAGGAAGAGGGCCTTTCAAGCCAGCTCCACTCAAGTGATTTCAGGGAGACCAAAGTGGTCTGCCATTATCTTTTGGGGAATAATAATGTTAAGTTTCTCAGTCTAGTCTAAAACCAAGATGCAAATCAGATTAGCTGACTATATTTTTTTTAAGTCCCTCCACCCGTTTTTTTTATATATATAACCCTGTTTTTTCAATTTGACAACTTAAAAAACTGTCATGCTGGCTGGGGAATTCTGGGAGTTTAAGTCCATTCACCTTAAAAGAATTATGTTTGAAAAACTCTGCTACAAAACTTCCCTCCTATTGATTTGATGGATATACCATTTTTCTGGTAATTATAGTGTTTCTTTTTCCACTCTATCCTGTAAGCTGTAATATCCCTTGATGGTCTCTCACCAAACTACAGATAATCCTCAACTTATGACAACAATTGAGTCCAAAATGTATGTCATTAAGTGAGAAATTAAATTTTGCCTCCCTTTTACAACTTTTCTAACATTTGTTAAATGAATCAGTGGAGTTCTTAAATTAGTAACAGGGTTGTTAAGTGAATCTGATTTCCTCATTGACTTTGCTTGTCAGAAGGTCACAAAAGGAGAATTTCATGACTCCAAGATGTTCGGGACATTGCAACCATCATACAAATATGAATCAGTTGTCAACCATCCAAATTCAAACTACATGATCATGGGAATACTGCAACAGTCTTAAGTGTGAAAAATGGACACAAGTCACTTTTTCCAGTGTTGTTGTAACTTCAAACACTCACTAAACAAACTGTTGTAAATCAAGGACTATTTGTAGTAATCTGATTCAACTTTGCTTAGCTTCCTAATGAAGTTAAAGTACATTAATTTCAATCAATGGCATTGAACCTATTTTTCTAAGATAAACACCTTGAAAAGTTGGACCATCAATCTTATCCTCTTGCTGTACAAAAAAAAAACCCCTCCACATTTGTTTTGTGAACAGTAATATCAGATTATTTTTATTTTGTGGAATCTGGAATCTGAATTTTGCTAGATTCAATTTAATCCTGAATTACTGGGAACTAAAAAAACAGTCAATAGAAGTTAGGGAGACTGTTTTATACTCAAGTTCTTTGGCTAATTATCAAAATTATTGGAAAAAATAATTTAGAAATTAATATCTGGTCTCCATATTGTATATTTAGTCCTTCATTTGCCTTTGTAATGAGGGTCTCCATCAAGGTTCTGGAATGTGGATTGCATTATTTTGCTGGAAAGAAAGGTACTTTCAGGCACACATTAAGGGTCTGAAGAAGAAAGATTATTTGGTTAATTCCCATTTTGGAAAAATAGCAGAAAATAACAAGCCTTTTAATGTAGGCTTAACAGTCTTAGCCCCTTGTCTTAAGATCATTTTATTTTTTGTTCTGGAAAACCAGCCCTGCTGCCTTACTACCCTGTCCCTCTCAAATCTCGCTTTGCTGAGTCTCACTTGACCTCCCCATCCTCACAGCTGATCTACCATCACAGGCAATGAAATGGGAACAGCTAACCTTGATATCTCCCACACACTTGCCAGGATTATAGGCAAGGCTGGACCCATTGAGCTTGGTATGTGGTGACCAACGTCTGCATTGGTTCCATTTCGGATTAAAATAATGCAAGCAGAGCGAGAGGAAGGTGCAATGTAGGAGAATAATGGGAATGAGAGACTCCCTTTCTCAAGGACACCTCTGCCCGCTCGCTCCGACAGTGCAGCTGCCGCACAACCTGCTAACCTAGGCTAGGGGAAAAAGAATGAGAAGGCTATAGAAAACATCCATTTCAGGCCTTCTGTCTGTTACTGCATCATATACCACCATTGTGTTTTTCCACCGATTGCACAACAGCTCCTTAAAAAGGAGCCTGCAGGATCCCCCAATCCCCCTTTCTTTGACTCAGTTCTCCGCCTAGAACGAAAAGAATAGTTTATTCGAATCCCGACGAATACTGATTTTGGCGGGATCTTTGCCCAATTGGTTATTTAAATATTTTAACTACTTAAATGTATAAATAGATGCGTGTGCCTCCAAAAGGATGCTAAGCAGCACGGTTTGTACTTTTGATTCACAACGGCCAATACGGATAAGCTTTCTCGCTGCACTCACAGTCCACCCCACCTGGAAAGAAATCAATTCTGAATTAAACAAGGGTGCCGAGTCCCCAATTAGACCTTCCGGGAACAAAAGCACCCTTGGCGTAAGAGGGTCCCGTCCTTCCCCGTCCAGTTGCCTCGGCCGACTTTTTGGCGAGAAGGAAGAGAGCCCCGGAGCCTGGTGAGAAGGGAAGTCTCGGTCCCCCGATCAGAACCCTGCCCCTTTTTCGCCCCTCCAGGTCGGACTCGGTCGTGGGATTATTGAGTGCTGACCCGTGTCTCGCCTGCTCGCCTCCCTTCCCTCCCTTGCTTAAAATGAGCATTATTTCTAACATATGCAGTGCAATCCCTTCGGTCACACTTACAAGAACAGGCTTTAATAAGGCAATCAATCACCCGCTAACAACCCGCCGGCTGGCCTGTTGAAGACGAGCCGGGCTGGTGGCTAGTGGCACTGAGGCGGGGGCAGGAGACGAGTAGCTTGAGAAGGAGGGAAGCGCTTCACTTTCCTCCCCGTGCTGCTCTGGGAAGAGCCCCCAAACTCCGCTCACAAATGCTGCAGCTGGACAACCACCAGCCCTCCCCCCCCCCGCAAGAAAAAGTCCTTTCAGGTTGCCTGGGGTCTGGACGGAGTTTGAAGGCTAAAAGAGACCAATACAAGACTTGTACACAAACGCGCTCATCCACCCACCCCATTCTCAGGCTTTCAAGTGCCTCTCGAGTTTCCTTCACCAAGCCCTCCGCTTTCAAATTAACTTCCCAGCCCGGTTCCCTTCAGTCATGTGAAACTACCAGTCCCATCACTGCTGGCCTTGCCCGCCCCCCCCCCCCCCCCCAAGAATAATTTTTCCTACGCCTTGTTTTCTTCACGTTTTCTTCCTGGAAGCTCTTGCCAAACGGCAGCTTGGATTGAAAGAGGAAGAAGGAGCAAAAGGAAAATTTCATTATGAAGTAATGAGTAATTCCTGGGAGAAAGATGTATTGTTATACCTTCCACTTCAATTTGGAAGCAGAGTGGCTCAATTACCTAGAAAATACAGTCAATTAAAGGCTGCTGATTGGACACAGGGAGGATCATCGATCTTGTAGTTTCCAATATAGCTTCAGACACCTCATTTTCGCTCCCTATTAACTGAAAATACGCTTGGCATCGCAGCCCCCTCGCAGCCTGTTTACCTGAGTTCCGCAATTTCTGCCCTCCGACCAGGGTGCTTCCTCTCTGGCAGGGTGAGAGAGATCGAAAGGAGTCCCTTGAAAACGTCAATGGGCTTGAAGAGACCAGGGACATGGCGGAGGATGATAGTGTGTGTACATACATACATACATACATACATTTTGTGTTTTGGAAATTATCCAACAATATCCACTCAGTTTTCCTGGCAATATTTATGGGGGCCGATTTGCCCTTGCCTTTTTCCTAGGGCACTGAAAGTATGGCTGGCCCAAACACATCCAAATGGTTTGGTGCCTTAACGATAATAAACGATAATACAGGTATACTACGGAGTGTATTATCTCTAATATTACACACAATAATTTAGACTCCTTGGTCTCCATTACACCAATCTCTCTCTCTCTCCCTCTCCCTCCCCCCCCCCCCATCGAGAGCAAGTTTTTGGCACAGCAATCCTGTAAATATTTGACTCATCAAAGTGTTAAGAAGTCACCTGGATTTGCCTGATGCGGAATTGACACCTTAGGATGAAACCGCCCTTTTGGAGGATGTGAGGGCGTCGTCTCTTTTAAACCCCCCCTCCCCCGCTGGTCGCCAAATCGGTCCGTGGAGGAAGTTGATTCCCAGGGGGTCCGGTCGAGTATTGGTATGTGGGTGAGGAGTGGAAAGGATTTTGCTACACTAGCCTTTCACAATAGAACAGGATTTCTCAAAGTTAGCAGTTTTTGGACGTTTCTATCCAGCCATGCAGACATTCTGCATGCAGGGAATTCTGGGAATTGAAAGTCATGCATGTTGGAAACCGTACAGCAATGCATCAAACGACACCTACCAATAGTCCCAAGGAAGCTGGTTTAATCTATGAGAGCTGCCACCCACACATTTGGAGTCTGTGCTACTTGCTTATAGGATTGTAGGGGGGGAAATGGGATAACCAAAATACTTTCCACGGGAAAAAAATCACAGTTCCGAAAAATTGCAGCCTTCCTTATCACTTTTAGTTGGAAAAATAACATATATAATGTGTAAACATTTATGGGCCTGTCTCTTTTCGAAGGCAATCTTCCTACTTTCCTGATTTGTGGACTTTCCTTGGAAGCTGACTTCAGATGGCGGGATGGTGTAAGAATTTTGATCTGAGCAAAAGAATGAAGTACACAGTTGAAACTTCTTCGCTGAAGTTAGATTGATCAATATTTCTGAGGGTTTCCAAGTCTTTACCTATTATCTAAACAAAGGGGGTGGGGCTTGAGAAACCGATGAGCAAGTATTTAGGCAATAGAAGGGCAACCTTTTCCCGTTGTACAATTATGATTAACATATTGAGATTTCCAATCTCTCTTATCCCTCAAAAAAAAAAAAAAAAAGTTGGGGGACCAAATCAGATGGAAAGAAAACTCCTTAATTTTATTTCTTCTATGCATCGTCTCATAAAATGATGCAACTCAGCTGGACTGCAATTCCCATTATCCCCAACCGACACAGAAGGCGGAAAAACGGACTGCAGGAGACCAAAACATTAACCTCAATCTGCGTTCCCCCTTAAGAAGTCCCAACCATGTATTGGCCAAGCATTTCGGCCCTAGAAGTTCGGGAGTTTAGAGATGGAAGCCTAACATATTTTCATTACTGATCTAGAACTTAATTTGCACCCCAGAATTAACCATTTTTACTAAAAACTAAGTCTTGCTTATTTTTTGTAGGATTTATTCCTCTTCATCAGCCTAGGCCTCTAGGGAATTTTCAGTATGTTTGAGGTTAATCTTATGGTTTGCACATTTATTTGTTTAGGATATAGTGCATTATACAATTTTAATAATACATAAAATAATTGTTCCTGTTTTTGTTCATTTTCATTTTCACTCTTTTGCATTTGATATCTCTTTACATGTGCTTGGAGAGAATAATTTGCCAGGTATTTAGGTTTTGGAATGTGCCAGGAACCTTTCTTCAAATAAAAAGCAATGCTCTAAAAGTTTAGTTCCTCCTTCCTTGTCTTTGGAAAATAATGCCATTTTAAGGTAAAATGAAGACAAGGAAATTCTCCTAGTCAAATGAATAGATTCTCCCCATTGTTACATCTCCTTAATCAGTATTCTAAACTGGAATTTATCACAAGAATTAGTGAGAATCTTTAGAAGAACAATATTTCCCCCTACAATAGGTTATTGGGAAGCCTAACAATTCTAAAGATTCGCAATAAAATGGCAATAACTTTGCTTTGACCCATTAACATAGTTTTTTAATCCAGTGGTTTTTGTAAAGCCTATTTACAATGTACTTTTTATTCTAGCTGATTTCAGGTTTATTTCACTGATGAATTGGGGCTGTAAATTATGAAATTATGAATTGGGGCTGTAAATTATGAAGTCCCTATGACTTCCTTGGAGATTTGTCATAAATTAGCAGTATATATCCAAATATCTATCTTCCTTCCTTCCAGTCACAAATCTCTCAAACATTTCCCCTCTATTTCAATTATGTTTGAAATTGAAATGAAAGAATTTATTGGGCATACCACATTTTTTTATGTTTTTAAATCTTCTGTTCTACCCCAACACCATAATAACAGTAGTTTCCTGCTTTTGTCCCCTTTTAAAATAATGCAATGGTTTAAAATGAATGAATTAACTCAAGTATATTATATCATTCTTTATGGTCCCAATTAAGCAGAAAGCAGAAAAAGCCAGCCAAATTATGTCTTAGGGTTGGGTAAAATTGTTACTCGGTATTAAATGTCGAGGATTGTCCTTCCACCAATGAAAAAGCAGTAGCCTAAGGAGCTGGGTGTAATTTCATTGCGATAAAAATGTATAACATAACCAGGATTCAGAAAAAAAGATAGGAATGGAGAGTTGTATTCCACATATGGAAAAAGGAAATTACAATAACAAATACAGTGGATAATACAGAACTCACTTCTAAACCCGAATATTATTGGGGAACTGAAATTAGACCAGAAAGGAGAAGGAAACAGATTCGGCTTTCATTTGCAGACCAGTGATTGAGTGATTGCGGGGAGAAAAAAAATCAGGCTTCCTGCCGTTTAATCTCTTCCCTTGGCGGCTTGTTAGTATTTGGCAGCCACGCTGGTTCTGTCTTGAGAATATTAGCCTTGCAGCTGATTCCCTTTTCAAAAAGGTGTGTGCGCGCGAACCTTCCCCACTACATATACATCACTTGTTAATTTGGTCCGTATGGTCACAATTCAGCGACTGACAATAGAACGCTGTTATTTTAAAGGACAAATAGCTTTAATCCCTCTGGGTTCTCTGTGTCGACTCCGCTTTCTCAGTTCTCTCTTCCCTCCCTCCCTCCCTCCTCAGTGGTGCACAGAAGATGGGGGTATATATGCATATGTGGAGCTAGTATTTCCAAGAGTTAACTTTTTTTTAATGTCTAATTCAGAGTTGTTACTTTTTAAAGGATGTCGAAAGGAAGAAAAGCCATAATAAGAGATTGACACTATCGCAAATCCACAAAGGTCCTTCTTTTGCTTGCTTTCTTTTTTTAATCTGGCAAAGAATAAATCTTTACTTTCATCAGACATACACTTTTTAAAATAAAAAAAAAAAGGATCCACAATTTTTTCTTTCAAGTATTTCCCTTTTAGTCACATATAAGGTTATGCATAAAATATTGACTCCGCGGTTTGGTGAGCATCTGCCCTGATAGGCCGGAGATAAACTCCCTCAAGACTAAGTAGGAGCTCTTGGCTTTGCTGTGGCAGAAATCATTCACCCTCCCCCCCAACCCTTTCCCCATCACTGAGGAATATTCCACCAAACCCCGCACCTCGCGCTGGCCAAGGTTCTTCCGCGGATTTGTGCGCGTTAGAAATCCTCCCTATCTTCCAGGTTTATTTTCGGTTTTTGTTTCCATTCCTTGATGTCCATGGATTGAGGGGATTAAACTTTAGGAGAGGAGCGATCACCGCCCGGGTGGTCTCTGGAAAGGAGGTGGCCGGGACGGGGAGGGCGGGAGGAAAACAGCGCAACCTGAGATGGGTCCTTTATCTGGTCAAAGGGACTTCTTCGCGCTGGTCTAGCGGGACCGGGGAGGCCTTGCTCAGCACCGAAGGTGTAAACGTGAGAAAGGAGTCCGTCCGAGTGGTGGCCGAGCAGCTAAAGTCCGATCCCGAAGGCCGCTGGATTAGCCCGCTCGCCTGACTGCCGTGACAAGCCAAGCAGGAGCACGGGCTCCCTCCGGCACCGCTCAGCCCATGAGTCGGGCCGGCATAGAGAGAGGGGTGTCGGAAGGCGCATAGCAGTTCCGGTCGCGGGTACGGGTGGGACAGGACGCGAAAGGTGTCTAGCGGCCTCAGAGCGGAATTGAAGGGGGCGGCTGCGGCCGAAGCGGCTCCGAGGCCCATGTGGGAATAATAAGGCAGGGACAGGTGGGAGGGGAAAGGGTAGGGCAAGTTGCCGGTGGCTGCCGCGTGGCTCATCATGTAGGTATAGAAAGCTGGATCCGCCGGGTGGGGCCATGTCATAGCCAGGCGCTGCCTCTTGTCTTTCATCCTCCGGTTCTGGAACCACACCTGGGGTAAGGGGACGGAAAGGCAAAGGAAATGAAGCAATGAGTCGCCAGCAAGGCTGGGATCCCGCCACAACCCTCCGTTCCATGCCCGACCTCGGCATCCTTCCCAGAGGCTGTAGAAGGACTCGTCTGAGGGACGTCAGGCGGCAACTCTGACTACTGAGGATATGTAAGATTTCGATGGCGTGGGGCTGTGTGCCCAGCATTTTCTCCCACATCATCATTAAAAAAATCAGATTGGAAGGCTTCATTATATCTATTGGCGTTGGCAATAACGTAATTGCCAGATCTGCACAATTGTCAAGGAGTGGAATTGTTTGTGGCCCGCACATTTAAATAGAAATAAAACAAAATTATTGTGAATGGAATAAATGAGTGAAAAACATGGGAGAAGTGCAGATCAGTAGACTAATATGAGGTGTAAAAAAATAAGCTTCCCCTGGAACATCCATATATTATATATTCTTATTATACTCTTCCACTCTCTGCATAAGTCTGGTGTAGCAGGAATCAATGCTATTTTCATAAATGTAATAATAAATAGTAGTAAAGCTTAATAGCAAGATTGCTTCCTATTTTCAATTCTTTTCATTCTTTTCTGCCAGTTTTTAGTCTTTGCCAAGATATTTTCAGGATCTTTCAGATAATTCTCATCTCTAAGATGTGCAGTGAAACAGTCTGAATGACAGCCTGCCTAAATGCACAGAAAATTTCTTAATACGAACGCACTGAAAACGAATCTTTAATATGCACGTAGAGAGACTCAACTTAGGCAATTCTGTTTCAGGAGAGAGAGGCAAAAAAATAAGTAAATCCTGCCTATAAGATTACCTAGGAATCTCCCTAGTTTTAAGTGTTTATTCCCCAATAAATTTGCTCAACTGCTACTTTGTATACAGATGTTATTTTTTTAAACCCACTTAAAATAAACATTAGAATGTTTCCATTCTCATGGTTGAAGCCTGACATTTTAGTTTAAATGCTGGACTTCTGGATAAGTATTATTGATTTCAGCAAGCCAGATAACAAGTTGATGTTGGGTGGGTGGGTGAGGGGAAAGGACAAGTTAAGGTGGACTCAACATAAACAAGCAAGTGTTGCGGGGAGGGGGCGGATTGATGACCTTCCTGACCATCATTTTAAGCCCTTTGCACTACATGGAACTGATTTTTGAAAGTGGCTGACATTAAGTCCCTAAAAAAAACTATCACTAACTAAGGTTAAAGCTGTAGACCTAGTCACACCCACCTGGAAAGAAGTTTCACTGAAGGAAGAAAGGAGGCTTACTCCCCAGCAGATGGCTAGTTCCTCTTCTCCCAAGAAGAAACCGCTGCAGAGCTAGTCTAGCGTATCCCAAGGTGAAATCAACCATTTACAATTGAGGATCAAGATCAAGATCCACCATCACCAGAAAAGAGTGCTGCTTTTGAAACTGTTTGACAGTGGGAACTAGGGGGGGAAGTGGAGAGAACTTGGGGAGGGTTAAAGTCCCAGCCCAGACATGTGGAAACGCTCCGAAATCTTTCCTGAGTTTGGGCCAAATATACATGCAAACCTACCTTGATGGTGGTTTCGGGCAAGTTTAAGGCGGCGGCCAGCTCGCATCTCCTGGGTCTGGATACGTAATTCTCCCGGTAAAACTCTTTCTCCAGCCTGGCTATCTGCTCCCGCGTGAAGGCGGTGCGATAACGGCGCATTTGATCGCTGGCGCTGCAAGCCAGCGACCCCTGAGAACCTCCACCTCCACCTCCACTACCTCCACTACCTCCACCTCCACCAGCACTGCCAGCGCCACCGCTGCCCTTGGAGAGATCGCCTTCGCTGCTAGGGCTCTCAGCTGAAGTATCCGAGCACTGCCCTGCAGGGGAAAGTAGAGAGGAAGCCATCCAGAAGGAGAAAGACAGCTGGAGCTCTGACTATGTCCCCCACCACTACCACCATTTCTATTTCTTCCCCCTCCCACTCCAAATCGGGCAATAGTGTCATCAGGACAGCCCTTTGGAGCAGAGGCTCAGGACAGGGGTTCCTCTCCAGTACTATTGGAGGGACCCTGGCTCCTTCACCCACGTTTGAAATAAAGCAAATTAGCCTCCTTGACTTCTGAAGATGCGGGACCCAGGCAGTCCTTTAATCTAGGAATACAAAGCGTTATATAGAGAGAGCACATGTGTAGTGAATGAATAAAAATGGATAGTGAATAAATAAAAACAACAGGTTGATTGGGGAATGGGGGCAGCACGATGCCCAGCTCGGTCTTATTAAATTGGGCTGCTCCAATGGGAATCGCTTGCCCCGTTGATCCACTGGGCTTTAACAATGTAGGCACGTTTATTCGGAGGCTAAATTTCGTTAGATAGAATATAAGTTTTACTCTCAAGGTTTGAACAACCCATGAGTTGCATTTAATCAGGCTGGTACTCCACGAAGAAAGAAAAATTATTTGAAGACCACCCAGTGATATCCAATAGAGAATACCGAATCTAGAGGCCAAATTCTCCGATCTGCCTTTTTTCTCTGCCTTTCAAATTACAATCTTAAAAATACCTAGCGAAGAGTAAATCGAATTAATTATCCCCACTTGAACATGTACCGGGTTTTTCTGCCTATTTTTCTAATGAGGATACAGTGTCATTCAGTGCCAATCCCATTTTGTAGTGTTTATACTGCACATAGGAAACTGCAGCCCCAGGCTGGAATAAGTTATCCAGACAAAGTTTCCTATAAATTGTATTTTCCCTTTTCCTTGACATTTTTTATTTACACATCACACCACTTTCTGACACCAAGACTGCTATCCGATGCAATGAAAGATGCTCAGCTTCTCATTTAAAGCCAACGCATAAGGAAACCTCGGAAGGGACGTATCCCGGCGTCCCCTTGGATACAGTGGCATCTCTGGTCTGTAAACTCCTTTCCGGAAGCGGAAAGAATTGGCAAGTTTTTCTCTAACATTTATTTGACAGCACCTGCAAGTCAGAGGAATTTGTAAGAACAGAATAAAAATCCGAGATGTCTCTTCCCCCTCCAATGGAAAAGCGTTTTAAAGGCTTCTATATCCCTTCTTGCCAAAAAAAGGAAAATCGTCACCTTTGTTATCCTGCATCTGATCAAATGAACCAAAAAGTTTATGCAGTTAAGTGCCCTCACCTGTCTGTGTTTTGTGTTGCTACAGCCTCGTTCTGGAAGTTAAGGCATAGAAGATTCCACCTTCAAACACATACACAGAACACCAGTGAACAAGACAGGGCAGAGTCTACTTTGGATTATGTATTGTAGTGTGCATTACGGAACATATAAACAAAAGGAATGGCGCTGAATCCCTCTCGGATTCCCCCTTTCTGTTGCCTGAAAGAACTGGGACACCAGCTGACAACTTTTGGGGCCTGGTAAAGAGGCTGAAAGAGGCTGTCACGTCCCTCTCCAAGCCCCCGTCACTGTCAAGCTACCCGCGATAAGAGAATCGTGTCTATAAACTACACGCAGCCGGCTCTTTCTCTATTTCTTTATAAGGAATGGCGTCCCCCCCCCAACCTCCCAATACTCCAGGTGAAAGAAATTTTCAGAAGCCAAACAGGAACTTTCACTCTGGGCATCCCTTTCACAGAAGGAGCATGGAGTTGGGGATTTAGGAAAGGAAGGGAAAGGCAGCCAGGGGAAGGGAAATCATTCCGGATTTTTCCATTGCAGACAATTATCAGGGTGTCCTCCTGAGACCAAAGGCATTAAACCCCACAGCCATTTCCAAACTGGCGCCACAAGACAGGGAAGCGAAGAGCAATTGGGGCCTCGAACAAACCTGTCAAGAGGACATGAGAACTGCAGGGTGTGCAGCTGAGAAAAATGGGGACAGGGAGGAGAGCGAGCGAGAGCGAGGTCTTTCTGTCGGAGGGAGAGGACGTGCATGTGTGATGTCGCCTGGACTGTGACTGCTTCTTCATTCGCCCAGGAAATTCTGCAATTTCGCTAGGGAAAATTGCTCGCCCGCTTCCTTGCAACATAGCCTTTGGACAGGGCGGCCGGCAGGAGCGGATAGATGCTTTTGATCTTGCTGTGAAATGTTAAGGAGGAAGCTTTCCTTTCCTGTTCCTTGGCAATCGGAAGGGGGCAGGGGGCACCAGGCAATCCTATAATCTTGGAAGAAGGGAGCATCAAGAAAGTGCTAGGCACAGCAATAGGGAAAGAAAGAGAAGCTTCTGGGGGATTTATTGCAATCAAAGTCTAGGCTTCATGGAGCGGGAATTCTGTAAAGCTTTTAATTCTTTGTTGCAGCGAGGATGCGATTTCACGTCCTCCAGTAACATGTCATTAGACTTCAAAGGGGGAGATGTGTGTGGCTTACTGCAGATGCCACTTGGTGGGCAATTAGAGATGGAAGCGACCAAGCCTCAGAATTTGGAGACCGGGGGAGGGCAGTTCAAAGAGGGAGGGGAAGAAAATAAAACGCAGGCGGCGATCCAGAAATCACCTCAGCCAGAGTGAATAATCGGCTGCCAGTTGCAGCTTGGAAGCGCTCTGAGGACTGAGCCAAACAGCAGCGCTAGTCTTGTCCCGTCCCACCCAGCTGCGAATCCAGACGGGTCTCCCCGGGGAGCTCAAGAGAAGGGAAGCGGGGAGGGATCGGGTACCTTTGCCGTGCTGGAGGTGGTATTCCGCGTTGTCAGGGATGCAGTCCGGGGTGCAGCTCACCTCGATTTCCTCATAGAAATCCGATTCGGTGTCAGAATTGCTTTGGTGGGCTTTGGTGGGGGGAAGACGGTGGACGGAGGTCTGCTGATGAGCAGAAAGAAGTGCTGCTGCTGCGGAGCGGTTCTCTGGGACGGTCCCTGACGCTGGTCGGACTTCTACTTCCTCCTCCTCTTCTTCTTCTTCCTCCTCTTCTTCTCCTCCTACACCTCTTCCCGCTCCTCCATTTTCCCGGGAGGACAAGGAGGCAGCTCTAGGGCTCAAGCAAATCCTGGGCATCATCTTGTCCTGTGGATCCGGGCCCCCCACGGCCTCTGCCATATTAGGCGCCCTCTTGCCAGCCAGAGGGCCAAGCTGAACTCCGTCCAGAAACAGCACCATCTCCTTTCTGGTTTCCATCGTGGGTGTCTTTTAAAGCAGCACAACAGGGTTCTCCCTCTCGCGTTCTGGCGCTCTTCCCCCCCACCCCCCCACCCTCCATCCACTCCGGGGAGGCTTCTCCCCCCTCCCGCCCGAGGTCGTCTTCTTCTACCGAGGCGGAGGGGAGCTGCCAACGGGGCGAGCCGGGGGATTACCTTGTGATGCGAATGCTCCAGTGTGCAGCGCCGGCTCTGGGAGGGAACTTACCATTGCCCTCTTCTTTCTAATGCTGTCATCCCTTAATGACGCATTCGTCATTACAGTTACCTCTGGTGACGCCACTGGCTTGATTGTCGGGGGATAAATAGAAGCGTCTGCCGGCCGGAAGATGAAAGGAAGAGCCGGAGAGAAGAGGGGTTTTGTGTGGGGGGGGGAGGCTGGAGAGGAGGGGGAAAGCACCAGGTGTAACCAGTGTAACTGAGGGAGGCGAGAGGCAAAGCAAGCAGGAGAGAGAATACTACTGTTACCATACTACTGCCTCTTCGAGGTCTTCACCTGAGAGACCAACCTCCTTTAGGTCCAGTTCTGTTGCGTACAGCCTTTTGATCCACCACACGGGAAATGTTTCAGTGTGGCGCCTCTCCGGACCTGAAGAAGATATCCACAGATCGCAGATTCCGAAGGAGTTCTACCTCTCTAGCTGGTACAAGCCAAAGGTTTCCAAGATGCCCTTGAAAACTAGGTTCAGACCTTTCATTCATGATGGCCGAGGTGGCCTCTTGCGATTTGTTTGACCACTCTCCCTCCTCCCTTTTCCTTTAAAGGTATCGCTCGGTTTCAAGTCCTTGGCCCATCTGATTGGGACTCCAGAATTAGGAGCAATCCTGGAAGGAGGACAGCTGAACTGATGTCCTGATGGCGGCTAAGGATAGCTCTATGTATATACGTTTTACATATGCAACGACACGTTTTTCTTACTTTGGGAAGGAAATCCACCAGAAGGTAGTTAGTTACACGTTTCGACCCTAGAAAGAAACAACAGTCGGCTATTAATTCCAAAGGAGAAGAGTCTAGGCAGATTTATATTGAATGCATAAAGTTTAGCAAACCAAGTTTTGTAGAAGTTTTTACCTTTCAAATGTACCCAGCCTACTTTAACAATGATCTAAACCTTTTGTTGTTTTGTTCTTTCTTTTCAGGCACACACACACACCCCAAAAAATTCCTACGCGTTTAAGAACTATAGAATAAAACCTCACCCTTAATCTATCCTTTGTTAAGTCCTTTGTAAATCCTTTGGCTCTTATTTACGATTTTTTTTTTAAAAAAAAAAACACCTTTGCGTTTAAACTTTCGTTCAATAACGTTTCTATTATGGTAAACGATTTATAAGTGGTGGTTGAGGGTTTTTTTACATGTATAGTGCACGCTATTTAAAACAAAAGCTACACAAGTTCCCGTCAGTCTAATAATTTGAAGAAGCCAGGTTGGGACTGAGAATGGTGAGGAGTTTAGTAATCCTGTGTGACATTAATGAAGCAAATGTGTTTCTAGCAGAAATATCGCTGCTCTGTGACTGACAAGTACAAAACAAGTTATAGAAGCAGCTGAAGACCCTGCAAACACAATTCCACACTATAAAGATATTTCATTTTGATTGCTCGCTGTCTTCAGCTATATGGCCTCCCGTTTCCTTTTAAGCTGTTTAAACCCACCCCCTTCGTATGCAGAGGAGTCCTGTAATCTACCAATCCATGTTAGCAGGTTTGGCCTGAAAGGTTGGATAGCGCCCTGGCTTCAGGGTTTTGTCGCTGTTTCTTCAGAAATAAAACATTATGAATTCAGTAGGACATACTATCCACGAATTGCAGAGAAATTTGTTTGGGGAAAGCATCTTTCAGACTAATAAAGCAGGAAGGTTTGCTCCCTCGATTGGCGGCGTTTAGTAAAATCTCAGAACGTTATTTACAGCCAGTATAAGGAAAAGTGATACGGGTTTCAAAGCAGGCTCGTTTGTTTAAGTGAGCGGCAGGAGTGGTGGCACTGCGGGAAATATCAAATTATCCACTCCAGAAGGCTGAAGAGCAGGGGCGCTTTGAGCTAACACCCATGGTCATAACGGCAATGAAGTCCATAGGAGAATAAGCTGCGTTTTGGGGAAAAGATTTGCTAAGTTCACCGACTCTTAATTTCAGGTGAATAACCCTTTAGGGCAAAACAGGGTAATAAATTAGTCTTCAGCGTCTGGGCTAGGCAGCTGGTTGCCCTTAAAAAGCACTCTCATTGTTAGTTTTAGTTCTCTCCGGGGCAAAACTTGGATCGTGGTTCTGTCCTGCGGGAGAAATCAAGGCAATGCTCATGGAGATGTGTAGTGCAATCATTCCTGGATTTGGAAAAGTGGGGCCATGTGAATGTAGGCAATAGAGAGTGTGCAGATATGGCTTTCTTTCCCAGTGTGCAGTAGTGGGGCAGGGGACAACTTTACATTGTCTCCTGATCTAGAAAACCTGTCCCCACTGTTGATGTGTCAGTTGAGTGACTCCTGTTCCCACTGTTCATATGTCAGTTGGAGTCATGTCAAAGAAAATTTGATCCCTTCAGTCACACTATTGTCAAAATTGGACTTCCTAGGCTGGGTGAAATTTTTTCCAAGGGAAGAAATTAAGACTCATCAGAAAGCATATCTTCTTGGTTGCCTGTCTTTCAGGATCACATTGAGAAGTCCTGGCTCCTTGGAAAGAACAGGGAGGGGGATGCATGTGCTTTGCATTTCTGAATCCCTTTCTTTCAGCTGTTTAAAAGTATCAAAATTATTAGAGGATTTAATCCTTGTTGATTTCCAGATGCTGTGACAAATGGACCTTTTACGTTGTATGGAGCAAGTTGGTAACTTTCATTATCAGGAGGAAAGGGGTTCAATGATTTCCAAGGGGGATCCTCAAGACCACTACTGCAGCCTTGTTGGCATTTATAACATTTGAGTTAATTGAAGAATAACCCGATTAAAATTAAAAATCACCCCCACCAAATGGAATGCACTGTGTTAAAAGCAGCATTGAGATGTGCTGTCTCTTTTATATAAGCATGCATGCCTTTTTCCCTGCTAGGAAGGATAATTCAGGAGGGAGAGAAAATGTGTAATTGTTCAGCTCACTTTGGGATAAAAATCCTCAGAGATATGCCAGTAATCAAGATCTACATTGCCAATGACTTGTAGTGCTACTAAAAAGGGACACGACAAAAGGCAAGGAACCAAAGACAGGGCTTATTCATAATAGGTTAAAAGTATACAGAATAGGAGTGGACTAATAGACATTAATATTTCTGCTTCTCTTTCTTTTTACTTTTAGTGGATTCTGAATTAACTGATTTGTTAATCTACTTGCTATTGTACCAGTAATTCTGTTTTATAAAAACACAGTCTTAAAAAACAAGTCTTACAATAAAGTCCTGGATGGGGCAGCGTAATGTTAATAGAAAGTTACTTAAACCCATATATATGTTTATCTGAGACTTTGATGGTAACAAATATGATTTTATGCTAAACTTAGTTGAGAGCCAGGCCTGAACATGCAATTTGCTGATACAAAATATGAAAAGAACATTCCCTCCTGCTCTTAATTTTAAACCTTATGTTGATTTATTTGTATTGGTTCAATTTTCCTCCAACTGTTCAGAAAGGCTTCCATGGGAACCTTTCCAGGACACAATCCTGAAAAGTAGAGTAGCTGTCAACCAGTGGTCATCCAACACTAAGGAGGGAACTTCTAACTAGCCTTCTAACTCCTAGTCTAAAAATTCCTTCTTAAAACAAACAGTAGTCCTAGATAAAGGTTCTTCTCATTCTCAAAGAGGCTACAAATTGGCAGTTTTTTCCCATCTGAACCAGCAATACATTGCCCATTAGAAGAATAATTTTAATCAGAGTTCTCCTTGATTCTCATGGATTTATGGTGAGATTGAGAAGTCTCCTCCACCCAAGTCCCTCTGTGACCTCCGACTTGAAGGATTTGTACTTTCTGAATGCATAAATCAAATAGAAATGGCTTTGTCTTGAACCTTCTCAGTACTGAAACAAATCCCAGTATTTTTCAGCAAAGCATAGGCATCTTGAGAAGCATGTCTCTGTACTGAAACTGATGTCCATTTTGTATGGGGGGAGGCATCATGCCATCTATATTCAGAAGATAGACTCATTTTGCTCAGTAAGAGTAATTCACCAGCAAATAGTACATCTGAAATCTATGCTTAACAAATAAATAATGGAAATACAGAAGTTTACACACTTGTGCAGCTGAAGATTGAAAAATTGTGGGTAAGTTTGTGAGTTTTCAAAAGTAGTTCATTGGTCATGGATATACTCCTAAATGTGTGTTTTTTTCCACCATAAAGCCATGCTAATTTGATTGCTCCCTTTCTATGCTTCTCAGTGTGTGTTGAACAATTCATTTGTTACATAGGAAGTTGATTAATTGAACAGTAGTAATTAATTAATTAATTCAGTTAAGTAAGTAATTGAACAGTAGTAGTGATTAAGGTGTCAAAATGAGCTACCCAGGTTCAATTCTCCACTTCTCTGTGACATTGGCTGAGTGATGTGGGGCCAGACAGTACCTTTCAATATAACCCCACCCCTTGCAGATATGGTATTGTGGAGATAAAAGGAAGGCAGACTTTTCTGCCTTCCTTTTATCTCCACAACACTATACCTGCAAGGATGCTGCATCAGAAAGAGAAGACAAAGGATGGGGAATTGATGCAAGAGAAACAAAATAGTTCCTGCTGTGGTAAACATTTCTTATTAGTTTATAGATAATAGATTATCAATACAAACAGTAGCCCTGTCAGATTGTTATGGGAAAAACATCAAAGATTTCATGATAACTTAACAGTTACAATGCCAATCACAAGAGAAACGTTTGCTGAGCAGCATCAACACCATCAAATGCAAGAAAGATTGTGTTGTCACCTATAAATAGGAAAGTGATTGCACATCAGAAGGTCAAAGGGAAAAAAGATGTAGGAAATTCAGAGGTGGCTATTCATTGCATTTCCTTTTCAGGGAATTCAGAAACCAGGTATGTATTGTCCATGTGTCTGTGTGTTTCTTCTGTGGTGGTCTCCCATGGAAAGAATGAGACACAGAGGCTGGTGTACTCAGGATGGGAGTCTAGAGCAAATTCTAGTGCTCCCTTTTATTGAGAATTTCATACATAGTAAGCATTCACATTGTGGATAACAATAATTAGATATAGTGCACAGAACTGTTTGCAATTGTCTGAGCTGCTTAATTGTTCTTGGTGTTTGTTTTTAATTTTCTTGCTTATCTCAGTGACCCTTAGGCAGACATGTATGTATAAGGTCTTAGACTAATCATTACCCAATACTGGAGTCAAAGTTTATTCCCACATTCTTCCTCTTTAAAATTATCTGAATTTTTTTTTTAGGGGAGATAATTCTTCCATACCATGAATCACCACACAATGTACTTGAGATTAAAAGTGACTGTATGTTAGCAGGAAGAAAAGCAAACTAAATGACAAGGCACCTCTACAAAGCCCAGGAAAAGGCTTCTCATAGGCTTCTTATTTTGATAATCAATATGGCCATGAAAGATGACTGCAGTAAAGTTTAATATTCTCCGGTCAATAACTTTTCTCCCGTTCTCGTACAAAATGTCTCTGTCTTGAAGACAAAAACTATCTTTTTCAGACCCTGTAAAAATGTGTTTTTCAGCTTTTTTAGCTGGATGGACATACTTAGATATTTGGAGATATATGGAGCAATGGGTTTATAACATGGCTATTTGGGGAGAGTATTGGCATAATAGCTACTTACAAGACCCTGATCCACCAGAATGTTAACGACTACTCCATCTACCCCTTTCTCCAGAACACCTCCACTCCTCCAAAGCTCTCAGCTTGTCTTTGTCTCTTTCCAAAGCAGGTGACTATATTACCAAGCCATTCTTGTCATTTGCTGAGGAAGTTCATTGCAGAGACATTCTGAATAGCAAGATGATACTAAATGTTGGTGCTGGATTTTTTATGGGGCCAGATTTTAAGTGTAAAAAGGCAAGTAAGGCAGGAAGTCTAGCAGTTGTCATCGGAAGTGTTTATAGCCATATCGATACCCATGTTAGAGACCATGGCTGTAAAAAAAGATTCCTCTTGAATGAAATAGATGCACATGCATACTGCTGTAAAAACAAAAAGGGAAAGAAAGAGCAAAAAAAAAAAGAGAGAAGAAAATAAAATGGAATGTTAAAGGTGTTTCAAAAAGGAAACTGAGATAGTTTATCTCTACTTATGGTTGCTGCTGATTCTTTTAACAATCAGAATTGTCAATTATTAATTTTCATTACTTTGAATCAAAGAAGGCCAAAAGTATCCCATACTTTTAAAGTGCAGCAAAAGGAAAGTAACTCATCAGGAGGAAATCATTAAGAAAATATTGGAATGTGATGAAATGAGTAAATCGATATTTGAAATTAGAGATCAAGAGGATAAACAATTTTATAAAATTTGGGATCTTTTCTATCAATGCTTAGACAATAAAATACAGTAATGAAATATGTAGATTTTTAGAAAATAATAAATATATAAAGATGTATTTCTTTCTTATTATATCTACAAAATGATTTTAGGATAGATTTGGGATGATAATATGAACTGTTATAAAATAAACCAAGTAAATTATGATTATCTTGTAAAACATGAATGAATAAAAGTATAGTCAAATGATTGATTAATAATGATACTAAGGTATTTAATTTTTGATTGAAAATATGAGATTATATGCAGTGTAATTGTAATTGAAGACTATGAAATGAAAGCACAAAACAATTTGTAAATTTGTACATATGGAAGATTTGTACATATGGAAGATGGCTTTTATGCTTTGTTTGTTTATGTTTGTTTTTAAAAACTAATAAAAAAATTTTTTTAAAGGAAAGTAACTCATCTTTACTGATGTCCTCCTGAATACCCTCATACATGAATGCTGAAAGTCCTTGCATGCTTTTAAAGATATTCAGATACTTGTATTCAGCACAAAAGATCCCTTAAGAGAAACCTTATCCAGGGAATAGGAATATGCTGAAATAATTTTTTAAATTAAAGATTACTCTTTTATTAAAGTCCATTTTAGCATTTTTAGACTCAAATTACTGCAAATGAGGGAAGCAATTCCAGTATTCATTTATTCCTCAGTTTACACATAAAGTTGTTGCAATAGAAATAATTTACACGATGTTAGACTTTTTATTCTTACTTTTTTGGCACTGGGATAGAAAAAGGCTTCAGAAACTTCCACATTTTAGTGATAGCACACTTGATTTTTTAAAAAACATTGAATAGGAACTTCCAAATACCACTTTTAAAAAGTCTGTTACTAAGTACTTCAAATCTGAAAGAAATATCCAAATTCACAGCAGGGTGAAACATGGGTAATTGCAGGACTGAAAGATGCAGGAAAACATCTATAATTATACAGCATTGGGGAAAATGTATGTCTCTCATCCAATAGCAAATTGAGCCTCATATTGAGCCACGGTGATTTTAATCATGATTTGTTTGGGACACTGTTAACTGGATTCACATATCTTGCTGACAATAGATGGGTTTTGCTTGGGTTGTATGACTATAATACTGTCAGCAGTTCTATATATTTAGTTTACTTTATTGTCATTGCACCTCATACAATGAACTCAAACACCATTTTCAATGCACATCATGACCATGAAAATATACATCCTTCACACTCCACACATTGAAGCGAAAGCCCCCAACACTGCATCAACACTGAACTATACTGTAGAATTCAAAAGAACTTCTGTCCTGGGATAGAAGCTGTTTTTCAGCCAATTTGTGCTTGTTTTTATTATTCTGTACTATCTGCCAGATAGTAATAGTTTAAAAAAAGGGTTCCCAGGATGAGATGGATCTTTGAGAATGTTTTGAACTTTCTTAAGGCAGCGGGAGCTATAAAGCTCTTCCAAAGAGGGGAAAGGGCAACCAATGATCTTCTGGGCAATGATGTTAACCCTCTGGAGTGCTTTCCTATCTGCCACTGTGCAATTGGCAAACCATACAGAAGTGCAATAAGTTAAAATACTTTCTAGGGTGCAGCGGTAGAAGGTCACCAGCAGTTTTTGTTCAGTCATTCAGTTGTTGTTTTCTGAGAAGTCTCAGGTAGTATAATCTCTGCTGGGCCATTTAGACCATTGCTGCAATGTTAGCACCCAGGTCAGGTCCTCTTTTGTGGTAACATCCAGAAATTTAAAACTGGCCACTTGTTCCATTCGGTCTCCATTGATAATTAAGGGCTGGATATTTGATCTGCCCCTTCTACAGTCCACTATAAGCTCCTTGGTCTTATTGGTGTTGAGGACCAAGTTGTCTCCACACCAGGAAAGCAACCAATCTACCTCATCTCGGTAGGGAGACTCATCCCCCCTGGAGATGAATCCCACTACTGTTGTATCGTCTGCAAATTTAGTAATAGTATTACTAGCGTGAGTGGGAATGCAGTCATGCACATAGAGTATAGAGTAAGGAACTCAACACACAACCAGTGTTAAGAATAAGGGCTGAAGAGGTATGGTTACCTAATCTGACCCTCTATGACTGGCCAGATAGGAAATCCATAATCCAAAGGCAGATTGAATAAGAAAGTCCAAGGTCCAGAAGTAATGAAAACTAATGTGGAAGAATTGTGTTAAATGCAGAACTAAAGTCTACAAAAAGCATCCTCACATAGCCCCCCCCCCCCCCCCCGTTCTAGATGAGTCAGAGCAGTGTGAAGAGTGATGGCTATAGCGTCCTCTGTAGACCTATTTCTTCTGTATACAGACTGGTGTTTATCAAATGTATGCAGAAGACCAGAAATGATATACCGGCAGACCAATTTCTCAAAGCACTTCATGATGACAGGAGTGAGTGCCACTGGTCTGTAATCATTGAGGTTATTGATAGGGAACTTCTTTGGCAGCAGAACAATGGTAGAAGCCTTCAAATGAGGCTGGAATAGTGGACTGGGATAAAGACCAATTGAAGATCCTGGTAAAGACTCCAGCCAACTGATCAGCACAGTCTTTAAGCACTTGGTCAGAGATGGGGCCTTTCTAGGGTCCACAGTCCTCAGAATGCTCCTTACCTCCTGTTCCTCCACAATGAGGTGGGGGCTATAATTGGCTGGTGGATGTATTTTATCTGTCTCTGATGTCTCCAAAGTGAGCAAAGAAATGATTCAGTTCCTCTGCCGATGAAGCATCTCCCTCAGCAGGGATGATATTGGTCGATTGATTGTTGGTAATTTGTTGAATCCCTTGCCACACCTGCCTCATGTTATTGCTATAAAAATTATCCTCAATCTTCCTCTTATAATCAGTCTTGGCCTTCCGAATACCTTTTTTCAGATTAACTCTAGCAGCACTGTATCTTGCCCCATCACCAGACCTAAAGGCTTGGTCCTGCCACGCAAGAGGTGCTGGACTTCCTTGGTCATCCAAGGTTTCTTGGTATCTTAAATTACTTAATGCAATGAGGCTAGATGTTAAATAAAGTTTTCAAAACTATGCTTTTAAATTGTTAGTTCAGCTCATATCTAGTGATAAGATAAGAAATTTTGTCTAAAGAAAGGTAACAAATATCATGTCTGGAGCCTAGAGACCTACTCCTATAAAAAAAGAAATATTTCAGGAATTGAACTTTTTTTTTCAGGAGAAAAGACTATCAAGATAATCATCCTCATATATTTGAAGGACTGTCACACATATATGATGGAGCATATTTATTTTCTGCTGAATCAGAAAACAGAGCTGAAACACATCCATCCAAAGGAAAAGAAAGAACACTGAAAACATTTCAAAACTGATTCTTGGATGTACTATCAAGTCTTTCTCAAATTGCTTTCGAGGGTAATGGGCTATTTTTGAAGTTTTGGTGAAGAGCATAAGTGGGCATAAGTGAGTATACAGGATATATTAGGAATGTATCTTAACTACTGAAGAAAGAAAATGCAAGTTTAAATTGATTTCTGTATAAATAAGTATTAAGCATAACAGCAACAAGAAAGGATGTCTAAGAAGTTGGAGGAAGGGAGTGAAGGGAAAGGGAGAAAAATCTCAGCTTGTATGAGATTCAACTGTTTTGACAATTTGTATGCTTCATTTTGGAAAATCAACAATGAGCTCTGAGTTCACTGAGACAATTTATTCCCAAACTAGTGTCAACTAAAATAGTATTTTAGTGTAAGACTAAATAGATTTCTTTTGCTCATGTAGAAAGAACAGATCTTTTCCTCCTTGTTTTCCATACACACGCATTCATAAAAGATGATTCAATATATATAAAGCTAATTTAAACAAATATATATTTGACAGATATATTTCCAAATATTTTAAATTACTGCCATATTTGTTATATGGCAACATAGTTCTTTGCAAAAATAACAGCATCCAAGCCCAATGAATCATTTTCCAAGCTGGAGATTTTAAAAGACATTTAATTTATTTTACACTTGGTAGAAATAACTTCCATAAATTTTAAAGTTGTATTTGCAATCTTTACATGCTTGTTTTAATTGCAATTGACATAATGTCTTCATAACAGTATATCATATTTTAAAGGGGAACAACATTTTTATAGCTGCAAACATGCGATCAATGCACATTCAAGTATATACATTAAAAGTGTAAACCACAATTACTTTGTTACAGCTTAAAAAAAAAAAAAAATCCAAATGCTTTTTCCTCAGTTTAATGCCAATAGGTTAACTAAGAATCCAGAATCCAGGTTTATGTTATCTCAAGATTCAGATCTCCTGATCAACATGGAAATATGAGTGAGCATGCAGATATTTATTTTCCTTGATAAAAATGAACTAAAGAACCATTTCCTTTTCTTATGTGTCAGAATGAGGCTGCCTATAAATTAAACACACTACTTTTCAAATGGGGCTGTCTGGATCTAGGCACTTAGGCGGAAGAGAGGAGGGCTCCTCACTTCTCTAAAACTGATAGCCCCTATTTCCCATCTCTAAGGATTTACTTCAGTAGAGACAGGGGTTGATGCAGAGCAAATGGTATTTTTATGAAGACAGAGCTTGCTACTAAAGAAGTGGTGCTGGTGCCACAGGACCCAGGGGGCATCTGAGGTCAGATCTCTACCATTGGGGGCAGTTATGTCCAATGATAAGCATCTCTTGTTAGAGGCACCAGGAACAGCTTCCCTTTTGATTTGGGTGGAGTGGGGGCTAATTTGGGCTCAGGTCCAGTGATTGCCTCAAGGCTTTGAAAGCAGTGAGGGCCCTGTTAGAAGGTGGCTCTTAGCAGAGGAAAGGAAAAGCATGATAAAGCTTGGTGTACATAGACTGAGCTCCTCAACTCGTGTGTAGTGCGTCTGTTCTCTTCCCCGTCATTTGGACAACAGTGGCATATCCCCATCTTCACAACAAGAACATAGAAAAGTAGATACTATTGTTTTCCAAGAAGACACATGGTGCTAATAAAATACATTCCAATGGTATCCTACATCAGAATATTTCCATATCTTCCTCACATTGTTTTAAGAGTCCAAATGTCACTTAGGACATATCCACTGCCAATTTGTATTTAACTACAGTAATAGGATAAATATGTTGCAATAAATTGATCATCTTGTTTTAAAAGAGATTACTTGATTCTGGTCCATAAGTTCATATGAATATTAATGTTGCCTTTCAAAATCTACATAAATATGGCTTGCTAGACAATAAAATGAAATCATAACTCCAAAAGGGAATTAAGTAGAATATTAACTGAGATCTGAAGGTTGTCTCAGCAAGACTCCATGATCTTCGATTTCACAATCAAATCTGCTAACAGTTAAAGTTATTAACTATCCGAAGTCAGCTTGTCACCTGACAGGTCCTTTCAGAAATGTTATATTATAAAAATAAAGAGGACTTCCATTTTTGAAAACAAAGTTCCTTGCTAACAATGAAGAACAAGAATAATAACAAGAAATACAACTGGATTCTACAAAAACAGAAATTCCAAATATTTCTGTCCTACTCTCCATTCATAATAACTCTTTTTACAAGTTTCTTCTTCAAAAGAAGAGAATAACAGGGGATGACCTGAGTGTAATTTTTCACTAATGTCCTTATATGCCATATTTTTGTTTCTAATTAGAAAACATAAAATCCTGCTTTACTATTACTACTATTACATTACTGTTTGATTGTAAAGGACTGATCGTTAGAAAAAAGTAATTTGTACATTTTGATAAATATTTCTTGATAACTGGTGCCTTTTAAAAGTTTTCCTGAAGAATCTAAAGAAGCAAATTCTATAAACGTGAACTGTAATTTTGATAAGGTATGGTAATATGATAAATTCAAGCTTCATATTAAGGAAGGAGATTGAATTGAAAGAGAAAAGAGAAGATCTAAAACAAATAAAAAAACAATAATGCCTGTTTCAGTTATTTTCTCCTAGCCCTTACCCTTTTGCAGGTAAACCATACTTCCACATTGGAAGACAAGGGTTTATTTCAGCTTTTTGCCTTGTTTCCAATGAGAAGAAAGCAAAACTAGAGAAAATAAGGAATACTCTTACACAATTCAGCCATAGTTCTACAACATATTTTACAGCAAGTCTAGTTTAAGGATAAGCAGTTTTTCATGGGGAGAAGGAGGTGTCTAATCCAATGTGCAGAAATTATGCCAGTTTAAGGAATCCTCACCTGAATTCCAAAATGTGGCTTCATCTCTCAAGGCTTTCATCACTTTTCTATCTTTTTGAGGTTCTGAACAAGAAAGTAGAAATTGGAATATAGAAGATATTGAGAAAAATCCCCCAAATTTTTGTGATTCTGAAAATGTTGATTTATGGTACTAGTTAGTCTAATGAAAGAGAGAATTATAAATGTTCTTGCTGCAAATTATATCTTGTTTTTCTGCACTGAAATTCTTTAGCCCTCACCTTGATGAAGCCTTAAGATCATGTCATAGACTAAAAAGGGTAGTAGGTCCCCTGGCGGTTGCCTGATTTATTTGAAAGATAGCAATTTTTCCAACTGAAATTCTTTCTTAATTTTGTACTATATGAGTTGGTTTTTTTAAAAAATGTATATTACGTACCACTAGAGTGGTATGGGCATTGGTGGCTTATAAACATAACCACATAAAATAAACAGGATGGATAAATGTCAGAAGTATATATAAATTACAATATGACAAAAATATTAAGCTAACATTGAATTAATACAAACTAAACAGATTAGGCTTAGGAACAAATTTTTTCAGTTGAAATTACTCCAGGGAGACCTTCCCTCTCTCACACATAATCACAATTTCTGTAGAATGAAAACACACTTAGTACTTGGTTTATCAGGATCTGATGGCACTCTAGCTGAAATTAAAAAATAAGCTTGTCACAACAATTTTGCTAGTTTGGAAATGACATGCTGTGTATAATGAGGAAACCGGAAATGCCAATATATAATACTGGCTAAGAATTCTGGGATTTGATGTTCACACATTCAGAGATCAGCCTATTTAGTCTGGAAAGGCTGAGCTAAGCATTTAATCTCCACGTGGATCTTCTTTAATTCTTACATTCTTTTTTTTTTTTAAACAATTTTATTAGTTTTTAAAAACAAACAAACATACAAAACATAAAAACATCCAGCTTTCTTTCATGAATATACAAACAGTGTGTCAGTTGGTTTACCAGTTTTTGTGCATTCATTTTATAGTCTCAATTGCAATTACATTACATAATAACTCATATTATTAATCAAAAATTATATACCCTAGTATCACTATCAGACAATCATTTGACTAAGATTTTATTCATTCATACTTTACGAGATAACTATAATTTACTTAATTTATTTTATAACAAATCATATAATCATACCAAATCTATCCTGAAGACATTTTATAAATATGATATTAAATAAAAAAGGAAAAAATCTCTTTATATATTCATTATTATCTAAAGTCCTAAATATTCTATTATTGTATTTTATCATCTAACCATTGACAGAAAAGGTCCCAAATTTTATAAAATTGTTTATCCTCTTGTTCTCTAATTTCAAATGTCAATCTACTCATTTCAGCACATTCCAATATTTTCTTAATAATTTCTTCCTGCAGTGGTGTTTTCTCATTTTTCCAGTTTTTAGCAAATACAATCCTAGCTGCTGTTAATACATTTACAATCAGGTATTTCAAATCTTTATTATATGTATCAGGTAAGATTCCCAATAAAAAGATCTCTGGTTTCAAATCTATGTGTTTCTTTGTCATTTTTTCCAACCACATGTGAATTTTAGTCCAGTATTTTCTAGCTTTCTCGCAAGTCCACCACATATGGTAATATGAGCCAGGTATCTGATGACATTTCCAGCACTTTTCAGATTTATTCTTGAACATTGTTGCTATCCTTGTCGGGGGAAAGTGCCACCTGTAAAACATCTTATACAAATTTTCTTTATAAGCTGTTGACATAGTCATTTTATAATTTTGAGACCACAATTTTTGCCATTTCTCTAAATCAATCCCATATCCAAAATTCTTCCCCCAAGCAATCATAGTTTCTTTGACTTGTTCTTCCTCTAATTTAATTTCCAGTAAATAACCATATAATTTTTAATCAACTTTTCATTAGTACCTATCAAGATCTTATCTAAATCAGTCAATTTATCATAAAATTCCTCTGTTTTAGAATCTTCATCATACTTTGAATGTATTTGCACATATGAAAACCAATTCATCTTTATACCTTGCTCCTCTAAGCTTTGCATCGATTTAAGTTCACCCTTTTCATCCAATATTTCCCCATATCTAACTGTTTGTTCCTTCTTATAAATTATAGGATAGGAAAATGCTTCAATGGTTGATAATCAAACTGGAATTTTCAAATAACATTGTCTTTTGATCTTCTCCCAATTTAACCACAAAGAAAAAACTGGACATAACCAAACATAAAATGGGCCAAATAGAGAAAGAAGAATTGGCACAGAAAATTAGAAGTACTAAACAGAACTATTTTGAAGATGCAAATAAACCAGGTAGATGGTTAGCATAAAAATTGAGAAAGGAGAAAGAATCAAGGAAAATATCACAATTAATAGATGATCAAGGCCAGGTTTGCTATGGTAATAAAGAGAAAAAGGAAATTATTCAAGATTTTTATGGGCAACTATATAACCAGGAAAATATTGCTGAGGAAAAAGTCAAACAGTATTTACAGAATGCTAATTTACCTAAGATACCTAAAGAGACTGAAAAAATGTTAGAAAGTAACATAACAATGATGGAATTAACTGAAGCACTTAAGAAGCAAAATAATGGGAAAGCACCAGGTCCAGATGGGCTTCCGGCAGAATTTTATAAAACACTACAAGAATCATTGAGCATTCCACTGCTAGAAGTCATGAATGAAGCTATGTTAAAGAAGATGATACATAAAACATGGTCAGAAGCTTATATTACACTTATTCCAAAAGAAGAGGCTGATCCATTGCAAATTAAGAATTATAGACCTTTCTCCTTACTAAATGCAGACTATAAAATCTTTGCTTCAATTTTGGCAGAAAGACTTAAAAAATACTTAAATAACTTTATTCATCCAGGTCAGAATGGATTTCTGCCAAAGAGACAAATCAAAGACAATATAAGAGTAATCCTGGACATTTTGGAATATTATGAGGCACATCCCGAAAAACAAATGGCTTTGATATTCTTAGATGTCCAAAAGGCATTGATAATGTGAATTGGAGATTTATGTTACTATTATTGGAACAGATGTGTTTTGCCAGAAAATTTATCCAAGCAATAGAAGCTATATACCATAAGCAAACGGCAAAGGTAACGATAGAGGGAGAATTCACAGATTCTATTAATATAAGAAAAGGAACAAGACAAGGATGCCCTCTATCACCTTTGCTATTTGTATTGATGATAAAAGCATAAAAGGAATGAAAATTAAAAAGGAAAAATTTAAACTGCAAGCCTTTGCGGATGATCTGGCCTTTATTTTGGAAGACCCCTTAGAAACAGCTCCAAAATTATTGGAAAAGATAGAGACATATGGTGAGGTGGCTGGTTTGAAAATAAATAAAGATAAAACAAAGATTTTGACAAAGAATATGTTAATAAGACAAAGAGAAGAATTGGCAGACCTACTGAAAATTCAAGTCACCAACAAGGTCAAGTATTTGGGGATATACTTGACATCAAGATGCAGTACATTAAAAGAGAACAATTATATTAAACTTAAACAAAGATAGCGTTAGACTTGAAGAAATGGGAAAATCTACAACTATCACTAATAGGGAGAATCTCAACAATCAAGATGAATATTGTTATGTTTGAGCATGGGCGAGAAAGAATGGAGACAAGTTTCTGAACGGTGAACTTCAGCTCTTTATTTACATCGTGACTTGCTCATTTAATATCAGTAAAAACCCGCCTTATATAGGCAAACCTTGTAACGTTTAACCAATAACAAACTAGGAACACTAGCTTTTATAACCAATAAGAACTCTGTTAAGGGCCAATCGGATTCCCCGGAACAGGCAATCTGGTCCGGCCACTTAACAGCCAATCAGAAGTGCAGGGCCAGAACCCTGCACTTACTCCAAGCTCACACTTTATTATTAATTATATTGCATACACAACACCCCTTCCCCCTGGTTCCTTAGTTCAGGGTGCAGTTACATAGTCCCTTAAATGGGACAGTTGTCTTTTTAGTCTCTTTGATTTTCGTTGTATCGGCTGGTTGCAATCTCGCTGAGGTAGATCGTTGTCTGGCAATGAGGCTGTCTCTGGTTCAGAGTTCACTTCTACGTTGTTGCCTACATTTTCCTTGATCCCCTGAGGTGCAGACGTTTCTCCCTCCGGCTCCACTTCCTGAGTTTCAATTAAATCGTCGTTTCCTTCGAACGGGTTTCCTAGGGCTTCATCTTCTTCCGTACCTCCCCCCCCTCAGTTTGGTCATAGGGGAGTTGCGAATTGGCCGCTGCAAGCCACGACCATAATTGGTCAATATGCCGTTTCCAAAGTTTATCGTCAAGGCATTGCACGAGGTAGGATCTAGGGCCAGTTACACGTACTACTGTCGCTTCCACCCACAACGGGTCGCCCGATAGGTTTTTTGCATAAACCAGGTCTCCTACCTGGAAGGTGCGACAGCGGCCGCTGGATCCTAGTGGTTTCTCTGGTTCATACGCAGGGTGCAACCAGTCAAGGTGGGAGTGGAGCTTTCGTCCCATTAGCAGTTCAGCAGGAGTTTTGTTGGTGACGCTATGTGGAGTGATGTGTTGCAAAAAGAGGATTTGGTTGACCTTGTCGTCAATGTTGTCGTAGTCTACCTTTTGCAAGGTTTTCTTCACAAATTGAACCATGCATTCTGCTCGGCCATTGCTCGCAGGGTGTGCAGGCGAGGTGAGCGCATGGCGGATGCCGCGGTCAGCGAGGTACTGCTCGAACGCTAGTGCAGTAAATTGTGGGCCGTTATCGGATACCAGGACGTCTGGTAATCCGTGGTTTGCAAAGAGTCTGTTTAGAATCTTGATGACCGCCTCGGAGGTCGTAGTCGTCATGCGATGAATTTCGAGCCAATTGGAGTAGGCATCGACGGTAAGCAGGAAGGTGTGGCCCTTGGTTGGCCCCACGAAGTCCAGGTGAATTCGGGACCAGGGTCCACGTGGTGTTTCCCATTCAGTAGGCATGGCTTTTGGTGGGGCGTTGCTGACTTCTTGGCATTTGGGACAAGCTTTAACCCATGTTCGATTTGCTTGTCAATGCCCGGCCACCATGCATAGCTTCGTGCAAGGGCTTTCATTCACACGATGCCGGGGTGGCCATCATGCAAAGTTCTCAGCAGCACTTTTCGGAGCCGTTCTGGAATAACGACTCTATCGCCCCAGATGACACAGCCTTTCTGGGAGAAGAGTTCGGTCTGTCGAGTTTTGAATGGTGTGAAGTCATCTGATAACTGGTCCAATGGCCATCCGCGTTCTACCCAGCCTAGGACTCGTGCTAGGGTGTGGTCGCGTTTGGTTTCTCTCGCGATATCTCGGGCGATCAGTGGCAGCGAGTTGAGCACTTTGATTTGCAACGTGGTTACTGTTGGTGCAGGATCGTCGAGAGTCTCTGGAAGTGGTGCTTGACTCAATGCTTCGGCATGGGGAATGGCTTTCTCCGGGCGGTACTGCAGTCGATAGTTATAAGCAGCTAAGAATTCTGACCATTGGGTCATCCTAGGGGATAATATGTAGGGAGTCGGCTTATCTCCGGCTATTATCCCCAACAAAGGCTTGTGGTCAGTCACAATAGTAAAAACCCTACCATACACGTATTCATGAAATCTTTTCACAGCTGAGAAAATTGCGAGGGCTTCTTTATCAATTTGTCCATAGTTCTGCTCCGTTTTTGAAAGAGTCTCTGAAAAATATGCAACAGGGGCTTCATTCCCATTAGGCAGTACGTGGCTCAAAATGGCACCCACCCCGAAAGGCGATGCATCACAGGTTATAACTAACGGCAAGGTCTCGTTATACTGTATGAGTACAGAGTCAGAAATGAGCAGTTTTTTAACATTTCGGAACACCTGTTCTTCATGGTAACCCCGTGAATAACCAATTTGCTCTTTTATCTAACAATCGGTGTAATGGTTCAGCGACAGTTGCTTTGTGCGGTAAAAATACATTATAAAAATTGATGAGGCCTAGGAACGCCTGGAGATCGGCCTTGTTTCGTGGCCTGGGAGCGTTTTTGATCGCTTTTAATTTACTTTCAGTAGGGTGAATGCCCTGGCTATCAATCAGGTACTCTAAAAACTCAACAATGTCAGTACACAATTTACATTTGTTTTTTTTAACCTAAAGACCGGCCTCTTGGAAATTTTTTAAGACTGATTTTAACCGGTCCTGAAAGATTTTTTTTGTAGGGGCTGCAATTAATACATCGTCAAAATAGGGGACCACGCATTAATCCCTTGCAATAACCTTTCCATAAGGCTCTGAAAAATCCCCAGGGCTACACTTACTCCGAATTGCAGCCAGGTACATTTAAAGGCACCTCGGTGCGTCACAATAGTTTGGGCCTGTGCCATTTTTTCATCTACTGGTAATTGCTGATATGCCTGAGCTAAATCCAATTTAGCGAAAACTTTCCCGCCCCCCAGGGAATGGAGGAGGTGCTGCACCACCGGAACTGGATACACGTTCTGCTGCAGGGCGTGGTTCAAAGTGGCCCAGTAGTCCCCACAAATTCGGATTGACCCGTCTGGCTTAATGGGTGTTACAATAGGGGTTTCCCACGGGGAGTGATCGATGGGCTCCAACACCCTCTGAGCTATCAGTTTGTCAAGTTGTTCATCAATTTTCGATTTTAAGGCAAACGGAACTCGGGGTTTTAGGCGAATGGGAGCTATTTTTGGATCTAAGCTGAATGAGATCGGGGTCCCCTTGTACTCGCCTAAGCTGTCCGTGAAGATGTCCCTGAACTCAGAAATAAGGTCTTCCTCCCAGTCACAGCCACCGACTCGGTTTACGCTGGCCACTTCAATGCCAAGTGGCGCAAACCATTGGAGGCCCAGTAGGCTAGGCCTATCTCTATCGATGACCGTTAAAGGTAAGTATGCTGTGTGCTTCTTGAAGGAGACTCGGATTCGGCAGGACCCGACGATGGGGATTCGATTCCCCTGGTAGTCCTTGAGGATAAGGCGTTGGAAACAGAGATCTTGGCATTGAATTGTGGGGAAGAGTTGCTTGAGTGTCTTCCATGACACCATCGAGAGGGACGATCCCGAGTCGACCTCCATGTGGCATGGCTGGTTCTCGATGGCTACCGTGACTCGGATTTTCTTAGTGTCCAAGGCTGAGGCGTGACCGATAGTGATAGTATGGTGAGCCTCTTCTCTTTGCAAAGCTCAATTTCTGTAGGAGTGGTTTACTGGCTCTCGCCTTACAGGATGGTTTCCTGTCGATTGGCGATAGTTAGCCCCTTTTGAGGCCTGGCTGGGTCTTGGCAAGCTGCGGCAGACCCATCCGATGTGGCCTCGTTTCCCGCACTCATGGCAGAGTGCGTCGCGGAATTTGCATTCGGATCTAGCATGGTGGGCTCCACAGCCAGCGCAAGGGCGTAAGGGCTTCGGATGAGGGTCCCGGTCAGACCGCAGTCGATGGACCCCTTCTTTGTCACTGTCTGATGACGAAGAGAGGTCCTCGTGGTGCATTGTCACGAGCTGCCCTTCTGAACTAGGTGAGATTTCACTGGCCGGTGGTGGTACCGGAGTGCGGTTTTGGTGTAGTTGTGTAGCCGACTTCTTGGTTGCTTCCGCTGCGGTAGCATCGGCGATGGCGTCGGCAAGGCTGATGTCGCCTTTCGCCATCAGCTTGCTTTGGACACCTGGCACATCTAATCCCAGAACTGTGCGATCTCTTAGTGCTTCTTCAAGATCGGTGAATCCGCAGAGGCCTCCCAAATTTCGGAGGTCTGCTATGAAGTCGGCCACGCTTTCTACTTTTCGCTGGCTTCTTTGATAAAACTCGTGGTGTCTCACGAGCATAGGCACAGTCAGAGCGTAGTGGTCTCGCAGGATAGGTTCGAGGTCGTCCCAATCCATGGCCTTCACTTCTCGGGGTTTGGCTAGTGCTTTAGCCATCTTAAATACGGTTGGACCACAATGCATTAGGAACACCGCCCGTTTCTTTCCTGGTGTGGCGTCCTTTAAATTGTTCATCTCTAGGAACATTTGGAAGTGATCCATGTAGGACTCCCAGTCCTCTTGGGTTGGATCGAATGGAGCGGGTGGTACGATGCCGCTGGACATGGTTCCGTTGTTGGCGTCGTCTGTCACGTGCTCAGTGTTCTTCGAAGTTTCATTGGTTCAGATGTCTCCAAATCCCACCTTCGTCGCCAGTGTTATGTTTGAGCATGGGCAAGAAAGAATGGAGACAAGTTTCTGAATGGTGAACTTCAGCTCTTTATTTACATCATGACTTGCTCATTTAATATCAGTAAAAACCCGCCTTATATAGGCAAACCTTGTAACGTTTAACCAATAACAAACTAGGAACAATAAGAACTCTCTGTTAAGGGCCAATCGGATTCCCCGAAACGGGGCAATCCGGTCCGGCCACTTAACAGCCAATCGGAAGTGCAGGGCCAGAACCCTGCACTTACTCCAAGCTCACACTTTATTATTAATTATATTGCATACACAACAAATATCCTACCCAGAATCTTATACTTGTTTCAAACAAATACCAATCAGGCTTGGAAAAGACTATTTTGAGGAGTTAAATAAAATTGTGTTGAAGTACATATGGCAAGGTAAGAAAGTGAGAATAAAGTTAAAACTTTTACAAGATGCCAGAATTAGAGGAGGTTTTGGTTTGCCTGATTGGGAGTTGTATTATCAAGCTACAAATCTGATGTGGGCCAAAGAATGGATAACACTAAGAAAGACTAGATTGTTCACATTAGAAGGTCATGATTTGTTTTTGGGCTGGCATGCCTTTCTATGGTATAAGGGAACTAAAACACAGGGCTATTTTAGAAGACATTATATACGGGAGTCTTTGTGGTTTAATTCTTACATTCTTAACACTTTGGATTAAAAATATATGATTCATCTAGTCAAGAATTTAACCTTTTTTCTTCAGTTTAATTTCCACCATCTGCTATTCAATAATCCAGTTGTGTTAAATAATTTCTAAATCAGAGAATGCCTCCTTCTACTTATTCTCAGATTCCTATTTATGTGTGCAACATCATGAGAAAGCAATTTGGTCAAGTAGTTAAGGCACAAAGCTAAAAAATGGACATGAACCATGCATTCTAATTCCACCTTAGCCATGAAATCCATCTGGGTAATCTTGGGCCAGTCATCCTCTCTCAGTTTAACTCACCTTACAGGGTTGCTGTTGTGGAGAAAATAAGATGTATTGGACATGTTCACCACCCTGAATTCTTTGTAAAAGTGATAAAGATGGGATGCAAACAAATAAACAAATAACTATCAAGTTCTATCATTATTATGCATGTGTGTGACATTGATATATGTATGTATGTATGTTATTCAGCAGAAGCCTGATGATAGCAGATGAGATTCTGCTGAAACATTGCTACAACTTTAAAAGTACAACTATAATGACGTGGGAAAATACCCGAACTAAGCTGAATACCATGCATGTAAGTACCCATGAAAACTTAAGAAAACGTGTGTGTGTGTGTGTGTGTGTATGTATGTATGTGTATATATATATATGTTTTCTTAAGTTTTCGCGGGTACTCCATGTCTGGCATTCAGCTTTGTTTGGGTATTTTCCCACGTCATAATAGTGGGATACAACTTTAAAAGCACCACTATTATGACGTGGGAAAATACCCGAACAAAGCTGAATGCCAGATATATATATATATATAAGCTCAAAATGCCACATCCATGACTGACAGATTTGACCCTCCTTATGGACACAACTGAACTAGCATGTAATGTAAGAGGATGCAGCAATATTAGTTACCAGTCCCTTTCTCTGTGTGATACCCAACTGTATATTCTTGAATTCTGCCTCATCTAAATTCGATTCCTTCAAACATTGCTATATTTGCTAAGTGTTTCATTGTCATAGAAAAGTTCCTTTTCTTTCTCCGATTACAAATGTTCATTTTGCCATATGGAGACCAGAGCTATATATAGCAACCTAACTTTGACAAAAAGATGGATTTATCTATATATGTTATGATAATGCTGATTTGTCATCTTTTTTTTTAACAATCACGACAATGGAATTTACTTTTGCCACCACCTTATATTCTGTCATCATTTTTTGTTGACCTCCAATATCTCTTGGTTAAGATCTCATTTCATTTAGGACTTTCTGAATATCTCCATCCTGTTTTCTTGGCAAGAGTTCAGAAGTTGCTTGTAATTGCCTTCTTAGGGGAATTAGTTTACTTGCCAATCCAGTTTATAGCTCTGGGACTTCCTGGTGGAAATCCATTTAAATATTAACCAAGTCCAACCACATAAGATCAGCCAGATGCTACTGCTTTATTGGTTAGTCATTATCATTTGAAATAATGCAAAATAAATTTTCTAAAGGTCTAGCCAATTACAAATGCATTTCAATCATTATTTTTCAATTTTGGCAGTTTCAATGTGTGTTATCAACTCCCAGATTCTTCATCTAACATGGCCTGCTGGAAAATTCTGGGAGATGAAATCCACATATCATAAAAGTTGCAAAGTTTGAAAAACAGTAGTTAAATTATAAACATTTTGTCCTGCAGTCATGTGGCAAGGGACTTCTTGTTTCTCACTTCTTGATTTTGGATATATGAAATGTATCTGTATTATGTTTTGATAACAAATTTTGAGGTTTAGACACTGTACTTCTGGTTTTGCAAGTCAGCCCTTACTCTATTTTATGGTCATGCTTTTTATAGTTAATTAAAATTGAAGCCCAAAAAAAGATTGGGGGGGGGGGAGAGAAACACTGGATTGCTTATCCTGATCCAACTTTATGCTAGTCTATTATTTTATCATCCCCTGCTCCAGTTCAATTTGGGCTGTTTAATCCTAGAAATTTAGGATTAAGCTTGGAATAGTTATATTTCAAACAAAATGTTTCATGTATAATCACATTTAAAAGAATTTGCCATACTATTCCAGTCGCCCTGCCAGCAATCTATTCAAAAATTTGCTTGTTTCATTACTTGGAATATTTTATCTCCAAACATTGCCACTTTCTACTAACTGCAAATCCTGCATAATTTATAAACTAATCAGGAGAAATCAAGGCTTCTAATCTGAAATGTTTAATTTTCTTGATCATTCCTATAGTCTTGTTCTCTTTTTTTTGTGGCCAGTTATCAACCTACAAGATGATATTTCCTATTTGTTCATGAATAGTTGTATTTAGGGGCTTTAGTTCATACACTAAGTGTATCGAATCTGGAACTGATTACTGTATAATAATATTACAGGAAACAGAGAACATGTTCCCTTCTATATCTTCTTTTGCCTGGTCTATCACGAGCTATATTCTGGAAGGGAATAGTGATTCTACACATATGGACTTCTTATGTGATTTTAACATCAAGTTCATGAAGATACAGCATGTGGGCAAAAGAGGAAGACACCAACCTGAATGGCCAAAGAGTATTGATTTGTACTTGCAAAATTGTTTCTTTTCAATAATTTGATCTTGATATTTTAGAAGATTTGCACCTTACAACCACAATATTTTTCTTTATAAAATATAAAATATAGAAAATATCAAACTTGACAGTATTATTTGTAATAATTAACTAATATAATTGTCAACTCTCAAAATGGTGAGCCTTTGGTGGATCGTCTCGGGGTTGTCATTCAGGGGTGGGGGGAAGGGGCTAATGAGAAACAGTAGACTCATGACATAGGAGGTGAACAATGAAAAGCAGCTGGCCAACAATCAACTGGAGAGCAGGCGGCAGCAGAAGAAAGAACTAGGCCCAACAGAAAGATTCTGGACTTTTCTGGAAGTACAATAGCCATGTGGGTGGGGCAGGTGCATGCAAGGGGCGGGGTTAAATAGGTGGGAAAGCAGCAACGCTTATAGTTGTCTTTGTTTTGGTTGCTATGTGCTGATGTTTCCAGGACTGCCAGAATTAAAAGCATTTAATCAAATGTTTTATTTCTGTTTCTTTGTTTTGGAGAATCAGAACAGTGACAATAATTATACACTATCATCAAGTATTAGTTGCTATGATGTATAGGAAAACTTTGGAATCATGAGGGCATTTCAAAGTTACATACAATTGCATTAAAATGTAGCAGTCTGCCCCATCATGAGTCAGCATTCACTTACTATCAGCAATAAAGTTTGTAGATATAGAAAGACAAAGTTGACTTGGTTAAACATCATATTTTATTGGAAATACATTTTTGGGAGCAATAAGATTAATAGGTATTGCAATTTTTCACAATTGAACCTAAAGAAGATAAATGTGTATTCTTGATTCGCTAACCAAATGCAGCTAGATAATTAAACCTTCTCCCAGTGGTGGGAAAAATGAAGCCCTCCAGATATGGTTGTATCACAATGCCCATCATTACGAAGATTGATTGCCCCGGATAGAATGAGATGATTTGGAGTTCAGCAACATGCATAGAGCTATAAAGTCCCCCATTTCTGATCTTTCTTACTGAAATTGACTTATGTATAAAAGTAATTTGAATTATTTTTCTCATTATTGCTTAACATTACCACTGTTTCTTTATTCTCTCCTTCTCCCTTATCTGTTAGGGGAAGGTTATTAGAGAAAATGAAAATCCCTCATTTGGGAGGCAGAATATCCTAATCCTAGTTTGCTAGTGAATATGCCAATATAATTAGAGAGATATAATGAAATACAGACTTGACTGTGTGGAAAATGCTTCAAAAAACAAAGGGAGAAGATTTTCTTCTCTACTGAAAATAAATATCTTTTGATATAAAAGCAATTAATGTCCAGTCTTTTTCCCCCCTCTTTTCTTGGGTTTCATCTCGGGGACATCATGTTTGGTCCAGGCACAGAGTCTATCTGCTTATTGTAGGAAAACTAAGTGCTATGTCTCTGACATCTTGCATGGTTTTGTGTTTGTATATACATGCCTATGTTGCTAATCTCACCATCATATGACCAGTTGACAGTCGTGAAACATTACTAGGAGAACTAGTTGTTCTTTCATTAAGATAACGCCCCTAGTTCAAAGACAGAAAAACCTCCAGATACCAGCAAGATTTATGAACAGAGGCTCATAATAATTTTCATATGAATTCCACAAATAGGTGAAGCAGAATCTTTTAAAATGTGAACCTGCAGAGAATAATTCAATAATGATTAGCCAATGTGAATTCTCTTAAAGCTGCAGTTATATAGAACCAACCATCAAGAACAGCAAGTGTAAGCTGGAAAGTAGTTGTAATCAGACCTTATACTTCAGAAAAATAAATTCTAAATAAGTTGAGTAGGTCAGTTTGCTGAAATAGGCAATTAATCATTTTGCTTTGCCTATTCTGCTTCAGAAAATCCTTTTGAAAGCTTGTATCTAACTTGCTCAAACATTTAAATAATTATCCTTCAGTTTCAGTATTGAAATATAGAGAGTGGTAATTTCATTTAACCACATTTTCATCAAATTAAGTTCTTCCTTAATTTGTTTTCAATCATTTAAATATCTGTTGCATGCAAGACCATTTCAGAGCAGACTTGTTATTCTGTGCGATATTCAGCATCTAGGTAAACAACAAAATCATCCTAGAACAGTGTTTTTCAAGATTGTCAACTTAAAGATATATTGAACTTCAATTTTATGCCGTTTGAGAAATGTTGTGCTTGAAGCCCACATCTTAAAGTTACCTATGGTTATAAAATCCTGTGTTAACTAATTGTCAGATTAAACAACTTGTATTGCAATATTCTATTAAGTTTAGTAGCACTTTCAGTAATTATATATAAAGTCAACCTATTTGTTTAAGATGATATTTGAATGGATCATTATTAAATGATTTTTATAAACAGATAAAATACATTTCAAAGTATCTTTTTTCAATCTACATTCAGCAAACCTATTGGTTGCTTGGGGTGCTTTAAAAGCATCTATTTTTAGTCGACTTATATGTTTAATAGAAAAAGGAAAAACTCTGAGCATGTAAAACTGGAAAACGTAACCCAAGCACTAACCCTAAGGAACTTTTAAAATACATTTACAAAACAACCTATACAGGAAGTATATAAAATTTTTATCTCTGCTAAATTGGAGTTAAATTCTTCCTATGCATTTTCTACAACTGCATAAAGCAAAGACATTAAGAGGAGGAGGAAATACTTATTAAATTACTGGCTTCTCATTTGAAATAGCAACCACATAATAATAACATATCTACTATTAAGAATGCTCAGGGGAAAATATATTATGATGTGATACATCAGAATATATTTGATGTGATACATCAGAATTTTTTAAAAAAAGAAGTATAAACTCTATAATATTGAATCAAAAGCTGCTGAGAACAAATTGTTTTCAAATAATACAGCTCTTTTGACACATGATAAAAATGTTTATCTAGCACATTCTGATCTCTTCAGAAAATATGATATACTATTAAATCTAAGAGGGGAAAAAAAAACCTCTTGTCCTGTTGTCTATCCTACTGAATAAGATACATTGATTCTTTTATTCCCAAATTGTAAAAGGTTTATAAGAAGGCTTTTATTGAATATTTTTTCTAACTTTCTTTAATTAGGTTTATATAACTATGATTCTTAAGGCTGATAAATATATTGATTATGCTATCACTCAATTTTCTTGTTTAAATATTAATGCCAAATTTTGGCAGTGACTCTGGCAAATAAACTACATTATTTTAAATTACATTTGGTGCAATATGTTTCCTAAAAGGGTGATATGCCACAGACCATACTGTACTACTCATTGATAATTTTACATACTTGACTTAAAAAAAGAAACTGTCAGAGGTATCTATGGAAAAAATGCAGTGAATTTTTTTGTAGTGTTGTTTGAAATGTGAATTTCCTTTTTTATTTATTGGATCAAAATGTGATACTACACTCCTTGGATTAGTGTTATTAAAAACATACGTATTTCCTTACCTATCACACTGTGTAAGAGAAGTAATTGAAAAAGCCCATAAACTTCTTAATCAAAAGACATTTTGAGCATAAAAAGAGTTGGAATTGTCATTTATACACGGATGATATGTCCTATTGAAAATTATAAAATTCTATACAAGATTAATATATATAGTAAAATAGTTGAGTAAGTTTTCAGGTTACTTTATTAGTTGAATTAAGTCTCATATGGAAAATTATCCCAAAGAGAAAAAAATAAACCTCAGATAAACATTGATGTAAATACTTTAAAATCCCAATGAGTTTATAAAGAAATATTGTAAAAATAAACATTATTCTAAAAGTTATATAGGTATTCAAAGTGTTTTCATGTTAATATTCTTAACATATTTCAAGTAGAATAATAATTTTTTTTTAAAAGTTGTTTAAGGAAAAGCAACCAGAAAAATCGCCTTTATCCTACTTACAATTATCATACAAGCTGCTTAGAGATGGCTGATATACAAGTTTAATAATAATAATAATAATAATAATAATAATAATAATAATAATAATAATAATAATAATATAACAATGAAGTTTCTAAGTTTAATGACATTCAGCTTTATTGACGGGCATGCATTTTGATTTCTCTATGAAATTCAAATGACCAAATCCAAAACCCATTACCACACAAATAGAAAGTCACTATGAGATTTCTTTGATATGACTGAAGTTCCACTGCATTTTAAATGTTAGAAGATATATTTGAAAGATGCTTGTATAGAAATATACTTTGATTCTTATCCATGTGATAAACTTAAAATTTGGGGTAATCCTGGCCAGCAAATCACAGGTGAATCTTACAGGGAAATTCATGGGATAATGGCATATCAATACTTCAGAATCAACAACTACGTTTTTAAAATTTTGGAAAATAAATCAAGATTATATAAAACTACAGAATGGTAGTAAAGGTGGCACATATCATAATCAATTTATCTGGGGTTGATTTCATTCCCTATCTAGGGTTAGCTTAAATTTCACCAACTTCTCAGCATTTTTGTCTGAAAGAGGAGTGTGATGCGCAAGTCTATAATTATCCAATACATTTGAGCTACATTTGAAACTATCATTTATTAAATTAAATAACACACCTTGAGTTACCATTTAGTAGCCCAATCTTAATCCTTGTGACTGCCAGAATAGTTAATAATAATGTAAGTAGACATGGAAATATGGGTGCAACTTAATCTAAAAAAAGTGCAGTCACAGAATAATAGTAATGATTGATTAACTAAATACATTATTATTTTTTAATGTAAATGTATTCTGCCTTTATAATTTTTACAAATAATTCAAAATAGCAAACATATCCAAAACAACTTTCTCCTCCTGTTTTCCCCACAAATACAATCCTGTGAAGTGAGTTGGATTAAAAGAAAGTGACTGACCCAAAGTCACCCAGGCAGCTTGGCTAAGATGGGACTAGAGCTCACAGATCTCCCTGTTTCTAGTCTGGTACCTTAACCACTGGACCAAACTGGCTCTAATTTTCACCCTGCTGCAGTCATGGTAAGGTTAAAATTTTAAACAGCTAAATCGATAAAATTCCTTGATTTGTACTAAAAAGATATTTTACTGTCTGTTGAATTTGTAGGACAGTCTAAAATTAGAAAAATCCAATGAAAGTATTTTCAAACATCAGGGCTCCAAGATAAATGAGTTGGCAAGGAGATTTCCTTGGCTGCTGATGGATTTTTCAAGTTCAACATCAGTACTTCAAAATCACACATTGCACTGTAGAAACAAAAACCAGCCTTCATCTCCTGAAACACTGGGAGAAAGGTATTTTCAGTCCCCCTTTACTTAAGAGAGATACAATTATTGCATTATGTTATATTTCCATGGATGGGGCTTTACGTGACTGTTATGACATGACATAATTTCTTTATTTATGTACAAGACATATACTGCATGGTATTTTCAGTTACTGTATTGACCAGGAAGAAACACTGCATGATTTGTTTTGTCCTTACTGGAACTCTTCGGATACAGGTAGTGAGAAATCTGGTTCGTAAGATGTGACTGCTAGGTCTTAGCCTTCTTTTTAGAGCAACTGAAATTCACAACATTTTGTCCACCAGTTTTCTTACACTCCATGTCATCATTCCTCCCCCTGTCTGAAAGCATTTGCATTTATACTGGTTTGTGAGTCAAACATCTTTTAGCTTATTTTGGTATGAAGAGAGTAGGATTCAATGTATATGTGGGATTCAATATGTGTGTGTGTGTGTGTGTGTGTGTATACACAAAGAGAGACAGAGTCAGAGAGAGAAAGAGAGGGAGAGGTGGGGGAGAGAGAAAACAAATGCATACCTCAGATAGCTAGGTGAAAAGATAGCATTTATTAACTGGGTTCTTGGAGTCTGGGGTTCAAATAGTACTTTCATTTAGTTGCAATTGATTCTGAATGAGCCAAATTTCATTAATAGTATTTAAATAGATGTTTAATAAATTACTTGGAGAAGTCAATACAGAAGAAGCAGTTGTCAAAGAATTGGCATCTGTACCTACTGCTACCAGTTGCGTTGAACGTTTCTTTCTTTTTTACAGAGAACATAAGGAGTAATTTCCCTTAGGAAGAAAGGCAACAGGACCATCTGTTCTGGCCTGGTGTCAATTGGATCTCCCTTAGCAGCCATTTCCATCATCGTTGGCCATTATGGGAAATATAAACACTTAGAGCTGGAGTCAGAATAGGTTTTCCCCCCCTTTCCTTCTCCTCCAAAGGGTTTTGCCTTTTGTGTTATAACTTCTAAAACCCAATACTTTCTACAGCCCAAAAGCAGGAATCATCTGGTATTTATTATGTAAACAGCAAATTTTTCCAGGAAATTTCAGGCTAAAAAGTAAGTTGTAAATATTTTAAAGAAATACACAAACCCTGCAGCCCAATGAATCCAGTTTGCAATAGTCTGATAGCAAAATCCTGCTTTTCAACATAGTACAGTATAAGCAATTTGTGGAAGATTGGATTTCATCTGTGGAGAAATCCACTTCACCAAAGGACCATCTATCTACATTACCTCTCCAAGCTAAAGTACAGCAGATAATAAACCCAGTAAATCATGCATCTTCTCTTCCAGAAATATTGTGCTCAGAATAAAGATTTTAATAAGACATGGAAGAGGTCATGGACTTTATGAAAAAACTTGGACAAATTGAAGAGAGGCATCTGCTTCCTCCTTTGGACAGATACATGGGACTTATTTTTAAAAGCAATGCCAGACACTGATGCCCTAGAAAGGAACCTTATCTTTCTGCTGCTCTTCTCAGCAATATTATCAAGTTTGGATTTTCTTGCAGAAACACAAGAATCTATTATTTGGTTAGGGCAAGCGTGGCAATTCATTCTGCAGTTGTATTTTACTAATCTAAAATGGTGTGTTTATGGAGATAGAGGGCTATTTAGTTCCAAGCTATCTAACTGGACAGCTTTTGAAGCAATCTTCTCAAACTTATGGCTCCATGTATCTTGGATTACAAGTCTCTTCATTCAATTGCCACATTGACTGATTGCTATGCAAACTGTAATTCAACTCATCAGGAAAATACCAAGTTGAGGAAAGCTGTTTAGAAGCACCGGGGTAATTCTTAGGGAGGGAATTTTCTTCAGTATGGATTCTATAACAGGTCAACATTGGTTCAAAAAGCATAAAGAGACTACTTTTCCAATGCTACAGTGATGCAGTACAGTAAAACCCTATCCATTATGACTCCATTTTTGTTTGGAATTTTTTTGAAAAAAAATGCTTACGTGTCAGATATTAGAATGCTTTCAACTCTAATTATAGGAAAGGAGAATGCCAATTGAGTGTCCTTGGTTCTTAGGGTTCAATGCTGAAACTATTTCACCTGCCAAGTTAAGAGGAAAAGATATGCGTTAGACTAGAATCCTTATCTTATCTTATAGGAGGCCATTTTACTCTTGGCATGCTGATTTATTGCACTAGAGAAAGCCATGTGCAGAGTTCTTCAATACCAAGATTCTACAGCCATACCGATTGTGGATTAGTGACCGATTGGGACTTCAAGCGCCTCTTTTGGAGATGAAGCTGTTCTGATCCAGACGGCGTCTCAATCCGATGCCCTCATCTGACCGAGGTTTTAGTATAGGTGGGTCTATTTTTTTTTTTTTTTTTTTAGCGTCTCGATCGCAAACCAGCACGACCCAGCCTTCTCTCGTCCCTCTGATCCTTCGATTTGAGGGTAGTCCCCACCGACGATTCGGTTCTGGCGAAGGCAAGGTCAACACTAGCCGAAAACAAGGTGCCCGTTCGCGCGCGGAAGGCAAAGGAAGAAAGGCGGTTAAGAATTGAACAGGCGGCCGGGGAAGCAAAGAGAGATTGTCGGCGTGCAGAGAGAAGCAGATAAAAGATTGGCTCCGTCCTCTGACCCCCCCTTACCCAGCAATTCCCTTTGGGAAAGCCCCAATCATCTTCCTCCTCCTCCATCGTAAAGGTTGGTTCAAACTGCTGTCTTCTTGCGCCCCCCACTGCTGGCCAGCAGCAGAGATCAAAAGACCCCACCCGGCGCGTTCCGGCGCCCGCGAAGATTCACTCCGAGGGCGATCAGATCTTGGCTCTTTGCAAATAGCTCGAGAAGGAAGGTGGCGCCGCTGTAGAAAGAAGGAAGCCGGCGACCCCTTACAGCTGAGAGTTTTGGATCCCTTCCCAGAAGGGAAAGAGGGAGGCACGCCGGTTTTTTGAGCATCACCATTGCTTCAAAGATGAAATCTCTTTAGGAAAAGGAATGTGAGGACGTTGGGTTGCTTGAACTCTTTCTGCCATTCTAGCGGTAGGGGGAAAAAAGAGAACGGGAGGAAGGAATGGTACCCAAAAGACTGCCTTCCCAGCACATGTTCATCCTAATTTTTAAAGTAATCCAATGTGTAGCTTCCTATGAAATATTGAATACTACTCGGAATTATGGAATATTACTGGACAGCCGAAGGGCTAGGTGTGAAGCCAAAACTGATTGGTGATGGTGGTAGTGATGATGACAATGATTAATTGTGGTTAAAAATAAAAGGACAGCATGTATGCATTAGTTATACCCTGACCTGATTTAATGTGTTAATGTGAACATTGGCAACACCTGCCTTCCAGATGGGTAGCTGTGTTAACCTGCTGCAGCTTCAACAACAAAGAGACTTCACAGGCTTAAAATATTTATGATTTCATAAGTGGCACGTGCAACAAGTCTCTGTTTTCTACATTCCTGTTGCTATTAAGTCAATGTTTTGGGAATGAAATGATGTGCTTCAGGATTCTTTTGTTAAGTACCAGAAACGTTTAGTTCCTGTCACCTTGAATAATTCTTTGCCAGATTTGTTTTGCTTTACTCCAGGACAGCTGAGACTTCAAAATATTCCAAATACTTGATGGATATATAGACCGGCTTTAAACTATATGCATTTACTAAGGGAAAACAGAAATGATAGGCCCAAATGGATTGCTACTTCCTTTATTTGTTATTACTACTTCTATTTTAGTGTATGTTATTTGAAGGAAAAAATAAGACCATTGGAAGGACCATTAATAGAAACTGGGACAAATGTTCTCTATTTCTAATAGATACAAGAGTAAGACATAGAGAAGGTTGAACATTTAGATGTTAAAATTATTGTTCTGTCTAATCCTGTTTATCAGTTGTGTCCACTAACCAGGAAAGTCATCACTATAGTTCTATGCACATTTTCAGCCAAGTTCTTCTCTCTTCACTTCAAATTTATTTTATAAAATGTGAGTGTTAACTGCTGAGTGTTACCTTGATACAAATCTTGAAACCATCATTGTAAATGCATCTTCTCAAGTTTACACATGTTTGCAACATAATCATATTAAACAAATTATTCCCACACTATTCAATAACAGGAATATTAACAGATGGCTTAATATCCTGAAATTAAGAATGCAAACAGAATAAATCTTCAGTTGCAATCAATGGAACTTAAAGTTGCTGATATATTCTACTAAAGTTGTTAGTAGATTCAACAATAATTTAAGACAAAATCTGTTGAATTTCAACTATAAATATTCTATATCCTATTCCAAGCATTAGGACTGAAACATGTGCAACAGAATATCAATAATATCAGCTTTCCTATTCATTTTTATTGTGCATTTGATGGAAATTCCCTTTTTATTATGTACATGTCTGTTTTACTTCTTCAAAATTCATGGTCATTTTTAAACATTTAGTGTTGCCAGTTAGGATAATTTATTAAAGAAAAAACTTGGAACATGCATTATTCTTTCTCTTTTAATAAGTGTTGGCTTAGAAAGAACATTTTAGGACATCAAAAGGGAATTAGGAGACCCACTCAAAAAGTTAGGAATTAGAAAAAGATTTTTCTACTTGCAATTAATGCAAGTAGCAGCAGTCACCACTCTTAAGAGAAATTCAGCTGAGATTGAAATCCCTGATTTTTCTTTTTTTTTTTTCCTGTCAAAAGAAACACTTGATCATTTATGACATTTTTAAGTGTTTTTTATTTTTCAAAATTATTCTAAGAAAGAATATATCACAAATATAATAATTCCTGAGCCAGGCATGTCAATAAATTCCCTAGCATACTTGGATTTAGCTTGGTGTTGAATACTCAAAATTTTCCCAGCTGAAATGATGGTTGAGTCTGTCAATGTGTTGGCCTTTTGCCATCATTTTCTTGTTGCACAGTTGAAAGATGTGAGCACTTCTGACAAATACCACCATTTGAAAGGATTCTTGTTTGGGAACAGGCTCATGGATCACCTTGGGACTTACATTAATCCTGCCATTCTGAATTGAGCAAAAATGGAATTATTGCTGTCAGAGAGGATGGAAGAAACATATCCAGAGTATTCAGAGCATGTCATAACTGAGAATCCCTGCTATTTAGTGGAAGGATTCTGGTTGGTATTTTGAGATCCTGTTTTATCATGCTATGGGATGATTATGTTGTCTAGCCCCTGGAGGACTCTTAAAGGTGAAGACTATTGCTTCAACTATGGTAACATGTAACCCTGGCTGAAGTGAAGATTGGGCTCCTTACTAGGGGCTTGATGACCTCCAACATGAAGAAAACAATACCAAATCAAAAAGAAGAAGAAGAAGAACTGCCCTTCCCCCCTCCAATCCTGCAAGGGCATATAATTATTTGGGATTGCAAAATCATGTATGTCAAGATCCACTCTTGTATTTGAAGCATGAAGCATGAAGTCTGTATCTCCTGCTTCTAACCTCAGAGCTGCTTTCAGTCAACCTGCTCTGGTTGTTGTATCCAAATGACACAAAAGGTGCCCATGGTTGCAGCTGGCAGCAGACCATTTCCACTGTTGCACTTTTTCCTGGCAGAACCATTGCAGCCCTGCCTGACTATATATTGTCCTGGATAAAGGAAAAACAGCACCTTTGCCTGATTGCTGCATTGACATTTGCGCCCTACAACTTGAGGTTAGTGATTGGTGAGGCATTAGAGCTTATCATTCAATCAATCAATCAATCAATCAATTTCTATAGCCACTCATCTCAGCAATGACTCTGGGTAGCTTACAATTCATAAAACACAATTAAAACTATAAAAATATTTTAAAACAATAAAGGCAGTAAAAAGACATCAAATTTAAATACAGCTGGTAACAGGATAACTTGGCCAATTAACAATGCAGCCAGGAAATAGCACATTCAATGCCTTGACACAGGAGCGTAGCCAGGTTTTCAAGGCTTTATGAAAGGCCAAAAGGGTCAGGGCCATTCTCACTTCTGAAGGGAAAGATGTTCCATTGAGCAAGGGCCACTGCAGGAAAATGCTCCATCTTCTGGTCACCACCAGCTGACAGTATTTGGCTGACAGAATCTGCAGCGTGCCCATTCTGCTGAATCTAAGTTGGGCAGATTAACGCTCTTACAAAAAGCCAATCCCCCAGATACCTCAGTCTCAAGCCATCCAAGAGCTTATAAAGTAACCCACCAATGCCTTGAATTGCACCCACCAATGCATGATAACCAATGCAGCTCACATAGAAGTGGGCCGTGTATCTGGCATCATTTACAGCCATGTGGAATGTGCATGCTATTACAAACATAGAAATGGATATATTAAAAGATGAAGAGCGGTCTTTATGAGATGAAGATGTCGGGAGCATGCTTTAGTATACGTAAGTGATAGCTAATGCTAATACACAAGTACCAACTTGTTTGACCTTAGAGCAAAATAAATTCCCAGCAGAGGCAAATTCTGTATCTTGTTACATTGTCTCTAGAGTTTTGCAGATTGAAGCCTTGACTAGTTGGCTCCCTGGAATTCTATAACATAGGATAATAATTAATTGCAATCTATAGTTAGTGATAATCACATAAGAATTGTGCACTTTTGTATTGCCTTTTACAATGGTTTCATAACCACATGGAATAGAAAGTCTGACTCAATCCGTCAGATAGTTTTTTCCCCAACCAATCTAAAAAATGGGGAACTGCATAACTTGTTTTTGCACGATGGCAGGAGATCTTCCCCATAGTTAAGAGTCTTTTAAGATAGGTTAATAGATCAAATTTCCTATGAACCAAGAACTATTTGTAATAATACAGGAAGTATCATTTAGAAGAACAATGCATCACTGAACAGAACTATATTCTTTTAATGGGCTCACAGAAGATAAATATCCTTTCTTGGATTGATGATACTGTAGGCATACAAATTTATATCAGATACATCTCCTGTCTATCACAATACATTCAAGAATATAGGCTTGTTTTGTGTCAAAAGTAGTAAGACTGCATTTCAATCTGAGGTGTGGGAATAAAGATACAGGTACCCTAGTACAAACCACAAGAAAACAAATAACAAGTGTTTCAGTGTGACTGGGGCATTATTGCATTAATTATTTCTCTGCCCCATTAAGATAACCTCCATCCAACTCTCTCAGCACTGCAGAGATTGGAAAATTCCATAGCTAAATTTTATTTTTGTTGTTAGTTGCAAAGTCATGTCCAACTCATCACAACCCATGGACAATGTTCCTCCAGGTCTTCCTGTCCTCTATCATCCTCTGGAGTCCATTTAAGCTCATGCCTACTGCTTCAGGGACTCCATCCAGCCACCTCTTTCTCTATCATCCCCTTCTTCTTCTTTTAACCTCAGTCGTTTCCATTGTTAGGCTCTTCTCCAGTGAGTCCTTCCTTCTCATTAGGTAGCCAAGGTATTTGAGTTTCATCTTCAAGATCCGGCCTTCTAAAGAGCAGTGAGGGTTGATCTACTCTAGGACTGACTGGTTTGATCGCCTTGAATTCCAAGGGACTTATAGGAGTCTTCTCCAGCACCATAGTGCAAGGGCCTCATTTCTTTGGTGCTTAGCCTTTCTTAATGGTCCAACTTTCACAGCCATACATTGCAACTGGGAAAACCATAGCCTTTACTATATGTGCTTTTTATTGGCAGGGTGATGTCTCCGCTTTTTAGTATGCTATCTGGATTTTCCATCGCTTTCCTTCTCAGGAGAAAGCGTATTTTAATTTCTTGGCTGTAGTCCCCATCTGCTGTGATCTTGGAACCCAGGAAAATAAAATCTGTCACTACCTCCATTTCTTCCCCATCTATTTGCCAGGAATTGAGAGGGCCGGATGCCATGATCTTAGTTTTCTTAATGTTGAGTTTCAAGACAACTAAAATTTATCTTTATCTGGCAGTATATAATCACTAACAGATCTAAAAAAAAATCATTTAAGAAATTGAGACTTATGATTTGCCTTTTTCCAGAAATTATCTGCAGTAATATCTCATTAGCCCCTATGCAAAAATATTGCATTGTTAGACTATTCACCACAACCACAGATTCACCTGTATAGCCAGGGAGGTTTTTGTGCTGTCAGTTCTGGGCAGTGAATTCTGTCACAGAGAGGCTTGACTTTTCAGCAACTCTTTCTCTCCACCTTTTTTTCTTGGAAGACTAACAAGTCTCTCCCTCTCCCAAATTTAATGGTAGGAGCTAGGTAGAAATAATTGCATGCTCATTTACATATGTTTTGAATATTACAGAGTTGATTTGGTCAATCTCTTTTTGATTCCCCCCCCCCCGCTCATTACTGGCATACACGTATTAGCTTACAGTGGTGCAAAGCAGAATATTATCTGGGTTAGCTTTAAACACAATTATAAAATCAGATTTCTTCATTTTCAAATACCTTGGACTATATCATCCCGAGCCATGCTGGAAATTTTAGTCAAATACCCTCAAAGGCAATAAATCGGCTTCCAGTTTTGCGTGGCTTCGGTGGCGGCAGGAATTCGCGACTCTCCGCAATTCCTGTTGTGCTCACTGCCAAGGTGCCCCTGATCTAAATAGGTCTGGGGGCTATGGCTGCGTTGTAGAGGCAGCCGAAGAGAGAGGGGATCCGGATAGAGGTTTGGGGGTTATTGCAAACCACCTCCTCAGCTGGGAATAACCCCTTTTTCCCAAGGTGGTGGAGCGGCGGTCAGTAATGGCCACCACAAAGAAGTCTGCAGCAGGGTAAGATTTGGGCTGGAGGAAGAGGGAAGAGCTGTGAAAGTTGCTTCTGACTGGGACAAAGCTAAGAGAGAGTGCCCTGGAACTTGGAAGGCTGCTAAGGATACATTGTTTCCAGAAAGAGTTACAAGCGGCAAACATTCTAAAAGGGGGAAAAAAAATTTTTTTCTTTTCACTCTCCTTCCTAACGTGACAGCGATGGAACCATAAGAGAAATCCGTAAACCTGTGTTGGAGGTAATTGAATGTTGAAGGAATAAGGATTTCTGAATATTTAAAGGGGAAAAAAAAGAATCTTTTTTGGCTGTGAGTGGGAAGGGAAAGGAAAAAAAATTGGAGCAACTTAAAAATAAGGAGAAGATTGCCTAAAACTCTAAAGAGTTAATTTTTTTTTTTTTTGAAACAAATTTTTATTAATTTTAAAGATAAAACAACACATCATTAACCATTAAATACATAAACACATAAAACCTCTTAACATTGTAAATCCTTACAAGTCAAACAAAACATTATTTTTATACAGCATAATTCCAATTTATCCCATCTCCATATGGACACACAAATATCTTTCAGCAAATTTCTCATTATTTCTCTTTACTCCTATTCAATTTCATTTCTCTTCCATATTTATCCATTTTATAGTCATCATATTCTTTTCTTTCTGGCTTGTTTAAATTATTCTCATCTAACATTCCTCCAAGGTTTTATTGATTCTTTTTTCCTTTTTTTTATAAAAAACAAATTTTGTTAGTTTTACCATAAACACAATACACAAACATACAAACACAAAACATAAACAAAACTAAAAGATCTTTTCTGAAGGTTGTCTGTTCCCGGGTTAAAACTCTTCACACAGACACAAATTCAAACATCATATTCAACCCATATCTCCTTCCATATCTTATTATCATTTTCTTTTTTATATATATATATAAAAACCATTTTTATCAGTTTTATAAAAACAATGCACAAAGAATCAAGGCATAGCAGCTTATAAATTCTTTTCTAAGAAAAAATAATAATAAAAGACCAATAAGGCATAACATTTCCAGATTATAATATCAATATTTCATATAATATTAACTTCATATCTTATCCCTACTTCTCCTTTCCATCCAAATTATTTATTAATTAAAATTTTATTGCCTTTTATCAATATACAAAATCCAAAAAAAAAAAGCATATATATCCTTCCATATCTTATTACCATTTTCAACAACATTCTTTGTCTGCTCTATTTCCAATTATCCATTCATCTTTTTTTTCTTTTACTATACTTCTCCTGTACACCAATTGGAGTAACATCTATAACTCATTACCCTAACTTAGAAATACTACATATAGCAATCTTTCTTGGGATTCTGTTTAAAAGATTCTAAAATTACATAATAAATTTTATATTCTAAATATACATATAAAAACACACTCTTATATACCCTCCAGAATCCCTCTTTTAATCTAAATTAAATTCACCCATTGTCTCTAAATAAACTTTTTTTCTTTAGGTCTTGCTTCCCCCCATTAAGGCTTCTCCTCCCCCCCTTTCTCTCTTGCTTATTCTTCTCCTTGCCCTTTCTACCCCTTTGCTTTTTCCCTTCGCTTTTCTTGCTCCTTTTCCTTTGCTTTCTAACCTTGCCTCCATCTTTTCGCTCATTTTTCTCTCTTTTGGTTGTTTTTATAATTCTTAAAATCCCCTTTTTCTTATCCTTTTTCTCCTCCTCTCCGGAAGGGACCCATTGTTCATCAAAGATGGCTTCTTCTTCCTCTTCTTCCTTGTCCCAGTCCTTCTGCTGCGTAATCAACTTTTCAACAGAACATAACGCCATTTCTAAGAATTGAAACAAAGCGCCCAAAGTATCTTCTTTTTTATATTTTTGATATTCAATCTCTAGTTCATCCACAAACAATGCCATCATAAAAAGGGAAACTTTTTCCAAAACAACCACAAGTATTTTTAATCAAAGACAATCAAAAGCAATTAAAAAAAAAAGTTCCAAAAGTTAATACTTTTCTTCCTTCTTCTCTTTCTCTTTCTGGATTAATTTTTAATCAAAGAGGTCCAATTACTATATATCTTCCTTTGGGATCCACAAAGACGTTCTAGACAATCTCCTCCTTTTTCAGCTTCTGCTCCAATTTTTTTTCTCCCTTCCCATTTGCAATGACAATTTTAAATAATCAGAAATCCATACCTCCAGCAAAGATTTTCCAATTTCTTAAATTTTTCAATGTCCAAAAATCCCTTTGTCTCTTAGCTTCAACTTTCAAAGCAATCCACTTTCAATGTCTAATATATCCAAATATTTCTGCTATTTCCGTGGGGTGGGAGAGTAAAAAAAAAAAAAAAGTTCCCTTTAACAGCTTCTCCGCCGCTTTTTGCTCTTCTTAGGGATACAATGTATCCTCCAGCAATTCAAGCAGCTCAATTCCAGGCAATTTAAAAGGTGTTACTTGACCCGGCTCAGACAGAAGTTTCACTCTTCACACTTCCTCCAGCACAGTTCTTACCCGGTTGCTGGCTTCTTCGTGGCGGCCATTGCTGACCGCCGCTCCACCGCCTTGGGAAAAAGGGGTTTTCCCGGAGAAGGGGGGGGGTCTGCGACACCCCCACCTCCCTATCCGACTCCCCTCTCTCTTCAGCTGTCCCTACAGGGCAGCCATATCCCCCTGACCCATCTGGATCGGGGGTACCTCGACGGCTAGCACAGCAGGAATCGCGAGCTGTCGCGAATTCCTGCTGCCCCGAAGCCACGCGAAACCGGAAGTCCTAAAGAGTTAATTTTAAAGAGTTACTAAACGTCAATAAGACTTCCAAAAGATATATTTTAAAGAGAACTTTGTGATCAAACTTTAATCCCAGAAAAAGAAAGTGAAAAAGGAGAAAGTATTTAAAAGAAACAGCTTGTTTGGACTGCTTGGTGACTTTGGAACTTCTGAGAATTATTTCTGATTAAAAGCACTTGGGTGGTTGTTTGGAAAAACTTTTTCTCTACACAATGGCATCACTTGTGGATGGACTAAAAATTATTTACCAAAAATATGAAAATGAAAAGCAAGAAGGGAAAGATGTCCTTGGCACTCTTTTTCAATTCTTAGAAATGGCGGTTTGTACTTATGTAAAGTTGAATGAGCAACAGGATGATTGGGACAAAGAAGAAGCCATCTTTGAAGAACAAGTGACTTTGGTTGGGGAAGAAAAAAAGAAAGAGAAAAAGAAGAAGAAGACTTTAAGACCTGGAAAAACAATCCAAAAAGAGAAGAATAAGGTGAAAAGGGGATACTATGCTAGAAAACAACAGAAAGGAGGAAAGCAGAATAAAAGGGGGGTGGAGAGACAAGGGGGTAAAGAGGACAAGGAGAAGAAGAAGCAAGGGAGAAAGGAAGGGATGAGAAGCCTTAATGGTGGGGAGCAAGATGCAAAGAAACAAAAGTTTTTAGAGATAATGGATAAATTTTATTGAAAAGGGGATTCTAGAAAGATACATAAGATTGTATTTCTATATCTGTACTTAGAAATAACCATAGAAGATTGGAAATAATATGCAATTTAAAATGTGATAAAATATATAGTATAATTTAGTGAAATCTTTGTTAAGAAAGGGGAATACTTTAATGAAACAATAATTTAAGATATGTGATGTGGGGGAGGGGGAAAATAATTTTGGAAAGTATAAGAAGTGTTCCCACAAAGGCATGATATTTAATTGAAATGGGTAAAATGTCTAGGATATAAATGATTGTTAATGTTAATGATTAGACCATGTTATACTAGTAAAACTATTTGCGAAATGAGAGATTTGAAGAAGAAGAAGAAGGGGGAACATGTAATGAAATAATGATCTATAATATGCGATTTTGGGGGGGAATAATTATGGAAAATAGGTGCTCCCATAGAAGTATGTGATTTAACTGAAAAAATGTGTTAAATGTTTAAGATATAAATGAATATTAATATTAATGAATTGATTTGTATTGTTTTGATAATATTGCATAATTTTAGAATGTACCAGACAGAATCCCAATGTAAGCTATGTATTCTATATTAAGTATTATAAATATAGGGGAAAGAGATAAAGGCGTCATACTCCAATTAGTGTACAGGAGAAGTTGGTTTTTTTTTCAAAGAAGAAAGATAAATGGATAGTTGGAAATAGAACAGACAAAGAATAATAAATATTATGATTTGAATTGAGAGGAGATAAGTAAAATAAAGTTGAGAAAATTTAAAAGAAAGGAGAAGTTATATAGAAAAATGAAAATGTTAATAAGATATGGAATGGTATGTAAAATGAATATGAATTTGAATTTGTATCTGTACCAAGAGTTTTAGCCCGGGACTAAGCAACTTTCAGAAAAGAGATTTTTTATGTTTTTATGTTTTGTATTTTTGTGTATCTATGTTTTGTATGTCTTTAAAAATTAATAAAATTTGCTTAAAAAAAAGGCAATAAATCCATTAAGGCTGACCACAGGTCCAATGTTCTGCCTCTATCCTTCAACTTCAGTAGTTTCTTCATCTCTCCGTATCCTCGCAATAGCCAACGATTCTGCTTGATTGCCGCCAACTGGGCAAAACCAAACGACGTTCTCTTTCTCCATCTGGCGAGCCAGACTGGGCCGCTAGTGGCAGACCATTGGTAACAGTATAATTCCCTATCCTCAGGTGAAGCGGCAGCCTCTCTCTCTCTCTCTCTCTCTTTTGGAAATCCCGTCTAGCTGATTTTCATTGCACTTGTCCCAGCTGCGCCTAGTTAGAAAAGCTTGCCCGCACAGAAAGTGGCTCACTTCTGCTGTTTCTCCGGTGGCGAGGCTTTAATCGTTACTCACGAGCGTCTGGAAAGAGGCCTTTTTGTGACGTTCAGCCGCAACTAAAGTTCCGATGAAACCCCATATATATCACAGGGACTCTGCGGTTCTCTCCGTGGATCGTGGCCTTTATCCAAAAAGCGATCTCCTTGAGACCCAAAGCCAGCACTTGCTCCGAACACCTTTCGTCAGAAAAAGTTGTTCCATCTTAGACGGTCTCCTACAGCTGAAGGAGCAACGTCAGAGCCCGGCCCAGAATACCAGAGCTGTTTCGTTCTTTTCCGCAAAAAAACTAAAGCCAGCCCTGCAGAAGATAACTGTTTCTACCAAAACTGCAGGGTCCTGTGACATTATCGTACAATAGAAGGAAAATACTTTACATGGTTCCAAAATGGGCTAAAGAAAAAGAAAAAATGAGATTTTTAAAGCAAAAGTAAATCATATTTTTTTTCTTTCCTTCAACCTTTGACAGATCCATCAGCTAAGATTTATTCCATTTATTTCTTGATTTCAGCAATTAGTTTTAATTCATCACTGAAATCTGGAAACCACAAGATTCATGTTTCTGGGGTGAAATTCAAAAGCCATGCAGTTGATTGTATGTTATACTATATTATATTATTATATAATATATTATACAATATATTACTGTATAGTCAGAGTTGGGCAGCATGTAAATATAAGTTATCATTTGGTATAAATTATCATTTGGTATAATAGTTAAGACATGAGGCTAGAAACAGGACTGGGAGTTCTAGTTCCACCTTAGGCACTAAGCCAGCTGGGTGACCTTGGTCTCTTTGCTCCCTTTCAGTTCTAAGAAGCAAACAAGGGCAAACCGCTTCCAAAAAAAAACCCATTGCCAAAAAAAACCCATTGCCAAAAAAAACCCATTGCCAAAACCCATTGCCAAAAAAAAGTCCCATTGCAGGGACTTGTTCTATTAGTTGCTAGGAATTAAAAACTGACTTAGAATTACACATACAATAAAAGTTATTGAAAATAAAGACTTGTTGCAAAAATATACAAGACTGATTGAACAGTCATTTTTATGTTGCTGGAAAAGTAATTTCATATACATGTAGTCATAATTTTAACTGTAATGTTAATTTTACAGGTTTTAACTGTAATGTTTGTCATGGATTCCAAGCATGTTAAATAAAGTGTCTTCCTTTTACTAGCATTGATCCTTCTTTCCAATAGTCCATGTCCTTCTTTGCCTTTTATAGGTAATTTTTACTTTTGGCAGTTTTGACACACTTATTCTTACATGTCTCAGAGTCTGAGTTTCAGAAAGCAACTTAAAAAAAAAACAGGCAGCATTAAATAAGCTACAAAAATAATAGTAAATTTAAATAAGAACTCCTTTTACTATGAGATTAATGAATGTTCAGTCTATTTGTATTTTTGTTATTTGTATTTTTGTTATTTGTATTTTTCCTTTACTTAACAGAAAGACTTTGGCCTCCCAAATAGCTCCCCTCAAATATAAAAGCAGTGGGCCAGAGAAGGAGATGATTGGGAATAGGGAAGTAGAGGAAGGCATGTGAAATCTTTGTCCAGACAACCTGTTCCTTGGTTTCTCCAATCCCCTGAAATCCAAACACATATATAAAATATTTGGATAAATCAATTCAATATTTTAGTTCTGGGCAGAAGGCTAGACATCCATTTTGAGTCATTGAATCAGTTGTAGACTTGCAATGGTAACCTCAGTATGGTGCATTCCAAGAAAGGTCCCTAGTTTCTTTTCCTTTTTGGAAAGAAAAGCAGAAACTTCATTCAGTCTTGCTGGACTGATCCCTTCCATCATTTTTTATAACCATTTCCAGTTTGTGTCAATCTTTTGCATGGAACCATCAAAAATGTTGTGGCACCCTGAATAACAACAGCTTGTTAACTCACCCACTGCTTTGTTTTTCTTTTGCCTTCTATTTGTATTTTATTCAAAAAAAGTTAAATACAAAACAAAATATTTTTAAAAAATAAGAAAAAAAAGAAAAAATACACAACAAATGTCCTTTAAAAAGATGCATTAAAAATAAAAAAGACTCAATACATATGTACATAATATTTTCACTCCAATTGAATACTAATTAATACATTATTACAATATTGGTTTCCATCCCTTGCAAAACTGGCCAAAATTTTCTTGAATACTAAACCTATTTACAAATTATTGACCTGCCATCTAAATACTATATTAACAATAAAGTAACTAACAAAAAAAAGTAATAATAAAAAGGCAAGGTTAAATTTTAAAATTCTGTTAATTGTTATTGTAGAAAATTTACCCCATCGTCTTACGTATCCCAAATCATCTCAAAGTGAAGAGTAATTTGTCCTGGATTAAATATCCCCATTTGTTTCTTAATACCATCTCTTATCAATTGTCTAATGAGATATAATAATTCAATCTCCACAATTGGCTTATCTTTTCAACATGGTCCAGATGAAAATGGTTTCAGATGAATTGTGACACATCCATTGCCCAATCTTCTACAGTCATCTTCGACATGGGGAAAACCATTTGTCACTTCTCTATTCAATCAGGATATTGCTAATGTAAAAGAGTGCAGGCTTGAATTTCAGAAAGGTGTGTGCAATCAACTCAATTAGTTCTAAGTCTATGCAATCCACATTTCTTTTCAACCTTTCACATCACATTCCTTTGGTAAATCTAATTTATCCAGAACTCATGCATCTGAATATTTTCTACAGCCATTACCATTTCATCAAACTTTTTTTTAAAAACCTTTCAACTAAGAATCATATGTTACCAAAAGGTCTTTTTCTAAATATCAGCCACTCTTGCTTGTTTCTGTGTAGATTAGCCAGGAAACAAAGAATGTTGAAACAAGGAGAAGCAGGGAAGGCATTTTCTGGATATTTCAATCCAAGATTAAAAGAGAAATTAAAAAAAAGAACTCAAATATTCTGCAAATTAAAAAATATAAAAATCATGTAGTGAGAGTCCAATATTAATGTAAATAAAATGAAAATTCTTTCACCATCCAAAAACACACCATATTTCCTTGTGGAGAAATGAAAGTTATCCAAAATAACAACATAAATCGAGGAAAAAGAGAGAAAAAGAACATCTATAGGGGGAGGAGAACAAAGTCCAGCAGTGGGTTAAACTAAATCAGCATTCAACTGGTTGATCAATTTTTAAACATAAAACGGATTGTAAAACAGAAGATTCAAAAAATGAACTTATAACCTAATCTTGCTTAAGAAAATGAACTGCTGAAAGGAAGGTAGATGCTCAATGACTTTCTGACCAGTCCCATGGGGAACAAAAATCTTTAATACTGCACTGCCCAGCTGGATCCATGGCTGTCTTGATCCATGGGTCATTCCGAAGTTCTCCCATCAAATCTAGCACTGCTATTGAACCAGCTTTGGCAATAAAATCAGCAGATCATTGGCAAGAAAAAAGAGTCTACTGTTTTGTTTTTCTGATGTTATATTATTTCACTATTATATTTATTTATCTTCCCAGACTTGACGTTAAAACTATACTTTTCAAATACTTACATTGCTTGGTGTGTGTGTCTGTGTGTCTGTGTGTTTAGTATCTTGCATCTATAACAAATGTTACATCTGGTCCTATAGCTGGTGGCTGTATACTTCTGCTCTGACTATTCATGGAGAGTAAACCCCAATGATTTCTTTCAGATGTCTTTCTAAAGAGATAAGTACAGTAAATGAAACACCAGTGTGCAATACTAAAAAAATGTATTCCGATGCTACACCTATGGAACTACTACCATCAAAGGAACTATGTGTTGCAACCATAGCTGATTAAGATGGCTTACTAGAAAATAAGAACCATGAAGTTCAATAGAAATTATAAAAGCTGTGGTATGAATCATATACCAGTTTAATATGAATAGAATTATTCTACATTATGCTTTATTGTCTATGGGAACATTTCTTTTTCCAGGAAGATCAAGCACCGGCCCTCCTCACATAAGTTCCACTTAGGATGTTTCCTGTTCCATGACATTATGACATTCTAACTCACATTTCACTATGCTAATGCAGGATGTGTGCATCTCTCCCTTCTCCTAAAACAAACAAATAGAAATGAAGAATCTCAAACCAGAGATTCCAAGAAAAAAAAACCTTGTAAACTGTTAAATATAAATGTAAGTTCATTTTTGTAAACTTGGGAAGTTTTACAAAAAATGAAGTTAAAAAAAAAAGAATATCCAAACCAGACAAATAAAAGCTGTCCAAGAAGCAGCATCAAAAAATCAATATGGAGGTCACAATGGTGTAATTAAAGCTCCATCCTTTTTATGTGCATTCAGATATAGATTTTATCTAACTGTCATGGCAAATCATTTAAAAGGGCAAAACAAAATTGACCCACAAGGCTGAGCATTCATCAAGCTACTGGAATTTGAGAAGGAGGAGGAGGAAAATAAAAAGGAGGAGGAGGAGGAGGAAATTATTGGCTGTGGGTACTATTCAAATTCCCATCAACCTTATCGACCCTCCTTCTTTACTTCTCTTTCTCCTCCCTGAATTCATTGATCCATTGTTTTGATCTTAGACTTGATAAATATGGAAAAGAAGAAGAAAGAATCTTGGTGGAGGACATGGCTGGTTGCCTGGGAGCATGACAGGAGCTCCCAGCTGTAGGAAAAGAAAATACACTAAAGTCTTGGGTGCTGGGGAAGCATTTTGTTTTATTTCATTGTATGCTAAGTATTCCTTATTTAAAGGCCACATATTCACTCTTATAACAATGGAGATTTTGGAAAACTAAGAGGCCTAAAAGAAAGAAAATACATTTTAGAAATAAATGTTGTTATAAACATGTACTGGACAACCCACAATATAATCATTCTGGACAATTGTATTTGCTTTAGGGAGATTGAAGCAGCTGTGTTAGCAAGAAATTTTGGAAGACCATGATGGTAGCCCTTAATGGATTCCTTTCAGCAAGAAGTCATGTGATCTCATTCACAATGACCAACGTCTCACCACTTGGTTATTTAGATAGGGTGTAGGACAAGCCTTGGAATGAGAAAAGAGAGGGGGGCGGGATGGGGGAGAGAGAGAATTAGCTACCAGGCTAATTATTAACTTCTCTGTGCAGACTAAGTAGTGGGTCCCATTCAGTCCCTGAAGAGCAATGTAGCTCTTCTCAAATTACTGTGTGTAATGTGAATGAGTTTTTAAACTTATTTGAAGATGTGAGTCGGCTAGGCACATATAATTCACAATGGCAAATACCAAACTGGCTTTTGAGGGATATGCTAAGATAAAGAATTAATCTGAAGTGTTTAAATTTAATTAAAATAATATTATTTCGGATAAATTTAGCAAGTGCTCCTTTTATCACCTTAAAAATTACAGTTCTGTCCCATAAACATTTCTGGTTTGGTGTGAAATTTGTGCTAATTCCAAAATAGCCTTTTCTGTTGGAGTCTATAATTATTTTTCAGTACTAGCAGAGGTAGTCCTCAACATATAACCACAATTGAATACAAAATTTCCCTTGCTAAGCAAGACAGTTGTTAAGTGAGTTTTTCCCAATTTACAACCTTTCTTTTCATTGTTGTTAAATGAATCATTTCAGTTGTTAAGTAAGAATCATGGTTGTTAAACTAATCTGTCTTCCCCATTGATTTTGCTTGCCAGAAGGTCAAAAAAGGTGATCATTTGGCATATGTATGTATGTATGTATGTATGTATAAATGTATGGTATTCAGCTTTGTTCAGGTATTTTCCCACATCATTATAATTGTGCTTTTAAAGTGGTAGCAACATTTTGGCAGAATCTCATCGGCCATCATTAGGCTTCTGGAAAGTGTTTGTCACTGTACAGAACACTATACATATACACAGAAGCCTGATGATGGCAGATGAGATTCTGCCGAAACGTTGCTACAACTTTAAAAGCACAACTATGTGTGTGTGTGTGTGTTTTCTTAAGTTTTCGCGGGTACTCACATGTATGGTATTCAGCTTTGTTCGGGGATTTTCCCACATCATTGTAGTTGTGCTTTTAAAGTTGTAGCAACGTTTCGGCAGAATCTCATCTGACATCATCAGGCTTCTGTGTATATGTATTGTGTTCTGTACAGTGACAAACGCTTTCCAGAAGCCTAATGATGGCCGATGAGATTCTGCCAAAATGTTGCTACCACTTTAAAAGCACAACTATAATGACGTGGGAAAATACCTGAACAAAGCTGAATACCATACATTTATACATACATACATACATACATATATACATACATACATACATACATACATACATACATACATACATACATACACACATACATATGCCAAATGATCACCTTTTTTGACCTTCTGGCAAGCAAAATCAATGGGGAAGACAGATTAGTTTAACAACCATGATACTTAACAACTGAAATGATTCATTTAACAACAATGAAAAGAAAGGTTGTAAATTGGGAAAAACTCACTTAACAACTGTCTTGCTTAGCAAGGGAAATTTTGTATTCAATTGTGGTTATATATTGAGGACTACCTCTGCTAGTACTGAAAAATAATTATAGACTCCAACAAAAAAGGCTATTTTGGAATTAGCACAAATTTCACACCAAACCAGAGATGTTTATGGGACAGAACTGTAATTTTTAAGGTGATAAAAGGAGCACTTGCTAAATGTATCCGAAATAATATTATTTTAATTAAATTTAAACACTTCAGATTAATTCTTTATCTTAGCATATCCCTCAAAGGCCAGTTTGGTATTTGCCATTGTGAATTATATGTGCCTAGCCGACTCACATCTTCAAATAAGTTTAAAAACTCATTCACATTACACACAGTAATTTGAGAAGAGCTACATTGCTCTTCAGGGACTGAATGGGACCCACTATTTAGTCTGCACAGAGAAGTTAATAATTAGCCTGGTAGCTAATTCTCTCTCTCCCCCATCCCGCCCCCCTCTCTTTTCTCATTCCAAGGCTCGTCCTACACCCTATCTAAATAACCAAGTGGTGAGACGTTGGTCATTGTGAATGAGATCACATGACTTCTTGCTGAAAGGAATCCATTTATTTATACAAAGCATATAAGTTTATCTTTATGGCAAGGTTCAATATAGTTTTAAATATATTGAGGTAGGGACTGTGCATTTAGGCACATATCTTAATAGCAACAGCATTTAGACTTATATCCTGCTTTACAGCTCTCTCAACTTGTCCCCAACTATCTGGGTCCTCATTTTACCCACCTTGGAAGGATGAAAGGCTGAGTTTATCTTGAGCCTGGTGAGATTTGAACTGCCAAATTACAGGCAACTGGCAGTCAGCAGAATCGCCTGCAGTACTGCACTCTAACCACTGCACCGCCATGGCTCTTAATACTTTAATATTTTAATATCTTAATATTCCTTTCTTCTGCTATTTTCACACAATAACAAGAATAATGTTTCTAAAGGCTGGGCAATATTATTTTATGTTGTTATGGTTTAATTAATTGTTTTAAAAACTTTATGGTAAATCTTATGTAGTCCAAATCACTGCTAGAGTTACTTAATTATTTTTCCTTGCTATATTTTTCCATTTTTGTATTAGTTTCATTTACATATTTTACTTCCCATATTCGTATTAAATACACATCTGTCTGATTCTGTAAAAATAATATATTAGCTTATCTATGACAGTACTTTGAAATATGTGTACTGATAAAACTCCTGTTAATTGCAAATGCCACACTGCATGGATCCATACATGTTCAGGTAGTCCTTGATTTACAACCACAAATTTTTGTTGCTGGGTAAGACAGTTGATAAGTGAGTTTTGCCCTATTTTTCAACCTTTCTTGCCATAGTTAAGTGAAATCAGTCCAGCTGTATGTGTGTTACACAGTTATACAGCAAATCTGGCTTCCCCATTGACTTTGCTTGGCAGGAGGTCGCAAAAGGGGATCACATGAACCCAGTACACTGCAACCGTCATAAATGTGAGCCAGTTGCAAAGCGGCTGAATTTTGATCACAAGACCAAGGGGATGCTTCATTGAACATTAGTGTGAAAAATGGTCACCCTCACAAGTCACTTTTTTAGGGTGGATGTAATTTTGAACAGTCACTGAACGAACAATTATAAGTAGATGATTATAAGTTATAATTATAATTATTAAATTATAAGTTTTAAGTAGATGACCTGTATTACATAAATATATTAAAGCATCCAAACTGATAGGAAGACTAGATGCAAATGAAGGCCATCACAGCTAAAGAACTGCAGCTGTGATCTCACATTTTTGTGTATATTTATTATTTAATATTCTGCCTTTATAATAATAACAGCAAGAGGTGCAATCTGAAAACAAGTGGAGCACCACTTGAACACCATTGAAAAAAATCACCACCAGTCAATTGTAAAAGACAGCTTTATTCAGAACAGTTTACCTGCAATGATACATTTAACATTACTAAACAACAACTGCCATCCCAGGAAAGACTGGATAGATGGATGCCAAATCCTATCTAAATATCTGGCTGGCTTTATGACGAACAGCAATAATTATAAAGAATAGTTTGCAAAGAGTGTTAAGCATATTTGATATATAAAATAGGGAAGACATACTGTAAGGAAAAGCCACCCTTTATTCACCCAGTTTAACTCTATAGGAGAGGATGTCAATTAATTCTCACAACATTTTGTCTAAATCCCAAATCTGTTATCTGTAAAAGAAATAAAGTAGCTGTACAATTTGGAAAGTTGTGGAAGTTTCTATCAAACCAAGAGTCCACATTATTAAAATCTACATTATTAAACTTTTGCTAAATGTAAAATCCCCATTAAGAAAACTATCTAAAAATTGTTCAACCTCTGTCTTCAATTATATGGACAGATGGAGAACCTACAAACATAGAGACTGTGTTCTATTAGTAATAACACAAGCAAATGTTAGTAACTTTTCCATTTTTGGTAATATAAATTCCAGCTGTTGAATTCAAATGTTTCTAATCCGCTTGCCTAATGAAAAGCTGTTGGCATTCAAAAATTTGCAATGCTTCTCAATGTTTCAGGAGCAGAAATAGGAAAATAGGAAATCTGTTCTATTAAGGAACTTCTTGTATTCAGGCTCGGGGTTTGAAAATTTTATAACCATTGCTTCTTGATACACATACATTTCCTACAAACAAAAAACCTGCCAGCAAATTCAACTATTGCAAAAACTTCTGGTGAGCTTTTTAACATCACATAGGGTGGGAACATGTGTCCATGAAAAAGGAAGCAAAGCCAGTTCATACCAACACTTTTGCAAATCTCTGCTATAGTAATAAACTCAGGGTACTTTTACCAGCTTGCCTCAGTTATATTATAGTAAAAATGTGCTTTGTTAGGTCCTGGGCTGTGTATAATTAATGTTATCAGCAAAATAGCTTATCTCCTTAAGCAGCATTTGCTTCTGCTTGTAATCAAACTTAAATACATATTAATGTTGAAAATAGGCAGGATGATCCGAAGCTATTTACATTATAATTCAGCAAAATCTCTTTTGTCAGAAAATCAAGATGAATCTAAAGTCAAACTAAGAAAATGTAAAATACTATTTCCTCTCTATTTTTTTAAATAATTCTGAATTCCCCCCCCCCCATAAACCCCTGTAAGTACCCTTTGCTATAAGCCCCATAATACCAGTTGTTATCTTTTATTGCTGGGATTTCATAGAAAATTTTTCCCAGTCACTTTACGAAGGCTAAAACTCTTTCTGGCTAAAACTAAGCCTTATGTGATAAAATATCTGCCTGGACACACACACAGTAGATTCATCCCAAACAGACTTAAGCTGAAAATGGACTTTCTGCTTAGTTCATAATAAGCAAAGTATAGCAGGAAGAAAGATATGTTTAGGCAGAAAAAGAATGATATGAAAAAAAAAAATCCTCAAGCCGGGAGTTAAATACTTCTGATATTCCAGCAAAGTTCTGTGTTGTTTCAACAGAGACACATAGCTTTCCATTCACACAGGGTGGCCCAATGGCCTCACCACCCTTTTAGGAAATTTTGTTAGGGTCCTCTTTCTTCCTGGCTCAAGGATCCCATGACTAATTCCCCATGCTGAAAGTACAGCACTTCTTGGCATATTTTTACATAATTTAAAAAAGGAAAAGTTGGGTAACAACAACTACACCTGTTGAAATTACTTCTATGTAAACTAGATTTTCTGACTCAGAGGTTTTAAAAGCACTATTTCAAAGTCTGTTATTTACATTTCAGAGATCACTCTCTTTTTAATGGTTTCCTCTTTAAAAAAAAACAAACAGTAATGTTATTGAAATAGTTTCTCACCATTCAGTGGAAAAAGAATTTTTTGTAATATCCATGACATCTTTGAAGGAAACAACATGACCTGATTTTTAATCCTGTGTGATATTTACATTCTTATTCTGAGACTGTGTATTCTATTTTTATTTCTTAATTTAATTATATTACAAAATAACAACATGGCTTTATCATGACAATAAACATTTTTCCCTCTAACAGTTATATATTTTCATATATTTTCTGTTCCACTTTTGTTGATTGATTTGTCAATTGTTTCTTCTTCAACCATTTGAGTTTCACCTTTAGAATTTGCAAAGATAAATTCAATAATAGACATCCATATTGACGGTATAACTTGACTGGGGAGCCTAGGCTGGGGAATGGAGTCGGGAAAAGCAATTCCTTTTCTTCCTCTCTATTTTGCTTCATCGTTTTATTACTGTGGTAAGAATTTGAAGTTCCTTTGAAGGGTTCCCTTCCTTTACTCCTACCAATGTTCTCATTCATTCAATCTATAAATATGGTCCAAATAAGACCATGAACTCCCTTTGGAAACTTCCCACAAAAGGAGCCTATTCTTTCATCTTATTTGCCACAGCTGTTTCCTTTTCCTTATAAATGGATGAATAATAAATAATAAATCCAGCATTGTCCCTCAGAACTTCACCTAAATCCAGTTTGCCTCTCAGTGATACTTTGAGATCTGGAGTTTTCAAACCCAGTTTAACTTTTGATATCTGCCAAGATCTGCTAGATGCTGCCCCCTACTGAGAGAGCCAGGAACAATTAAATACCTGCAAGAAGGAAGTAAGAAGGCCAATATTGGAACAGGGAGGCGGACTGCCAATGCAGTTGGGAGCATGAGGGGTTTATGGAGATTAAAGGACAGAATAAACCTATATTTGAGATATCTGTGTACAAATGATTGAACAGAGTAAGATGATTCTGTAGGAGCCTGCATGACTGTTCTTATGTGTGTCCCTACATGAATGTTCTTATATGAAGGTATGAGAATTGGGACAATAAGAATGAAGAGTGGGGGTAGAGAGAAGAAGGAAAGATACCAATGAAGGAAAATGCTTGTAGCTCTGGTTTGAAATCAGGGGTCCTTGGTGGTCTCCGAACTTGGTTGCTTTCATACAGATGTTTCACTACTTAGCTTGTGTAATGAAATATCTGCAAGAAAACAACCAAGCTGAAAGGCTACCAAAGACCCTTCAAAAAGAAAATAAATTGGGTTTGAGAAAATAATGTGCCAGTCACATCTACCCAACCCATTAGAGCGAGGAAGCAGGGAATTCTGCGGGTCCCATCCCTGAGGGAGATACACCAGGTGGGACCCAGAAGAAGGTCCTTCTCTGTGGTGGCTCCCTGGAACATCATTCCCCCAGAGATTAGATTGGCCCCAGGGGTGGGATTCAAATTTTTTAACATCCGGTTCTGTGGGCATGGCCTAGTTGGTGGTCATGGCTTGGTGGTCATGTGACTGGCTGGGCGTGGCCAACTCAATATCACTCACATCGAGGCACGCATCTCCTCACCAGGCCTCTCATGACTGTGTGGGGATGCTGCAACAGTCGCAAGTGTGAAAAACGATCATAAGTCACTTTTTTTCAGTGCCATTGTAACTTTGAATAGTCACTCCACACAAGCAAAGTATCAGCAAAGGAGGAAAAAAATCTCCAGAGAAGTTCCAGAGACAGGAAGTCTAGTCCTGCCAAGAATGTAATAAGAGTTAATGGAGAAGCAGTTTCTGTAAGCAACACCAGAATGTTTCCTTCCTGCCTTCCTTACAGGATTAGGCCAGTAATTTCTTCTAACAACCAGTTCTCTGAAGTGCTTAGAATGTTAACAACTGGTTCTAGCGAATAGGTGCGAACCTGTAGAATCCCACCCCTGAATGGCCTCCTCACTAATATTCTTCTGGAAGGCACTGAAGTCCTGGTCCTGACAGCGGGCCCGGGGAACCCAGAGTGGGATGGAGCCCATCAAAGGCTCATGTGATCTGCTATTGCTGGGGAGGAGGGTGGGAGTTGTGGGGGTGATTTTTTTTTTCAGAAATGTACTTTCTTAATTTATTTGATTCTTCTTGTTAGTTTTTATTGTATTTTTTGTTTTAAATATGGTTTTACAGTCTGTAATCTGCCTCATGGGCAAATAGGCGGGAATATAAATTCAATAAATAAATAAACAAAATAAATAATCCTGAGCTCATGTAGAGCTTGTTCTTTGCCTTTGAGTATATACAGAATGCCTACCTTTTCCTCTGCTTAGCTATGGATGCCCATTCGTGGGCCAGGTATATCTTGCTACAAAAGCAATGAATTACATACATCCATTTTCTCCCAACTATAGAGTCAACTATTTGCAACAGAAAGGAAGTGCTACAAGAAAAACAGTAAAGAATTACAAGTATGGTATAATGCAATAAAATTAAAAATATTCTTCTAGAAACAGAAATGTTGTCCTTTTATTGTTTCCTTTTCTAGCTGGTTTTCAGAAAGGCTGGCTTCCCTGCTGTAGGCAAGCCTGAATCAAATTGCAAGCACAGACAAGAGATTTACCAAAATAAGGAGGGGACGGTTTGTTCCATAATGAAGTTAAACATTAAGGAGAGGAAAAGGCTAATGGTGATGGGGACTCCAGTCTGTGAGGTCAGGTCTGTTTTGGCTGGGTTCTCCTGTTTTAAATTAGCACTGTTCTGAAAGGGAAGATAATCAGCATGGCCTTTTTGAGCACCTACAGTAAACGAGTCTCAACTGGAGAGCCTAAAAGCTTTTTCTTTGCATTACCCAAATTTATTACTTGGAAACTAAATATTTGTTCAAAGTACCTTTGGAGGTGTTCAAGTACACATGCAGCTCCCTCCGCTCCTCCCTTCTTCAGGGAGAGGGAGAGGAGGACAGAGCTTCTCAAAGCCTTTGATAAACACAAGGCATTTTCCACTAGCATCTTCTTCTGTGGTGAATGTTTATGACTACTGCAAGATCCTTTTTTTTCAAAGGCATTATAATACCTTTTTCACTTATAGAACTATATACTTTAGGAGACATGAACCTATTGTCCCTATTTTTCATTTGGGAAACAGTCTATATTGTCCTTTTCATTATTTTTTATCCTACCTTTCATCCCAGCATGAAGCAATGCCAGAGACGATCACCTGGATAACTGAATTGGATATCCAATGATGAGGCCACTGCTGTACCCCTATAGAAGTTTATATGATTACATGGATTGTGTGTTTATATTTATTTCTCTTCTGTCATGTTCTTGTCATAAGCATAATAATAATAATAATAATAATAATAATAATAATAATAATAATAATAATAATAATAATAATAATAATAGTCCCACAACTTAAAACACCATCTATGTTATCTGCCTTTTCCTTCCACTCAACAGCCTTATAGGGATAGGTTAAGATGGTGATTGGCCCAATGTATCTCAGCAAGAAACCTGTGGAAGGATGGTCTCCATTGCATCGCTATCTCTCTAGTTATGGTCCAATATGTTAATCACTTGGCAGAATTTTATTAGTGTGTGCACACATGTGCACATGTTTTAGTATGCATTCTGTGATTTGGTCAACATACTAGGCAATAATGGAGAGATGAATATTCAAATTATACCCATCCTTCTATCTGAGATGGAAGCACAGTTTGATGTCCCCAGGCCAGGGGTGGGATTCAAAATTTTTAACAACCAGTTCTGTGGGCATGGCTTAGGTGGTGGGTGTGGCTTGGTGGTCATGTGAGTGGGTGGACATGGCTTGGTGGTCATGTTATTGGCTGGGTGTGGCCAACTCAATATCACGCACATCGAGGCATGCATCTCCTCACCTGGCCTCTCATGACTGTGGGGATGCTGCAACAGTTGTAAGTGTGAAAAATGGTCATAAGTCACTTTTTTCAGTGCCATTGTAACTTTGAATGGTCACTCTACACAAGCAAAGTACCAGCAAAGGAGGGGAAAAAATTCCAGAGATTTTCCTGAGAGAGGAAGTCTAATCCTGCCAAGAATGTAATAAGGGTTAATAGAGAGGCAGTTTCTGTAAGCAACACCAGAATGTTTCCTTCCTGCCTTCCTTACAGGATTAGGCCAGTAATTTCTTCTAACAACAGGTTTTCCAAACCGCTTAGAATGTTAACAACCGGTTCTAGCGAATAGGTGCGACCTGGTAGAATCCACCCCTGCCCCAGGCTGAATATGACTGAAAGCCTTGGAAAAAAACCTAGAGAGAGAGCAGAAGCTGGAGCAAATTATAATTTTTAATTTATGAAAGAGGAAAATTTTATTAAATACATAATGGCATCATCTCAGAGCAATATTAATTATATTGAATGTTATTTTAAAATAAATACAATAAATGATACAATCTTAATAATACAGGGGTAGTGATAACTATTAATCTGGAAAAAAAAACCTGTGGGAAATCCATAGTATTGAGGGGAACCTAGATTCCATTATGTAGCAATACCTTGTACAATTTATTTATTTTTGCTCTACTGATCTTATGTTTTTCTTCTTACCTCCAAAACAGTTTTGAGACATGGCCAAAACTAAAAAGATTCAATGGTCTGAATATTTTTTAATTATCAGAAAGATTTTATTTGCACCTTGACCCAACTGAGGCTTAAAATGGCCCTAACTATGATCACTATTCCCTTTTTTCTTGGAGAAATTTTTTGGCATGAAACAGGCAGTGTACAAGTTAAATATATTATAATTGGTTGCAGTCAGTTAGGTGTTTATATTGAATTTGGCATTATTGTCATTTATCTGTGAGGTCCTTCCCAAAGGACTTGGGATAGGCAGTTTTGTTGTTTAATAATGTTGGGGGCATTGTTGTCATATGTGAGTGGTTCCAAGTAGAACTGCCTTTTGCAATTGATTGATGGTATTCAAGTGGTGCTCCAAATGTTTTGAATTTGCATCCAAGGTACCTCGTACTATTAGTACTATCTTTGCTTGCTTTTGCTACCATCATTCTACTTCTATTTCTAGGTTTTAATAGCTTGTTATTTTCCTCCTGATCTTTCTCTTTTATTACAATATCCAGTCTTCTTTATCTTTGTTATCAACAATAGTTACCTCTGAGATGTTGTACGGCAGATGCTAATTGGCTAAAATTCTAAAGCCCCAGAGCATTTTAGCTTCTTCATTTTCTAATACACTGTTTATATTGTGGTTCCACCAGTTCCTAATTGCAATCAGGTGGTGTTTCTTGCAGATCTTCCAAAACACCATTGTTGCTAATTTGTCATATTATTGTTTGTAGTCTCTGCTATCTTCTTGCAGCAGTTAACTAGGTAGTCTACTGCTTCTTCAATATATTATTATTTCTAAAATGGGGCAGGGGTGTATGGATGCCCAGATTCAGATAAATACTATTTATTTATCTATTTAATTATTATTACATTCCATCTTCTGGGAACTCATGGCCACATACATAGGTGAGAATACGGCCTTATTTTTCACCACCACCACAAGATTGCTGTGGGGTACATTGGGTTTGGAGAAATGATTGCCCAAGATTTGCAATATATTTCAGGTGGATATTAAATTAGCCATGACATAGCACTATTTGAATGTATCTTAAGCTCAACCTGATCAGAACAGAGTTGTTTCTGTTCCTGTGGAAATTCTTCTGTTCTAGCTAGAAGCACTAGTATGTCAAAGAGCACTGCCACATTGTAAAAGAAAAAAAAAGTAAATAAGGTTACCCTTCCAATCATAAAAAGTCCATAGGAAAAGGAAGAAACTTTACAATTATTGTGAATAAATGAGTTCATCATAATTGCTAGAGATGTTTTATGTTCTTGGCAGAAGGATTTTAGTACATTGAACCAACTACCCGATATGTGGATTTTGGCCCATTCTACCAGGTACACATGGGTGGAAATTTCATGATATCAGTGCTTGACTTGCTATATTTATTTTTCTAGGTGTAAAATACATACATACAACCTCTCAATGCAATTTTCATGCACATTGACAGTTTTCAGTGAAGTAGTGCAGCAAAGATTTTAATAAGAGCTTTATGCTTATATTTTATTTAACATTTTCATTTACTGATCCTTGTGGGTGCAAATTTTGTTTTCCACAGTTGCCCATCCATGTTATGTGTTAGAGTTTGTATCTTTCAATTTGTAGTAGCCTTTCTTAATACATATTATTGTTCTAATTACTTTATTACTCTAATGATTTATAGGATCATAAAATCATCCCTGTGTGGATATAACAGTAATGAAGACAGGTTTTACATTGCCATTGTATTGATGATGTAATAATTAAATCCCTTAAAGTATCTTCTGATTTTTTTTTTTAGAATAGAATTCTTTTATTGGCCAAGTGTGATTGGACACACAAGGATTTTTTCTTGGTGCAAATGCTTTCAGTGTACATAAAAGAAAAGATATATTTGTCAAGAGTCAAGAATCATAAGATACAACACTTAATGATAGTCATAGGGTACAGTAAACAATAAAATCATACTAGGAAACAGTCAATATAGATCGTAAGGATACAAGTGATAAAGTTAAAGTCATACAGTCATAAGTGGGAGGAGATGGGTGATAACGAATGATGAGAAGATTAATAGTAATAGTAGAGCACACTTTGTAAATAGTTGGTCAGTGTTGAGGGAATTATTTGTTTAGCAGAGTGATGGCATTTGGGGAAAAACTGTCCTTGTATCTAGTTGTTCTGGTGAGCAGTGCTCTATAGCATCGTTTTGAGGAAAAGAGTTGAAAAGTCTGTGTCCAGGATGTGAGGGGTCTATAAATATTTCACAGCCATCTTTTTGACTCGTGCAGTATACAGGTCCTCAATTGAAGGCAGGTGGGTAGCAATTGTTTTTCCTGCAGTCCTAATTATCCTCTGAAGTCTGTGTCTGTCCTGTTGGGTTGCAGAACCAAACCAGACAATTGCAGAGGTGCAGATGACAGGCTTAATCATTATTCTGTAGAACTGTATCAATTGTATCAAATTGAAGGAATAATCATGATTTTCTGAAGTTAAGCCTCCGCACGGGTTCTTTTCTAGAAATGCCAAAGGTTGACTTTTGAAGGAAGGAGGAAATCAACAAATCGCAGAAGAAAGATTCCTGGTACTTCCCAATGTTCTTGCACAGGCCAATCCTGTTTCTCACCTTATATTTATCTTAATTTTCTATCAATTCATCCTGCACTAGAATGAATCAGAAATCATAAAAAACTATTAATTTAAAGGAGTTGTCCTTTTCTTCATGTTTTCTTTCCAAATAATAATCTCAATTGCAAGAAAGCCCACAATTATTAGGAATTTGTTTTTTGTTTGTTACTCAAAAAATATATTTGAATGGTGAAAACTTCTCTGTTATTCCTGATGGAGCAGCTCTGGTAGGTTAAGATCTAGCCAAGTAATAGAAATTTAATAGTGTAAGTGAAGTTTTCTTGAAGATAGGATAGTGATTGGTCAGAAAAGAAGCTTCAGTTTCTTTCCAGTTGTTGAAGATGCAGTGTTAGAAAATATGAGTATAAATCCTGTTTGCAGAATATCTATTTGCCAAGTCCATCCCTCACAATTTTAATAGTCCAAACCAGAAATTAATGTGGTATGAATTTAATAATCGAAAATAAATCCAATTGTAGACTGACAGAATGAGTTTAAGACCAATTCACACTGCATGTTTAATCCATTACCAAATTAACTCATTTTGAGGTTTGGAAAATACATACCAGTTCTGTAGGTGTGGCTTGGTGGGCGTGGCAGGGGAAGGATACTGTAAAATCTCCAGTCAAAGGTGGTATTTGCCGGTTCTCCGAACAACTCAAAATTTCCACTACCGGTTCCCCAGAACTGGTCAGAACCAGCAGAATACCACCTCTGCATTGAACCATATGCTAACCAAAATTATAGAGCTGACCCATCTTGGTTCCTGCAAACAGCTCATTCAGCTCCTAGCATGAATTTAGTGGAAGTCATCCATTGATTGTGCAATGTTTTGCTTAAATGCATAGAGCTTACCTTGGAATTATACACCCTCTAGATCAGGGGTATCACACTTGATTTTATTGAGGGCCGCATCAGGGTTATGTTTGACCTTGGGGAGGGGCAGGGGGCATGGCTGGGGGGCAGTGGCCAGTTCAACATCACTCATGTTAGGGATGCCTGTGGCTGCCCGAAAGTGAAAATGGGCTACCGAACTCTGCTTTGGCTGCAACAGCCTTCTGCAATCTTCTGCCAGAGAAAATGGAGCTCACAAAGGCTTCACGCAGCCCTCACACACTCTATTTTCACTGGCAGAGGCACTGCAGGCGGAATCAGTGTCCTTCAATGTTTCCAGGGTGGCTCTGCAGGCAGCTCTAACCACCCCATGGGCTGGATCTGGCCTGCAGTCCTTGAGTTTGACACCCCTGCCCTAGATGGCCTGCTGATGGATTCTTCTAATTTCATAGATCAGTGCCTTTAAATTCTCTGAATGGAATGAACTCTTTTTGAAATGTTAACAGTCGTTTACTATATAATGATTTGAAGAGCAAGTAAAAAGAGGCTAACATACAGCAGAATATTTTGTTGGAATGAATCTGTATCTGTATCTGTGTGTGTGTATGTATGTATATGTGTGTGTGTGTGTGTGTGTGTGTGTGTGTATATATATATATATATATATATATATATATATATATATATATATATATATATATATTCTTAAGTTTTCACGAGTACTTACATGTATGGTATTCAGCTTTGGTCGGGTATTTTCCCACGTCATTATAGTTGTGCTTTTAAAGTTGTAGCAACGTTTCAGCAGAATCTCATCTGCCTTCATCAGGCTTCTGTATTGTGTTCGTCTGTGAGTCAGACTTTTACAGTTGTTTCAGTTTTAAATTTGGGGCTAGCCTACTGCTGTGCCAGAATGTTTTTTTCTTCATCCTGATTGATTGGGAATCTTGGTCTGTGTTTATTGGTCTTGGAGTTTGCTGTGTTCTGCTTGATTGGTGTTTATATATATATATGTATATGTATATGTATATGTATATGTATATGTATATGTATATGTATATGTATATGTATATGTATATGTATATGTATATGTATATGTATATGTATATGTATGGCATTCAGCTTAGTTCGGGTATTTTCCCACATCATAGTAGTTGTGCTTTTAAAGTTGTAGCTTAAAGTTGTAGCAACGTTTCAGCAGAATCTTATCTGCCATCATCAGGCTTCTATATAGTGTTCATCTGTGAGTCAGACTTTTACAGTGGTTTCAGATTTAAATTTGGGGCAGCCTATTGCTGTGCCAGAATGGTTTTTTCTTCATCCTGATTGGTTGGGAGTCTTGGTTTGTGTTTATTGGTCTTGGAGTTTGCTGTGTTCTGCTTGATTGGTGTTTCTAATATCTTCTGTCTGTTTTTTGGCTCTGATGATGGCAGGGTTTTCTCCCGTGTAAGATTGGAAATATCCAGGCAACGTTTCGATGAAGTCTCATTCATCATCTTCAGGCTTGGTCTTCAGCTCTGTGCTTCTCAGAGTGATGTGAGCTTGCAGCTGCTTCTTCCTTTTAACTGCTCCTGGGGGTGTGACTTGATTGGCTGGGGGCTTGGCTGTGTTCTGATTGGATGGGGGGGTGTTCTCATTGGTTGGGGGTTTGGCTGTGTTCTGATTGGTTGGGGGGTTGGCCAACCATGAGATTCTGCTGAAACGTTGCTACAACTTTAAAAGCACCACGTGGGAAAATACCCGAACAAAGCAGGACCTCCATCCATTGTGCACAATGGCCAGCATATTATTATTTTAATTGAAAAAAAAGAAATTACACTTTAAGGCTATCAACCTAGCCCATATTTATTAAGAAGCACTGAAGTTAGGAGAGCTTCATCCTAACCTATGTCAAGTTGAATTCTGGTGACCTTGTGTGCTTGTAGTTCTCTTTGCAACAATACGGAAGTAGCTTGTCATTGTCTTTTCTGGGATATTTTTTTCAAATTTCTAGTCTAACTTTTCTGGTATTTCCTGATAGTTTCCCTTCCAAGTACTGATCATGACCAATCCTCCCTAAATTAAATATAAACAGGATTGAGTTGTAAATTTCTCCTTTGACATCAGTTAGAAATGCAGCCAGTTCCTGAATATACAGTATTTATTTCAAGTCAACCTCAATGAATCCCCTAAGTCTTTACTTTTTAGAAATGAAGAGTTTAATTATCAATTAAATTAGAAATTTTAACTGAGTCTGTTGGTCAGAAATGTACAACTATGTTTTTTCTATTAAAACAAGCATAATAGAAACACATTTATATTCTTAATAGATGAAGTTAAAGGATCCAATTATGCAGGTTCCCGAGAAAAGCTATTTGTAACACTGCTTTCTCCCCAAAAGTTACCATGATGACAGGATAACAGGAGGAAGAAGGAAAATAATAAATCTAGTATAAAGTATTTCATTTTTCCTTCTAATTTATATATATATATTGTACACTGATTGATTTACTACCTTTCCAGAAAATAAATGTTTACTCTTGCAGCTTATTACTTACATAATGTCTTTTTCCACTATTTATTTCTCACTTTTTCTTATGAACATAGTGGAAGCAAAGATCATAGGTCTTATGTTATACTGGTTTAAATTCATTTATTTTACTATGAAATATTTGTACAAGAATGGACAGGAACTTTGGTCAATCCTTTGTTCCTTAAATTAGTGCATCTTGGTAAATTAGTGCAGGGATAAAATATTCCAATAGTTTTTGCATTTTGCTCCGTATTACAAACACATTTATATTTCCATATTCTGCAAAGAAACATTACTCTTACTTACATCAGCTCTCTCCAGCTGGCAACCTTCAGGCTTGCTGGAGTATAATCAGGATCATCCTATCATGGAATTTGTAGACTAGGACTACTCTTAATGTTTTACTTCCTAACTTGTACAGATGCAAAGTAAGTCCATAGAGTAGTGTGGGAGAAGGAGCTCTCCTATTAATGCACTGAATTAATGTACTTTACTTTGATCTTGTTCCTAACAAATCTCTTCACTTAGCAAAGTCTGAGCTGCTAATTGCCTAGGCATTAAACCCTAACTGTGCTTGGATCTTAACTGTGAGTGAATTTATGAAGTCTGATACAGAAGAGGTAAATATGGCCTCATAGTAAAAACCTAAACTAAAATCCAGCCTGGCTACTTCTGTTAAAGAGATGAGCATTCAATGAAAGAATTTTTTATTTATTTTTGCTTGAATGCTATTCACTTACAAACTGTGGATAATTTAACTTGCCACTTTTTGACAAGTAATTTTACAAAGTACACTGTCTTTAACATTATCTTACTACTTAAATTAACAAGAAATGTTTTTATCTGTAATACACTTTAAATAGCACCTTTATTATCCAAATTTAAATATGTGCCAAGATCCTTCTGACATACTATTGTAGACATCTATGACTTAGATCTAGATTTGTTCATAGTGTTGATTAGAGCCTACTGGAGAAAAAGCAGAAACAGAGTTTGATCATTATTATAAATGTAATAACAACACTAAACAAGGTCTGACATTCAGACTAAAAGATATGGTTATAATTCATTCATTCATTCATTCTTAAACCAAATAAGTAAAAACTTATTTAATTCTTATTTATTTCAATGGATTTACTGATTGTTTAAAATGAAGCATGGACTTAGGCCAATATTTCAACATGTGACTAATTGATTTAAATGTAGCTATGTAATCATAGATTTAGGATCTATGTTCTAATTTGTGTGGCAGGAATTTTCTCTATGTTTTGCTATTTTAAAAGTATATATTCCTTTTCAACGCTTTGAATAACATTGCTGACTCCCAAAGATGGCCATATGTACCTGTAAGTATATTGTATAGTATGTGACCTCCTTCTATGGTGGAACTAACACCAAAGTGAACTGAAAAGAAGCAGAGCCCTAAACTAAAGTACGGAAAACCTGGTTCAAATCATTCTTAGCTTTAAAACAAATAAAGGTTAAAAATGGAGACTACAAAGAATAAGAGAAACTGGGCCCACTCTTAAAAATAAATAGTTCAGCTTGACGGATATGATGGGTATATGTTACTGTAACTATAACAAGTGGGGCAGAATTTTTGAACCTTTAAGGGCAATAACAACAGGCAATTATTTAATATGTTGTCTTTTTTTAACCACTTGAAACCAAACTGTTGAATAGTTGCTTTTCTGTCAACTATCAAGGGTACAAAATTAATGACACAAATAGCATATATCTGCAATGCAAGTGCACACCACAACCATGAGCATAGGAGAATCAAAGAAGTCATTACTAACACGAAAGAAGGTGAATATATGTGTCCCAGGAAAATGTTGCAGGATCCAATCTGGATCAGTCATCGGGAAGGGATGTTTTGCCCTCTGAGCTTTTGGACTAATGCTGAAGCCCATCTTCAGGTAATCTCTCTCTAGCCCAAGACTCTCTCTCTCTCTCTCTCTCTCTCTAACCTAACTTCTCTCTAGCTAGAGAGAAGTTCCCTGAAGATAGGGTCTAGCATGAAATCTTCTGAAATCTCGGAAGACAAACCTCTCTTCCGGTGACAGACCCAGATTGGATCCTACATCATTACTAATAGCTCTGGGGAAAATTGTTGATCAGATTCCAAAATCAGAAGAGGCTGACAATAATGACATATTCTTTACTAACTTTAAATGTCTACTGCCGTGCAGGTCTCCCTTTACTTTGCTAGCAACTGAGAGCCAGTTTATTGAGTGGTTAAATAGCTGGACTATTATAGCTGTTAAATAGCTGGCAATCCATCTTCAGCTGTGGCAGCTCACTGGGAAACTTTGCTCCAATCTTCCTCTCTCTGCTTAGCCTACCAGATGATATTATAATTAGGAAAAATAGGAGGAGAGTGCAAGGTATACTACCTTGAATTCCTAAATGAAATGTGGGGGGAATTTATATCTAAAAATAAATAAACTGATTGAAATTACTTTGAAATTGAAAGCATGCAGAATAGAAGTTAGTGCTTTGCAGAGGATTTGGTAAAATTTATTTAAACAACTGTACTGATAGAAGATAAAACTACATTTTTACTTAGTCAGGATATTAGGCTACTTCTAGCACACTTCTAGATGGTCACTCTCATTCCCTCCCCCTCCTAAAACCAGGAGGAAGACAGCAGGAACTAGCAGGCTGCTTTCTCCATCATTTTGGAGACATTTTAGGGTGTCTGGTCTGGATTTGATCAGATCGAAAGACAATTACAGGCCTGGAATGCATTGCTTCCATATCTCTGTCTTTCCCCTGGAACCTTCCTATCTTATCGAGGGAGGATAGGACGGATAGTTCCCATTCTGAACACAAGAAGGCCACATTCCCCTGGGTAGGAAGTCAGTTGCACAGGCTTAGTGGGACTTACTTTTTAGGAGACCATCTGGCACTTCCCAGACTGCAGCCATTTCTGTGGCTACATGTATTTAGTAGCCTGCTCAATTCAAACTAAATACAGGCAAAAGATGGTGCAACTTTGACAGCTCCTGTATGTACCAATAACACCCAAGGGACTTACTCACTGCAAACATTGATCCTACCAATATCTCTGGAGCTAGGCTATCAAAAGGCTTTTCCTTGTCCTCTTTTTTAATCACCTTGAAAATAGAAAAACTTTCAAAGTAATAACATGGAATTTAGGAAGATTACAAAAGCTGCACATTAATTTCTCAAGAAGATTCTTTGGGGGGGGGGGAGCACAAATGTTTCAAGATTGCCAGAAAATTCTTGTCACCTGCTTTAATCAAAGCTAGGTTATGTTAATTTTGGATTTTTCCTTCCTTCCTTCCTTCCTTCCTTCCTTCCTTCCTTCCTTCCTTCCTTCCTTCCTTCCTTCCTTCCTTCCTTCCTTCCTTCCTTCTTTCTCTCTCTCTCTGTTGTTCTAGAATGAGAGTTCATACCTCTCTTTTTAAAGCAATAATTTTACAAACATTAACTGAAGGAGCATGAAGCAATGATAGCCTTCTGAATTTGATAGAAATCGTCTATTGATTGTGTATTAATAACAAACAAATAAATGATTTAGTGGTCTCTCTCGAGGTTTAAAGCAAACACGGCTTGAACTAATATTTCCATGAGACAAAAACTGGGTTCTAAAAGGACCCAGAACTTTTTGGCAAAAATCGCCTCCTTAATTTTTCTTCTACTGGTTTAGTCTCTTCTATTCTTCTACAAGGAAAACCCTTCTTACTCTGCACCGAGGAGCTTTTGGTCAAACTGGATCTCCGAAAGCCGCTCCCTTAGACGGAGCGAAAAACTCGGAGTTATGGAGATATACAAGATTACTACTAATTCCACTTAACAATGATCGCTGAGAAATGTTCATTTTAAAACGGAAGAATTAGGAGGAAAAAGATCGCTTGCGAATCTTTTCTATTTTGGAACAGAACTTGTCTTGCACATTCTTTTACATTATTTAACCTCATTGGAGTATGCTCGGTCGTTCGCTCGCTCTGTAGATAAAAGGATGAGATGCCGGATCCGATAAAATAAAATAAACTCCTTCGCCCGCTTGCTTTTTATATTCATATAATATAGAAGTTGCTGGTTAGAAATACGTGTGTGTCTGACAGAGACTGAGTTATACCATAGCTGAGTCTGATTGCAAGGCACACTTTCCTTAGAAGTAAGCCTTACAAACAACTGAAAGCGTTTTAGTTTCGGAGCAAAAAAATAAAATAAATAAAATAAAAGTGTAATGTGGAGTGATTCGACCGCTCACAAGGATAAAGTGAGAAATGTCATCTTTTTATTTAGCGCTGGCAATATCTTTGTTGGCTGACACGTTAATTTTCTTCTGGATTCATCGCATCGCACAAGGTAATGATCTTTCAAGAAATGAAATGTAATTTGGTGCTGAAGTGTTCTGTGTTTGTTTGTTTTTTAATTAATCTTTCCCCAGCCAGTGCCTGCATCTCTATGATTTCCATCCTTCGAAGGTGCTAGCTGTGGAAATTAAAACAATCCCCCGTTAGATCTCAAGTTCACTTACAGGAGAATTTCACTACAGTCACAATCCTGCCAAGCTACTTGAAGTCGTGTTCCAGTGATTTCAAGGCTTCTGATCCTCAAGGAACAGTCTTATAGGATTGCAGCTTCTGTTCTAGCCTGCTACGGAAGAATCAAAAAGCTCTGCGGGATCTGAGAGCTGGCCATTGTGTATAAGGCGAAATTTCAGCGCAGATACTCATATGTACAAGGACATAAACTTGTGTTTTGCTTATGAGGAAATGATATGCCACAATGTCTGTTTCCAGTATTACTCTAACACTTTTCTCACATAGAAAAATAGCAAAGATCGTCCCCATATCAAAGAAGAGTATCTAAAATTAAATCATGGTAGATCCTTGGTTATTATTAGGATTTTAAAATTATTGGTGGGATCAATAGATTGCAGAGTTAGGAGCTTGCACCAAATCCGCTGAATTCCACTAACACTTTGGAAAGAAACTTGCATAGGATGTCCCTGTCGTGTGTGTGTGTGTGTGTGTGTGTGTGTGTGTGTGTGTGTGTGTGTGTCCTTATATTTGGAAGAGAGAAATACCAGGCAGAGGCTTCCCCACCTATAGGAGTTGCAGTCCAACACAGGGGTAGACCACCAAGTTTGGGAAGGCTGGGTTGGATTCATTTATCCTTAGGCCTTCTAAACAGGATGTTTATTAAGATTCTTTAGCCTTAGATCTTTCCTCCAGATGCTTCCATGCCTTGTGCTCTCCCAACAAGAACAAACTTGTGAGGGACAAGAGCTGAGAAATATAGCAAGTCACCCCTAAAACCCCTTAGGTGAGTGAAGATTGGGTTTCCTTGGTCCGAGTTCAAAACTAATCCAAAGATATAAAAGGTATGCTGTGGGTGGGAAAATGAAGATAGTCTACCAGCATCTCTTAGACTATGGGAGGCGAAAGAGTTTGGGGGGTGGTTAGAAGTTTTAAGGCACAAAAGAATCTCTACAACCTTGGCAAGTCTTAAGATACCCAATTTACTCATTAAAGTTCCAGAACCTTTCCAAAGATGGCCTTTGTCCCACACTCTTTTGACATATAGTCATAACAAGTCTGTCCCTCCAGCAAAGGGACTAGAGGACTTCAAAATGCTCAGTTTTGCCCTGGTCCCGTACATAAATGTGTGTACAGAATATGTGAGTAATTGCATAAAATATGCCTTGTTGCTGTAACAAAAATTAAATATTTGAAACCTTGGTCACCTACACAGAAATTTGCTCAGCCCCTTAATCCCCTACTAATCCACTTTAGTTATGAACCTACCTCTCACTAAGCTTATAAACTGTTCGTCCAGCTAAAGACAGCAGCGTTTCCCCGCAGCAGCATTAGGTAGAGCTTCGGTTCACTGCCAGGTCCAAATTGGAGCACCTAATCTGGCTCAGAGTTGAACATAAAGTCCTTTCCTGCCTCATGAATTCTACTAAGCGGCGTGGGTACTCTAGCCTGTCAATCATTTCAGCTCCCTGCCTTCGGGGGGCGGGGGCGGGTGTCTTCTTATCCTCCTGAATCAAAAGCTGGGAAAGATGGCAGAAAGCAGAACTCCACCTAAGGAATTCGAATTAACCATCGGATGATAAGAATGAACGTGTTGAATTACTTTCCCATTGACCGACTCCAAAGTGATGGAGAAGTGGTTTCTGAAGGTGTAAAAACACGAACTAGTGCCAGCAGCCTTTCGTTCCTGACTTAATTCTTGCCAGATCTCCCCCACTACCCCCAATGCGCGTTTCTCAAATGGCTAGTCTTCTCAAACATTTAAATTACAAACGACAGATTGATGGGACTCCCGCAGGTCACAGCGTTTCATTTTATCGAGAGCAGAGGAAAAAAGACATCACAGTTCTCTTTCGCCCGGTTTGACGCTAAGTTAAATAGGGATTGAAACCACCGTTATTTTAACCAGGTCGTTATTTCTATCGCTGACCCTCTCCCCTGCCTTTAAAAATGGCACTCAAAAGGAGGAGGCAGTGGCATAAGAGCCCAGCAGAACTATAAGGAATATGCGTCGCTTAAGTATCCTTTGGTTTCTGATTGGTAGGGATTTTTTAATTGACTTTAAGTAATTACTTACTTACCCTCCATTGCATTTATTTTAATTAAAAAACATTTTTTTAATTTTTAAATCTTTAACAAAAGGAAATATAAATATTTTATTTTTAAATGAATTATCAATTATATTCTAATCTATTTGCTGAATTCTGTGATATGAAGGAAGTATAAGGCTAAATGCTTCGGAATCTTTCTTTTTCTAACTATATACAGAATTCTCAAGATATGCTACAAATAGTAGCATTAATAATAATATTATATTTTTGTAAGAGGAAATTTCCAACTGTTAAAACCTAGTGATATCAATAAAGCACCCGGAACATTCTTTTCAAATTCTCCTTTCCAATCAAAGGAATTTAGCTACGCGTAGAAACCGAAGTTTTCAACTTACTTTAGAAAAAAAAACGGTACAAAGGCAGAATGGGTCTTACTCTGAATTTAATTGAAAAAGAACTGTGTAATATATTTTACTTTTCTTGTTCTCCAGCCAGAGTTATAATAACAAAACCTTACTTTCTACTGCAAAAAATGTTTTTCTAGATCAAGAGAAAACATGATAGTATTTACAGGATAAAGTAAAGTAAAATAAAGTCCCCTTTGCTTTTAAAATCACACAGTACTCATTCTCCAGCGCCTCCTGTACCAGTAAAAAAAAGTAACTTCTGTAAAGTCAATATGAAGCATTTAAGAGCTGCCTTTAGTCCCGTTTTGCTTCGCTGCCTCTATTAGCTAGTTTTCTTAAGAAAATGGATGTTAATTCCATATCTCCACACGTCCTCTTGCTTAGGTTCCCTAGGAACCTAAAAATGTAAGAAAATAATTTGCAAGTAAGTAAGAAGCTCTTTGTCTATTATAACCAATACCTACCCAAATCTAAAAATCTCAAAACAAATTCCATAGCCATTGCACACAGGGTACAAATATGTGGATATATAATATATATAAAATATATAAAACAAACACTATGTTGAAAAGAAACAAATTTAGGTTTAATCTTGGGGAGAACAATATCAAGAGAGAGATATGCGGTTTTTATCAAATGATACACAACACAATTTACATTATGTAAATTGCATGGCATTGCAATTCTATGCTCACATACCAGGAAATAGCCCCACTGAATAATTCATAGTGAATTTTTTAAACAAATCACTATCAGTTACCATAATATGTTGCAAGCAGGCTTAAAAATGTTGCTGCAGTCTTTCTAGAGTCTCAACATCTTTTCTATATCATGGCAACCAAAACTGGTTACAACTTGTTACAAAGGAAGGCTTGATATTTAAATATACCGGACCATGGCCTCGATTGTGATATGTAAAGAACCACTCAGAGAATATGAACATAAAAATATTACTTTTTACTTTTTAAAAGTAATCTAAAATTGTTTAATGTGATGTTATTCAGCTGAACGTAATGTTCTTGATGTCATTAATTATACACCATAGAAAGTGATATTCATGTTTTCTTCTAGGTCCTCACTTGAATCATTTTATTAGAAAGGGCCTGTGTGCCAGGATGTTAACTACTTGCCAGAGTCCATTCTTTTCTTTATAAAGGAGGCTAAAGGTGTCTATGCAGCTTGTAAAGCTTTTTCATGTATCTTAAGTGTCATACATTTATATATTTAATTAGAAATAACTTTCTTCCTATAAACTCTTTTCCTTTTAAGGAGGTTAAAGTAGACATGGTACATTGAATAAAATATGCCTGGCAAGCTTATGGTTGCACCTTTAAGGTAATTGTGAAAGCAAGTTGATCTTTGAACCAATATTGTACTAAAGTAGAACTTCCAAAGTAAACTCATTTATCACCAGGGCGTCCTTGACCAGCTGTTTGAAGTGTGATGCATCCTGTGAAGTCAGCTTGCCCATGTCATTTTCAGACAGTCACAATGTAATCATACAAATAAAAGTATATTCCAGTTGTGTAAGAAATCACCACTACCATCCCCTTTGCCTCCTCTTCCCTCCTTCCCCCTCCCAAAAGAAGAGAGAGAGATGACAAGAGAAACTATTTCCATTGTTTGCTTGAGAAAGCAAAAATCCTGTTTGGGGGGGGGGGAGTGGCATACTCTGTGTTTGTGCATGCACACACGCACGCACGCGCACGCACACACACACACACACACACACGGGCATATTACTATTCTACAAAGGCATATTTCATTGCCAGATCAACATATTTTATTCGCCTTTGAAATTGAGAGAGGCCACTACAGTAAACAGTATCACTAACTGGGAAGACATCTAGCGGTAACATCCTGGAACTGCAGCTCCAAGAAGCTGAAGATGATGGGCGGGGGGGGGGCGGAATTAAGGGTTCTTTGCCTCTCTCCTTTATCTACCTCCAACTGATTTCCTGATTTCCCTTTCATTCCATGCATTTATTGGCAAGAGCATGTCCATCCCATTCCAGGAAGTCTTTGTCTTTTGACAAAGTTCTCTGTCACCCTGATTCCACAATGAGTTAAGACCAGGGTAAACTTTATCCACCCCTCCTCTTTTCCCATCTGAACTGCCAGCCGAGCACAGTATTCTTACCAGCACCATACCAACACCCAGCCATTCTCTGATTGTACTGAACTTTTAGCAGACCAGAGCAAACACTACCTAAGAAAACAACTCCTGTTTTTGAGCAGGAAGATCTGAATGCCAAAGGAAAATATTTCAGCAAAATGCATATAGAAGAGGAAGAAGAAACCCTAAAGGCTGAGTGAATTCTGATTCTTGAATTTTTATATGCCTTTATTTACGTCATACTGTGTGCTTCATAACACAGCACACAGCACAACATAAACACAACACAGCACAGCACAGCATAACATATGTATTTTATTATGATCCTAGACCAACATAAGAAGGGTGGAGTGCAGTAATTAAAAGCATAGAGCAGGGGGATAGATCAGGGATTTCAGGGACCACTAAATTCATAATTTTAAATCCTGGGGACCACTAATATGAATTTTGACTGATGGTGGCTTGCTGATGTTGGTGGGAGAGAGAGAGAGAGATCTGATTTAACCTCTCTCTCTCCCTCCCCCCCCTTTCTCTGTCTCTCTCTCTCTCTCACACACACACACACACACAGAGGCAGGGGTTGGATTCAAATTTCTTAACAACCAGTTCCGTGGACATGGTCTAATTTGTGGATGTGGCTTGGTGGTCATGTGACTGGCTGGGCATGGCTTGTATGTAAATATTATAAATATTTATGTAAATATTGAATTTTTTATTAAAAAAGAGCAACTTTTAGCCAAAATCAGGCAAATCAGGCAAGCAGATTGAGTTGCTCACAGAATCACAGATTCATTCATTCACTGAGTCTATCACATAAAATTTGCTTATAAGCAAACTCATAAAATTCGCTTATAAGCAAACTCACAAAATTAACTCACAACATACTATGTATGTAAATATTGAATTTTTTATTAAAAAAAGAGCAACTTTTACCCAAAATCAGGCAAAACAGGCAGGCAGATTGAGTTGTTCACAGAATCACAGATTCTGATTCTATGATTCTGACATCAGCTACCTGCACTGAATAATAGAAGCTTCAGTCCTAAGGAAGGTTCGGCTCTGTTTAAAAGCAGAACTGAAGATCTAAAGATTAGGTAGAAAGCAAGAAATCCAAGGTTTCCTGCTCTCTAGCTAATCTAAATCTCCTGGCACAATAGAACAGCTGATGGCCAGGGAAGAAGGAAAAATAGCAACTTAGCGGGCAAGTTTGCCAGGTAAGGAGTGGGCAGAGAGGGTTCCAGGGGGCCATGTGGGCAGCGCAGCCTTGTGTTCCTGTGCAGCTTGGATTAAATGCTTTGGGGGGTGACATTTCTCTGCGGACCACCAAAATTTTCTCACGGACCACCAGTGGGCCACAGCCCACCAGTTGGCGACCACTGGCATAGAGGATACATCTCTCTAGAAATAAAAATATAGAAAAATTGTGAAAAGCTAGAAAATATTAATATATATATATATTAAAACAGAATTTATATATAAAAACCCAAGAAACTAAAAGAAAAAAGTAGGACCATTATGTAGATGGAGAAGTTTTGATTTTCTTTTGCTTAATTATGTCTGATTCTGGGAGAAAGCCTATAAATTTCTTGGCAAGGATTTTCAGAAGTGGTTTGCCATTGCCCCCTTCCCAGGGCTGAGAGATATTGTCTGGCCCAAGATTACCTAGCTGGCTTTGTGCTAAAATGGGACTGCAGCTCCTTGTCCTCTGGTGTCTAGCTTGACACCTTAACCACACCAAGCAGTGTATCAGGGGGCCACAAAAGCTTAATAGGTGGAAGACTACATAAATTACAGAACACTTCAATGTGGCAAATAGGTACTCATTAATCTAGTTTATGTTAACCATCCTATAGTATACAATCTAATATAGTTATGTTTATTATGTACACAGAAATCATAATATATCCTGCCTCCCAAAGATATAATTGCAGTTTGTTTGCTGTTATTTATATTTATAATCTGTTGTTATGGTTTATTTAATTATTTATTCATAGTAAATACAAAAGAAGGATTATCACAGACATATACTTTAAAACAATGTATACATTCTGAGATGGAAAAATGAGTAGGATTATTCTGATAAGCAGGTCATCCATGGATGATAATTAAACTATGAAGTAATCTCAGGACTGTAACAGATCAAATGATAAGATTTGAAAGGTGCATATGTCTGAAGGTCAAAATGTGGTGTGTTTTCTTTCTTTCTTTTTCATTGTGCAAAGAATCTTGGATCTAAGAAAGGAATGGGATATAGACCCAAACTTCTTTGTAACCTCATTTTGGTTTTGATTACTAACAAAGCATCAGAAATTATCTCAAAGTATATTGATCAAGAAGTGCCTTTGTTTTAATCTCCAGCAAGTATGGTCAGGCTACCATCACAACAATGTATGGTGGGGATTGGAGGAAAACTTGATTGAGTAATTTAATTGAATTAACATTTTCACATTTAATAAAAAAGAATCTCCTAATTAGTTGGCAAAAATGTATGGAGAGAGAGAGGGAGAGAGGGGGAGAGAGGGAGAATATCACAAAGATCTCCAAATAGTGTTTGGGAAATCCAGCCTTAGTTATTGATCTGTTTCAATATTTATGGTAAGGATTACTGAAATAAAAAATGTCAAAAAGATTTGCAAAGTGGAAAATAAAAGTGAAGATGGAATGTGATGAGTTGACAAGAAAAAGAAATAATTGATTAAAAAAAAAAAGAACTGTGTTATCAGCTTTAAAATTGCACTGTCAAGATTTATCTGACAATATCTTGCCAGAAGTGAATCTGTCCATTAGGGTACAGTGATTTAGGGAGGACCTGTAGAGAATTCCCTATCTTGTAAGAAGCATTTTTGGGTGAACGAGGGGACAGACCTTCTCAATAGTAGCCTCCATGTTCCAGAAAATCCATTCTACCTTTGTATGATTTGATTGCTTATTGTACCTTATGACTATCATTAAGTGATGATTCTTAACTCTTGACGAATATATCTTTTCTTTTATGTACACTGAAAGCATTTGCACCAAGATAAATTCCTTGTGTGCCCAATCACACTTGGCCAATAAAGAATTCTATTCTGTTCTGTTCTATTCTCATTCCATTCCCTATTCTATTCTATTCTATTCTATTCTATTCTAAGGGCAGACCCAACATTTCCAGCATTTAATAAATAACTGAAATTTATGTTGTTTCAAGATCTCTGTCTTGGGTCAATTCCTAGAGGCCCACATAGATACATTTTCCCCATAACAATCTCTCCCTAATATGGATCTTTCAGATCTTCCAACAGTGCACCCATCACCACTGTAATTGAGTCCATCCATCTTGGAGGCATCTTAGCTATTTTTTTTTTTGAAAAAGTTTTTATTAATTTTCTACAAACAAACAAGACAAACAAAACATAAAAACATCAAATCTTATATGTACATCCAGTGTGTCAGTTGGTTCATCATTTTTGTGCATTCATTCTGTAGTCTCAATTACAATTATGTTACATAACAACTCATATTGTCAATCCAAAATTATATATCCTAATATCACTAAAAAAAGAAATTTTTGACTATATTTTTAATCATTTTTGCTTAATGAGCTAACAATACTTTAAACCAGTTTACTCTATAACAAATCATCTAATCATATCAAATCAATCCTAAAAAATCCTTTATAAATATAATAGCAAATAGCAAAATAATGACAAAATAAAGATAATCCTTACTCTCTAGCATTCTAAATATTCTATTATCGTATTTTATCATCTAGCCATTTATAAAAATCTTAGCTATTTTAATGCTGTTCTCTCTTTGTTATTTGGCTTGGCAGGTTTTGAGTTTATATTCTTATTGTTATAATTGCTGTTGCCAAACTGGTATACACTAGCTAAAGTCCTTTGTTCATGGGATTGGGGTTATAGATAACATTAATTATTATGATTAAATAAACAATTATGTCCCTGGCTAAATTTTATTTGCCAGCAAAGCCAGCAAACTAAGAAAGAAATGTTTCTTTGGCTTTTATATTTGATAATTGGAAACTGTAGCCTTACAAATGTGGTTCCATTGCAAATGTTTCATTCTTTTCCATTTGCCTGCTCTTTGGGTATATTGGAAACTAAAGTTTAGGAACAAGTTGAAAATCATGGCCTCTTTCCTGACTTTTCTAATGACTTATCTCTGAAGAACAAAGTGGTTTACTTCAAACTCAAAATGTATAAGGTTGTGTTATAATCAAATTATCAGCTATGCATGTTTAAGAAAATTGTGTTGTTTACAGTAAGAACTTGCAGTTTTCTAATTGCTTTGTTTAATGACTCATATGAAAGCAGAAATGCTGAAACCTCAGTGAAAGAACTGACGGTAGTTGATGCTTTCTGAGCTTGATTGTTTTCTTGCAGACATTTCATTACCCAAACTAGTGCAAAGTAGTGCATCTATAATGTTGCCTAGTTTGAGAAATGAAGCATTTGCAAGAAGATAACCAAGCTCAGAGAGCATCAAGAATTCATCATTCCAACCCTGAGCTATATATGTTCTCTTTATTGGAACTGACTAATTTTGAACTATGGCCATTTTGTCAAAAAACAGCACCCTATATATCCAGTCCTTTTATGAAACAGCCTTTGATATGATTGGGAAATGGGAATGCTGGTGTCCTGAAGTTACCATCTTTCAGGCATTGGCAAATATTCATTTTATTGCATTAATATAGTTTTCCATCCAATATGTTTTCTTGCTCTAATACTCTAAGGAAGGGTTTGTTTTGTGGATCAGACAGACTAAATCCCTATTTTTTTCCAAACATAAATTATTGAACATCTAAATGAAAGAACTACAACTACAGATACGGAATAACATCAGTGCTTATCTATACATAAATCCTTACCTCTCCACCATTTCTCCAACTAGTTTCAAATATGATTTCTGCCATTTATTCTCTGGTGCTGTTCTAAACAAACAGGGCTATGAATAAACAAAAACAAATTAAAAAGTCCATTTTAAAAATATTTTGAAAATTGGAAGAATAAGTCATTGGAATATGTAATCTGATATAGATACAACAACCACCACAGAATCTAAATTCTTGGATAGAATAGAAAGAACATGAGCATGCACACATATACTCTGCCCAAAGAAATCAAGGCAATGATAGTATTATTTATGCATTTATTTATGCATATATTTATAATCCTAATCTTGACTGACTCTGGATAGCTGACACAAAATTAAAACTCAGTCCAAACATTTAAAATAATATTACTCCAAACCTATCCATATAAATATCATAAGCAGTCTAAAACTAATATTATCTGGATGGTTGCATTCTGGAATACAGCAGCTAACATTTGCTTATGAAATGCCAGCTAGATTTATGGCCATTTCTAACCTGGGCATAGAGATTCTACAGAATGGAAGGCCTGTTTGAACCAGCAATAGGCCTCTCTTGATGGCACATCCCCAGAAGAAGGTTCAATTCTGGAAATGCATTTCCTAAAATATCCTGATATTGTGCCACAATAATATTGTATGCAATATTATTGGCTGGCAAATTTATTTTGGTGTGTAATCCAAGCATTTCATAAAGACCTTTTGCCATCCCTGGAAATACAAAATGAACTCCGTAGATATGCACTTTTGGGGGTGTATATTCTACATTCTCATTTCTATTCCTCCTTAAAACAACAGAAAAGTGAGGTAGGTGGGTTGAGAAAAAGGGATGGGCTCAGGGATACTAAGTGACCATCTGTGGCTGAGAGTGAATTTGAGTCTGGGTCTTCTCAGTGTCAGTTCAACATCATAGTACAGCCTTTTCATAACACTGAAGATATGCAATTGCCTCATTCTGCCTTATGGATAGCTGACCAGGCCTGAATAACTGATACACTCAGCTGATATAATCAGTCTCTCCTAAGCGAGGTTGATCTGGTTATTACTAAATCAGATAATACTAGCACTGTAAAATAGATTAGGCGGTACAAAAGAAGGCAACCACCTAAGTATAGTTGTCAGGAAAAAAAAGGTGAATGGACTCATGTACTCATCAGGTATGGAATTTGATTGAAAAGAGTTTAAGAAGATTTTACTTACTTTTCAAGTCAAGGAATCCAGATGAAACTTCTGATTTACACAGATAATGAAGAATAAGAAATGTAATCAACCCTACCCATCTGAACAGAAAACATTTTTGGAATGTTTTGGGAAACATTTAAGAAGTCAGGTCCTTGAGTCTCAGTTCCTCAAGTGATAATTTGCTGTTAAAGTAATATAAAATATCATAAACTTTTGCTGCATCCTACATAATCAGCATGAAATTACTAGCAAGAATTATACAAATACATGAATTAACACTACTTCCAGCATGCAAACACCAACAGGGCAAGCAAAAATTCATTTCATTGCAATAAATGGATTTGATTGCAGTTTAGCAGGAAATATCCATCCCCTCTTGTTACAGTTGTTATGCCAACTGAAAAAGATGGTGTTTGAAATCTTAAACCAGAATTACCTGGAAACCTATATTTTTCCTCTATTACATCAAGGATGCCAGCTTACTTTCATAATTATGAATGTAAAGTAATGTAAATGTCCACTCTTTATTCTTTGTCTGGGGTTGGTTCAATTTTATTGTATTGTTTTCTTGCCCTACTACCTTACCTGTTTGACTCTTAAACTGAAGTATGATTCTTTTTCCTTGTCCATGTCTGAAAATACATTTTTATTCCACTCCGTCCCTTATTTCTAACTCTTTCTAAATGAGCATGCAATGGACCAAGGCTTAACATGCAACACAAACAGAGGCTGACAAGGCAACAGGGCAAACAGACTCCTCTTAATTTCTTTAACCTAATTCTTACTACCTCTTTCCAAACAGCAGATGTAATTATTTCCCTAAATTGGTACTTACACTGCATGTCATTCAGAGAAACAGAGGGAGGAGGGAGGGAGGGAGACTGACTAACTGACTGATAAGTATATAAAGCCATATTTCAAGGACATTGGGTGTGTGTTGTGTATTTCTGTTGCTGCCTGTGATTGTCAAAATAGATAATTTACTTTTCACTTTCTTTCAGTAGTATCTAAATTGAATTTATTTTTTGTGAAGTACAGAAAATACTGAAACTGTAACATATAAGTCTCTTCATTGAAATTACAATGACTTGGTCTGAAAAATAAAGAGATGAATTATCTGTAAATGACTTTCCTTTGAAACTAATTAACTTTGAGAAGACAGATCACAGGAGAGAGATTTATGTAATGAAAGACATTGAGTTAGAGTAATCACGATATGTATTCGCTGGATTTCTGGATTTTTTGCTTTAAAGTTTGGTTCTTGGCATATATATTTTTTGTACATCTGTGTTATGACTTGATGAGCTGCATTTATCTCCGAGCTCAGTTTTTATTTTTTTAAATTAAACCCTCATATAAAATTGATTAGCTTATAAAGCTGCATGACATTTTTGCCTGAAGTCAACTCTTAGAACCATTTATATTGAATAAAGCTGTTAGAAATATGATGAACAGGAAGCCTGTTTCCTTGATTGAAATAATAAAGTACCTACAACTTTCAGCTCCGGGGATCTTTTATCTAAGTCCCTTCATTCCTGACGAACTTGTTAAAGGTAGGACTTTTTCTATTAAGATGAGACAGGCTTGCAACTCCCAAAAGAAGGAGGGAAATATATTTGACAGTCACTGGACACTTTCAACCCTACTTCAGCTTTCTTATCCCAGTCAAGAGGAGGCAAGAGAAGATGGTGGTGTACATGCAGAGAAAAGTCCAATAAAGTGTTCACTAACAAAAGGATCCCTAAGTTCCAGCAACATTCCAGATCCAGATCCTTTCTGTTATGTGGTTTTACCTTGAGAGTTTAAGAAAACAACATATAATATTTGGCAATGTAGACTTGGGCATTTTGACTTTTCATAGTATGAAGCATTTTGTCCTCTTCTAGCCATAAATGATCAGGGACTCCTCCACCTCCATAACTATAGGATCTCAAGGAAATCCTTCATCAAAACCTTCTCTTCTACCTTTCTTTTCCTAACTGACTGACAGGAGCAAGTGCTTGAATTCTTTCTAACCCACAAGGGGTTTTCTAACCTGAGTCAGACATAGGAAGGAAGAGGAGCCTGGAGAATAATTTGGCTATCTCTCAACCTCAAAAAGGTAATCAGTTTTATGAGGGCGGGAGTGGTATGGACAAAAAGGTCAGCTTGAGCTAGTGGCCAAAAACAAAACTTGAAGCTCTGCATGTTCATGCGTGTGGTAAATTTGTTTAATAAATAGTTACATTTATTATTGAAGCTGGAATCACTAAAATGTCTTGCTTTATATTACAATTGATAGATTATTCATTTACTTAGATATTCATAACCCACCTTTCTTTGTAAAAATCATACACAAGCTGCCATACAATAAAATGGGTATAAATAAAATGTTTTGGATTGGCCTCTCCCTGCCAGGAAAGGTCTGTTGAGAGATGTTTTCCAAAAGTGTTTTATTAAAGCCAGAACCAGCTTGTCAGTGAAGTGAAACCTTTGCTTGTTGAAAATCTAAAATCAGAACCCAGGTTTTCTTTCTTTATCTATCCTGCCCCACTGCCTTCCTAAATTGATTAATTAGCATTTTAATACTTAGTATTTCACATAAATATATTGATAATGACTATCAGATTCAATGGAAACCAAAAAGATTAATTAGCAATTTGATACACACACATAAATATATTGATAAGGACTGTCAGACTCAATGGAAACCAAAAAAAGAGATACTCCTTTATTAGATTTACATCTCCCTTTATTTCAAGAATTCTTGCTTGTTCACATGGATTCTCCCTTCGTTTTTATACTCTCCTCAGCAGTCTTGTCATCAGGCTGAGTTGAAGCAGAGTGACTTTCCTAGAGTCACCCAGGGGTTTACAAGCTGGGGAAAGATTTGAACCTTGTTTTTCTCCCTCCCAGCTCCTAGATCAAAACTCTATAGAGCTCTTGAAAAAAAGAAAAAAGAGGAGGGGGGGAGGACAATTCCTGAATTAGGCAAGGGAGAATAAACAGACTTGTGAATATGCACCTCTATCCCCGCCCCCATCTTAGATTTTGAGCTATATTATACCTAACTTATATATAGTGCTTGTAGGATAAAGAAACCCAGATGTTTTCAGCAGCCCTATCTGTAAGGTAAGGTAGTAGGACAGCGAGATATAGAATTTGCCTGGTTTTATTTTAGAGACGGCCTTGCAATTCTGCAATCGTGGAACGGGTTAAGGCTGGATAACTTCGCGGCGCTAAATGTCATCACCAGAGTGTAGAGCGGCAGCCATGGAGGTCCGCGGTGCCGAGCCTGCGCGTTGAGCGTCAAGCCCATTGAACGCAATGATTAAGAATCAACTCGTGGAAGGTTGAGGTCTCTGCGTCAACAGAGATACAAATTCTCCCTGTGTTTTGACAAGTCTGCGTTGGGCCCTATTCAGCTCTCCAAAGTGTTCCATAACAAAGTTGTTAAACAGATCCTCCCTTTGCGATGGTAATCTCTTTCAGAAACGATCTCCATCTAAACTCTCGGTAGAGCACGATTCAGTGCCAAGGGTAGATCTGGCGCTACAGAGTGGCTTCAATATGTTTATAGCCGTTCAAGAATTCCGGCGGGGGAGCTGCTTGCTTGCTTCGTGGTTGTTCTTTATCGTGCTGGATGGAGAGATTCCACGATACTTCCTGTCAACTGTTTAATCGCTCTCCATCCTCACAAGAACGGGACGTGCTGCTTAAGGAACGGCCCTTGTGAAACATTCACTCCCTTAATTATTTTAAATAGAAATAAGGTGGCCTGCAGCAAGCCATTATATCAGAACAGGTCACACTTAGTTTTAAAATCCCTGTTTATCAAAACTCTTTGTAAGATTGCTTGGAGCTTAAGTCATGAATATAATTCAGGAAAAGTCTGCTCAGAATTAACTCCCATTAAAATCAATGGAATTACTCCTAAGAAGTAATTCAGTCTTACCAATGCACATGAGAAATAGCATCTGCAAAGTTGGGTTCACAAAACTCTATGCTAAGGTATGCTAAATTAGCTGGGTGGCTTATGGTTCTGAATATTACAGGCATTCAATCATCTTCTTCGTATCTTGTGTTAAAGGGCGCCATCCTGTTAATTTTTAAGATAGTTTCAGCAAAGATAGCATGTATTGGACACACACATTATGATTGCTGTAAGATGTAAAGGTCCCACTTCAAAATCCTCATGTAGTTAAACCTCTTTTTCAGTCATGATTTCAATAATAAAACTAGGCACTGGAAAATATTTCCACTGATTTTATTATTTTTATGGGTTTTCTACAAATGTCCTAGAGCAGAAATTGATTGACACAATAATATTGTTCCAAAGCAGTTTTAGTTATCTGCATTAATTCAGTAATTCTTAGTGGACTTCTTTTGCTCATATATAAATAATATGATATATGCTATATTAATTAAATAATAATATTGGGTTAACTGGAATCCTTAATTTAAATAGCTGGAAGCCAACTAAGAAGCTATTCCATGCATGAACTTCCTGCATTTTGTTGATACTTTATAATTGGTCAGTCAGTCATCAGATTTATATTTTGCTTTTTCTCATGGAACTCAACATGATGCAGAGTACTTTCTTCTCTAGTACCATTTCCACAGCAGTAACTTTGTGAAATGACTGAGTTGAAAATAACCGGCCTAGTGATATCCACAAACTTCCAAGGTTGTATGCAGTCTCTGGGGTAGGGTTAAAGACTTTAGAGCAGAAAACACTTCTATCCTAAATGTATAAATAGTTGGACATTTTACTGAAATCGGGAAAAATACTTGTTCAAAAAAAGCACGTATTCTGGTAGAGAGAAGTTTCATAGGGAGGAGCTCCAGGATGAGCCTGAAAGCTCCGAAGACTAAACTTCTGGTTCGTTTGGACATTGCAAAAATACTTGTATTTAGATTGAAGAGATTTGTTATTGAGGCTACAGTTGCTGAATGAGTGAAAATATCAGAATTTGTTCAGGCATCTCATATCTCAGTTACATATCTCAGTTGCAAAAGAAGGTAGCATTTTAATGTAAACAACCATAGTTACTGAGAACAACCTATATTCTATGCAACTCTGTATGGTGTGTGCTGCTTTTTAGTAATGAACATGTATTAGATTACATCTAATAATACTGGCTTCATTCAGAGACCCATTTGGGTCAGGGTCAATAAGGGACCCATTTGGGTCAGGGTCTATTATGAAAAAGAAAAAGAAGGCAACACCCATATCTTTCTGACAATGCTTTTCCAATGTACATCTATCTCAGTTCAAAGTCTATGATACCTCGCTCAATTAGATGAAGTTTTTTTGTTGTCAAATCTTTCCTCTCCATTACATTAAGCTCTCTGGTAATTGCTCTAAACTATCCTAACTTGACAAATATGTTGGTCTATATAAATCCCAACTGGATGGAAATTAGAGGAGCTGTAATTGCTTCCCACATGTTTGGAAGATACCAGATAATGGAAGGTGGCTTCAAAGTATTTTAACTTAATGTAATGATTAAAACCATTTACACCTATGAATTTTCTCCCTGGTTATCAGTCATTCTTATAGGCAGTAAGGTTTCCCCTCCCTCCTAAGAGAATTGAAGTGGAAGGATTTCAGTTGAAGTATCTTGGGAGAGCCACTCATACATTACCGGTGTTTTGCCTATGTCAGAATGATGATACTATGATCACAACTTTATCAGGAAAGTTATTTCTCTTGTCAAATCCTAAATGTTGTCCCTAGACACAATGAGAGCAAACTTGCCATCTATCAAAGTCTCCAAAGATATATAGCTCAGACAGTGGAGTGTGAGGATAATTCCCCCTTGCTTGGTTGTACAGCAACAGTTCACATAACCCTTGGCCAAATATTCTTTACATCCCAATGAATGACCTGCTTACCTAGGGTTATAGTTGGAAACATGTTTGTGCAACCACTGCTGCTTCACAAGGGATGGATCTCAATAGAAAATGTTTCAGCTTAGGCTAATAGGACTTCAACCTCCACCCTCAGGAAATAGAGAATAGTGACCATTGTGAGCACTTCCCAAGTCTTTGTGGTGAAATCCATCAATTAGCAAGATGTCTCCATTCATTCAAAGAGGAATTCTTTGGCTTCTCCATATTGTATCAGCTCCTCTATGGATGAAGAAGGAAACATTCACATATTTCATAATAGAATCCTATCTAATACAATACTCCTCTTCAATTGGTTTTTCCATTGGGAGTATCCACAAATAAGGAATGTTCACTTCTAAAGGGATTTAAAAAACACAAGATAACACAGCATAACATAGTACATTCCAGCACAAAGGAATACTGTAGACTCCTGATTACTGTATACTTTTAGTTAAAATGTGGTTGTGTGTCTTTAATGGCCAAAGCTCATCTACTTTAGGTAAATTCTAAGGATTATGAAAACTTAATGTGGGATAAAGGAGTTTTGTGTAATAGATTCAAGAAAATCTCTTTTTATTTTACATCTTTCTCTCTTAAAAAAGGGATCAAGTGTTAGTTTCAAAATTGATTTCAAAACACATTAAAAAGAATGTTTTTTTATAAAGTATATAACCTGGTAAAAAAGTGGATTTATTTTAAAATAGTTTTGAGAATACACAATATATGTAAAAATGATACTTTTGATATTTTTCACAGATATTGCAATTAAGTAGAAGTTCAGAAATAATTACAAACAATATCAGATATCTATTTAATTATTTCTCTGCAACAGCACATTTTGCAATAATTGTGAAAGAAATTAAGATAAGTTCCAGGCACAAACACGGAAAGCAAAACATGCTTGCAAGTGTAGATAATATATAAAAAATATTTTTCAAAATATTAACTTTTATTTCTCTTCTGTATATTTGATTATTGAAACAATAAAGTATATTGATATATAGTATTATCACACTGTCAATTAAAAAACAAATATTTTTTTTAAATCTTGGTTGCATTTTTGGGGGGTATAGGTTGTTCCATAAACTGCTGGATTGAACATCCAATTTTGCTTGTGGAATAGTAACAATAATAATTATATATATATATATATCAACCTGCTCATCCAAGAAACAGATCTAATATCTGATTTTCATTTCTGTATTCATATTAAATCTCCACCCCAGCCCATCCTCAATAAAAGCCTTTAGCACAATGCTGATGTGTTAAAGTTACATCTTAGAAAAGTAGCTTTAAAGAAGAGAAATAAATTAATATCAATTTCAACTCAGTGTTTTCATCACACACACACACACACACACACACACGGAGGGGGGGGAGGAGAGATTCTCTACCAATATCTAATTCACAAATTCTAGAAAGCCTATATGTAGTTATGGAAAAATGACAAAAATTGTCAGAAATGTGCATTGTATGCTTTGTTAAATTCTGACCAATAGGCACTAAATCACCTTCAGTCTTTAATTTATTTATATTCCCTATATATTTTACATATTTTTTGAGTTCTGAATCAAGATTCGAAAAATACTCAATTTTTAAATCACAAAAGCCAAAGACCGGTTAACATTTTCCACTATTTTTTTTTTTTACTTTAATGTAACTGTATTTATTTTCTTTTTTATGCCTTCCCTCATATTTAAGATAAATTTGCTTTTGGGTGGCCATTGTCTACTTCTGGGTGTCCTTTGAATATCTTTCTTATTTTCCGATTATCTCTCTCCCTCCAAAAAAAACCCCCCAACAACAAGTCCCAACACTCAGGCAGTACAGGATGCAAATGCTGCTGAAAAACTGTTTAGTTATTTGAGAAACTCATTCTTAATGTTGACTCAACAATATAATAATGGAAAAAATTATAGAGAAAATATATTCTTCCATCTTCCCTGAAAAATAAATGCAGTGGCCAATAAATTGAAAGATCTATGGAGACTTCAATTCAACTAAAGGGTATTCCAACTGTTATCCAAGAGCTTACTTCATTTCGGAGATCTAGATTACTAGGGAATTTAACATGAAGTTGCATACATGCAATCTGTTACTACTACAGGAGATCATCATGACGCAAAGCCCAGGTTAATTAAACTGAACACGATTCACGCTGCTGGCTACAATAAAATTACTCAATCTAGTGAAATTAAGAGTGAGGTTTTCCAGTTAGGCTTCATTAATTCCATTCATTAGGATGCAGCATCCAATGTATCTTTAGTCAACCTTTGAAATAAAGCTTTAAATTATCTCTGTGTAAATCCCAGTGAAATCAACAGAGCCAACTTTTTCAATTGACACGCCCTGGAATGTAATAGCAAGTTTGTTAATTTTGTTGATATTTCAGTGTAGTTGTTGGAACCAGCGGAAGAGAAGGATGGACACACACACACACACACACACACACACACACACACTGACTGTACTGCTACACAAATTCTTTTTATTGATACTAGGTAAAAAATTTCGGCACTAAACTATCATTTTTTAAATTTGGCATTGTGTGCATTCTGTTAAATCTTGACACCATATTCTTTCACGAACACTCATTCCAAAGACACCATTAGCTGTGCAGGAGTTAGGACAGGACTGAGACATCAGCCCTGGTCTTTTGCTGTAGAACTGTAGAACTCGGTCTACTTTTTGCTATCAGTACCTTAACATATGAGAAAGACTGGGAGAAATAAAAATCCACCTCTGAATCTCAGTTCTTCCCATTTTCTGACTTCAAGAACAACCAACCACTTTGCTCTCATTACTTTTTAAATCTTCAAATAATCCTGGATAAATATAACTCTTTAATTTTTAGCTAATGTAGAGGAGCCAGGACAGGAAATAATCAAACGCTTTTTGTTCCCTGGCTGTCCTTTAATATTTCTCTAAGCTTCCTTCTTTTATTGCAGGCATTGCAAACCCTAACCCTAACCCTGACCATCATTATTTTTTATTCCTCCAAGGAATGGATTTCCTCTCAGGAATAGATTAGGATACGGTTATGAAATAGTTGCTGCCAATTGTGCTGTGACCATCTTTCCTTTCCTTTCCTTTCCTTTCCTTTCCTTTCCTTTCCTTTCATACATACACATGGTTGGATGGGGGAAGAGAGGCTGGGAAATAAGGTGCAGTCCTTGCCATTGCTGGACAGGATTTATCCAATTTTTTGTTGTGTTCCCAGAAAACCATATTCACCAGCAGTAAGCAATTCTCTCTCATCTTGGAAATAAACTTTTAGGCCACATTGAGAAGGATGATTCCTGATGGGTGCTGATAGCAGCAGAGCAAATTCCACCAAGTAAAAGATTCCAGCTTAGAGAAAATCTCTCTTTGGGGGGTGGGGGTGGGGCAAGTTAAACCAGAGTACGTATTTATATTTTCTACGAAACTAATATCCATCATGAAAGAATCCAACAACACCTATGCAAGTATTTGTATTGACCCCCCAAGCACACCCCCACAAGCCAAGCAACAAGGAGGCATTGGTGTGGAGGATTAATTCCTTCTATACTCTGTTCCAGTTGTCATCCACATCCTTTCAGTGCTGAGTAGAACAATTTAAAAGCCAGTTGCTCCTTTGTGAGAACTTCACTTAGGAAATCAAGGAGGGCTTCCAGCAGATTTTGACCAGTCCAGTCAGGCAGGACAAAAGGGAGCAGGGTCTTTGTGACAATCTTGCCCCAGGCTCATGGCCCATCTTTCCTCTCACTTTTAGCTGGGTAGTTTTCAATTCATTCATTTAACTACATTTAAGATATACCTTTGCCTTGGCTCAATTATTTATTTACTGGTGTCTACTCTCATTATGGAGAGTATTCAGTTGAAATTTGGAACATTTTTCCAACAGTGATGATCTTAATTTTTAGTCTCCTCATGAGGATCTTCCTTTCCTTTGAAACTACTTAAAAATATTGGAAGTGCTCTTAGGGAAGGAAGGAAGGTAAACATCTGCATGCATACATTTGGGTGTCTAAATACACGTTTTTATAGACATATGCACACATATTAAGTGTGAAAGTAACATAGAAGTGTTTTTTTCAAGGGGGGGCACGAGAAGCATTTTGCCTCTTTTCGGGGAGGGCTGCCCGATGCGCCAAACAGGCTGCAGGGGCTTCACTGGCGGTTGTAATTCTTCTGGCATTAGTCGGACCCCAGCTTTCAACTTGACCTTGGCCTCTAGTCAAGTTTAACCAGTATCTAGAGGAATGCTATGCCTTTAGCCTGTGTGAAGGGGGTGAAGAAGACAAGGAGCTCATGTTCTGTGCAGGATAGTTGCCTTTGGGTCCGGCTGGTTTGCATTTGAAGGAATGAGATCCCCAACTGATCAGGGACAGAGAAAGCTCCCTGCTCCCTTCTATGGAATAATGGAAAGATGTCGAAGCTTATATTTTTCCAAAGGCTCAAGCCTTTTGAGAAGGGAAGGGAAGGAAGCAGGGAAGGGGGTTGAAAAAATGCTAGGAATAAATATTTGCCTTTGGCCATGAGAAAGAATGCAGAAAAAGATAATCCAGGAGAGGTTGGGACTGGGTGGGGGGAGATCCCTTTATGGCTACAATTAAAAGAATTCGCTGAAATATTGTTTAGGGACAAACTCCCTGGATTGCATACCATTCTCAGCAAAGGGCTTGCGGGACTGGGAGGCCCGGAGAACTGGCAGATCAGTTCCTTCCTTACAGACCAGGAGAAAGAAACTTGCTGAACAATGAAGAGTTTGGAATGCCCAGCCAGAGAAAATAAGGGTGGTGACTCCCACAGTTAGCATAGCCATTCCTTAATATGACCCAAAGTGCATCAAAAATTAAAGCAACCCCCCCCCCATCAAACAAAACACTATCACTGTGTGTAAAATAATATAAACCTTTTCCCTTCTTTAAAAGTCTAGTGGTGGGCAAATTTCTCACAGCCCTCATTCAGTGATGTCATCATCTTTAATGTACTTGTTTATAAGGAATGCATTTCATCAATAGTTCCCTGTTTACAGTACACATATCCCTGTATAATTTCTTTGAATACATGCACACCTTCACAGATAATGGGTTTTTTTAAAAAAAATTAGAACTGTGTTGAGGTTGCAGCTTCAGCAGCATTTTCTTGGTTTATATTATTTTTATTGAATATGTTTAGGTTAACATTAGTGGTAATAGTAGTAGTAGTAGTAGCAGCAGCAGCAGCAGCAGCAGCAGCAATATTAGTTCTGCTACTATTAGGAAGCCTCTGCAGACACTCATAGACAATAAATTTTCCCAGTTGTTGGTTCTGTTTCTCTTTTACTTTTTATAGTAGGAGATGATTCAAGCAAAAATTACAGGCTGTACATTTTACTGTTGTAGGGAAGAGGTAGGTTACTGCGGTTGATTCATTTCTGAGGTCTCTTTTAACCCCTTATCTTCTGTATTCTTACAAAACCAATCTACAACTTGCACATCTAATGGTTTTCTCTGGGGAGGGGTAAAATATTGTTTTTAAATGAGAATGGTAACATTCTGTATACTTTTACTATAGAAAGTAAAGTTGTAGATTGCAGAAGAAAATGCATGGCATTTAAGCGTTTGCCAAAGAATTGTCATGTTCCTGTGGTCTGAAAATAAGTTATTTCTTTCTTTTTAAAATCTGGTTCTGGTAGATGTAACTGTAACCAGAACAAGGCAAGAGGCTTCTGCAATTCCGGTAGGATATCAATATGTCTAGTGAATCGGGGTGGGCGGAATGGAGGATCTAAACAAAACACCCCCTTCCCCCGAAAAATCTACCACCAAGTAGATCAGCAAGAACGAGTTAGGGAAAGTTTGACATCAGGACCGTGGATCGCCCGCTGGAAAAAATGCCCCTTAGGCAATGTGCTGAAGAGAGAGGAAAGGGGGGAGGAGGCATATTTTGGGATGGGGAGAAATACCTGTTCTTAAGCACCCCCGTTCGTGCCTCTCTTGACCCACAGAGTGTGGTGTGGAAGGGGCAGCCGCGCGCCAGTGCCGTCCGCGTGCAGGAATTCCAGCCCCAGCGCGATTAGGACATTATTGAATTATCTGCACTTTATTCCTCCGATGTTTATCATCTGCTTTGCATATCATGTGGGGAATGCCTAGCCAATGGGAGCCGGCCTGGCACGATACTGGCGCGTCAGCCGTGGTCAAGTCAGAGAGATTGAATATCTCTTTTTTCAGTCTTTGGGGCTTTTAAAAAAGAGCCACTGGTCTCAATGCAGATCGGGCTATGACAGCCTCCGTGCTCCTGCATCCCCGCTGGATCGAGCCGGTCATGTTTCTCTACGATAACAGCCTGGAGGAGATCAACAAGAACATGGAAGCGGGATTCCACGCGGCGGCCGCGGCCGCGGCTGCAGGCACCAACTTCGTGGCGGCCAACCAGTGTAGGAATCTGATGGCTCATCCAGCCTCGCTGGCCGGTCCGAGCAGCACCGCCGCCGCCGCATATCCGTCGAGTGAAGCGCCCAGCACCGCCGGGATGGCAGAGACCGGGGCAGCTGTCAAGCAGTGCAGTCCTTGCTCGGCCGCCGTGCAGGGCTCCTCGGGCCCCGCCGCCCTGCCCTACAGCTACTTCAGCAGCGGCTACTTCCCCTGCAGCGTCAACCACCACCATCACCACCACAATGCCTCGCTCAAATCCTGCGCCCAGCCCTCCTCCTCCTCTTTTGCCGACAAGTACATGGAGACGTCGGTGGCGGCCTCCAGCGAAGACTTCCCCTCGCGCGCCAAGGAGTTCGCCTTTTACCAGGGCTACGCCGCCGGACCTTACCAACCCATGCCGGCGGGCTACCTGGATATGTCGGTGGTGCCCACGATTGGCGGCCGGGGCGAGCCTAGGCACGATTCCATGCTGCCCGTGGAAGGCTACCAGCCCTGGCCTATCCCTAACGGCTGGAACGGGCAGGTCTATTGCCCCAAGGAGCAGAACCAGCCGCCCCACCTGTGGAAATCCGCTCTGCCGGGTAAAGCACCTGCGCGGCCCTTCCCTTACCGCGAAGTATGCGTGCAGCACCCGAAGTAGCTCTGCAGCCCAAATGTCAAAGGGCGGCCGCTGCTTCGGTGTCTTCTCGCTCACTGTCCTCTAATTGCCTGCCATTCCCTTCGTTCCGAGCTCACAAGGGAAATGGAGCCCATTCTCCCCTTCTATGCTTTCTACCCTGTCAGATAAGACGGGGAGAAGGCTGAAGCTTCGAGGCCCTTGGCGAGCCTGATGGGTCTGGGGCCTTCCTCAAGTTGTCTGGGCCCAGAGTTGTGAGATTCGGGGAACATATCACGTTCCCATTCCCCCATCCGGTGCTCCAGCTTTTTCCCATGCAAGCTTTTCTTTTCTCAGGCATGGGTGCCAAGAGGTCTGAACCTGAGGGTTCAGTGGAAAATTAGGCACCTTGGCTGTGCAAATAACTGAGATTTCATTGCAAGGAAATTCTTGCTCCCATTTTCATCCCAATCTCCAGGAAGTAGGGCAATTTTTTAATGTTTTGAGCCCATGTCTGTGAGATTAATAATAATAATTAATAATCAGCATAGCAGCAGCAATCCTCTTAGGTAAATTCACTATTTCTTATTAAATCATCACTCTCAGAAATAATATGATTATTTTGATTATTTCATATAATTGTAGTTTCTGCTTTCTGCATGTGAGTGCTTTTCAGCCATCTTAGATTAGTTTCCATTACTTTTGTCTAATAGTGTGTTTTATTTTCCTTTCCAGTTTATCACTTTCTCATTAACAGTCTGGGAAATTAGATTTATTTATATTGTTTAAGAAATTTATATAGCTACCCATCTCACCAACAGCGATTCTTTGACTTGTGCTGTTATCAGAATCCTGGTCTCCACTCTTGTTCTTCTGACTTTCCTTTTAAAAAGAGATTACAGCTTCTCCTTTTATTCTGACATAAAAAAGTAACTATCAACTCTAGGGCCTTCACTGCTAGATTATATGTATTAGTACCTCCCCAAATTCCATTGCATTTTGCAGATGTACTGAAGTTAGATGCCAGTTGCCCTCCTTGTGAGAACAGATGCAAGGATATTGTATTGGGTGTTTTTTTGTTTGTTTGTTTTTGTATGTTTCTAAGAGAGAATAGGCAAGAAGCAAAGAGACTGTTGAGCGCATAAAGTTAGCTGAAAAATACTTTTTGATTCACAAGTTCTCAGTTACTATCTTGTAGGTTATGATAACTGCATATGATTTTCCTAGAACCTGTTTTATGTTACAAGTCAAGAAGTTTACAAGCAATAATATTACTAGTCCTAGAGAAGAAATTCCTTACCTGGAGAACTTGTACAAATGTTGATTGAACTTTATTTAACCCAGCCAATTTGCAAAAGGATTATCTGTTGATCCATAACATTTATATTTATAATGTGTTTAAGAATTGTGAATAATAATAGCACCTGCCTTCCTGTTTTTGGTTTTCTGTTCTAGATGTGGTTTCACATCCTTCCGATGCCAACTCCTACAGGCGTGGAAGGAAGAAACGAGTGCCTTATACAAAAGTTCAGTTAAAAGAACTGGAGAGGGAATATGCTACAAATAAATTCATTACCAAGGACAAGAGAAGAAGGATATCGGCTGCTACAAATCTCTCAGAGAGGCAGGTCACAATTTGGTTCCAAAATAGAAGGGTGAAAGAAAAAAAAGTCATCAACAAATTGAAGACAAGCAGTTAATGGATTTAATGGAAATATAGCTGCTTGGGGGCCACAAATTCAATTTTCTCCCCCTGGCCCAGTTTAAAATATTAATAAAAATACAAAATAATGAACATTTTCCTTTTTAAAAAACCCTCACTGTCTTTGGATAGAGGGTTTTTAAACAAGTATGGTTATTAGGCGCCTTTTAAGACGTTCTCCTAAAAATCCAAAAGACACCACTTCAGGGATTGACTTATAAAATCCAGACGGACCAGGGATATTGCAGCTCAATTTTTAAAATATAACAATTATCGAAAACAGTGTAAGTATTATTTGTGACTATTTTAGGATGCATTTGGATGATAATTGGGAAAATTTGTTTTTTAAAAGTATGCAGACACACACACATACAAATATTCCATTGCTTATATTACTATCCCAAAACACGTCAAATAGTAAATTTGGTGCAGGAAAGAATGTACAATTACTGTACATTAAAGCAATATATTCCATGCTTTTTTTTGCTTTTAGAGGGAGGTACTGAGTAAAGATTTTGGCAGATAGCAGTGAAACAAATTTTATGTGGTATTAATTTTGAATTAAAAGCAGGATAAACTGCTAGATTTTTTTTCAAAGCTGTTAGCATATATTTCAGTAGCTTATTTCTTCATGCATAAATTCAATGAAGAAACAGGATATTCTCTAGTTTTATAAAGAAATATATTTCAAGCTCAGTGACACTATCAAGTGATAATTAATTGCATTAATTAAATATCAAATACTGTATATTATTCTTTTAAAATATGTGACACAGATAAAAACTGGCAGCACAGTCTTATATGAAAAAGTTGTTTTCTAGAAGACAAATATCTCCTAGCCCAAAGTGAAAATTATAATGTGGTTCCCAGAAGTGTTTTGATTTCTATATCTATATTTTGATCTATAGGTAAATAGTTTTCTCTTTATTATACAGTTATGAGGCTGCATTAGAAATATGAATTCATTTTACAACATCTTCCCTTCCCCAATAAATGAATTATTTCAACCAGCACATTCTATGCTTTTCCCTGCTCACTAGATGATACAGTACTATCCTGTAAATAATAATAATTAAAAAAAATCACTGTGAAAATGTATTTCTGCACCCCTATTTTTATATTTTTACTGAAAATTAAAGTCTAAAATCTATAGATACTAGCATTATGCCTGTTAATAATAGTCACTATAATAAAAGACTGATTAAATCCTTATTTATTTCTTCCATTCCATAAATCTTGTGAAAACTGGGATTTGTCGTAGATGTTCCTTCTTAAATCTAATACTTTTTTTTTAATGCTACATTGCCTAACTAGAGTACAAACACACCAAGATTAAGCTGTGGGGTATTTTGAAATGGTAGTCAAGGTAGGGGAAGAAATATAAAAACATGGCCTGAATATCTACCTCTTCCACAATGAAAAATAAGACTGAAAATAAGACTGCTCATATTTAAGGTATGTTAACCAAATGGTGTAAATATTAGAATGCTTGTAGCTAGATTTTGGTACTAGGGAAATGAAATGAGTAGAGATACTTCAAACCTTGACCTTGATTGGGAGGGAGGAGACAGACAATTTGTGACCTTGACTTCTGAGGGCTCATGACTAGTCTTCTTTTGGATTAGTAGATCAAGGGCGCCACCTCGTGTCTCTACTTTAAGTCTGTTGGCATTAGAAGTTACATATAGGAGTTCTAGAAAAATCAAGCAAGGTGGAGCAGATTTCTCTTTGTCAGGCTGTCATCAGTTGAGTTGATTAAGATGATAGTTCTGGTCTTTAGCTCATTGCCCTCTCTGTTACCCTAGAATTGAAAGGCCAGAGCCAGGGAATGTCTGGTCAGGTGTGAACTCCTGAAAAGGTCTCTGCCATACTCTGGCGACAACTTTAAAGGCACAGAAGTAGGAAAGTGTATGCTAGCAATAAAATATCACAAGCTACTTCAAGGAGTGATTTGTTTAGATGAGCTTGCAGCTATACCAAGACAGCTGACTTTCTATATGGTTGCTTCTATAATTTCATTCACCTCCAAGGTGTCACAAAATCATTAATCACAGCCATCTTCAAAGTAGAATCAAAGCTGCACAAATATGCTAAGGGAGGATTTGAGAAAGGGAGGGAGAATTATAGGAACTTATCTACATATCATAGAGAGAGAGACTTGTCTGTAATAGCATATGACACAAGAAAAATGCTCGAATGCTTCTTTGGTTAGCACTTTCTGTCCCTTCCTTCTTTTTAACTGGTAAATTATATAGGGTTCTCTCTTGCTGTAAAAAGCAAACTTGATGGAAACTTGAAACTGCTAATCCAGTTTTAGGAAAGTGCATGAAAATACAGCGATAACTAAATGAATCTGGCAAGTTTCTTTTTGGAAGTGTAAAATTCAAAGACTTTATTATTGTGTTGATAAAATACCTAGCAATTCAGTATTCTGTTTCCTTTTATCTTTTTTTTTAAGATTGCTTCACCTGCCTATGACCAGTTACCAAAATGGAAATAATCCAAGTAATATCCCCTGCCCGCCTATTCAAATTTTGAAATATTCGGTTGACAAAGAAGGATGGGACTAAGCATACGGATAGTTTTGATTATATTATTTTATCTATTATTTTGAATTTATTATTTTATTAAATGGTTTCCATTATTTTCCTTTATGGTATATGATATTTTCTATTGCTCTTTACAAAAAAAATCAAAAATCAAGCAGGAATGTTTTCTCTCTTTTTTTTTTCTGCATTTTAAATACATTAAATGGTGCTTCAAAATGCTAAAATGTAACACTATGAATCAGTAAAAGTAAAATATTTGTCTATGAATGTAAAATGTAAAAACAGAACATACATTATAGTTTGGAAAACTATAATGGGGGGGGGGAGGGTTGAAGGCCTTTGAAGATTGCTGGGGCTTTAAGTTACAATTGCTGAGAATAAGATTCTGTCTCACAGCCAGAATCTGCTTCTAGCAATTGAAGGGAAAAAAAAGTCTTCATTGTGATTATCCCCCATCTGGTTCTTTATTGAAGTGCATGTGTGTTCCTAATTTTTCCAATGCATTCAAAATCCAACTTCCTAAACTAGTGCAAATAAATATTTGGGAATCTTTGAAAGTCTGGTACTTTCATTGCCTTACCTACTCTACTTACAACTATATTCTGCAACCTGGAGCTCTTTTGAGCAATTTCCTATTTGCATATAAGACAATCAAACATCTCTTGGCATTGTCCTTCTGTTATGTTGCCTAGATTCCTTGCTTTCATCTCATAAGCAGTTGTACTTACATTGTTGGTAAAATAGCATCTTCCATTTTATGCTGAAGTTGTGCTAAATCTGTTATCATTTCATACCTATTAACCTGGACAGCTGTCATTTGTGTGGCTGTGTCTGGGAATAGAAGCAGGGTGGGGATTGACAATGGCAACAGCAAATGCCATAGTAGAATTATTTTCTGCTAAAGGAATTTGTTGAGAGCACTTTAGCTCAAGAATGGGTGGTTTTGTGCCGAGGACAAAGTGAGTTACCATTATTCCTTGAATTATTGCTAATCACCTTCTATAGTAACTGATACAGAACCAGGTTTTCCCATATGAGGCCTAAAGTGCTAACTGTTTTCTCTCTGTATCCAGAACTAGGCCTAGGTGATTGTATCTAATGCTGCTTGGTGCTCTTGCAGATTTGTATTTGTAGCCTCCAGTTCTGAGATTTTATAAATTGTTTTCTGAAGATAATTTTTTTCGAGGGCTCAGATAGAGTGCAGGTGCTTCTGATCTTAATTGTTAGAAGTCTGCTGGGAAATTACAAGTTTACATGTTTGTGCAGGTTGTTGTGTGCAATGTGATGTGAAAATAATCTTTGTTTGGGTTATAAGGGGATTCTATCACTCCTGGGGGAGAGGGCGCAGTGACTTAGTGGTTAAGAAGTTAGATTATAAGAAAGTTGGCAGTTTGGGCCCAAATGCTACATGATGGGGTCAGTTCCCATTCTCAGTTCCTGCCAACCTCGCAATTTGAAAGCATGAAAATGAAAGTAGATAAATTGGTACCACTTCAGTGGGAAAACAACAGAGTTTCATGCACCTCGGTATATAGTCATGCTGGCCACATGACCATGGAAGCATCTTTGGACAACTCTGGCTCCTTCAGCAAGGAAATAGAGGTGAGAGTTGGACATGAGTGTACAGGGGAAACTTTACCTTTTTAATGTGTCCTAGGTACATGCATTATGAGAAACTTTGTTATACAGATTGGAATTTACATATTTTATTATACTCCATGTATTGATCAACCATCATCCTTCTATTGCATATCTGAAAATAGATACATGTTGCCTTACAGAGGAAAAAATGGTCAAATTCTAGGTGTGCTATTGAACATGCTACACATACATGCTATACAACCTGCTATGTTTATTGATTTATCATATTTAGAGACTGCCCATCTTCCTCAAGCAGCAATTCTGGGGATAGTGTACAAATAAATATGCAATATATGCCATAAAATATGTAGCATATGCTATACAACAAGCTAAAGATTGTGCATCATACTATGTAACATCTCTTCCAACATGGCAGGGCAAGTGCTGCATATAAACAGAGAGCAAATCCCACTGCTTTCTAGCACTAAAGATGTTACTTAGTTGGGTAAGGAATCATCTGCAAATAAACAACCAAGCTCAGAGAGCACCAAGGATTCCCCAGCTCAGCCCCTGGGCCACAGATATTTTCTTCTACTATACACTACAGATAATTCTTGATTTACAATCATTCAAAGTTACAATGATAGTGAAAAAAGTGATTTGTGACCATTTTTCATATTTACTGTTGCAGCATACCCATGCTCACATGATCAAAATTCTGATGCTTGGCAACTAGCATGTATTTGTCACTGAATTTCCCATCAAGGTTTATTATAAGAAATTATCAGAAGTCTTCAGATGTTACTCTCAAATTTCAGAATTTGATGGAATTTCTTCTCTTCCTTCTTCTGCCGTTACCTTGAACATTCCCCACATTTTGGACCTACACTTAAATACTCTATACTTAGACAGCAAATTGCTTACAAATGGACACTGTGATTGAATGGGTGGTCTCCAAATTTTACACAGAGAGAGAGAAGGGAAGAGAGAGAGAGAATATTTTCCATTAGGATCATATAATTATTGTAGCTTCTTTTTGATACACATTTTATTAAAAGATAAAAGCTGATATAAACTAAGAAAGAGCAAAAGAAGCAAAGAAAAGAAAGAAAGAAAAGTCCAGGGAGAGAAATTGAAAAGTAGAAAAAAGAAGGTTATGATTTCTTCTATAGCAAATATATTTACAATTTTTTTACTTTACTGTGATAAACAAAGAACACATTTCCCCCCTTTATCCAGGCTTTTTTTAAGCCATGAAAACCACAATTCATGAATGCGTATTTTTCTGTTTACTGCAAAAAAAAATTTAGTCAAACAATTTTTAGTCAAACAATTTTTCAGTTCTATGGTTTCTTGTTGATTAAAGTCGCTTATAAAACATCCAATTTCAGGGGCAAAATATATGGAAAGTTCTAGGGTGACATTCATGAAAACTTCATATTAAGAAAACTCTGATGCATTGAATTAATGGCCCATTCCTGATCATGCCCTGAAATTTAGGCTAAAGGTGGGGAAAGCCCTTTTACACAAATCCAGTATCCATATATATAAACAAGCTAGATTGGTTCTGTTTCTCATTTAAGTAATTTCAAAAAGCAAGATTGAAGTGCAGAGTTATTTTTTTTCCGTCCTCAAATATATAAATGGTTCTGCCATTATAGTATATATTCCACAAAGACACTACTACTGCCTCTATACCAGTGTGTCTTAATCTTAGCAAATTTAACATGTCTGGGTTTCAATGCCCAGAATTCCCCAACCACTGGGAACTGAACATTTATCTTTTCAACTTGTTGCCCTTCAGTCTGCTCACAGGGAATGATAAAACTTGCAATTTAATATGAATTAAAAGATTTGAAGAGTACCAAGTTGGAAAAAGTTACATTAATATTTGCAGGCTGTGAGCCATATGTGCTCACAACTTACCACACTATGTTCAAAGGATAATGCAATTCGGAAATCAACTTAACTACAACTTCCAAACAATTAAAAAAATAACATCAAGGTTTAGTAGAAAAGGTTATTTGTGAAATCAAGTTAGATTGCTTTTTTATTTTATATTCATTATGTTCACATAGTTACTTTGTTTTGGCCTGTTAAGAAGAATTAATTGATTTTCCTATACAAGGCATATGCCTAATCTTCTTCTGTGAAGGGAGATTCAAAGTTCTTAATGGTTATTATTTTAATTTATCTTTAAAATGTTGACATTTATATTTCTGAACATAAACTGCAGTTGTATCTTTTCTTTTTTCTTCTTATTTGGATTCAAAATATATGTATGGTACTTCTTTAACAGGTATATTCATTAACACTAATAAAATTGGTGCATTAGCACAGATTTACATCTTGACTCCATGACATATTCCCATGGATCATTTTCCAAATAAGATGCTATAGTTGTGAATTCTCATAGAGGTGGTTAAACTGATTCAGAGTAATCTTCCGATTTAAATTTCCCCCTCCTTATTCTAAATAGATCGATTTCTAAAGAACTGTGTCTCAGCCTAATTCCTTTGTTTCTTCTTTTACTGTTTACCTCTCATTTCCCTGAAGGAAACATTTGTGGCAACAGAGAATGTTCAACTATTTCCTTAACCAGGAAACAAAATAAATGTTGAATAATAAAAGTAGAATAAAACATTGTATTATAAGGAGTATGTAGCAGGAGGGTGTTTCATAGCTGAAAGGAAAATTGTTTTAACAGGTTGGGTAACTCTCAACTTCTATTATCCTTGAAAATTACAGGTCTCCCACTTATCTGGAAGCTGGCATGACTATCTAATTCCTTCTTTTCTTAAAAGTATCATTTGAGAAGCCTTTGAAAAAAACAGCTTTTTTAAAAAAATAAAAACACAATATGTTTTAAAATAATGTACACTTAAGTTATCTCAGCATTTTAACTTCTAGAAATACTATTTTAAATTTGAATTTCTATTTGTTTTTTATGTATATACTGAAAGAAAATAATGCTTACCAAGAGCAGGGTTTTTTAAAAAGAAATGTAACTGAGAGCTGTTTTTAAGTGTCTTTAAATATACTTTAATTCCCAAATATTTAGTATTTAGCCCTCCGCAGGAATCAAGAGAACATAAAATAAATCAATGTTATGCGTTATGCTTTACTGGACAAAAGCTTTGTATGGATAGATGGATGAGATAGATGACAGATAGATAGATAAGATAGATAGATAGATAGATAGATAGATAGATAGATAGATAGATAGATAGATAGATAGATAGATAGATAGACTCTACAACCCCACAGTGCATTTGTGAGCCCCAAATATTAATGAAACTTCGGAGGTGCATCTAATTTTTCCTGAAGAAAATTTCATAAGTGACAGAGGGGTCTGAACGAATTTCATTGCAGAGGATGACAGTAGAAGGAACAACCTGCCAGGACTGAGACTTTAGAAGCACCCTAGGACAGCAGAAGCCCAGTCCCACATTTGCAATGTTGAAAAAGTCTCCCAAAGAGGAATTAAGACGCCTGGCGGCCCTAGTGAGAAGGAAGGCTTCTAACCCCACTCTAGATCTATATTTCCTTTCTATTCTCCTTTTTCTGGGAAGCAGTCCTTTCTAGACCGATTGCGGGCATCTGATTCTTGTGTTTACAGGCTCTGGGGTGGGAGGAAAGAACATTTCCAGGCGCTGTTGAAGTAGAGACCAAATATGGCACTAAGGAAAACTCAGGGCCGCTGCCTTCCCTTTCCCTGGTTTTCCGACGAGAGGTCCCCAAAGAGAACATCCTTCTCCGTCCCTCCCTCCCCTCCCCCTCCCCTCCGCCCTCTCCCTCCCCATCTCTTCCTGCAGCGTGAAAAAAGAGCTCTGTTCGACGTGGTAAAGGTCAAGTCCTACAGCGTGCGATCCATGGTCATTACTGTACGCTGACCCCTGGTGATTTGGGGAAGCGATGCCTGAGGGTCTCGCCAGGGAAAGAACAGCGGATGCTTTCGAGACCGAAACCGAGACCGGGAAGAAAGGGGAGGGGAACAGAAACAGGAGATTCGTGGGATTACATAACCCTCGAATCTGATTTCCCGGACTTCGTTCTGCTTAATCATCTCCGCCGCCGGCTGTTCAAACAGCAGGAGTGGGAGAGAAGTTGCCAACAAGCCGAGCGGTTGGAGAACGTTTGGCTTCAAGTTCGGAACTAGCAGAAAGGAAACTAGAGAGCTGCGGACTTCCTGAGCGTCGGCGGAACCGATCCAGGCAGGTTCCCTCCTGCAGAACCGACTTCGGTTCTTGAAATGGGGAGGGCCGCTCTCTCTCTCCTCGGACCAGACAGGCTCCTGCCGGCCTGGATGTTTTGCGCTGCGACACTGGATCCTGGCGACTGGGGTAAGAAAACACACGTGGACCTCCAGCCACTGAGTGTGAATAAATGTTGCTCGGCTAAGACGGTTCAGATGCGTCGTGTCCTCTGCGGCGGCACAACAACCGATCCCAGGCCGCAGGGGTGCCGTTTAAACTTTCTTTGGTAGAGTTTTCTGCGCCTCGGTCTTATCCTACCGTTCGTTGTGGTTTTCTCACAGCCTTGCCACCCCCTCCTCTTCCTATAAGACACAAACAGGTTGGCATCTCGAAAATATGTTTGAGGGGTGGGTGGGTTGAAGCAGGCCCTGCTGATGATAATGATGCATTCCTCTCCAACAATAACCCTCTCCAAAGCCCCTGCTTCCACCCTGCCGGAGAAAAAAAAACCTACCTATTTTACACGGAATAGCCTTATAAGAATAGATTGGGAAAAGCCACGTTAATTTTCCAAGCTTGGCTTATAAACAGAAATGCATTTAAGAGGTGGAAGGGGGAGTGTTGTAGCTGGCAGAAATTAATGATGCATGCAATATTTTCCACTTGGCCTTGGAACAGCATTTACTTCATCTCCTTTATAGGCTAACCTCTTTTCTGTGGACTCAAGGGAAAGGAAGCTTTTCCAAAGGAGAAGAGCACTGGCTCATTTCCTGCAGCTGCTCATATCGTTTATCTTGAAGCAGCATTCGGTTTTAAAAACAAAACAACTTGTCACACTTCCACCCCAATCATTTTTTCTTTTAATCCTCATCCTTTATTTCCTTTGGAATTCGTGGGATATCCCACAGGGCCTTGCAGTTTTAAAGTGTTTCTAATAGCAGCCAGGCATGGTTTCAGAAACCAGTTTCTTTGCTGTGCTACAAAGAGTTAAATGGCTTTGGTTTAGCTAAATCTAATTTATATGAAGAAAACAAGTATTTCTAAATCAAGGCAGGCAGGAAGAAGATGGACTGTAACAGAATAAAAAAAAAAAAACCAGTGCAACCACTCCACTTGGTTTTATCCTTCTGGTTATTTCTCAGGTACTTCTGATTTCAATGGTGAATTAGACTAATGCACCATTAGAGAATGCTCACCCTTTAAAAGGCCAAAAATGGGGATTGGGTGTATGGTCTTCCAGTGTAGCATCAGATCCACCTAGGGCTTCTTTTTAAATAAACCAATGTATTCCAAAGTAAATTATAAGCTGATCTGTCAGAATGCTCCCTCTAATTGAAACTATTTTCAGTTCAACTCTAAGGCTATCCATATAGCAGCATGACTTCAGTAATTATTTGTGGTGGAAATTACCCTGGGCTGATATGAGAGCAGAAGTGCATGAAGGGGGCCTTGCCAGCATTCCCACTCAGCCAAATGGCTCCATTGCATGGATCTCATCTTGTTTTGCTTCTCCTGTTTCTAATGTGGGCACTGTGAAGTACAACTCCGATATAATTTGTCATCATACCAGCCGTAAACCTATTATTTCTTACCATCGACCTTATTCATCTATTTATCTATTCTGCAAATAATAATGATGATACTAATCATTGATGCAAATAACATAAAAAGGTAATATATCATTTTCACTTCTGCCCACAATAGGGCTGGAGGAAGAAAGGAAGTTTATGCTGAAAGTAAAATATTTGCAGATCATATCAACCAGAGTATGCTTTAGGAAGATGGGAAAAATGTACTTTTCTTATCTTCTTAACCCAATTAATATAAATAAGTAGCAAGCACCAGACTCATCTTTGTCTAATTAGTAATCTTATTATCCAACATGAAACACAGTTTTAATATTATTACATTAAATTCTTACAGTGAATTTCAGGGAAATCAGGGAATGTTCATAAGACTGAATGACCCAATAGGAACACAGTTGTTTTAAACCTTTTTGGTACAATGTTGTGGCTTGTGGCTTAGTCTAATTGGGAAAAGTATTGAAGCATATAATATGGATATCTAGATGTATTCTGACATGTAGACAACTGAGAAACTGGATGCAAGATATCTGCATGTGGGTTTTGGGTTTTTTTGGAGCATAGTGGGGTATTCTAATTATTTTTAGAATAATTTGTAGAACTGAAGAAAGTAAACTCTTGTAAGATTGGCACTACAGAAAAAGAAAATATAATGGAAAATATTGTTATAACTCAAAATCCACTTCTGCAACTTTTCAAGCAAGCATCTGTATTATTTTGTATGGATTGTATAGGGAGTTGGTTCTAAATAAAAATTGCAAAATCAATTGTAGCTGCAATAAGTAGAATGAATTGTTCTGGTTTTCTTTAGATATTAAATAGGAATTTCATTGCTAAGGTTATTGAAAGGAAGGAGAAAAAAGGCATTCTTTCAATATTTTGTTTTAAGAAGAAGCGATCATTGAAGGAAAGAGTTTTACTTTTATGAATTTCCTTGATTAACAAACCTGGGGTCAAATTCAAAGCATCACCTGTGTCAATAATCAATCTAAATACATCAGGCTTGGAATGTTGTCCATTGATAGTTTCAGTTGTTCAGAAACTTGAAACAGCTTTTTTCCCCACTCATCCAGACGGAAAAGTTATAGTCTTTAATTTTGCGGAGTGGGGGGAACCCCACTTGATGCAGAATCCATTCCTGGATTTTTATTTAGAAATGTCTCAGTAAAATGGTTCTTTAAAGTTAACTTGGAGGCCACTCTGGATTTTATTGTTTCAATGCAGCACATTCCCCAGGCAGAAACTGAGATATCATGATCTTCTGAAAAAGCTAAACATGGTTTGATACATAGTATTGTAGCCGGGGAAGATTAGAAGTTCTGTTGTATGTATTAACACTCAGTTACTCATTACATTCAATTGGTGCTGGTTAACTTTGACTGTGACTTGACTGTGAGAAAGATTCTATATAACAATGAAGTGCCAAAAGACTTTTCTTTGTCAAATAAAGCCCTAGAACTGGATTGGATCCTGAAGGAGAGAAGTCAGGAAGGGTTTCTATTGAGCAACCTCAAGTGAAAATTACGGTACCCCCCCCCACCTTGAATTTTATTAATGAAAAAATTAGGAAAGGGGGAAGAAAGAACTGACATGGACTTTTGTATTAAAGACTTACAATTCACTTTATTTCTAGTAATTAAAATTAACTTCAGGTTTAGAATATTTAATTTTAAATTTAAGTAAGTAAAGAATGTACTTGCACAAGTTTGTCAAACTTGAGGGGTGAAGTAAAAAATGAAGTAGGGTCAAAACAAAGATTACTGTTTTCCGAGCCTGGTAAAAGAAAGAATCGAGTTTGCCTGCAACTAAATGCGTCCTGCATCAGCAGTTGGAAATTGGCATTTGAGTATATGATCCATGTTTTCATTGGGACTGTGGTAGGAGAGGGGAAAAAAACAGTGGGTGGGCGATGGGAACCGTCTTTTATATTTGTAGGGATAAACCTCTCAAATTTGGAGGGTTTTGTAAATAAAAATTAATGTGCAGAACCAACTATGCCATCTAAACTTCAGTGTTATGCATGCTTGTGCTAATTTGAAATAAACTACTATTGAACTCAATAAGACTTATTCCTAATTAGACATGTTTGGCTTCTCCAGATGATCTTCTAAGTGGTATAGAAGCAATGACCAGCAACCAGAGGGAAGAAATAAAACCTCTTTCGAAGAAAGTTAGCCTTTAGGGGATTCAGATAAAACTAATGGCTATTAAGAATATTAAAATGTCTTTCAATTATATTAATTAATTTTAGCAGCATTAATACTTAGCTTCATTAGGATCATACTGAGCATCTTATTTCAAAAATTATTTTGATTACATACTTTTGTTGCAGGGAAAGATAAAACATGCAACCATATTAAACATATATTCGGATGCAGAATCATTTTGCTGTCCACACTCAGAACACATTCGAAGAGTCAAGCCATCTAATATCTCATTAGGTCCTTATTTAGGAAAATATTTGAGGAGTTTATATCTAATTTTAAAACAACTTTGTAAACAATACTATATGAAAAGATCTGAGAAAAAAAACCATGAAAAAAATGACAAAATGGAAATACTATATTTTAAAATGCTTGATGATTTGAACTATATTTCAATGATAAAATCAGGTTTTATTTGAAAGAGGGGATGAGGAACATGAACTTTTAAAAAAATGTGAAGTAGCTTTAATACTCAAATGATTATGACACTTTTCTCTTTCTGTTTAAACCTTTGTTTAAAAGTCGCACTTTTAGAAATTTAGAGACTTAATAAATTGCAACTCCCCTAGACATTAAGCGAACTGTGTGAAATGTATACATGTATTCAAATCTCTAAATTAACAAAAGGCAAAAAGCATGAGGTGGAAATAATGACAGATAAAAGACCTGTTGCAACAAACTCATTTTCATACATGTTGCAAACATAGCTATCTTCAAAAGGAGATGTTTTCTATGGAATGCTCTGACATATTTAGACGCCTGACATCCTAATTTTAAAGCCTCTTCTAATTAAGAAAATAGCTAGACATATTTAAAAAAATAATCTGTATTGGAGATTACAGAGAGCAAAAAATATATTTTAATTAGGTTCTTTTTATATTCTTTCAATGTCAAATAAATTCTACATTTCTCCAACAATACTTAGTTTGGGTGTGGGTGACCACTGTTCCTGATCTCCTAAACTCCCTACTGCCATTTACTGCATCTTTATTCAAAACCCGAGAGCGTTTTTCTCAGACACCCCACACCCCTCAGTTTAGACACAGAACCTGGGTTAATTTTCTTTCTAAACGGGGTTGCCTCTCTTTATTGACCTGGTTTCCAGAGAAGTAAATTGGGACGCTGCTCTCTACTCCTTCCTTCTTTTGCTCTTCTCATTCATTCTCTGCTTCCAGATATATGAAAATTCGGGAATATTTCCGAAGGGGAGGCCTCAAAAACTTGCGTATATTGTGGAGAAGGGCAAGGAATGGGAGGGGGAATAGAAGAGAGAAAATCCTTGGGAGCGGATTGAAGGTGCTGGCGGACTATTGGAAAGAGTCTGAGCGTTCCTTTGCTACTTTTCCCTTGGCAACGAAGGGAGCGAAGAAGTCTGCAGAATGTCACCCCTTTCAAGAAAACCCCATATGGAAGCTCAGCGGGGGGGCTTTTTATGCCTTGCGTTCGGGTGCAACTTCCCCAAATCTCCAAGCGCCCCACTAGTTGCGCGTAAACCCAGAAGAAACAAGCTGAACCAGAGACTGGAGCTGCAGGTCACCGCAACCACTTTCTCCATTCCATCTCTCTCAATCCTCCCCTCCCCTCCGCCTCTCTGCCTTATTGCCTCCCAAAGACGGAGAGAGTCTTCGGTTTTCTTTTGTCTGAAAGGAATAATACACAGCCGGTCCTTGGCTGCCCAAAGGGAGCCCTTCCATTACTGCCTAGATATGATAGAGTTTGCCTTCCAGGTCTGTTGCCCCCTTTACCCTAAAGAACTGTTTCTTGCGAGCTTCAGGGAAGGCGGTGCTTTCGGTCAGCTTTCAGTGGCGTCTGCTGGAGACAAGCTGAAGTTGACTGCCAAAAGTGCTATAAAAGCCCAGGTCAGTTGAGAGCTGCTTTTCGCCCCTTCCTAGACGCGCCGGTTTCCAAGAGCGCCTGAAATGCTGGTCTCCTGCAAGGGCAAGGAAGCTGTTTGCTAGTATAGAGCAACAGAGGCGGGGCGACTGTGCAACGGTGGCGCCTTCGTTATCGCTGGAATTATGGTGGTGGGGGGACCCTTCAGAAAAGGAGGGGAAATGTACTTTTTATATCTAGAATGGGAAAGGTTGGAGCCCGAACTCAGAGGCAGGTATTTTGCTTGGTTCGGGAGAAGGAAAAAAAAACTATGGAAAAGCAAGAAAGCTGCTGTTGAAGTCAACTTGGCAAGAGTCCCTGTTGCATATTTCTGTAACACCCCCCCCCAAGAAACACACACACACACACAGGGGGGGGAGGGAGGGGGGAGGGAGGGAGGGAGGGAGAGAGAGAGAGAGAGAGAGAGAAAGAAAGGAGAAATAAAACCATTTTATAGTCCCACATAGACCCTGAGCAAGCTGTAACCGGTTCTTTGATGACACCCTTATCTCCTATTTCCATCGACTCTTTTAGCAAATGTGACAAAGACGGAGATTAATTAATAATTTCCAGTTCAGTTTACAAATGTTGAAGGCACATAAAAGTTATTCCAGCGATCCAAAATAAAGAGTTCATTAAAAGGATATGTCCAAAACTGTTGATTTGCGATGGTTTACCCTTATGAAAAAGAAAAGGGACAGTAGAAGCAAAGAGGGGGAGCATATAAACATTTATGCTAATAAATTAGTATGTTCCACTACAAGGTACTTACTAGATAATATTGATATTTACAACTTGGTACACTTAAATCAAAGGTAAAGAAAATACATAGTCAATGTATTGCTTCTGTCAGAACCCAATATTATTGAGCCAGTTAGATTTAATTATGTAATAAACAAATTGGTCCCAACAATTAAACCCAAAGTACCCAGAATGTGTGGATTTTTAAATTCAGATTTATTTTCCAAGGGGGTGGAGAAAAGAATTGAGAAGCATTATTTCCCCTCCCAAGAATTCCACTTTTTCTTTTCTCTGATATTCAGAGAATGGGTCAAGCAGCCACTAGGAAATCTGCCTATTTTATTTGGTAATTTTAGAATCAGTTGTCTGCATGGTAGTGATAGATTAATTTTCCACCCTAGATATTATCAGATACAGAGACAGATACAGAAACACAAAAGCACAAATACACAAGCTCAATGAGTTTCTAATTAGTTATAGCCAAAGAAAGTTTATTTTCTTTATTTTCAAAATTACTCAGCGCCAGAAGTATGTTTGCTTCCTGAGAGAAGCCCGTTGTATAGCAATATTTCTCTCTCTGTGCGTCTCTTTTGGCCCTGAATAAATATAAGGATGTTCTTTTTATTGTTAATTATGAGCTTGAGAAGCAACTCGCTTTGGGCACCACTTCTGAGGGCCTTCCCCACCCCCCAAAGAAAGGTGTTGGGGAGGACACAATCCCCTAAGTCTCTGCAATGCCACTTTCACTCAATCAGTTGGCAAAACCTAGTGCTCATTTCAAAGTCACAGCTTCCAGGTTCGTCTAGAAGGGGTCGTTCAACCTGGCAGCTGTTTCTCTGAGATTAGACCCTTTTCCTGGTCACTTGCTGTCTCTTGCTGTAGGAAATAAGGGGAAAAATTCATGAAGAAGGATGAATGGCAGAAAGAGAATCTGATTAAAGGCACTTCATGTACAATGCAGCGTCCTAAACAAAGGCTGGGTGAAAATTCCCAGGTTAGTTGAGGTGAATAGGTACCCACGAGAAGGAAGACACTAATGCTCCTTCGGAAGTAAACTGGAGTAGCAGCACATCATCCGCGTTTACCAAGAAAACCCCTGCGCAGACTTGACCCTGGCGCACTCAGGCCGGCCGGAGCTTTCTCAAAAGCCTGGCGGTCTGGAGGATTATCTAATCGGGGGACCTTTCAGGAAGACCCCAAGAGGTTGCGGAGCGGCGCAGCCCATAAGATAGACCTGCCTGTGATGTGGAGAGAAAGAGAGAGAGAGAGAGAGAGAGAGAAGACATTTCTTCAGACGCAAGAGGAAAAAAGAAGGGGCTAGATGCAGAATCCTGCTGCTTCGAAACCTCTTTCCATCAGAATGGGGTCCAGATAGCTTAATGGGACCGGGTGTGTGTGTGTGTGTGTCTAATGGGGGGAAAAAACAGTAAGTACGCCTTCACCTCCTTTTTTTCCTTCTTTTGGAAGTTCTCGTTCCAGTCAGATAGGTATAAACTGCATTTAAATCTTTGTGTTTCGTTGTTTGTTCTAAATTTTAGGCGTGGAGATCTGAGGGGACGATCTGTTGCTTCTCTCGAGGTGGCTCCCAAGGAGGGGAAGGAGAAAGTGGGGGGTGGGAGAGGAAGAGTACTCATAGCTTGTCAATTTTAACATTTGGTCACGTGAGCAGCGCCTCCCTGCTAAGGAAGGGGAAAGCTTTCCACGTCAGCTTTACGTCTCCCAATTTCTTACTTCACGGCTCAGCTTTCAAGAGACAGCTGCATTAGAGCGTCATGTTAAACTCGGTTAATGTGGAGAATCCGAGGTAGCCAGCCCACGTTATGGATTTGGACGAGCGAGTACCCTGCTCCTCGAATATGTATTTGCCCAGTTGTACTTACTACGTTTCCGGCCCTGACTTCTCCGGCCTCCCTTCCTTTCTGCCCCAGAGCCCGACTTCTCGCCCAGTGCCCTACTCCTATCCGTCCAACTTGTCCCAGGTGCCACCCGTGCGAGAAGTGACCTTCCGGGACTATGCCCTGGAGCCCGCCAGTAAGTGGCACCCCCGCAACAGCCTCCCTCACTGCTACTCCGCCGACGAGCTCAGGCACCGGGACTGCCTCCCGCCCGCCGTGGCCGCTGCTGCTGCTGCCGCCGCCGCCGCCAGTCGGGGAGAAATGTTCGGGAAGACCGCGACTGGCGGCGCCTACCACCACCCGGCCACCTCCGCAGTCTCCGCCGCGGCTGCGGCCTCGTCCAGTTTCTATAGCACGGTGGGCAGGAACGGGGTGCTGCCCCAGGCTTTCGACCAGTTTTTCGAGACCGCATACGGCCCGGCGGAGAACCACTCGGACTACGTGGGCGAGAAGGGCGCCGCCGGGGAGAAGATGCCGCCCGCAGGAGCCCCCTCCGCCTCGGGAGTTGCTGCAGCTGCGGTGTCCAATTCGGAGGCGGCCTGCGACCGGGAGGCGGCGGGGGAGAAGGAGAGGCGGAGAAGGGCCGAGAGCAGCAGCAGTCCCGCTTCGTCTTCCGGCAACAACGAAGAGAAATCCAGCAGCTCCAGTACGTATAAAGGCAGCGCCCTAGCGCTTTTTATGAACGGGGCTAGGAAATCTTAGCGCATCGCCGCTATTAAATTTTTATATGCTGTTTTATAAGCAGAGAAGGTTTATGAAGGGCCGTTAGATTTCCCCCAACAAAACTTTGTTGTAAAAGGCGAGATCACGTGGCGAGGACTGAAATTGGCCGTGAAATGCTCGTCCGCCAATGGATGCCTTAAAAAAAACAAACCCAAACTCAAACTATCCCCCCCTCAGGTGGTGATTTTTCCCTAAATCATTAAACAAAGGACTAAATAGAGAGAGGAGGGAGAGCTCCTTGTTCAAACTCCCCAAAATATAATGCAAGTTTTTCGCCTGTAAAATTTGTTCAAAAGGAGATTTCAGAGCCCTTTGATAGCCATGTAATCCTGTGATTAATACACACAAACACTTACACACATATTATAAAAGTCGTGTGTTATCCTTAAAAGCTTAGTGAGATACTTGGATTCAAAGCCATCTCAGATTTTATAGATTGCAGGAGAACAGGGTCGAACAGATGAAGGGACAACAGCAACAACAGCTATCTGTTAAGGGCAACAACTTTAGTTTAAAACTTGTTCTTTTGTCTAAAAGAATCAGTTTCTCCTAAACTCTGAGTTCAGTGTTGCCTTGTGTCCAACAACTGCTCTTCAAGCTGTTGCAGCCTGATTTTTTTAATGTGCATTTTTCTGCCTTTGAAGACTTCCTTCAAGCACTGAGGGTGGAAAAGACCTTTCTAATTCTCAACAGTGAAAGAAAACTTGACAAGTCCTTATTTAAGTGAAAAAGGCCCGAATATTTATATTTAATCCAAGTTAATATGACAAAAGCAAATACAAAGCCCTGTTTAAGAAGAACTATAGTGGCTTAAGACAGTTTGTATCGACTGCAGCTGAATTTTTGACAGGACAGAGATTTTGAAAGTATAAAATAGGAGGTTCCCCTGGTAAGAATCATTGAACTAGGTAGTTATCTGACACAGTGAAAAAAAGAAAAAGGGAAATGCAAAAATAGAAAGTATTTCAGGTTTAAATCATGGTGATATACTATATTGACAAGTGAAGTAAATGCAGAGATAAACATTAAGATTTTAATCAGAGGATCCAGAAGTTAATGAATTCTGAAGTTTCATAGATTTCAGGGGAATGCCTAAAGTTAGAGCCAGCCCAGAAAGCTGTTTCTTTTAATTGCTAAGCTTTGTACAAAAGAGGGGTATACTGGGCAACAGTTGAACCCTTCATATGTAAAACCTTTCTTGGTAGAAAATACTGCTCAGGATCAGTTGGGCAATACATGCAGAGATATTGACCATTCTCAAGACCACAAAAGCTCCTGTCTTGAGCAAACATGTTCAGAGCAGAGATTGTAGCACTATTGTTTGAAGCAGGGCTTCAAAGAAAAGTCTTTTTGGATTAAGGCAGCCCTGAAAGCTATTTCCCTGAGATAAGGTAAAATTAATATACACAGCTGCTGAGTAGGAGAGATCATCACTATTATGAGACTTAGTAATTATGAGCCAAGAGTTTCTTAGAAGAGAAACATATGGATGGTCTTGATTCAATATTAAGCAGCAGTCCTCCCTCCAGCCACATCTGATTCCAGACTTAATGGTTTCTGCCTTTATGTTTTGTTCCACAGGTGGACAACGCATCCGCATCCGTAAAAAGAGATGTCCATACACCAAATACCAGATTAGAGAATTAGAAAGGGAATTCTTCTTCAGTGTCTATATAAACAAAGAGAAACGTCTTCAGCTCTCACGAATGCTCAACTTGACCGACCGTCAAGTAAAAATATGGTTCCAAAACAGAAGAATGAAAGAGAAAAAAATTAATAGGGACCGACTGCAGTATTACTCAGCTAATCCAATACTTTAAGCCTAAAACTTGTAGTGTTTTTCTGTATGAGATTAAATTCAGATGTCACCCTTGATAAGGTCAAGCCAAAGAGTTACCAGTAAGGAGGAAGTGTGCAGAGGCTCCAAGGACTCTGAAAAACTAAGATTTTTTTCCTGCCCAATCCAACATTGACCAATTGGGTTTTTGGTTGTTGTTTTTTTTTGTGGCTGGGTTTTCTTTTGTACTGTTTTCCTTCATCTTTACACATCAAGTGGAATCCATTTAACCCTTGGTCCACCCTTTGCAAAAGCCATTGTATCCCTACAACTTCTTCCAATTGGGGTGAGCAAATGTGAAAAGCTGGGAGCAAATTCCTGGCTTCAGGTTGTGGCTGTGGATTTAAAACTATGTTACCTTAATTGGAAGGTTCATGGGAAAAGTATGTTGCCTCCCATGGAAGGTCCATGGGAAGACTCCTCAGGGCATCATATATGCTGGAGGACAACTTCAAAAGGAAATGTCCTTTTACTTAGGCAAATCCCCGACCAATCTATTTGTCTTCTTGAATGACAAATTATTATTTCTCCCCACAATTACACTCCTGCGCCTCAGACTGAGACAATTTCCTTTCAAAGGACTTCAGGTAATAATTTGCCATATATGGTAAGGAAACAATCACCGAGAAGACAACATGGATAGGCTTGTGAAATACAATTTTAATGAATAACAATATCAGAAACAAATCATTATGCCCATAGTTAAATACTAAAAGCGAATAAAAACTTTCTTAAACCTATGTGGGAGGAGAAAAGACAAAAGACTACAATAATAGTTCTAAAATGAGAAAGTAAAAGTTTAAAATGAGACAGAGAAGTTTTTGGCTTCTGTCTCAGAAACTTTTTTCAATAAATATATCAGGAAAAGTACAGTTTGGCAAATATTAAATATCATGTTTAATTGAAATCTAGATTATGTGTGATGCACTGAAATCAAAGAGTGAAAACCACTAGTGTTTCATAAGAAGGCCCACTAGAAGGCAAACAATGTAAATAAAAGGAATTTGTTATCATATCTTACAGTTAGCCTCATATGTCCTATTTTGCTGTTAAGCAGCAAAAATTAAAAATTAAGTTTTTGGAGTGTGTGTATATGTATATATGCACATACATAGACATATGCACATACATGCAAATTATATATGGTATTCAGCTTGTTTGGGTATTATAGTTGTGCTTTTAAAGTTGTAGCAATGTTCTGGCAGAATCTCATCTGCCATCATCAGGCTTCTGTATTGAGTTCGTCTGTGAATCAGAACTGTAAAAGTCTGACTCACAGACGAACTCAATACAGAAGCCTGATGATGGCAGATGAGATTCTGCTGAAACGTTGCTACAACTTTAAAAGCACAACTACTATGACGTGGGAAAATACCCGAACAAAGCTGAATACCATACATGTAAGTACCCGAGAAAACTTAAGAAAACACACACACACACACACACATATATATAATACCAAAGAGGGTGTGAGAGAGAAAAAGCTATTTAAAGTTCTATATCAGTTTACAAAAGATATCTGTTTTATTGTAAAGGTCACTTACTGTTGAGAATATATGAATGTATGTTTCATACCATGTGTGTTTTATAAGACTTGTATGATTTAAAATGGTTTTGCGGCCATTTTCCTAATATTTTAAGTGGGTTGTTTCACTTGGAAGGTGTCAGATGTTTCTTTTCTTGTTTAACTTGTATACCAAGGCTGTTTTTACACTGCTTCCAGAATGGATAGTTTCTTTTGTGGTTAATGAATTGCAATACTTTTAGATTCTATCACTGTTTGGAGGGGGGGAGCGTGTATTTTGTTTGTATGTATATACCGTTTTCTTTGAATATGGGAAAGCTTTTTCTTGCATGAGTACAGTGGAATCCTGCACATTAGAAATAAACATGTGAGAAATTTACAAGTTTTTTTTTTTTTTTTGTAAGATTTATGATGCATTCATGGATCTTCTTTGACCTAGACTGGAAATCTGAAACATGAGTTTTGAGTTAATTGCTTTAGTGGAAATCCCACTCACCTATTGGTTGTGCTGAATTCTGAGAAGCCAGGAGATCAGGTCTGGTATTTATGAATGCGTGGGCAGACTGCTGCCCGTACCAGGCCAGGTTTGAATGGTTTGCAGAGAAAGGGGCGGAGGTAGGGGGAATCAGCCTTGAAATAATTGCAGGCTATAGACTTGGTGCTTTTGTTCATAGATGTAAAACACATTGCAAGAGCTCGTGTGTGTGTGTGTGTGTGTGTGTTTTCTAAAGCACTCGAGGGCCAGACAAGGAATAATGGATGGAAACTGAACAAGGGGAGATTTAACCTGGAAATAAGGAGAAGCTTTCTGACAGTGAGAACAATCAACCAATGGAACAGCTTGTCCTTGGAAGTCGTGGGATGCCATCACTTGAGACCTTCAAGAAGAGATTGGACTGCCATTTGTCAGAAATAGTGTAGGGTCTCCTGCTTGTGCGGCGGCGGGGGGGGGGGTGTTGGACTAGATGACCTATAAGATCCCTCCCAACTCTGATTATCTGTTAAATCTCTGTGTGTAGAGTCTTGTTTGTTCCAGGCACCATACACCTGAACTCAGAATTGAAAGTTGATGGGGGGGCCTCAGACAGAATTCAAAAGTTAAAAGAGTGCTGATGGAAATTGGGTTATGTGCCAGTACTATATGAGAGGCATGGAAAAGAATTGCCTCTAAAGGATATTCCTCTTGTGAGCTACCAAAAAGCAACATAAGGCATAGGCTACTTATACGGTGTTAAGAGCTCGCCTCTTTGAAACCCCATCCAGTGCCTTTGGGCAACCTTATTTCCTCCTTTCTTCTTGCCATTCATAATTAGAAAAGTACATATTTTACCCCTCTAGGTTTATTGGCTTTGAACTTCTGTATTGCTTTGGACATCACACATAAACTTGAGGTGATGGGCTCTGGACTTTTGCTGGTGACCCCCACTCAGCCAGACAGTGTCTGGTCAAAGGAAATGCATGAAGATGGGGAGAGGGTTGCTTGTTTATTTTGCTAACATGCTACAAAGGAATGCACCTCTTAAAAGGCAGAGATAGAAAGATAGATGGAGAGAGGCAGACAGACAAGCAGAGAATGGTGGGGTGGCCATAAACACCCGCCAGCAACTTCCTTTGCCAGTTAAAAATTAACTGGTTATTCAAGGGATTGGAATCATGGAGTTGTGTTAGTGAATGAAGGAAGAAGAGGAGGAAGAAGAGGAAAGAAGGAAAAGGTGAAGAATAAAGATAAAGAGAAGGAGAAGCAGAAGCAGAAGCAGAAGAAAACAGAGGAGAAACAAATCCTTTGTATATTTCTAGGGCAAGCAGTCATTTAAAAATCCCATGATATTTCCATTTAAATAATGAGCAAGAAAGCATTATAAGCTAAGCAAGATTTTAGAAATATCTAAAATATGGAAGGTGAACTTTGTCTGCCTTGCTTTGATGTTATGAAGAAGACTGTTTCCAAACTGGCTGGCTAATTTGTTCTGCTGACAGCCACAAGAGGGCGTTCTTCAGATCAATGTCAAAGCCGCACAGGGAAAGGAGGGGGAGGAATATTCTGGCCTTTGTTCTCCAAACATCCAGGGAACTGTACATTATATTATTTCACTTTTCCATGATCATATTTACAAAGAAAATGTGAATCTGATGGCTCACTTCTTCAACATGAATTAAAAAGTTGGCCAGAAGTTACTCCAGAAAGTTGCTTCTTCAGATTTAGAATGCACCAAAGGTGAATATTTCTCTGGGGCTGAAATTGGGAAATTAAGAAAGAATGAAATAATTGTCAAGGTACAACATGTATCTTTTTGAAGCAATTTAGTTAACACCTAATACTTCTGTGATGGAAATAAATCTTAAAGTTGTTCTAACTTTTTGAAAATTGACAATGATTAAATCTGTGGTTGTAAATCTGTGGTTGTAATCGTGAATTGGAATCTTTTGAAGTTTAAGTGTTGAATCTTTGAAAGCAACAACTACAGAAAATATTGTAAAGGTTTCATGGTTCTAGTGCATGAAGAAGTTAAAAGGTATATGATAAAGCAAATTTATTTTAAAAAATGAATCCATGGATATGATGAATCTTGAGGCTTGTAAGGAAAAGAGTTACTGTCTAGATCAGTAGCCATGAAAATGGCAGTTCTTCTGGTGGCATTGTTGCATTTTGTTCATAGTTTACTAATTTTAACTTGACAGGGCTCCTGTGTGCAGAGTTAACATCAATAACTTAAATTATGTATCTTTTTCTTAGCGGGACAAAGTTATTCCCCTCCACTAGAAAAAGCTGGTAATTGATATAATCAGAAGTCAAGAAAGTCCTTTTCATTTAACTTTCCTCCCCATTTCACATTGAATCAGGTTTTGAGTAAAGACTTAATTTAAAACAGCTATATCAGTTTATATTTATTGATTTGTAATGGGTATAGCCATAGTCAAAGATGTAAATTATGTGGGGGGAAAAATTAATGGCCTCATATCTTAATCATGCTAAATGCACTAAGAGCTTAGTGATGTTAATATTATTTTGTCATTAGAAAATCGAACTCTGAAAAGGAAGCTATTGTTATAAAACACCAGGCTTTATAAAACACTAGGCTCCCTGAATTTACAGGATATGAGTTAAGACTTATGCTGTATTTCTCATTTAATTCAATAGAGTTTGAGGATCCATTATTTACCTTGGAAGATAAATCCCAAAGAAGAAAGAAGTTTCTCTTGATTTCTGAAACTTCCAGGTAATGAACTTAGGAAGAGCTAGGTATGTGCAGGGAACTGATGTACACATCTATACAATGTTACATGTAGGCTAAATTAGGGTGATTATTCTTGGTTTGTGAAGGCAAAACATGTGGCTGATCTTGTGATGTAGCTACTTGAATTAACAGACAGAAAGAACAGATTCCCCCATTGATTTTTACATTCTTTACTTCTAGTCACATGGTGTAATAAATGCTGTGTTTTCAATCATAATCTTTGAAACCAAATTTCTGAAAAAAAGTTGAAACTGCAAAGGATGAATAGTGTAACAATCAATCCTTTGTCACTAATATTGCATGGAAACCAAGTAACAGAGAAATATTGGGAGAATTCCTAGGCAAAAAATTTCACCCAATTCCTTAATTTCTCATCTAGTTACTAACCAATGTTATTTACTAGCATTCCCTTGCATACCTCTGTCTTGAAGTAAGAAATTTTCATTTGAAAAATGGTGCCAAAATAATTTAAGAATAAGATGGCTCTTTGAAACTTTTATTTTCCCATCCAAAAACTTCTACATATGCTGTAACCTTTGGATATTGTACTAAAAGAGATTTCTACTTCTATTTTTTATGATTGAAGGGCTATCTTCTTTTTGTATGATCCACAGAATGAAGATGTTCTCTTCTATTATATTTCACAGCATTGTAATAATATCTGGCCTTGTCAAACAAGAAAGAAAGTATTATAAAATACATATATGCTGGCAGATCCTTTTTCCATTTAACTTGAACAAATATATAAATCAAGGGGACTGTTACAATGTCCTAAGCATTGCCACTTAAAAAAAAAAAAAAAGGCATTTAACAACTTCCGTAATTTTTTTTTAGAGTTTTCTTTTTATTTGGGTTTTTTTTTAACAAAATAGTACACACTCTTCTCTATGAACTGAGACAACTTTGTAAGAAATATAAACAAATAAGCATTTATAAGATGTTGATTCCAAAGACTATAGTTATTCTTAAATTAAGAGTCTTTCAAGTCAATAAAAAGATCCCAAATATGTTATATAATATATTATATTAATATATTTTTTAGTTATGTTAACATTTATCATCATGATTTTTCTTAGGTTCTGTATACATATTTTTATTTGATTTTATAAATTAAATATACTGTTCATTGTCTAGAGTTATTTGTTGAAAAGGGGCACCCATAGAAGTTGAACACACAAACACACTTATCCAGAGTCTCATTTTCTGGACTTCAATGGATCTGCTTTATAGCATATAGGGCACAGACTCACATAAAGCATAGTTTCTCTCCATCCACTTATCAATATTGAATTCATATTTTGTTTCCTTATTCAATCAGCTCACTAAATATCCAGTGAAGCAAACCAGCATCCAGTGTTGAAAAATGTATTGACAAGAACATCATTAGGAATTGTTATGCTTCTTTACCTCAAATTTCATTTGTGGAGTGGGGAAAAAAACCTATAAAATGGATCCATCATTTTAGTTATAATCTACCTGGCATTGCCTATCTTTTTGAGAGAATGACCCATTAATATCACACAAATACAGAAATCAATACCCTTCCAAAAGTCATTTGTGAGTTGAAATGCTAATGACTTTATTAAAAATGAATTACATGCAGGCTATAAGTAATAGAGGATTTGTGAAAATAATTACCTGGAGATATTTGTTATTTGTTCAGAAATCCCACTGAATTCATAAAAAGGCATTCTATCTAATTCCTGTTATCATGTATAATATTACAACCATGAATAATTTTTTTTACAATCCAGGGGTTCTGGTGTAGATCTCAGAAAGACCTTCCTTTGAATTTACACCACACTGCAATGTAAAAAGATTGTGGACATTGCACCCCTGTTCCAAAATGTGTGGATTTAGGAAGGATTATGTTGATTTCAGCCTTATTTTTCCATGGATAAATGTATGCTTTAAAAAGGACATTGCCTTAATAAGGCAGGGCATGCCACTAAACTCAGCTAACCAATTTACAGATCCACACATGTGGCTTGGCTTTGATTGCAAGAGAGAATTTTTATCACAAATAAATCCCATTGATATCAGTGGAAGCCAGATAATTACCAGAAGGTAGGATTTCAAACAGACAAGCATTCCAGCAAAAAAAAAAAAAATTTACATGTGCAAATACAAACCATATTTTAAAGGAAATTAATATCATTCCTGCTTTTAGTTTATCTAAAAAATATTTAGCCACTCTTTCTTGTGTGACAGATTTTCAAAAAGAAAATGAAAATTACTTAGAGTTATTTTCACCTTTCTTGCCCAGAGATTCATTCAACAGCACAATAACAACAACAACCACGTAATGGGGAACAGCCTTTTTGAGAGTTCATCCAGAGGGAAAACTGATCTGGTAGTGGTTATCTTTTTGACAACTTGATACTTTTAACAGTAAAGAAGATGCACTGCTCATATTAATTCTATTTATGATTTATGAAATATAGGCAGAGACCATAAATTTGGAAGCAGGTGGCTTCAGATTCCAGAGTTTTTCTTCTTTTCTCTAACTCACTTCCTCTAAACTGAGTCCTGAAATCTCAATTTGCCCATTGCATAAATATAAAGCCCAGTTTAACTAGCATACAATGCTGCTTTCCGTGATTTTTTTCATGAGTCTTGGAAAAAATAAGTGAGTAACACCTCCTTCTTCTGAAAAATGGAAAAGGAAGGAAATGAAATATCCACCTACGTTTGGCGTTGTTGCTTTTTAGGTTGTTTTTAGTCTAATTTCAGAAATATGCCTAACAATTCCATTAGGCTGATCATTATAGCCTTCTTCATTTCTTTAAAGGTTGGGTGCCTGAAGTCAGTATGGGTGGCATCCATTGGCCTTTACAGATTTCAGATCCCTTCAATTCATTGATGACTCCAGCAAGGGGGTTGAAATGTGAGCTTGTAGTTTCACTGGTCCAAATCCTTTAGCTCCGGTCAGTTGTGGAACTGTCTGTTTGTTTTCAGTTGTTTACACACAAACTACCCTAATCTCCTAGACCTAGACAAACATCTTGGCAAGATGAAAATAGAATGTTTTACAGAATGGTCCCAAGAAATGCAATCACACCCTGGTTAATGTTTGAGACTCAATGTTAAGACTTTAAAATGTGGCCACTAAACACAATGCACGCCAAAGTAGTTTAGTTGCTCCAGAATTGACCATTACCTTTTATAGTTAAGAATCAACCGCACATTATTAGTTTTACTCCATTGGGTTTGACGAGGCAATTTGCTCTTTGCCTTGCCTTGGCCTTGTTAGTGATTCCCCAAAAACAAAAGTCTCACAGAGGAATTCAGGCACTTATCACCCGATCCAAAGCCTAAGTCAATGTGCCCCTTATCCCCTTTTATCGTTGACCTCTCTGGGCTTCGGATCAGTCCCAAAGTGCGTGGACCATCAAAGACATGCATTTGGCTCCCAAAACATGCCATAATAAAAACAACATGAATGTCTGGTTTCGGTTGCCCTGTACTTTGAATTAAAGGGCCCCACAACTCTCATAAATGCAATTCCAAAATATGCTGTGAAGTATCACAGCCCTGGAGAAAAGAAAGGGAACCCTTTCTTTGGATGGAACCCATCTTTACCCGTTTCTTTTCTTGCTGCTTTTTCTTGAGCCTCACATGGTTGAAGCTTTAAAGGCAGACATGTTGAACTGGGCCAAAGATCTGGTTGATCTCCGGAATCTTGGGAAATGATGTATTCCTAACAAGACGAGACCCAGATTGTAGTGGAGCAATGGCAGCTAAAATTACCATCTTTCTCTGGGGATATGTATTCTTCTAATATATCTGGATGCTAAGTCTCTTCCCCAGCTGGGCTGTTTCTCTTTCTCATTCTTTTTTTGCTTGCTGCATATCACCATCGCTCTGCGATAAATTGTGTCTTAGGTTAATAATCCAGAAAACTCCAAAGTCTCTAGAATTTTGCTCATTTTCTTTAGTTTGGAAATGATAGGACAGATGCTGATGCTGTTGTCTTCAACCCTGCAATTCTCCCTTTGCAACTACTATAGTTGTGTGCAGTTAATGAGAGCCACAATCGTGAGATGAGCCTAACCATTAAACTTGAAAACCATTTTTGGGATGGGTTTGGACCTTTGCATCTCATTTCTGTTGGCTTTGACAAAGAGAAGAGAAACAGGCTACTCAGATCAAAGGAGGTTATTTATATATTTCTTCTTATGACTTCTCTCAGTGGAACCAGGTCTTGGGAAGGAGAAAAACTGGATTGCAGTTGAGTCGCATTGCAGTATTTCTGTCCAAGGCTTCGCTCACCAGTACTAGTTTTCACACACACTAACCAACAAAACAGTTGTCTCTATAGTATTAATTTTGGAAGAAATGATACTGCTCTAAATATTTGATAATGCTCCTTTAACATTAACAGCCTGTAAATGTAAGGAGAGGCTGGAAAAATATAAACAATTTTCCCCGAAGGTGTGGGGATGCATTGAAAAGAGAGAGAAGTATTTCTCCTTTTTGCTGAGTTGCTTTTCCTGCATAGCTTCCATGGTTCAGTTCTGCCAGAAACCATCGGAGGCTGAAGCCCCGGGTGCAGTTCTTGGATGTAATGGTGGGAGAGAAAGAAGTTAGTGGAGAAGACCGGCCTCGGTGACGGTTGGGGGGGGGGATTTTGTGTCTTTCCATTAAGATTTTATGGTCCTGCAAAGTTGCAACAACCCCCTTCCGGGCTTCCCCTGCACAGACCAGGAACCTGAGGAGGGTTATCCACTTCTACTCGCCTTAGGAAAAACTCTCCTCGGCTCGCCCGCCTTCTTTCCACTTCAAAGGGACCTGTCTGCAGGGAAGCTCTTAGGAGGAGAAGGCGATTTCCTTCCCGTGGCCCAGACAAGCTTCCCAGTAGGCAGCTCCGAGAAAGCCGTTGGCAGATCACCACTCTTGTCCGCAGGCTTGGGAAAGGCGAGTCGTTCGGGGAGCTTTGTGTCTCCTATGAAAGCCAAGGGTAAGTGCTGCAGATGAGAGGGCAAGGGTAAGGAAGCCTCCGGGCAAAGCTTGGGCAGAAGGAAACCCCTCGCCTGGCCTCCTCGATATCCTTGGCATTCCTAGCATTTTGGAGGGCGTATTAAGCGAAGGCATGATGGACGGAACCGAGTTAGGGATTGGCTGCACAATACTGAATGGTTCAAAAGAATATTTCTTACTCGCTTGGGACCTGAAACAGGAGATCAGTTAGTGCTACCAGCTGGGCCGGCTTGGAGCACGAAGAACTAAAACACAAACTGGCGACCTTTTCATGTTAAACAAGGAGAAGAACATTTAAAAGGAAGGCTCACAAAAGGTGCCAAGAGCGCTTGAGTGTTGCTCTTGTTCCAGACCTTGTTTGCATGGCCAGAACCATAAGAAGCCAAACAAACCAGGAGGCATGGAGTCTTCTCGGTGCTTCTTCATTATAAAATTCATCTCCCTTGTCTGTTGGTCTGTCTCCCTCTCTCTCTTGTCTGCTGGCTGTCGACTCCCACCATCACTGTTATATATTGACTGTATTATCTAGCAGTTTTACTTCGGACATTTTTGGATGAAAAGAGGTCTTACGTTGAGAGAGAGAGGGAGAGGGGGAGAGAGAGGCGTCTCCCTTATCTAAATGCAGATATTTAGAAAGAATTGTACATTGTTTCTATAATTCCGGGTTTGTACTCTTGAAAAAGCCTTAATCTGAGCGGGGATGTTTTACCAGATTTTGCTTCTTTTTATTTCCATGAAAAGGTTTTAGTTTAACAAGCTTGTGACTTGGACTTCTGGTTTAATGGACTAATTGTCGAATCGCCTTAAAAAAAATATCCTAAACTCTTCATCTTGCTGCTGATATGGTAATTCTACACTGGGTGTTTGTACTGTGGTATTTTTGTTAAGGGGGAGTGAACCTTATCTCCTATGCAGAGGTATGGAGAAGTAACACCTTTTACTTCTTAATGTAGTATGCTGGACTCACACAGAAAGAGAGTAAAAGACAGGTGCGAGGATTGTCCGCATTGCTGCAGCTGGCATCTTAAAAAGCCGGCGTGGGGGGGGGGGGAGGGGTTGCCGTCTCGCTATCAGTAAGCCTTGGATGCTAATAAGAAGCTCAGGTCGGGATTCCAACTTGCAGGGGCCAGTCTGAGATGACCACTGACCTAGCCTAGGCGAGCCACAAGAGGTACCCGAAGCTGGCAAAAGTTGATGAGGTTGTCTGAGCTTCAGAAATATCAAGGCAGCCACGAGTTGTGCAAAGAGTGGGGTGAGAAGAGGCTGAACAGTTCCCTTACAGGTGGCTTGTTGATAGACAGGACGCAATAGTTCGCTCGTGCCTTTGCTGTTTTATATTAGTGCATATGCTAATGGACCAGAACGCGTTAAATTATGAGTCTCATTAAAACCCGGCAGTGTTTTCTACTGTTTTCCTCCTCCCGTCACTTCGCCTTTCGTTATATAACCCCATGCCTACTGTTCTCCCTCTGAGAACTAGCAAAGATAGGCACGTGAAGACGTGGCCTACTGCGCGTGGAATACCCCAGACATGCTTTGTGGATATATTCACATATGCATGCATGCATGCGAGGGCACAATACACACACATCACACAACACCTTCACTATATTTTCAAATCTATAGATATACATATCCATCCACGCACCGTCCGTGCACAAGTACAAGTACACGCACGCACGCACACGCACCATTCAGACGTGGGCAGGAGATCAGCTCGCCGCCTACGAAACCAAACTGGGAGGGGTTGTGAACGAGGGCTGGGTTTCCATTGGCTGCATGCAGTCGCCGTGGCGTGGGGGTATCTCTAATCATATTCAGCATGTTTTGCACAAGAAATGTCATCCAGGAAGGGTTCTCTGCTCTCTTCGCCAAATTATTCCAAGGAAATGGCATGTTCGGAGACCCCAGCTGCAAACGCCTTTTTGGTGGACTCTTTGATCAGCTCAGCCTCAGGCAGAGGGGAAGGAGGGGGAGGCGGTGGCGGCGGCGGAATTGCAGTAGGAGGAGGAGGAGGAGGAAGAGGCGGCGGCGGCAGCAGCTACTACCCGAACAACGGCGGTGTCTACCTGCCACAGGCGCCCGATTTGCCGTACGGGTTGCAAAGCTACGGGCTATTCCCGGTCCTGAGCAAATGCAGCGAGGATCTGCCTCCCCCGCCGCCAAGCATGGTTCCCACTCCGCACACTTACATGTCAGGGATGGAGGTCTGGCTAGATCCCCCGAGATCCTGCAGCCTTGAAGAGCCCACAAGCCCACAGGCGACCTCCTGCTCCTTCGCTCCCAGCATTAAAGAGGAGAGCTCCTACTGCCTCTACGACTCGGACAAGGCCCGCAAAGAGGCACCGGCCACCGACCTGTCGCCTTTCCCGAGGCTAAGCGCAGAGATCTGCGCCGTGAATAACGTGGCGGCGGGGGTGCCTGTCCCGGGCTACTTCCGCTTGTCTCAAGCCTATGGCACCGTCAAGAGCGGCAGCTGTTATAGCAGCTCCCACCAACACCACCAACAGCAGGAGCCGCCGCCGCCGCCGCCGCCGCCGCTGCTACACCCAGGGCAAATGGTGGCCGCTTCCCAGTTTGCCCCGCAGCCCCAAGTGAGCTTCGAGTCTTCTCCGCCGTTTCCTCTGGCCGCCTCGTTGCCCGAGCAAGGCAAGAAAGACAGCGAGGATTCTTCCCCACCCAGCACTTTGGCCGGGGATTCGCAGAGAGGAGAGGAAGAAGGGCAGGCTTCTTCTTCTGCCGCAGAAGAGCTGTCGCCGGCCCCCTCGGAGAGCAGTAAACCTCTCTCCGAGAAAGAAACCCTAGGTAAGGATTCCTCATCCGCCAAAGGCGGGGAAGGATTTTAAACCCTTCCCCGTTCAAACAAGAGTTTTTGCCAGGTCAGTCCAGCCCCAGGAAGGGCACCTTAGACAAACCTACTCAGCAGCCACACCGGTTTTGTGCAAGGATGCAGAGGTACTGTAGATACCAGACTGTCAGGCAAGTCGGCAGATAGCTATAAATTCAGGGGGAAAAAAGCTTATCCAGGGAGAGACAAAAAGGGCAAAACACACACGCATATCTCTTTTTTTATTTTGCAACCCTTAATGCGGTGGCGGTGGACAATAGAGCATTCGGGGTGGGGGCAACAAAAAAAAAAAAAAAACCACACCCAAGCCTGTCCTTCGTGGCCCACCGTGGTGCAGAAATGCCTGAACAGATAACAGAGACCTTCATTAAAAGGCCAAAGTAAGCAAGAAGTCAGCGTCCATAAATAAAACCCTTCAGAACCTAAGTTCTAGTTTACGATCTTGGATGCCTTTACAGACCCCCACCTCACCCCCTCAGAGTATTTAGTTGGGCTGAAATTCTCTCAGGCAGCAGGGTCAGTTTAGACTGCAGACTGTCCCCGCCTGCAGGCTTTAAGGAGCCTTCCGGGATAAAAATCCAAAGGGCCATTTCTGTAAATGGAAACGGCCTTAAGGGCGCCCTGGGATCCTTCTCCCAGTGCCTTTTATTGCTAAGAAGAAAGTTTGTGCAGGAATGCAACACTAAGTGATAGCAATAGTGAGGTCCTACTAACAGGAATGTTTCCAAACTTTTGTAAAGTAGGGCATTTTAATACTGATTGCTCATAATTCTGAAAAGTGATGGCAATAAGTGTACCCATGTTACTCATATCCAAATACATGCAAGAATATGCTTCTGTACTGAATCTCAGTCCAGAAGGGAAAGATGTTCACCCTCCCTAAAAAAAGATCTGTAACTCTGCAGATATTAGGGAATCTTCTATCCCTCTTTTTTTAATGTGCCAGGTGGCTAATCATCCCTTGGCAACCCAGATAAATATAATTAATCTCTGGAAGAGGAATTGATCTTGTCATCCTATGCAGATTTGCTGTCCTGTTGAATTAAACGGCTTCAGTTCCCAAATATGCAGCTATGGGAATTTATTAGCTAGTTTAGCTAGACTTCGTTGAGTTACAGGTTTGTGCTGGGGGAAAAAACGGTCTCAGAAGGAAAAAGTGTGGAGCAATTTAGCACTGTACTCATGGGGCTATATTTTCACACCATCTGTATTTTCACTTAGGAAGAGGGTGGGTTTGTTTGTTTTTTTGTAAAGAGAAATGTTTGAGAGGGAAAAGGCAATGGCATACCTTGCTGGTGTCAATATCAAAATTTGACCACCTTTTGCTCAAGCAATCTTGAGAGGGAATCAAATCAAGCAGGAAGGTGCTCCTTGTCTCTGGGTATGGGTAGGGAGGGAAGACCTTAGAAAGGGGCTTTTAAAAGAGGGCTGGGGCCATTGGAAAGTTGCCACAAACTTAAGGTCAGTAAGGAACCTAGCCTAGGAAATTTGTCCCAGCTCCTTCCTGTAATGTCCCTGGCTGACTCTTTTTTCCAAACTAGGCAGCCAGAAGGGAGAGAATGCAGCCACCTGGCTCACTGCGAAAAGTGGTAGAAAGAAGCGGTGCCCTTACACCAAGCACCAAACACTGGAGCTGGAGAAAGAGTTTTTGTTCAATATGTACCTGACTCGTGAGCGTCGCCTAGAAATCAGCCGTAGTGTCCACCTCACCGATAGACAAGTTAAAATCTGGTTTCAGAACCGCAGAATGAAGCTGAAGAAAATGAACAGAGAGAATCGGATTCGGGAGCTCACAGCCAACTTCAGCTTCTCCTGATGGACCTATGAACACCTTTGAACCGTCTAAGCAGCCCATACAATCTTGAACCCCAGCCCACCCTAGCTCACCCCACCCCATCCAGTCAGGGTTTAACTATTGGCACCTGTGTGGATCTGAAGCTTTCAATCCCACTCTCAGCCTCTCCATTGCTTCTTTGTGATTGATTTCGTTGGGATGAAGCGATAGCAAGGCAAACCCAGCATTCCTTCTGAACTTCCCTTCTTCTGTTCTCACTTCTGGAGACCCTGGCCCTTGAGAAATAGGATGTCCCAAACACTAGTGCCTATTCTCTTTCCTAACCTACTCCTTTAAAAAAAAAAAACCATCAAAAAACAATCAGAAAAGTAACCTAGCCAAAGGAAAGGTACATTCCCAACCTTAAGCTATGCCACATGTTGCAAACTGGGGTTGAGTGTAGTTTTCAATCATTTAAACATTTGACCACACCACCCCAAACATGGATTGGGTTTGATATTATTATTACTACTATTGTTTAGCCAATGTTAAGCAGCTACTGTGAAAAGAAACAATGTCATATTAAGAAGCCAAAACTATTCATTTGTTTACTCCTTTATTTTTTCAAATGTTTAATATTTCAGCTTTAAAAGTTTTCTTGGAAAAAGGGAAAGAGAAAGAGAGAGGAAAAAAGAGGAAAACTGCTCCTGTCCTTTCTTGAAAGATAAGAACAGTTTTATGTTCCTTAATGGTTAAATTATTACATTTCCTAATTGTAGGTAATTTTTGTTTTAGATAAATGGTTCTTAACCATTTGTTCCTTATGTTTCATAAGCACAGACAAAGAAAGATGTGTGAAAGAACATTTATTGAATGGAGAAGGGGCGGGAAACCCCAATTTTGCCTATTCTGTACCTAGAAATGTATGTGTGTAAGTGCATATACGCACACTGTACACACACTCTGAAGAATTTCCTGGCTGTATGAGATAGCAAAGAAGAAAACCCTTATTTCCTGATACTGTGAAGTTACATGCATTGAAAAAAAAAAATCAAGCATGTATTACAAAGAGAAGAAAAAAACCCTATGGAATAGATATGTATAAATGTCTATTATTATTAAAATAATTAATATTATTAAAATACCAATACCGTTGGAAGCGAAGTAGTCTTTTCTTTATTTAGATGCTAGTTTTACTTCTTGCTCTTAAGTCTTCAATAATATCCTAATGCACCAATGCACAAAGATGAATCAAACTCAAGACATTGTTCATATTTTATTGGAAGAATAAAAAAAAGATGTGAAATGAGTTTTCATAAAACATCAACTAATAATAATAACAACAACAATAATTTTTGTGTCTGCTTATTCTGAGAACTCTACTTTTAAATTTTTGTGAACTTTTACATTAAAGAATAGTTGATTAAGCCACCTATAAATACTTTAGAAATCAACTTGAATGTAGACAGTCTTAATGTGCATGGGCTATATATGAATGATGTAATAAGGCTTGTCAGCTTTTGTTCAGTTTTATGGCTTGCTAATATATCTGGATTGTAGCCATCTTAGAGGAAGAAGTAGATTCAGTTGAGCGAAGAGCTGTACAGATCAACCCAACTGAGAACCTTTGAATGTAGAGAATTGGCATTATTGTTGTCAGTATTTCACTGAGTATGATTCCCGGGTTAATTTAGTAGAGTCTTTGAGCATGAATTCCAAAGCAGAACCTAAAGAATTAAAGGAAAACAAAGTGAAAAGGTGAGCAATAAGATTTTGGATCTTAAACTTCACTTGCCTGTATTGCAGATTTTCTGCTATGATTTACCTGGCTGCAGGATGTGACTAGGCAGAAATGCCATCTTAAGATTCTATATAAATCCATACCTATCAAGTCTAAGACTGAAACAATGAAATCAATGAAGAGAAGAGGAGAAAAAGAAGTAAAGAAGGAGGGTGCGGTGAGGTTGATGGGAATAGTACCTAAAGCCAATAATTTCTTCCTCCTCCTCCTCCTCCTCCTCTTTCTCCTAAGAGATTTTAGATTTTTTTTTTTAAGACTATTTACGAAAACATTTTAATCATTCAAGGCCTATCTCCTCACTCTTCCTTCACTTCTTTTCACTACACACGCTTGATATTCTAAATATTCTGAACGATTAAAAATAGCCAGTCAAATTCTGTAATATAACAAAGAAGTTTAGTAAGTGGAGATGGCGGGCTGTTGGTGGGAGTAGGGGAGGAGAACATAAGGAAGGCTCGGCTTTCGTTACTGGCTTGTATTTATTTATATATTGGGCTGGGGTTTCCCCCTTCTTTCTTTCTTTTTAATTCCCCACCACCACCACCGGGGCTCTTTTGCTTAAAGGAAAGCGGCCACGGGGAACCCTGTTAATTAGAAAACTGAAAACTGGTCGGTGATTTAGGTAGTTTCTCGTTGTTGAGGCTGAACATTCCTCTCTCTGCAGCACGAAACTGCCTTCATCACCTCAGTTTATAATCATCAAATGGGTGTAATCCCAAACAGACGCTTAAGGAGGATCAAAGCATTGCCTTTAACTACCGAAGGAATCGGGAGAGGGGGGAGGAGGAGACCCCCCCCCCACGCTGTCTCCTGGAGGCGTCAAGTCCCAACGCCATTGTTTCTTTCTGCGCGCCGAAACGCTGCTTCAAATAAACCGAGGTGGAGGAGGGGGCGTAAAGGGAGAAAAAAAACAATACAAAACCGCAAGGAAGAGACCTTCAGGGCTAAACAAGATCCGTTGGCTTTGGATTTTTATTTCAATTTGAAAGGGGATCCTTTCCACAACTCCGATATTCCTTTCAAGGTCAGGGGCATTAAATAATTATTATGCTTTTTTCTCTTCGAGAAACCCATTCCAACTGCTTGTCCTCGCAGAGTAATTAATTGTGGCCCTGCCTGCAGGCTCTGCTGCGAATGGGACAATGTCTTTCCCACACTTCTGCCGATTTCAAGCTCTCTCTTATTTAAGGGGAGGGAAAGAAAGAAAATTTGAGAGCAATTTTCAGTGCAGTTTCGTGGAGATGCCTTCTCTGGCTCTCCCAGATTACTAGCGCGGCCCTTCCATCCACATTCCTCTCCCTTTTGCGTGGTGCTTTCTGTTTGTCTCGCCTTCTCCCCAATTCAGTTCGCCAGGTTTTTTGCCTTTTTTTTGGGGGGGGGGAGGGAGGCAGGTAGGGGAATGTGCCGTTTCGGGCGCCACATCCACGCGCGGGCACACATCGGTCTCGGCAAGGTGGAAGGAACGCGAGAGGGTCCCGAGAGGTGAGAACGCAGGGCTGGCAAGGCCTCGGTTACGATCATTATTGGAATGGGTCCGGGCGCCTGCATTCCAGTGAGGCGGCATAAGCAACAGCGACCTCGCTCGGGCTGAGGCGGTGTGCCGGCCCGTCGCTGTCCCTTTTTATGTTCGGCAGCCCCGCGAGACGGAAGGTAGGCGCTGCGCCGCCTTGTTTACATCCCGCACACACGTTATTTACCGCTACGCTAGTGTAAATGAACAAGACTTCTCTCTTGGGTATCAGGGGGGTGTAGGGGAACGAGCGGGCCGACGTGGGGTTTGCAAGATTAGGACGTTTCTTCGGCTCTGTTTTGTCTCATCCCACTTTTAATTAAAAAATACCTTTCAGATTTCAGACCTCAGTTAAAGGAGGCCTGCAGATGGAAATCAAATTTTTGTTATTTTGTTTTCCCTTATCTTATTTGAAAGTTGAGCCTTGTGTCTTATGACTTCTTTTAGTGAAAAGCTCACAAGTTTGACACCAAAGGATTATTGTTTGTTAGCTTGTGACACAGGCATACATTTATAAACATACACACACACACTCACATACTGTATATATAAAATCAGTCCTGACTGATACAAATACCCACATCCAAAAAAAACCCTTATATATATTTTCCAGATTGGCAGTACATATGTATATATAGATATATATAAATATAAATATAAATATACATAGTATCTGTCCTGAAGCTCACAACTTTCACCTCAAAGGATTATTTTTTTGCTTGTGACACAGGCATGCATTTATAAACACACACACTCACACACACTATATATAAAATCAATCCTGATTGATACAAATACACACATCCAAAAAAGCCCCACTAAGCTTCTTTTAGTGAAAAGCTCACGTTTCGCACCAAAGGATTATTGTTTGTTTGCTTGTGACACAGGCATACATTTATAAACATACACACACACACTCACATACTGTATATATAAAATCAGTCCTGACTGATACAAATACCCACATCCAAAAAAAACCCTTATATATATTTTCCAGATTGGCGGTACATATGTATATATAGATATATAAATATATATAGTATCAGTCCTGAACCTCACAACTTTCACCCCAAAGGATTATTTTTTTGCTTGTGACACAGACATACATTTATAAAAAAACACACACACACACATACACACTCTCTATATAAAATCAATCCTGATTGATATAAATACACACATCCAAAAAAGCCCCTTATATATATTATCTAGATTGGCGGTACATATGTATATATAGATATATAAATATATATAGCATCAGTCCTGAAGCTCACAACTTTCCCCCAAAGGATTATTATTTTTTTGCTTGTAACACAGGCATGCATTTATAAACACACACACATACATACACACTCACACACACTATATATAAAATCAATCCTGATTGATATAAATACACACATCCAAAGAAGCCCCTTATATATATTATCCAGATTGGCGGTACATATGTATATATAGATATATACATATATATAGCATCAGTCCTGAAGCTCACAACTTTCACCTCAAAGGATTATTATTTTTTTGCTTGTGACACAGGCATGCATTTATAAACACACACACACATACACACTCACACACACTATATATAAAATCAATATTGATACAAATACACACATCCAAAAAAGCCCCTTATATATATTATCCAGATTGGCGGTACATATGTATAAATAGATATATAAATATATATATAGCATCAGTCCTGAAGCTCACAAGTTTTGCACCAAAGGGTTATTATTTTTTTGCTTGTGTCACAGGCATGCGTTTATAAACACACATACACACACACACACACTATATATATATATATATATATATATATATTTATATTGGCGGTACATATGTATATATAGATATAGTATCAGTCCTGAAGCTCACAACTTTTGCCCCAAAGGATTATTATAGAGATTATAATAATTATAATTATAAGGATTATACACCCACACACTATATATATAAAATCAGTCCTGACTGATACAAATACACACATCCCAAAAAAAACCCTTATATATATTATACAGATTGGCGGTACATATGTATATATAGATATATACATATATATAGATTAGATAGATAGATAGATAGATAGATAGATAGATAGATAGATAGATAGATAGATAGATAGATAGATACACACACACACACATATATTTATATACATACAAACACCTAAGCATATAACATGTTTCTGTGTGAATTGCACACTTTGAACTAAGAACCATTCTTTTTAGTGAAATCTAAAAACAGGACATGGTTCTCCCCAAAGACATTCAAGAGCTATTCTTGGGTATAATTGTCCTATACTTCTTCTCTTGATAAGTTATTTATTTGTAATGGTCCAAAACTTCTCAAAACTCATGAATTCCATAGTGGAGGGGCTCCTATCAAATCTTTCTCTAAATCCTAAGTGCTTTGGGGTGGTTGTGAAGACACACAAACTTGTCCCTCTCTGTGGAGAGGCACAGAAGCAGGAACCTAAATATAGGGGAATCTAATCTGTATTTGAAAGCAAAAGGAATAAGTTTATATAATATCTTTATTAATTGGCAGATTCTATAAAAAACAGAAAAGAGATCTCAATAACTAAAAACTTTTGTTTGTCCCCTCTGGGAGGCAGGTTCAAATATTTTATCTTTAAAATTTAGAGATATTTTCAACCGCCCAGTGGCACTCTATAGATGTTTAGTAAGAAATCTGTGCACACCTGCTGAGCATATTTAAATTAGTGGGGCTTATTTAGGAGTAGAATTAGGGATTAGATGAGAGGGGGGAAATGCTGAGAATTAGTATTTCAGAATTAGGAAATAAATGTTCCAAAATACTCTCTGTGAATCTCTATATTGTACATGAGTGGATTATGTTTAATGTCTGCATGCCTAAATACACTTCCTTGAAAATAAATCCCAAATTGTTTTGTTTAGGGTAAAGAAAGTTTATCAGCTTCTTTATGTTGATGAGCGCCACATTAAGTAATTTAATATTTGTTTAAATGATAAAATTATAAGCATAATCATATCAACCAATTTCATCCTGTTTCATATTGTTAATATATTAAATTATACAGGTTACTAAGCATTGTAGAAATATAGATGTTATTGAAATAAAATTTTGACAGAGGGAAGAATATGTGGGAGATCAAATTGGAAGTGTCTGTTTATCCCTTGTTGTACATTATCAATTTCTGTGATTTCAAATTGAAATATATCCCCTTTATCTACATGTCTTATTACAGTTATTCCAGAGTCTCTATTAAATTTATATCAACTTTATTATTTTAATATAAATATAATTTAATTGTTATAAAACTTAGTTTTCATTTAAAAATTAATGTAAAATAAATAATTGTAGCTTCCAAAATGAAACATAGTATGTATGTATGTATGTATGTGTATGTGTGTGTGTGTATGTGTATATATATATATACACACACACACACACACACACATACACACACACACACACACACACAGAAGAACCCTGGCATTAAGATTTTTTTTCCTCCTAGGAGACAGAAAATTTATCACAACACCAAACTTTAGATTTTAAACAAAATTATGTAGGGTATCCATGTGCATATATTCACAAAGAGAGACATACACATTTATACATATACATTACATATGTGTACATATAGAAGAGAGAGATTAAACACACACATTTATAGATATATAGATTCATTTATTCATTTGTGGCCTAGACCGGCTAAAACAACCAGAGTTCAACTGTTTACTATAGAAAAATCTTCACCTGGTGTTGAAATAACTTTGGGAATGAGGTGGCTAATAGTAATCCCTTGAAAGTTTTTATCTTCATATATGTAACAAATTGTAATTTTAACATCTTAGATTAAAAAAAAGTACATTGCTGACTGCTAATTTTATTTTTTTGTTTCAATGTTTAGCCTTCCATAGGTTCTACAAAAAGAGCAAAGAACAGAGAGGTAAATAAGCAAATAAGAAACCTATCTTTTGCGCGCTAACATGACTTTAATTAGCACAGCGGTTTCTCCCTTATTCTTCATTTCCCCCTTTAAAGCATTTTTAAAATATAGAGATTGTTGAGATTGTCTTTTCCTTATCTTTTACCCTTGAGGTTACAGGTTCCTCTCCTCATAAAAACAAAAGCAAAAACCCACCCACAGAATAAAGCAAAAGCTCCTAACGGGTGGGGGGGAGGGAGGCGGAGGGGGGAGAGTGCAGGAACCCTGCGGAGCAGATACTGGGTTGAGATGCCATAGGCATCCCGCATTTAGTCCTAACTTTAATTCACAACACTGGACTTGATCTGAGGACCGAATCACCTTTTTCGTTTCGCCAGAAGATGTAACCCTCCGCTTAGTCCCGGTGTGCCAGGTTCTGCCGCAGAGCATACCAGAAAAGAAACAACTGCTTAGACTCCAAACTGCCAGTTGTTTGGGACTGAAATTCTTCTTTAAAAGCCCAGCGTGGAAATGCTTTAACCTGACGACTGAGGCTTCTTATGTTTCCATTCCTTCTTAGGAATCAACCATAGATGCAGGGACACAGATATTATACATATGCTGCAGATATCCCAAGCAATCGATATGCATGTCCCTCCCGCGCGCTTACAGATGTGTGTGTGCGTGCGTACCCCAAAATGTACAATATCTCCCAAGCACACAATACACCCGTCTCACATAACCTTTCCGCGCTTACGCCGTCTTAAGGAGAAGGTGTTGTAAAACTTCTGGAAGAGGCTTACAAACCTCGGGGCGTGGATTCTCCTTGCAGTCAACTTGATCGAGGGTGGGAGTCTTTATTTCGTCCGTATAAAGTCCGGGTCTTCCCTTCGGTTTACGCGCGCTGTCCTGCTCTCGCTCTCTCCACCTTTCGCCCTTTCCCTCACCCTCCATACCCTCCATTTCTCTTATTTAAAAAAACGCGTCCTTTACTGGTTTGTTACCAGTGCCAGAGCCTCGAAGTATATCTCTCTTCCACCAACACAGGGAGATGCCACAGAAATAAGGTGCCAGCCACAAATGCTTGTATGTGTGTGTGTATTTGTATGTGTGTATAAGAGAGAGAGCAAGAGAACCTCCCACACACCTGCAAGTTACCTAATTCTAGTGGAAAAAGGTAAAGGGAAAGATCCCCCCCTCTTGAAAAAGTTGCTTTTAGTGGGGCGGGGGGAGAAGCAAACCTCAGCTTCAAGCGAGTCTGCTTGAGCTCCGGCGACTCAGCCCTCTTGAGAGTCGGAAAAATCTGCATCCGAGGCGCCTCTAATGAAGTGCTGGGGGCTGAAAATCCCTCCTGAGCCTTACCTCGCTATTGGGACGCCCCAAAGTTGGGAGTGTAGCGCCTTTCAGAAGGAGCTCAGGGTTGGATTTGACTTTTTCCTGCCAGCCCCAGTTAGCTCTGAACTCTGCGGCGCGCTATTATTTACAGTGAGTTCCCAAACTAAACACAATAGTATAATTTAACCTTTCCAGGCACTCGTAAATTTTTACGGCTGTGAAACAGAGCAACGCAAATGAATATGCCCATAGTTACTGACTTAATAACAGCCCGTGGCTCCCGGAACAATAACTCCTTATGAAATATAATAAATATGTATTTAAATACAGTTTGCCGCCAATGTTATTTTCTTTCTTTATGGCATAAACGACTGTATAATTTTATGTGAAGGTCTCCGATCACAAGGAGAGCAGCATGTCTGCGCGGTGCCCTCTTTCTCTCGCTCTCTTTCTCTTTTCCCAAGGAACAAGAACCATTGATGGAATGATTAATTATGATATAAAATAGTCCACTTAAAAAGAATGATCATAATAGACCCCCTCAAAAAAATAGTCTGATCTTTTTATCTCATTCGGCCACAATTAAAACAAACTTTGCTCTTCAACTTGCTTATTCCTATGCATTAAAAAAAAAAAAAAAAGAGCATATGGCTTTGCTATAAAAAATGATGGCTGGAAAACACTGACCCATTAATAGCCTGCGGACTGATTTATTCTTTATTGTTCTGCTGCCCGGACACGTGACACGCGGCAGCCAATGGGGTGACAGGCAGCCTTCAACTTATTAGGTGACTGTACTACTTCGCAAGGACCAAGTTGTTCCATGAAATCTGTAGTTTCATAATTTCGCCAGGGCTCGCCTCTCCTTTGGTTTGGCTGGGGTGGCGATGTCTTCGTCGGGGGCGCTCAGCAACTACTACGTGGACTCGTTCCTCCTCCACGAGACCGAGGAGCTGGTGCAATCGCGCTACGCCTCGGCCCCTCTGGGCCAGCCGGCCAGGCAGGCGACCCTCGGCGAGCACCCCGAGTTCACCCCCTGCAGCTTCCAGTCGAAAGCGTCCGTCTTCAGCACTTCCTGGAATGCCGTGCACCCGCCGAGCGCCAGCAATGTGCCGGCCGTCTACCACCCGTACGTGCATCACCAGCCACCCGACGGCAGGTACATGCGTTCGTGGCTGGAGCCGATGCCGGCCTCCTTGTCTTTCCCCGGCTTGCCGGCCAACAGGCATTACGGCATTAAACCTGAACCGCTCACGGCCAGGAGGGGTGACTGTACCACCTTTGACACGCACGCACTCTCTCTGACTGACTATGCTTGTGGTTCTCCTCCAGCTGATAGGGATAAGCCAGCCAACGACGGGGCATTCTCGGAAAACAATGGCGAGAGCGAGGCAAACGGAGACAAACCCCAGCTGGATCCAAGTAAGTGCACTTGCCAGAGGGCCCCGCTGGACTTGAGGAGAGAAGGAGGAGAGAGGGAGGGATACTCGAGCGAGAGTCTGCCGAGGCTGGCTTCTGAGGCAGGATCCATCTTGAGCTATGCGGCAAGGATGGCGGGTGGGGGGCGCGCGAATAGGTAGATACGGTGGGTGGGAGCTTCTGTGGTCAGAAAAAGGACAGAGAGTGCTGAGGCTTCCTGGAACTGGGGTGTGCGAACCTCTTATGTGTGTGAGTGCCGTTGTTTTATTTTTATTTGTTTTCCTTTCCTCCCCTGCTTCTCTTTCTCGGAGTCTGCAGAGAAGACCGTGCACAGAGATGGTCCGATTCTCAGCTTCAGCCTGCCTTTCTCAGACACAGTGTGCAAGGGAGTGTCACATGCACGGTTTCCCTGGCTATGGCTTCCGCTAGAAAGCTGGATAGCGAAAATTCGGGTGGGGCAGCAGGGGGAAAGCGAGATGGGGGGGACGGGGTGGGGGGTGGAGAGAGAGAACTGCGAGGGAAGGAAATCCAAAACACTGGGTGTGAATCCATTTCCCTTAGCTCACAAAAAAAAAAAAAAAAAAAAAAATCCAAGGCGGCCCAGTTCAGAAAAAATTGATCTTCTTTCTCTCCTGATTTTTGAAAGGATCACACCCACAAATCAGGTTCATAGGCAAGTTAGGTTTATCCTTAAAAGCATGGCTAGATTCTTTTGTCCCCTTATAATCAGAGGAGACTCCAGGGAAGGTCAGAAAATAGAAACATTCACAATGGGCGCTCTGTTCTTATGGGTGGTTCACCACCATCTTTTTAATTGTTGGTGGGGTGAGGAGGAAGGAGGTGAGGACAAGGTGGGGAGAAAGCCGGAAATGCTTTAAAAGTACACTCTGGATAAACAATATGAGGGAAGCTGGCTGCTGACATTTTATTGTAATTCCATATGATTCTCTCCTGGGTCTCAATTTGAAAATCATTGTTGCCTAGTGGAAGACACATGAGAAACTATCAGTATTTTCTGTGAGAGCGGGTAGTGATGAGGCCAGATAAATATACATTTGTGTATGAAAGTCTTTGCTTCCTTCAACCTGAGTGTTGTTTCCCTGCAGATAACCCAGCAGCAAATTGGTTACATGCAAGATCCACTAGGAAAAAGCGTTGCCCTTACACCAAGCATCAGACACTGGAGTTGGAGAAAGAGTTTCTCTTCAATATGTATCTCACCAGGGACCGAAGGTATGAAGTGGCCAGGCTCCTGAATTTAACTGAGAGACAAGTGAAAATCTGGTTCCAGAATCGTAGGATGAAAATGAAGAAAATTAACAAAGATCGAGCAAAGGATGAATGATCCTGGACGGCAGGTTTAATCTGTGTCAAAACAGCAAAATCCACCCTTCCCCCCCTGCGGTCCTTCAGTGCCACACAACGCAGCAATTCCTCTCCCCCACATCCTGAAACTGTGTCCAGGCCTCACATATTTTTATTTTTTCATTGTTGTTTGTCCGTGGCCAATTCAACTCTTGAATGTACCTTGCCAGCGTGCAGAAAAACCGCTGTGTCCTGGTGCTATTTTGGAGGTATCAGGTTTTTTTCCCCCTCCCCCCATTTTCTATTCATAGAAAAGCAAAGGAGGGACATTACCGCATCAGGGTGATATGTTGCTTTGTCTAAATCTACCTGTCAAGAAAGAAAAGAAAAAAGAAAGAAAAAGAAAGAGAAAGAAAGAGAAAGAAAGAAAGAAAGAAAACTACCTTTTAATGCACAATTCTTTATGGACTGTATAGGTTAGTTGAAGTAGTTAAATTTATTTGCTTGTCGCACGGCAGAGAGAAGTCTGCTGTAATACTTGAACACTGTGTTTTATTGTGGTATTATATTTGTGACTCAATTTTTGTGCTTGGGTGCTGTACAAGATGTGATTGTTGTAAGCTAGAATACAATTTGAACTCAGGTTGTTTATTATAAAGATTGCATAGAGTATAGCTCTGTAGTATAAGGACGGAGTCTTTTTTTTCTGTACCATTGAAAGGTTAACCTTGGATTGTAAGGGATAAAAATTATAAATCATCCATTTCGTATCCTAACTTTTAAACATAAAAGAAAAGCAAATATCTGGAATAAAAAGGAACGTATTGGTTCCTCTCAAACCAGTCATTTAAGTATGCACACAATCTATCTATCTATCTATCTATAGTACAGTTTTCGTCAGTTGTATATATATTATCTATATATTAAAGAAAGAAACCCTTAATAATCAAAGTAGCTTGAATATTGTTTTTTGCACCCGTGAGCAGTTCTCAGATATCGGAGCTATACCTATATGTGAAAAAGGTAACTACTACCTATGGTTTACGTTTTAAGATTAATCAAATAACTTGATTCCTATTGTAATGAAATTTAATTTTATTGATAATAAATTATACACTAAAAACTACCTTTGGTTATTGCAGATGTGTATTAATTTTTTTTAACAACCTGAAAGTTATGTTTATGCAGAAGCTACACTTTGTATATTTTGCAAAACTTACCTCGTGGCTTACTGACCAAATAGTTTTGTCCAAAATGATATTTAACTTTTTTGCTAAATAAAAAAAAATATTGATTCTTTTATATTTTTGTGCTGTTTTAAGATTATTATGGGCACTGCTCCACAAGCTCAGCCCATAGATGGCATCTATTCTGGTGAGCAACCAGCAGCAAAACCCTGATTCTAAGCCCAATTATTCAAAAATAAATCCCTACACTTTTAATAGCACTCCGTCCATGCTTTGGATATTAAGAACTCATGAATGAAAACGCCTGTAAGCCTCTGCATCGTTTTCCTGACATCACAGCATTTAAAAACCCTGCCATCCAACAGACTATTGAAAATACTAGCTAGCTTTCTGGAAGTCTATCATTTTTAATGATGCATATACAAATAAAGGTTTTATTTAAAAACAAAACAATACTCCAAGCAACTGTTTGCGACTGGCTTCTTCAAGGGCAAAAATATTGCTGCTCTTTTTATTGGTTTCATTTTGAACTCTCACACCAAATCAAACTGTTCTCAGAGGCAAATAGCACTGGTATGAAGCATCCCTTTTTAACTTCCTGCAGAATAGGCTCTATGAAAGCCCGCCACCCCCACCCTTTTGCAATTCTGTCTACAGAGTCTCCCAAATGAAGGTGTGGCATTTGTCTTCAATAAAAGATAGCAAAAGATAGTTTTTATTCTGATAAGCAGGAAAGTCAGATTCTAATACAGATGACAGGCCAGTTCACAAAATGTTACAGCTTGCTGGACATAGCTGACAATTTAACAAACAAATATCAGAACGGGGTGGAGTGAAGTGATGATGGGATTGGGATTGGACTCAAGTCAATAAGCAAGACAAGGGTTTGTATGGAGATGAATGCCAAGTGAATCTCATAAGGCAGCATCTAGAATCAAGTTTTAGATTCCACAAATTACTTGAAGAGCATTTCGCCCACTATCAGAAACTCTGCTAGAATGACCCCTTTCCTTTCAAAGCTAAAAGGGCGAGACCACTCTCCCAACTCATACCTCTGGGGATAAAGACGGTATCAGGAACATGTAATAAAACGAAAATGATGAAACCTCCCCCCCAACCCTTTCTGAGTGTAAAGGGCTGGCGGATGGAAGAGAATCTGGGTCTCAAGGTCTGTAAAAATCACCCCACCCCACCCTAGACTGGCCTGGGACAGAATCTGGCTGGCTGGCTGTTATTTATTTATTTATTTTGCTTTATTTTGAAGGAAAAATAAAAGGTGGGGCTTATCTCTGCGCAAGTGGAAAAAATGGGGTCAACATTGGCGGGGAAAGGAAATTGAAGGGGACCGAGGAAGCTGGAATTACTGTCTGTCCCAGGACTTTAGGATCTGGGACGCCCTCTGTTGTTGTGGACAGTGGGGACTTCAAAGCGCCAGCTTTTGGAGGGCCTAATAAATGGCTGGTCTGCAAACTGTCTGGAATTTGGACCTTAATGAATTTACAACTGTCCAGCCACAATTAGTTTTCCTACAAAAGTCCTTTCATTTGTTTTGTCTGGCTCTTTCAGATAAAGCCGGACTGCGGAAATAGCTGCCTTTATGAGTTCCCTTCCTCTGGAATGCAGGCTGGAACTATGGACATTTATCTATAATGAATTTGCCCCCGGGATCTACTCCAACAATAGCCAAGGCATGGCGAGGCAGATTATTTAAAACTTTTGCAGTGCAGGGAGCACCTCGGTTGTTATGCTTTAGTGAGGATCCTGAACCTTTTGGATCATTTGCAGGGACCAAGAAGAAACACCAGATGGCAGTGTTGTTCCATGAAAACGACATTGATGTTTTTGAATGCCAAAGGAAGATTCTAAAATGTCGACTTTCTGGAAGCAGCATCCTGTATATGCCGGGGCTGGAAAGTGCTGATTGGATTTTAACAAAGGACAAAAGTGCTCCTTGCTTATTCATCCCTATGAATATCTGAACGCTTAAAAAGGAATGCAGCAATGCTGGGTTGGATGCAGATTTATTCACGCCATAAACAGATTCTCAGATAACAGTGGGAATTTAAGCCAGTTTTGATTAAAACTGAATCCAGTTGTTAATCAGGGTGTCATTTATCGTAAATCTTAATTTCAGCACTCCGAACCACTTGGTTTTTTATTATTATTTTAAAAAATGTATCCAAGATCAGATTTTGTGTGTTGTGACGTCAGACACAAGTAATAAGTGATATGTCTATTTATGTGTATGTATATATTGTGCATGTATGCATCCACATATCTATAGATATGTACATATATATACATATACACGTCTATACAAACACATGTTTCAGGTTTAAAAGTGGCTCATTTCAACTCAAAGAGGCTGATTTGGATTCTATCCTTTTGGATATATACAAGTATGCATCATCTTTGGGGAAATTAAACTTTTAACTATTAAACCTATCATAAAATACAAATACATTTGTGTTAGGGACCAATCCATAATTTAACTGGCTGTGATATGCACAAATTGATACACACAATAATATCTGCATGCAAATATAAATCATGCAGGCAAATATATTCACACAGTACAATCATTTATATTTCCTCAATTCCACCCAGGCAGCAAGCTGCTCTTTAAAGTAAGCCTCACTGAATAATGTGGGTTTTACTTTCTAGTAAATATGCCCAGGAAGGTCTTATAATGGTGTGATTGTGTGTAATGGTATTCTATCAGCGTACTCTAACGGGGCATTTAATAGCACACCCCAATAGTTATGTAGAATTAAAACATAAGCAGGCTGCACCATCTTTACTGAAAACATAAAAATATTACATCTGCAAAGATTCAAATTTCGGGTAAAGCCTCAGTGGATGATTGAAAGGTAGAAGCAACTCTAAGAAAGAGCTTAATAGCCATGCTTCCAAATGGAACAAATAGAATTTTTTTTTCCTGAAAAAACATAGCACAAACGAACAAGCTCCCCTTTTAATAGGGATTGTAGGCAGTTTTGTAGATGAGAATACTCTTCTTTTCTAACACAAGGATGTCTTTCCTCAGCCTCATTTACATTCCCCAAACGAGACTCTGCCTTGCTTTGGAGGACGGGCTGTCCTTGAAATTGTGCTTTTTTCAAGCACCCCCTCACCCCAAGCCCCACAATCTGAACTGCTAGGATAAAACGACTAATGTTTAATTTGAAAATTATTTACCAGCCACTGAATTTTCCAGCAGATGTATTTTCTGCAATTAAGGGCTTTGTTCTGTCCTAAACAATTTTGACTCGGTGGGATCCGATTTAATTATGTTATGCAAATGCTCACAAGCTGACACACCACCGGCTCTACCAGAGGTCTGTATCTTTTTTATTCTGGGACCTTTTTTTATTCCTTACATTTTCTTTTCTTTTCCTGATCAAAAATTAATTCCTCTTTTTTGTTTCTGCTCTGGGGGACTGTATTTATTCTCCTTTCAGCTGAGCGAAGAACATATTCTGGCTTCTGAAAATTAAATGCCTGGAATTCATGTTTATATGTAATAGGTCTTCAGAATATAAGAAACATAACATGAAAAGGAAATAAAAATATATCATTGAGGAAATGTTGAAAATGTACATCTTCACACCTACAGAAGCACATAGAAATCCATTACTAACAAGCCATATAAAACCAGTGAAGGAAGATTCAAGATTCAAGCACGGAAAATATTTTGGTTTAATGCTATAATAAGAATCCACATAAAGAAAACAGGCAACTATATCTGACATTAAAAATACTGAAAGCCTATGGAGGGAATGCAGTGTCTATAATTAATAAATAGTCCTAGTGGAAAATAAAAGTTATATGAATGGATTATGATCTATTACAGTTAGGTATGTAATCCTTATTGATAAGATAATACCTTTAATATAACCTGGCATGGTTATCCCACCACACTTCACCTGTGGTGAAATGCAAAAGGAAGTTAAGTAATATAAACTTTTAATTGAGCAGAAAAGACTAATTAAGGACAGGGAAGCTCATATATGTCAAATAGCAAAATCAAAGCTGTAATCGAACTCAATCAGTAACGATTTTATTTCCTAATGCAGAAAACAGACTTAAAGCGTTAGCAATTGGGAAATATTTTGAAGCGGCACACTTTAGCTTTAACAAAGATTTCTCAGAACATAGAACCAAAGCAGTTTACGTCTTCATCTTCGTATATGATGGAATATTTTTGAAAGGCAAGGGGCTCATTAGATATAGGAAAAAATATCTTGGGTGAAGGGGTAAATGAAATGCAATAAACAATATATTATTTTAAAAATAAGGATCGTTTTAGGGTTGTCTGAGCCTGTGCGCGGGCACTTCTAATAAGCAGGTTTCTAAAGAGAATGCAGCATATAGGATCTCTTTTCTGGATTGAAGAAAAATTCCTCAGCCGGACGCCAGAGCCAGAACAAGGCTTAAAATGGAAAGAGAGAGGGGTTTTCAACTATAGTATAGTAGTTAGAGGCTAGCTTCATTTTCAACATGCTTTAGAGCTTATGGAGAGAAGAAATTCGTATAGAGAGGTGTTCGCCTTGTCAGAAAATTGCCCCTTTCTGAGGGTGCGCGTGAGTATGTGTATCCCACCTATTACTATTACGCAATTCTTGGGGGGGGGGAGATCGACTGTTTTCAGGCTTTAGAAAACACACTTTATTTTTAAGTCTATCCCTTGCCGGTATGAGAAACTAGCATCTTGTCTTGGTCGACCCTAAACCAGTTTAAGGATCTGCGAAGCCATGGTTTGCCTGATCAGGAGCCGCGCCTCGAATATTGCTTCTGCTTGCTTCTTCCATCTTATGGACTTTTCCCGGAGAGGCATCTATTAGTTCAATGTTGAGGTGGCCAGCTGCTTCTTTGATCTCGGTTGCCTTTGCAGGTTCGCTTTGCTTTCTTCCTTTTTTCATCGGCTTCTGTGAGGTTGTTTGCTTGATTTCAAAAAGTTTTTGTTTCCCAGGAAAGCGAATGGGAATGGTAGAGAGGGAGCGCTCCCTTGGCCTTCCTTTGGTTTTGACAGCCATCTTAAGACTGTGGGTCAAAACTGTGGGGCCGAAAAGAGCCCAAACAGCGCAGCTTTGGATTCCCTTCCTCTAAAAAGCGAAAGGCCGGAAGGGCAAAGGACCTCATATTGGAGTCCGTAGGATTACACTATTAGGATCCCCATTTCATTCCGCAGCCCTATTGTGCGATGGCCTTTATTGGTCTTTTTACTGGACTGGCTGAGGGTGGTGGTGGCACCGAAACCCCCCCCCCCCAAAAAAAAAAATTTCGTGAGAAATATCATCAGTGGCGTTTCTAGAGCGTGAGAGGATCTTTGCAGACATTGGAGAGGCAGTTCCATAATTTGAGAGGAGAATTTCCGGGACAATTCTATTGTCTTCCCTCCAGTTTATGATGTGCAATAGACCAGGGCAGTAAAAGATGCTTCTGTGCAAACATCTCCATGGAAGGGAGGAAATTCATTTTATGATCAAGGGGGGGGGCTGGAGAAGGAAGCAGGAGAACCGCCACCTTCTCCCGGCTGCATGTGTACCTCTGTGTGCGGGGGGTTGGAGGGATTCTTAAAAATTAAGATATCCTGTTGTCTGTGATCTGTGGGCGGAGGAATTGTCTTTGCCCAAGTATCGAAGGTCCCCAGAGATTTCTGTTTCCTGAAGAATGTGGGCGCCGGAGGTGTGGATAGAAGCAGGGTTTTTAAAAATAATCTTCTATTCGAGAAGATTCCCCTCCGCAAAGGTTACGAAAAGCCCGTTTGTTCTATTTATCACTGTAAATGCGTTTTTGTTTTTTAAACCGGGGCGGTGCTATTGGGCAAAGCAGGTTCTGTGTGTCCCACAAGGAGTATTCTAACGGAACAGCATGGAAAATCAGGCACATCAAAGGCCTTGGAAGGTATTAGGCCTCTTTGAAAAGCTTGCAAACAAGCTAGGATCCCTTCCAACCCCACCGCCTTTTTGGAAGTTGGTAACAGAAGAGAATTGGAGGGGATTTTGCCATATAGAATGCCATATTTCAAGAAACCTGCTATCCATATAGGAAGGGCAACCCTTTTTATCGAATCCCCCAAATCCATCAATATGACGCGCGCGCGCACACACAAAGAAAGATTTAATGACCACCGTATGTGGGATGCTATTTCCTCCCTCCCCCCCCCCAGAAAGGAACCGGAAAACGGTGGTGGCAATGCGCTTGTGTCGATGTCTACTAATGCTCACGACCCCACCGACCGGGAATGGGAAAGAAAGCCCATGCCTGCGCTGGTGGGCGGGGGGGGGGGGGCGAGAGAGAGACTACGGTATATTAATGAGAAGGGTTGTTGTTGCGTGGATCCAACTGCGCTCTTCCTTCCGGATAGAATGCGCCGAAAGGCTGCCAACGGCACAAAGGAAGGGAATCCCAAATCCATCCGGTGTTTTCTTTCAAGCGATAAGAAGGATTCTATCTCGGGGCTGGGGGAGATTTAAAGACGGATCCGTCACTCATGTAGCCCCGTTGGCAGAAGTGGGAGAAGGGTGGGCGAAAGCGAAGACGGCCGGCCTTCGTTCTCCAAACGCCGGGCTCGAGTTGCCTCGCCACAGCCACAGCCGGCCCTGTTCCTAGCCACTTCCTCGGCTTCTTTCGCGGACCTGGTTGTGCCGCCGGCCATGTGGCACCCCGCCTGGGGAAAAGAACTCGCCGGCTGCCTTCGGTCATTCGCGAGGGGCGGCTGTGATGCTCTTCCCTTCCATTACAGGACCTTGTGCGCTTCCCTGATCTCTACCACCTGTGATGCAGGAACAGATTGGCGGATGGGGTCATATGACTGGTCACGTGGTGGAGGCAGCTCGGTCCAAAAGAAAATGGGGTTTGGTGTAAATCTGGGGGTGTAATGTTATCATATATCACGCTACCTCGTAAAACCGACACCGAAGCCTACCGGACAACAAATCACCGGTCAAAATTATGAGTTCTTCGTATTATGTGAACGCTCTTTTTAGCAAATATACGACGGGGGCTGCTTCTCTCTTCCAAAATGCGGAGCCTACGTCTTGCTCCTTTGCTACCAACTCCCAGAGAAGCGGCTATGGACCAGGCGCTAGCGCATTCACCTCCTCCATGCCTGCCTTGTACAATGTGAACAGTGCCATATATCAAACCCCGTTCTCTTCCGGATACAGCCTGGGCTCTGATACCTACAACCTGCATTGTTCCTCTTTTGATCAGAACATTCCCGTCCTCTGCAATGACTTAACCAAATCCAGCTGTGAGAAAGCGGAGGAAAGCAACCTGCACAGCCAGGCTGAGAGTAATTTCCGGATATACCCCTGGATGAGGTCTTCAGGTATGGGGAAGGCGGGGGAAGCGGGCGGGGGAAGACCAAAAGCCTTGTTCAAAAACATAAAGGGGACAGCTCGACCTGCGGGCGAATGTTACGCGACCTCCTCAGGCAGGCGAGCCAAGGCGGCGCATGCAAACTTCCTCGCCAAAAGTGCGCCTGCCTCTTCGCTTTTAATTAGAGCAGAGGCGCCATTGCGCAAAAGCCTGTGGCATTGTATGTAAATGAACCTCATAAAACTTTTTATTGCCCAATTAATGAGTTCGAGCCTCGTAAATTTATCTAACTCCTCTTCACGATGGGACTGGAGAGTCAGGCTGAACTCCGGGCTGCGCCACAGGGGAAACAGGCGAAGGTGGCGAATTGGTCCGGAGAGCACGCCTGGCGATGGGACGCCTTCTCTGCCCACAGCGGCAGAGAAGGGGAACCTCGGGTGGGAATGGGGGTGACGGACAGAGATGGAAGAGACAGCAACGGCTGAGAAGCCACCTGCATGCACTGGATTAAAATATGTGATTTTATTTTTACTATTCTTGAAATTTCTTGTCAGAAAAATATGGACCTGTTATAGATGGGGAGGCAAGCGGGTGTATGGGGGAGGGAAGAGGAGAGAAGATCTTGGTGCAACTAAACCTCGCAGCCCTCCCCTAGACAAGGGCAAGGCGGGAGAAGAAGGCGTTATTTTAAATGACATTGGATAGAGTTTGAGGACAAAGCTTGGACTCTCAGCCAGTGCCTAGAACGTGACCTAATATTCGCCAGAGTTCTGCTAACCCATTTTGGCTGTCTCGGATTTTTATCTGAGTTTAAGGATTAAAAATTTAGAAACCAAACCCCAGACTTTTTCATGAAGGTGACTTTAGTCGGAAAGACACAGTCGCATGGAATACAGCCGAATTATTTTGGAAGTGAACAGATTCTTAACTGAGAGAACTGTTTACTGGCATTTATTTTCACATAGAGGTTCACTAGGGAAATACTTCCAAGATGATATGCCTAACCCCGCGTGCTTCAATGGCCTTTGGGGCGGCCGAGTATTATATTCTGGAAAAAAAAAATGGAGGCTGGGGTTGAGGAGCGCTGACTCCATTTCTCTTCCGACCTGTTTGTAAATTATGAGCTTTATTCAGGTGGATTGCCGTCCTTTCCTGCCTTAACTTGGATGGTTTCCGCCCCTCCCCCGTCTCTCCCTCCCTTTAGGTCCAGATCGAAAGAGAGGGCGTCAGACTTACACCCGTTACCAAACGCTGGAGCTGGAAAAAGAGTTCCACTTCAACCGCTACCTGACCCGCCGGCGGAGGATAGAGATCGCTCACGCCCTGTGCTTGACCGAGAGGCAGATCAAAATATGGTTTCAGAACCGTCGCATGAAATGGAAGAAGGAGCATAAAGAGGACACCGCTGGAGGCGCCGCCGCCGCTGCCGCCAACGAGACGGCACCCGCCACCACATCGGTGGAAAAGGTGGAGGAGGAAGAGGAGGAGGAGGAGGAGGAAGATGCAGAATAAATGCCAGCGGGAGGAGGAGAAGCCTTGCCCGAGCTTCTTCTCAAATGCTGTTTGCACGTCACAGCTGTAAACGCTCTCCTGAAGCTTTCTTTTTTGTTGTTAAAAACAAAATCCAACATGAAACTTCCCTTGGTTGTTTTTTTTTTTTTGCCATTTCCACTCTAAGAGGGTGTGGGGAGAGGATAAGCAGGGTAGATCTCTTCCATTTCCTCTACACATCCCCTGGCTTATCCTCGGTCTGAATTGCAGAATCTTATTCTGTCCAACATCTGGGCTAAATTGGCTTTGGGCCTCCAAGCTGGTCACCATTTATGTTAACAAGTGATAAATAACAATTATTAATTTTTTATTGCTATTTGTGAAAAGAAAAACGAACCCAACAATTTCCGGTTCTTTGCACACAAAGGGGGGGAGAGAAAGAGCGAGAGAGAGTACGCCCAAGAGCTCCAACTAAGTTTGCTTCCAAATACACTACCTGACTGCACAGATCCCAAAAATCTGAAAGGGAAAGGTGCACTAGGCTTAATTTCAGACTACCTAATTTTTCACTAAAGTTCTATATACTTCCAAGTGGTTGGACTTTCTGATTATTTGTTTAAACAACTGAGGAGGGGTTTGGGGTGGGGGAAGAAATCCTTTAAAAAAAATAATAAACCACTACACTCAACTGCAATGATTCGTACTACCTATTTTGAAAACTACCTATTTAGTAACTCTGCCTACCTATCACCAAAATTGTATTGTATAAATGAGAAGGGGGTGAGAACAGTGTTGGTGAGAGCCTCTGGTGGGATCCGAGAGTGTCCAGCAGAAACTTGTGAGGCCTGCCTCCTGTGGTTCAAATATTTGGTGCTGAGTACTGATGAATATAATTTAGAGTTTTTAAGACATAATATATTTATTGCAAGGCTGTTATTAAATTAAATCAAATATGCTGCAATATTAGCTTTCTTCTCAAGTCTTTGCTAGCCCTAATTTTATGAGACAAATTCTGATTTTATCCATTGTAAAATCTGCTTCATCTTTCCTTTCATATTGTGCTCCTGAAGGCTGATTCAGTGTTTAGTTTGAAATTTGTCCATTAATTGTGCTTTATGCAATTAAAAAAGAAGTGAATTTAAACAACCATCACCTGCTCTTTCACCAGTTTCTTCCCTCACTCTGTATTTGCTCAGTACAAACTGCAACTTTCCTACATTTCAGACAAGCTGTACATTGAAAACGTTGGAAACTTCTGTCTTGAACTCCATCATAAACTGGAAAATCAATACTAAACTGGGTAACTTTGTAGCATGATTACATGAAAAAAAAAAAAACTTCTGTATAAATAAATTCCACCATTAAAGTTTTGCCTAATCTTTATTCATAACTTGTATGTTACAAATGTATTTTTTTTCCTGCTCTGTACACTGTGAACCTTGAGGTATTTCATGTTAAAATTAGCAGGGGCAGGGAAGTGCGCGCGTGCGTTTGTATGTGTGTGTATATGTATGAATTATCTTTAAAGTTTGCTTTTGTGTATCACCCAAGTGTTTAATGTTATACAGAAATAAAAATGCTTGATGACAAAGCATTGCCTTGTTTTTTTCTTCAAGCAAAGAACTAGATAGATGCATATACCCTACTGTTCTGTATTCATACAGTTGAAATATAAGACATATGAGCAAGTAAATAATTACCTTGAAAAAATAAGGATGGTGCCCTCACTACCTTCACTATCTGGAAGAAAACAGCAACACAAACTCATTGGCAGAATAATTCACCAAGATGGGAGAATATTACAGAAGAAGAAAGTTGCTTTGTTTTGTGGGCGCAAACCTGATAGATTTCATATGCAGCTTTTTCCATTGGAACCAAAGGTGATAAATCGATCCTGTTTTCTACTTTGACATCTCAACTGACTCCATGAGTTTGGCTTCAGTGGAGTTAGGATTATGTCTTCATTCCAGCTTCATCACATAACCTTAATTCCAAAGTGGGGCTGGTATGCATCTTCCCTCCCTAAATATAAACCCGCATTTTGCATAGGATGCAATTGCCAAAATGGATATTCTCAGATCAGATATCTGAATTTGCTAAATATAGGGGAAGAAGGCAGAACTAAAAGAAACACAACTTCTCTTATGTGGGGTATCTTCAAATATTTCGGAAATATTGTCCTAATTTTTATTCTCTCAGTCCGTTGTCCACTCCATTAAAAAAAAAACCTGAAGCAAAGCGGATGCTTTCAGATAGAAATTATAAGGAAGGAAGAAAAGGATAAAATTTATATGAGTGGAAAGAGGGCCAACATCTGACACTTTATTATCCTCTAAATGTATTTAGCATAATTTCAATGCAAAAAGTGGAGATGAGGGGAGATTGTCCAAATGGTGGGTCCTTTAAAAATCTAGGACCGTCTCTCTGGTAAAATGGCGTCTTTCTAAGTCCTGCCTCTTTCTTAGTGATGAGGAAAAAGCCATAAATCCGTTGTTGTTTATGAAAATTTACAACTTTGCAATACAACTTTACGAGTGATTCGGGTTCTCTATTGGTTGTCGGCGGTCATGTGGGTGGTAATCGTGAACATGAACTTTTTTATAATTTCCCTGGCAAGAATAGAGCTGCATTCTTTTGCTGTGCTCTGTCCTGCTTCGGATCTGTCTGCCTTTTCAGCCCCCCCACCCCACCCCTTTCAACCACCCCCCGGGGTTTTCATATGTCCTTTGTAAGTCAAAAGGGAGTCGAGTGGATGGAGATTGGGCACGGGCAGTCGCCTCGAACGCAGGTCTGGAATGGCATTTTCCAGCTCCTTTGCCGGAAGGTGTGGCATCTTGGATTCAAAGCTGTAGGGTGGCAGATTTTCAACTCTCAACCTGGCTAATTTCCTGCTTCTTCTGGCACCAAAAGGAAGGCCATTCGTCTCCACGGCAGGCAAAGCGGCAGCTGTCAAAGTAGCAGGGGCTCCTGCCAGCCAGGACCTACAAGGTGAGAAACGCAGAGGAGAGCGTGAGCAAGCAGACCCAGTTAGTTACACGAAGCAGCCTTGCGTGCTGCCCGAGCCTCTCTTAGCTCGAGAGGAGATCGATTTGCCTAAGAGTGAGAATGAACCAATGCAACCCGGAGCTTCCGGGAGTTTGCCTAGCGCATACAAATCAGCGTCGGGCTCCAAGTGTCATCCTGACACTATCCTGTTCCATTGGCTGCGTTCAAATGCTGCCTTTGGAAAGCATGGTGGGTTTCCAGAAACCTTCGTTGAACGGCTTCATTCGTAGAAAGAAAGCCGGATTTGGAAAATCCAAAAAGGTGCTGTGTAAATCTATGAGGGCTGATTTGGTCATTGCAAAGATTTAATTTGCGGTGGAAGCTATTAAGAGGTTGCGTTTATTTTGACTTGTCTGTGAGGAATATAAATAAATTGGTGGACGGAGGCGGGTCCTCACGTGTTTATAATTTTAGGTGGCGATTTAATTCCGGTGATGCCTTTATAGACAAGACCTGGACGCAATAGTGTGCTGTTGCTAACGTGTATGCTTGAAAGGCAGGAACATACGACTGTTTTAAAAACCCGTTTCCTTTGTTGTTGTTATTGTTTTGTTTTGTCATTAGTGATGGGGTGACGGGGTCGTGAGAGGGATTAAATGCTTCAAGGAATCTTTTCGGTTATTGCTTATGGGGGGGGGAGTGTAAATTCTCTTAATAACTGGAGTAGCTGATAAGATCTGAGAGTTTTATGCAATATTTTCATAGAGGCAATTGTGCATGGTTTACCCAAATCGAGGTTGTTTTTATATGTAGAAACAGGAAATGGGAAAATATTTCTGATTATGCGCCTGAAATGTGTCCCTGTTCTTGTATTTATCCCCGCCGTTGAGGATAATAGGCGATTTTCTTAAATATTACAAAAATAGGTTTTCAACCCCCTCCCAATCCATTCTCCGAGTTGATAAAGAATTGCGTGTATATTGCATTGCAGTATCCGCTTGACTGCAGCTGCAATGAATGTCGGATTATTTATCGGCAAGAACGTTACTCAGTACTGCCACTGTGTGGCCCTTAAAGGTACTAGGCGCTGAGAGAGTCGGGAGCAGCCACCAGGTACATAAATAAATAATTAAAGAGAGCCGACAAATAAATCACGACTGAATGGGTTGCTTATCGTTGGTGGAAGAGATCCGCACGCGGAGATGTTGGTCTCCTTTCCCAGGCGATTTCTGAATTTTAAGTCTTCGCAGGGAAAGGCCGAAGGACCCCTGAAAAATATGATTGCGCTAATTCTAGCAGGCCGACCTAGAGACTTTTATCCGGGGTGTTCCCAATATACTTCCCACCTTAAACAATGCGTCCAGCGGATCTCTTTGGGTTAGATTTGTTAGATAAATCTTGCTTCTCCGTTACTTCCGTTAACATAAGAATGTGCAAGTGGATTGGTACCTCCACAGAAAAGGAGTTTTTAAAGTTAAATAGAGCTAGAGCCCTTTTCTCCCACCACCTATGTTCCAACTTTGTTTGACTTATGGCTTGCATTGAATGAAAGGAGGGGAGTGGGGTAGTGGGGCCTCCTCATTGTTTAAATGGTAGCCACACGTTTTAAATCAGTTACTATTGGAAAGAGTTCTAAAGTTTGACCTGCTTTCCTGTGTGTTTTCCAAGGGCCCTGCCAAGTTATTTACCTTGCTTCTTCATTAAGAAAGTATCTCAGATAATATGTCTGGATTCCTCTGGGAAGGTGCAGACTTTGGCAAAACTTCTGTTTAACAGATGTGTGTTTCCAAATGTCTAGATGGAAGGGAGGGATGGAGGGGAGGGGTGTACTCTTAGTACAGTTTCATTTCCTGGACAACAGCCATTTTTTTCTCCTGTAATTTGCTCTACTTGTTCAGTAATTATATAGAAATATTATTGCTTCTGTGTAGAATTATGTTTACTGTGGGTGTAAGACTTCATGAAGAATTCCCTGTTTGTTCCATTAAATTTACAAATAATTACATTTTTCCTAGCTATTTATATTTTTGCAAAATTGTGCAAGTTGGCAAGTAACGAACAAGAACCAATATTGAGCTATAAGTAAATAAATTTACAGCTTAGCAAATACGTTATTCTGTTTATAGAAATCTTTGCTTCTATGTATGCTGAATATATGCTGAATTCATTTTGATATAGTAACGACTATTCTCCATTTTGGGAACTATTTTCTCCAACATCCTAAAATTTGTATCTATAGATCTTGACTTAGCAAGGGTGAATGAGGTGTGTGGGTGGGAAATCCATCGCTGGAAGGCTTTCTGAAACTCCATTAAGGGCCAAAATAAAGCTGGCAACTAAAAAGGCAGGTGGTGATGGTGACAGCAGCTATTTTAACTTACTGCTGTTTTAGAGATATCCTAATTGGAGTCAAGAAATTAAAAAGAACAGCCAAACTGGCCAAAGGCCTTAAGGTTTTCAAGCCTACCAAGTAGAAAATAGAACATCTGAGAAAGGACAGAAATAATTAGCACAGGAAGATACTTGGCTTTAATCTTAGTCATATTTCCTAGGAGGTAAGACTGAGTTGATTCAACAGAAATAATTTCAGAGGTTGCCAGCTTCCTTGTGAAAGTTCCCCTTTCTTTCAAGGTTTCTTATTCCCTTAATAGTTTTGTAACTTCAAGTCTAATTATTTTCCCATTGTATTTTGAAATTACTGTCAAGTTTGCAGATTTCAAAAGTGTGCATCTGCTGATACTCTTCTTTCTTTTTCTTTCTCTTCTAATTTGGTTTTATTGGTCTTGTCTCAAGATGGGGTGACTTAATTGCTCCCCACCTTCATGCTAGATTCATTATAACAACAGACTGAAGTTACAAAGATATCGTTTGGGGAGTTAAAAGACTAACAACAGGGGGAAATTTTTATTGGAATAATTTCCTCTCTTCAAAGCAGCAGCTAACATCCTCAGAGAGGTTTCCTTTGAATACCCCCACTGACAACAAATAAAGAGCATCAGCAACAACAATTGTGTCAGAGAATCGCCGTTTCCTGTTCGCTTCAGAGCTGAGGATTAAATTAACTGCATTATATTGTGTGGATCATCTTGAACAGAAAGGATCTGGGGGTATATTTTTTAGCCACTCCTGAGGATGTGGATGCATCGTACACTCTCTCAGCCACGTATTCTATTCATTAGAAACAGGGAAGGGAAATCGTGCAAATAGATTGGATTTCAGTTGCCCAAATATGTTGTGCTGGAAAATATTCCACATGCTTTTATTCAGGTACGAAGGGAACCGGTTCACTGAGACCGAATCTCTTGTTCGCCAGTTTGTTTCTAAACCGGCAGATTCTCCCTTTTGGAGAGGGTTGTGAAGTCCCCACTTTTAAGCATTTCATAAACACCGCCTGTACGCTACGCGGTTTCTTTGGTTTCGTCTCTGCGGCTGGGTTGAGAGTGAATGAACGGGGCGTGGGTTGGTGCATGCTTCTCCTGGATAGCCTACGGTTTTTGCAAGATAAGTTTTCGGGAGTGCCTTTTTGCTGTAAGCAGTCAGGTATCCGTCGCTGGGAGTTTCTCCCTGGCGTCATTCAATCATTTAGGTGGGAATATCCCGCTCGACCTACAGACTGACGAGTACCCGTTTCCTCCCCGGGGTGTGTGTGTGTGTTACCGGAGTGCAATGCCTCCCCGAACCCCTTTCTCCGTGTTGGCACCGAGAGAGCCCGGTGGCCAGTTGCCATCTGGTAGGCTTGGCGGCGGCGGCGGCGGAGGTGTGTGCATGTGTGCGCGTCGGAAGGGGGGGGAAGGAGGGGGTTGTTTGCAACTTTGCTGGCTCGGTAGCGGCGGATCCCAGGGGAGAAGGCCATCCGCCGCTCGCTCATTGGTCGCCGTGCCGTCAGCTGGTGCGATTTGCTGCTGTCGCTTTTGGCGCTCGGCCATCCAGAAACAAACCACTCGTATGACTACTAATAGTTATAGCCAGATGTACTAATACACAACAAATCAAGGTCCGGGATCTTGGGAGCGTCCATGAGTTCCTATTTCGTGAATCCTGCTTTCCCGGGAAGCTTGTCGAATGGACAAGAGCCCTTTCTGGGGCAGATCCCCCTCTATCACCCCGCGGCTGGCTACGAGGCTCTAAGGCACTTCCCGGCTTCTTATGGGGCCGGCAGCCTGCAGGAGAAGCCCTATTCCTCCCCTAGCTTTTTCCAACAGTCCAGCTCCAACACGGTCATCGCCTGCAACCGGGCAGCCTTTGATTATGGAGCCTCTTGCTTCTACTCGGACAAGGACCTGGGCGGTGCCTCCTCGCCCTCCGGCAATGGCAAACCAAGGGCCAGCAACACCGGGGATTACTTGCCCTGCTTTGCCTCTGACCAGCAGTACAAGCCGGAAAACGGGGCAGCCAAGATCTTAAACGAGGAAAACAGCGACCGGAAGTACACCAGCCCTGTTTACCCTTGGATGCAAAGGATGAATTCGTGTGCTGGTAAGTCATAAAAGGTACCCATAACTAGGGAGGTGGGCTGCAGTGGTGATGACTGAGGGGAGCTTCCATTCTCTCTTTCTTTCTTGGGAAGAAATGTCTCTCATGGGCCATCTTCAGACTCTCTAGGATGGGTAGAGGAGGTTCAAAGCCCAGGGATAACCTGAGACTCTTTCTCAAGTTCTCCTTCAACCTGACAGGTGGAGGACTACCTTGACAAGGAAATGCCTTTTGAAGGCTGAGTCAGCACAGGAAGCCTGCCTTGGCATTTTCACATACCTGGAAGCAAATCTTAAGGAAATAACTATTAATACTCTTCAAAAAAAAAAAAATCAATATTTTCTTAAGAACTGGAGGGCTGATGTTGCTAAACTGCTCACCATCATCTTCATCTTCATCATCATTGTTACCAGAGAAGCTTCTATCAGAGCCGCAGAGTGATACAAGGGAAGAGCTCTGACTGCTCCATATATTTGTGAGAGTTCTACTCACCCTCCCTTCACCCACTCATTAGTGTATAAGAATGAGCTATTGAATACACGTTCCTAGTAATATCTACCACGCACACAAATCATCTAATGGAGTGGAGGGGGTGGGAAGAAAGAAAACTTGATCAATGGCCACCCCCACTACCATTTCAGTGTATCAGAATGTCATTCTTTGTTCTTCTACCAGAGGAATTAGAAAGTCGAAGGAGATTTTAACAGGGAAGCATTAAAATCAAAAGCTTTTGGAGAGTTTCAGTCTATTCTCATCAAAGCATTAAGTACCTTCCTTTAAAGCAGCATATTGTAATTTAATTTACCTCTATATTCTATTTATATTCTACTTTCTTTTTTTAAAAAAACACCACTTGCTTCAAAATAGATTTTATCAAATTTATTGGGACTTGGAAATAAATCTATTTAGGTGCTGGTGTCAATTGACTGAACTTAACGGGAGAATGTTAAGCCAAGAAGAATATTAAACCTTCAAATTTCATGTACTTAAAATGGGAAAGAATTAACAAATAGGATTGCTAATTCCTTCCTTTTGAAATCAGTGTGACTAAAAATTATTCCAATTTGGTTGCACCAAGTCAAATCCTCTTGCAGGTCTGGACATAAAACATAATATCAAAGCAACTCTCCTCTTATACCAGGGCCTATTCATGTATTATCCAAGGGGAATGGCTACATTAGAAACAATCTCCCTGTTATTAAAAAGAATGCTTCTACTCCCCTCAAATCCCAAAATTTAAATAAAATTAAAAGATAACTTCAAAATACCCAATTCTGTGAGCACCAGAATGTGAGCTTGTCCCTTAAGTTAGAAAGCATGACTAAACAAGGATTGTAGCTCCAAGGATTTCACCCAGATTTCTTTGTTAACCGAAAGGCGGGCGCCTGCTTATTCGCGGTTATATATGTTTGCTTCCCTAGGTACAGTGTATGGAACGCATGGGAGACGAGGCAGGCAAACCTACACCAGGTTCCAAACGCTAGAGTTAGAAAAAGAATTCCACTATAACAGATATTTAACCAGAAGGCGTCGGATTGAGATTGCAAATGCTCTTTGCCTTACTGAACGACAGATTAAAATCTGGTTTCAAAACAGGCGAATGAAATGGAAAAAGGAAAGCAAATTGATCAATTCCACCCAGCCTGGCGAAGAAGAAACAGAGGAAAAATCAGGGGAGTAAAATTATGTTTAAGAGAATAAACCATCTATTAGTAGCTTTTTCCTTCATCACCATGCCTTTCAGTTCACACACACACACAGCGCTACAAATTTATTGGGTTATTATTCTTTTGTTGTTGTTGTTAGGCAGATATTTCCAAGGGCTTAATTAAAGTATGAACATATTTATATAGGTTTTTAGTAAACTGTGAATTTCTGTATCAGTAGAATTACTGACAGTAGAAAAGCTTAGTGATAGACAAGTTTCTGCTCTGTACTTAAATGCTTCTGACAAGAGTAATGCCTTTATTTCCTTTAAAAAAAAAATAAAATTAAGTGTTTGTATAAAACTACCATTTGATGTTCCAGCTTTCCCTGCATTAAAAAAGGTTCAGACCTGGATTCAGAGAGGGATCCTAGAAGGATAGGGAGCTTCTTCTGCATATTTTTTTTCCTGCTAACTCACTTAAACAAATAGTTGCGCTTTGTTCTACTCCTTTTCATCTCAGACTTGAACCCATTTGTTTGGTAATAATGATTTCACTGGGACTTTATTTGAATGATATTGTACATGGCATCCTCAAGCAGTTTAAAGAAAAAAGAAGGAAATGTTAACATGTATGCAAAATTCCCAATACATAATTAGGATTTTCAAAAGAGATAATAGGTGGGATGGAAAGTATAATTCAATGCCTTGCTGATTATCTGCTGTATATTTTTATTTTTCTAAAATATAGGAGTATAGCCTTTTCAAAAAAAATAATTAGCATTTCTAAAAGGGTAAAAATGCTGTAAACTGAGTGGAAAAAAGGAGGACTAGAGTTTTGTTGATGGGCAGATTACTAGAATCCATGTAATTATTTAATATAATTGATCAAGTATTTTCATTTTCTTCTTCTATTGACTTAGTTTTAAATTTCTTTATCCTGGTGTTGTGGATGTATTCTTTTTCCATTTTTTAATATTTTAAAGAAAGCAATATTTAGAGAAGATGCCCCAAATTTAAATAAGAATACAGCTATTTCATATTCTTTGTGTGCTAGAAAGTGTAGGTGAAGGCTTTATTTAATAGTAGCATGAAATTATAGTAAAGTGCATTGGTGCCACTATGTACATAGGGAAGCATGCATATTATATTTAAATAATGTGAAAAGCATAGCACTTGGACTGTGAATCTGAGTCGTAGTAATGATAACAAAAATGAGTAATTCACATTCTCCTAATTAAACAACACGACTATGTTTATATTTACAAGGTGGAGAAAATTTGCAAGCCCTTAAAATGTTCCTGAATTTTCTCTTTCTATGTGTCTCTTAAAAGCCCATGAAAGAATTCTATTTTAAAAAAAATACTGCAAGAGATTTAAATTGAACATAAATTTAAAACTGGCACTGACTTTAAAAATATCTCAGTCTCTCCTTCCTTTTGAAGTTGCTACTCAATTACTATTATTACAGAGATTCATTATTTCTTATGTGTTCTGAATCAGGTTTTTTATTGTTAATTTTGGTCCCTAAGTTGCAGAGAAATCTATGCTGAATTAGTTTATCATATTTTATATATATATATATATATATATATATATAAATATATATATATATATATATAATATATATATATAATATATATATATATATATATATATATATATATTATATAATATATAAATATATTATATATATATATATAAATATATATATATTATAATATATTTAAAAATAATATAAAACCCCCCAGCAAAAATGGGGTGTTGGGAGATTTCTCCCAACACCCATTTTTGCTGGGGGGGTTTTAAATCTAAAACCCATAGTCCCTAACAATTGATACTTCCTAATGGGACTCCGAGAAGATGTCATAATTTTGCTATAATGGGCTGTAACCCCAATTCGACCTCAGTCTTGCAGCAGCTCTGGGCTGAGAAAAGTGAAACTCTAGCAAGTCTCCAGAGGGTGGCGCACGAGGCCGGCTGACAGTCAGGAGCTGCCAACGGGCTCGCGCTCCAGGCACGCGCCCCAGCCCTCCAGCATCCACCCAACTCCCCCATTTAGTACGCGAGTTTACCTCTAGAGGTCATCAGGCAGGATTTACGACTGGACAACAAAAGCACGTGATATGAAGTCGTACCCCATATTTGGGTGCCTACGTAGGAGGGAACCAAGTACTTGTCCCAGTCATTTCCATAATTCATCATAAATTGTGCAAGGGTGCTATAGACGCACCAAAAAACGAAGCAAAGAGCCACAAATCAAGGCCCCCCGATTAAAAAAAAAAAAAAGCCAACAACAACAACAACAAAAAACCCCTAACAAGCCCCAACAACAACAACAAATGAGCTCCTATTTTGTAAACTCATTTTGCGGTCGCTATCCAAATGGCCCGGAGTACCCGTTACATAATTATGGAGATACGAATGCCGTGAGCGAGCAATTCAGGGAATCGGCCAGCATGCATTCCGGCAGGTACGGCGGCTACGGCTACAATGGTATGGATCTCAGCGTCGCCCGCTCTGCTTCCAGCCACTTTGCGCCAGGGGGGGCCACAGAGAGAGCTCGCGGCGGCAGTTACCCCTCCAGCGCCAGCACCAACGCCAGCGCCGCCACCCCCGACGCCAGGTACGCCAACCGGGCAGCGGCTGCTCACTCGCCTCAGCCTGAGTCGTTGCCTTGCGCCGCCGTGGCTGCCTCGCCTGTCAGCGGCGACACTCATCACGGTGGGGGGAAAACCTCCACCGTTAACTCGACCACCAGCACTTCGTCCACGTCCAGCGGCACCGCCAGCGCCGGCGGCAGCGCCAGCACTAGCAGCAACGGCAGTGGCAGCACCAGCACCAGCCACCTGGGCAGAGAAGGGCTTAGCACGTCGCCGGTCGCCCAGGAAGATCCTCCCGCCAACAGCGAGCAGGCGACCTCCCAGCAGAACGACCAAAACGCAGCGCAACAGGGTCCCCAGCCCCAGATCTACCCTTGGATGAGAAAACTGCACATAAGCCATGGTAAAAGCATGCCCGGTTTTCTTTATATGTAACCTAATGCAGAAGGTCTTGAGGCAGAGGGAGGGGGCCAGGGAGCCGTGGGACACAAGGCTGGCCAAAGGGAAGCTCGGGGGACAAGAAAACTTCTTCTCCTTCCACATCTGTCTCTCGCACGGGCGCCCCATGTTCAGGTGGTCTACTCTCTCTTGAGGAAGCCACAAGCTCTTCCCACCCTCACCCCCCTTTGGAAAGGAGAGCGCAGCTGAAGGCCGGTGGAGGACGGAAATCGGGGTAATGTGAGGCAATCTCTCCTAAAGACTTTTTCCCCAGGACTCCAGGACTGGGCGCTTGAATGGAAATGGTGGGAGTGAGCAAGCGAACCAGCTTGAATAGTGCGTGTCAGCTTCGGTAATTTATGGCGAAGACTGTCCAGTGAAAACACCGTTACTAATTATATCCAAAAAGAAGTTGAGGAAATAGTGTGTGTGCGTGCCTGTGAGTGTTTGGGTAAGAGGCAGGAGGGTGAGAAAAGTAGGGGAAACTTAGGAGAGGCTAGAGGGAAGGGTCTCAGGGAGGCTAGTTCTGCAGTACTTCAGCTTCGGTATGGAAATAATTCCTACTCCAGCCAGAGGATTTGACTGACAAATCAAGTGTGTTTGAAATGAAAAGTGAACTGGGTCTGGGACCAGGCTGAGGGAGCGTGTTAGTTTTTCTTCTATCTGATAACCAGATAATCGGGAAGTAAGTTCTTTCTTAAGCACAAGCAGACACCCGGCTGAAGAACAGTTCCAGGCGAACTGCGTGCTTTCCAGCTTCCGGGCTGGAATTGAATTGATCAGCCCTTCATAAGGAGAGTCAAAGGGGAGGTTGTTTAAACTTTACCAGGCATGAATTACTTGAGGAAAGGGTTGTGGGGGAGGACACAGGGGGGGAGGGAAGCGGAGGAGGAGGAGAGAAGGAGGAACTTGTTGAGCCTTTCCTTCAAAGCAACATACTAACAAGAGAAAGAAATTTGAGGGAGAGGAAACGCAAGGAGCCAAAATGAAGGGGGAGGATATGTCCCTTTTGCCACAGTCTAAACCGGTTCCCTTATTATTTTCTTTTCCCCTGTTGCAGACAACATAGGGGGGCCCGAAGGGAAAAGGGCTCGGACTGCTTACACCCGCTACCAGACCTTGGAGCTGGAGAAAGAGTTTCACTTCAATAGGTACCTGACCCGCAGGAGGAGGATTGAAATAGCACATGCTCTTTGCCTCTCAGAGAGACAAATCAAGATCTGGTTCCAAAACAGGCGTATGAAATGGAAAAAGGATAACAAGCTGAAGAGCATGAGCATGGCAGCTGCAGGAGGAGCCTTTCGCCCTTAAGAGAGATATGCCAGCCCTGTTTCTCCCCTCCCCAGCCCCCATCCCGGAGCGGGAAAAACAATACAAGTACAAAAACACCACAACAATTCAATAGTATTATATAAATGCTGACCCTGTGTAGGCGCGCGTCAGTATTCTCTTTGCTTAACGTCCCTAGAAGGGCGAATCAACCCTCTGCTGATGTATCTTAATAATTATGAGCCTGTTTAATTGAACCTACCTAGTGCGCGGTGTGTGTAGATCGGCTTCCCTGTGCATTTCTTTGTCTTGAATAGCTTTGTCTTTAAAAAAAAAAAAGTAGATGTTTTAACTTATTTATATGAAGCAAGTGGCGTTACTTGAAGTAACTGTAATAACAGGAAAAAATAGTCCTACGCAAACACTTAAAAAAGGAAAAGAGAAAGGCTTTCCTTTCCTTCCCTTCCTTTCTCCCTCTTCAGTCTGGTTTAAACCCAGTGTTTTTCTCTGTGTTGTTGCTGTTGCTGTGCTTAACTATGCATGTTTGTTTGAACGTGTCACTGTATGTATAACTCCAAGCTGTGGCCAAGATTTCCAATCAGAAAAAATACTACCTAATTCCTGTGTCATTAATGGCTGTTGTAGAGGTGAAATAATGAAAAACAAGCTGAACTTGTCCAAACGTGTAGTGAATAGTGAATCTGTGACGAAAACTGTGATTCCAGACAGTATGTCCTTGCTGTGCCTTTGTATACGACTTTTTGCACGAACTCTTAAAAATGGCTTTTATTAAGGGCAGCTTCGGAAAAGTATAGGGTTTGGGGGGGGAGCTGTTGTTTTTGTTTTGTTTGTGGACAAAGTTACAAATAGAGTCAAAGTTTGGCTGTTTGAACAAAAATGTGATTTTTTTTTTAAAGAAATGTGGATTTTTTTTTAACTGACTGGACAAATAAACTTTCTTTTATAAGGATCTTCTCCCCCTTTTCTTTCTATTCTGTCTTTTGCCTTTTGAGGGGGAGCTGGTCTGTACCCTACAGAGACTCATATCTTGTTCCACATTTAGTCAGAAGATTAAAGTTGGAGACAAAACTGTAAACTGGAGCAAAGATTGCTTTCTGGGTTGAATGTGGTATAAGAAACACAAAACTATTTGCCATTTTTTAGGGGTAAGGAAGATACCACACAGTTTTCTCTTTCTCAGAAAGAAAGAAAGAAAGAAAGAAAGAAAGAAAGAAAGAAAGAAAGAAAGAAAGAAAGAAAGAAAGAAAGAAAGAAAGAAAGAAAGAAAGAAAGAAAGAAAGAAACATATAAACAAGCATTTGCTTTCCTTAACTTCATTTCTAAGAGCTTCATTTCTTTAGCTTTCTAGAGGGAACTAAGAAAAACTAACTGGTGGATAGTTGTAGATATCTTCCAGAGACTCTTCCACACAATCTGCCATGAATTACACTTTTCCTCCTACAATTTTAACAGATATTGGGGAAAGACTGTTTTAGATCAAATCAAATAAATATGTATTGCTTTGTTTAGCTTTGCTAATTAATTTTGCTAGAAATATAACACTACTTACCCAACCCAGGACTTGAATGGGTAATGCTTCTGAGTTCCTAAGAGTAACTAAAGATCTGTAGATTTACAGGCGAAGTACATGGTATCTTCCCTTAAAAGTTATAAAGCAGTAAACTTTATAAGCCCAAGTTCCAGCTCTATGATATTTGGATGCCAAATGAATAGGGTTTTGTCTATGAATTAGATTGTAAAATCATCTATAGTTACAGACAGATAGGCTCACTGGCTATAAAAAGTCACGTGGTGCCATTAAAGTAAGTTTTATGGTCCTGGGAGTTGTCATCCAACATTATATACCACATAACATATAATCACACTGATGCTGGACTTCATTTGACTCTCTTACAGGCTACGTGTGCCTCCTGGTCATTCAAATTGTCAGGGTTTAGGGACAGAAGTATCTCTCCCCAAGTTCTCAAATACTCAATGAAAAAAAAGTGCTTAAGGTAAGTTTTGTGCGCAAGTTGCTTAAATTTGTTTTTCCAGTAGAGGATTCAGCTATAGTTTTGCCTTACGCCTTGTTTTCATTCCTCACCATATTTTGAAATAGTCCAATAACCTCTTCAAGGTGCTGCTTTAAAGACAGGGTGATTTGTCCAGTCTGCCCCAAATCCTATATAATTTGAATTTTTCTGCAGTTGAGCTGATACATATAAGAACAACAAATTTTATTGTCATAATCCAGAATCAAACATTAGAGTCTTAAAGCAAAAAAAAAAAAAAAAAGCAGATTAAGAGTCTTTGGCAGAGATGGATTTTGAGGCCCAACTTTAATTATGTTGGCTAAAGCAAATGATAATGACTTCCCTTTGCTCCATGAAGGGTTTGTGTTTGTTTATCAGTTTTATTTATGGGAAGAGAGTCCGCAGGCCAATTTAAAAGAGGAAGAATTGAGGAGTGGGGGTGATGGTTTTGGCTATAAACTTGTTGGAAGGATCAACAACCCCATTGTTATTGGAATGTCTGGGATATTTTCATCTAGATGAAATATTTACATATAACAATAAAGGTGTTCTAGTTGATTTTAAATATTGGATTCTTTGGGTCTTTTCTGCCTTCCAGAATTAATCACACTTGCACCCTGTATGCTGTACCGAAGTTGTATTATATGTGATCTTAATATTTGTACACTGTATACACAGCACATGTTATATATTGTCCACTCCAAACATGCATTCTCTTTTTTTTTAACCTTCCTCCTGCTCCTCCTGTTCTTCTTTCCAATGTGAGGAAATCCATCACAACTTTAGATTCTGCATACCATTATATCCCTGGAAATTACTGAAGACTGTCTAAGTTTATAGGACATAATAAACAAACCCATTTATATAGCTAGCTACCTTTCTCCTTTCTCCTTTCTTCTGTTCTTTTTATTTTATTGGCTGGCAATTGTTGGGGTAGGCCCCCAGCTGCCTGTTTATTTCAACATCCTTTTTTATTTAAGCAGACATTTCTCACTAGAGTGTGATTATGCAGCAATAAAGTTTATGGCCGGATTTAGATCTAAATCTTTAAATTTCCAGGGTTGAAAGAAAGCATGAAATAACATTGGGTTTTTTTAAAAATTGTCCCGTGCCTGCCTGCCTGCCTGCTTTCTGCAGTACCATTCAATCAGAACCTAACATATTGTTACTCCTAAAACTTTAGGAAAGCAACTGCTTGGGACACAGTAGCAATTTTATATACAAAATAAAATGAATGGTTTTGCAAGTGAAAAAGAGTTTAGTGGATTTAAAGAGAAGAAGCTAGAGGATATCTACCTTATGAATCAGAGCGTTTCGGCCTAAGAATTACCTGATGTTCCTTTCCTAAACTCTTGCTAATAATAATTCAACTGTTGGTCAATGTATATGTCACACTAGACTATTAAAGTTTATTTCAATTAAATGTCAAATGAGGCTTTACTTCTCTATGTCTTAAATTCTTTCTGCACATTATACAGAATTAAATGCCATTTGCATCCATCTTAAAATTTCAGTGGTATCTGGCAATATAATTGAATGTTACCCTATTCTGGTTGCTATTTAGAAAGAGACAAATTTTGTGGAGGCACGAATAAATATTTGAAGATCTGGAAATTTCTATGATTTTTAAGTTGACTCTCATTATGAATATACGCATTCAGAGTCATTTACATTGTGCGTGCATGTATATAATCTCTCTTTACACTTATATGAAGTAGAATTAGTGGCATAAAATGTATTGACATTTGTCTCCCCCTTTCTCATTCCATGTTATGCAGGAATTTTTTCTCCGCCATAGTTAGCGTAGTTAAGATGTGCTGAATTTTCAACAATCTTTAGCAAGATTTACCTTTGTACCCTGCTTCTTTTCTTAAGTAAAATTAAAAGAGGAAGGCCATACAGATTTAATTTAATATTATATATATATAAAACTAGCTTTTTAGTTGAACAGCATTCCTCTGCAGGGTTACTGATGGAATTCCTACACATTCAAAAGCAAAGGTCCTACGTGCCAAAGGCAGAAGTCTCCACATAAAATACTCTTTAAGCCATGATGCATTATTTACTTCAGTTTAAATGTGCTGTGTTAAAGTTTTGCTGAGGTTCCCTGTTTTTAAATACATGGAAGAAATGATGTTTAAGCCAGCTGTGGCCAGGGGAGAGTAGCCCGATTTTTTTAACCTTGGGGTTTTTTTTCCTAATTGCTATGTTTACTCTCATAGGCGAGGAAGGAAATCCTTCTACAGTGAGATCTTTAGAACCAAATGTAGTAGTTATCCCTATGATTATTTACAATTAAGGAACATAATTCTGTGACTTAGAGGCTAAATTCTGTTTATGTTCTTTCTTATTAATGCTCCTTTTTGTATAAGTAGTTATCTCCTGAACTAACAAACACTCAGCCAGTGCTCAGTGGAAAGATGGCTGAATTAACAGATTGATTTCACAGACAGAGGAGGGAAAGACGTATAATTCTATCAAAGTTCTCTATAAATAAATGACCCTATGCATTTCTACTTAACAGTACATACTCCTGAATTTAATGAGATTTACTTCCATGTTCTTGTGCAAACTAGTATCCTGATCACAATAAATAAAATAAAATTATACTAGCCATCTAACTCTAAGGGGAGGATCACAACATTTGCAGGAACAGCAAACATTTTCCCTTCAAAATGATTTTATTTTAGTCTATCTTTCTATCATTTCATACCAGAGCAGCAAGTTGAATAAATAGGCCAAAATGTACTCACCTGCTTAAAACACTCATTGCTCCAAAATAGAATGCTGTAAACCAAAGTTTTAAAATTAAAAAGCGTATTTGCATAAATGATGATAACACCATTACTTTTTAATTTTCTTATGGTGAAAATAATACTTTATTTTCCTTCAGTTCCTTATGGATGTTAGAAAGTTCAATTTTATCAGCTCAAATCAGTGTTTTTGACTTCAGCAAGGTAACTATGGTGCTTCCCTGTGCTGAAAGTACAAAGATAACTTTTGAAATTCACATGATATTGGATCAGCATGCAACTTCTGTTCAAAGCCTTCTGGCAAAATCATAAGCTCCATTATGCAAGTGAAAGAAATACTGCTATTTTCTACTGTTTCTATTGAACAGTTTAATACTGAGATTAGCAATCACAGTTCCTGCATCAGATTTTCTTACTTGTCTTCTTCCTTACTTCTAACTTCCCTTTCTCTTGAAAGAACAAAACTGTTTTGAGGGATATAATTCAGCTTTGCAGTTTCCTATTAATTCTGGCCATATACAGTACATTGTAGACCTTTTTTGGATTCTGTAAAATCCAAGTAGCCAGTATTTCTTACAAGCAGGTTTTCCCTGGGAGAAAAGAACTACATCTTTCTTGCTTAGACAGATGCAGTCAATGCAATATAATTACAAATAAAAGTATATCATACTGTGTTTTGCAAAAGTGTTTCTCTTCAGAATCCCTGGAATCTGCTCCTCTCATCCTGTTCCCGATCTTCCACAATGGCTTTTCAATAATAATATTTGTTATGAAGGTTATTGGGTAATTATTGCAGTTTTGTGAAACAGTCCTTGCTTGAGGTGAAGTCTGTCCCTGAATAATAAATGGCAGCTCTTGCAGTTCATTGCCAGGTTAAGTAAATGCAGAAAGGAAGATAAATCTGCACCCTCTGGAACTCGCCAGCAGAGCCCGCTTTAGACCAAGTTCATCGTCATTCCGCTTTTTCCTTAGGCAAGGCTGCACAAATCCACTGGATCAGTTCTTCATTGTGTTGTTTTTGTTATCATTGCTATTAAAAAGACTTGGTAAAATGGCCAGTATCTTAATATTATACATTGAGCAAGCCTATTTCAGGGCCGGATTTTACCCACCTGTCACAGAGGCTACTAGCTCTATTCACTGCTTTTTTCAGCGGTGGTGAAATGTCTTTGGAAAGTGATCTTAGGTTTTGCTTACAATGATATACTTTTTTTAAAAGGATCTCTCCTTTTTCTTTTTTTCTTTTTTAAGAACACCACATCCCTCTAGATCCTTTAGGAAAGCTTAATGGGACAAGGAAGACTGTTGGAGCTTAATCCTTCTTTAAGGAGATAGAAGCTGCATTGCTTTTGTATATCTTTGTGATTAGGGCGTAACTACTCCAGGTCAAAAAGTTGAGGGTCAAAAGTTTACCTCTTGCACTGCTCTTAGTCATGAGCAGCCTAGACAGAGTTTGATGTCAATGTTATAGCCAAGATCTTGACTATCAACACAAAAGATAAAACAGCTTTGAGTTAAGTGCGGGGCTTGTAGTATGGACTCCAGGTGAACCCTGATGGTTAGTCGAATGACCTCAATTACCCAGGGAAGGATAGCAAATTCCTCTTTTCAGAGAAGAATACACATTGTATTTCATCTTGAATTATCAAGCACAGACTTTTCCTGAATCAGGTGTACGTGATGCTAAGACGCATAGCTCCATTCTTCTGCACAAACGCATGTAAGCTGTATACACCAATATAAATATCTTTTTGACAGCTATACAAATAAATTCTAACCAATTCATTCAGGAGAATTTTCATTTATTTTAGTGATCCAGAGTTGCACCTTTCATGAAGAGAACTACAGTCTATGAAAATTCCTCTTATCCTTTGTATTCTTGTGCTAGGTTACAGCTTTTCCTAGTTTTGTGTCTTCCAGAAATTTTGAATTACTATCAGAAAAATTGTCCAAATGCATTTTGAGGGTGTCACATTAGAGAAAGTTGCTTTTATTTGAGATTTTTGTTGGACTAATACATATTTATCTTTAAAAACTTGTAGGTTGTCAAAATGTCCCTTTTGGAGGAAAGAAGAATGATGCATATAAATGTGTAAAAAGGTTTAGCAATGTATAGATTGCAATGCAGTTTTTATGTTTCATACATAGCAAACTGTACACAACTTTCTCAGTTCAGTTATAAGTGGGTTTTTAAATAATATTTTGATTTTGGAAGTGAAACATCTAAAATAATGTGTGATGTTTGCTCTTGAAGCAACGAATTTATAATTCTTTTTTTAGTAAGTCAGAAAATATATTTGCATTACTTTATATATGTATGTAATGTGTACATATATTTATATGCATATATTCCTTTGGTGAAACACTTTTATTTAGTGTTACATTTAGACAATACTTTCCTTCTTCTTCCAAAAAGCAGAAAAGGGTGGTTTGTTTAATCTGCTAAAATGTTTTTTTTTTAAAAAATAAATAAATAAATTTATACAGCCTAAATTTATTGATTTGCAGATTTTTGCAAAGGATTTTCTGCTTTATATATGTTGACACAAATAGATGAATAACCACTAGAATATAAAACATTTCCCTGCAAGACTGAGCAAAGTACTATACATATTGACCAAGGTACTACACATATTGACCAAGCAGTGGCTTTTTTGAATTCAGTGCATCTTCTGAGCAAGGGAGCAGAGCTGAACATTATATGGTAGTTTGTTCTGTATGGGCACAATTACGGAAAGATAATAAAAATACCTTTTTAGAAGAAGAAAATAGTTTTTTTAACAAAATAATATCCATGTTTTCACTGTACAAATACATTAGAAAGTTTACTCTGTAAGAACAAACTATTCTGGTTATAAGGCAGTGGTTGCACAGGTGTTGTGTTTCTAGAAGTTTGACAATCTGTTTTGATTTTTTTTCTTGGTGTGTTTCTTGGTGTATTTTTCTTGGAAATCATTCTAAAATACCAATATCTCTCTCTCTCTTTCCTCCATATCTTGAATTTAGGGGAAGATAATAATAAGAAAACATTGTTAAAATTCTGTTAAAAACAAGTGAGTGTAAAATTAAGGAGGATTCCTGGATTTGCTAGTGCTTTTGAATTAAATGGCCTTAACTCCAGATAACTGCATATAGCATAAAATCTGGAAGGCAGAATAGGACCTGAATATAATTTCTCTGGTAGATGTCTTTGGATTTTTTATTTAAAAGACATGGTAGATGTCTTTGGATTTTTTATTTAAAATAACTAATAGTTTAATGAATCAGAGCTTTGTAAAAAGTGGCAAACAGAAACCTGCCTTTCTCCTTTCTTCACTACTTTTGCCTTAAGGTGGAATTTGAAAGCAATTAGCATTCTTTTTTCAAATTGTTTTTTTTGGGGGGAAACAATTTTAAAAGCTTTTTTTTCTACTTTGGATAAATTTAGAACAAAAGACAGATTGTATGCTTATGTGAATAATGCATATAACACCAACCTCCAGCCCTAGAGTCCAGCACAATTAAGATAACTTAATTCTCATTTTTTTCTGGTTGCAAAGAACAATTTTACTGCCCCTTTCTTTTCTTTTTAATAATGTATTATTTTTATAAATAACTCAAAGCAATGAACCTACATAATACTCCTTCTATTTTCCACTCAACAACAGCCCTGTAAGGTGAATTGGGCTGAGAATGACTATCCCAAAGTCACCCAACTGGCTTTCATGCTTAAAGTGGGGCTAGAACTTACAGTCTCCAGTTTCTAGCTTGCTGCCTTAATCACTAGACTACACTGGCTCTGGCTCAGTATGTATCTCCAACACTCAGGTTCTTTTTTAAGAATAACTGTCAAAAGAATACAAAGACTAGAAACAGTCAAGTCTTATGATGAAAATTCTTACAGATAAATGTATATGTTCAACTAGCATTTTTTTTCCAGTGTCAAAACCCAACTGTCAAATGCTGAGCTTCAAAGAAATTTCTTTTAATAAGCTTTTTTTTTTTAATTCTAGAAAATGAAAGGCAAATATAGTCCCTACATTTCACAAATATTATATTTTTCTCCTAGAAGAATTTCAGGATCTTTCCCATTTAGGAATAAAAGATTTAACCAAAGCCTCCCCCTCCCCGCTTTTTAAAAGAGACATCCTCAAAGATCTCCTGGAAAAAAAAAAAACTAAGTCCAAGGCCGAGGTGAACTTCAGGTCAACTTGTCTAACAAATATGAAAATGTTGCTTGGTAAAGGGCACGCCTTGTTATTTAACAAAGACTGTCAATGTGGAAGATTAATAAGAAACAAAATGTGCCCAGTGTCACTTTTCGGTTACTTTGAGACTTGTGGCAGGGATGCATTGAACAAGGAAAGCTGGCTTAAATATACTCAAAATGTATCAAATCAGTGGCAAGGCAGGGTACTGGGTTTGTTGATCAGCCATCTTTTCCTTTCGTATTCTCTTCCAGGCACGTGTGGCAAGACAAAACCTGTGTATGTGTGTGTGTGTGTGTACATGTACATGTTTTTGCTCCAGATACACACTGCTCTTCTCTAGTCAGTGACCATCAAAGGAAGATAAAATTGCCATTTTGCTCCTCCAATATCAGCTCTTGCGAAAGATCCCTATAGCTTTTATTCCTCTCTTCTTCAATTTCAGTTAGATTATCCCTCAGTCCAGCCTAGCTCAAACCAACTGCTGCTAGAACTTTTGATCTGGAGGTGAGGGGAGCTTCCTTGTTGGTGGAATCATCTTTATCTCCCCAAAAGACTGTGCGGGTGTGTTACTGAGGAGAATGGTGCTTAATACTGGCTAGGCCAGGTTTCTGGATCCAATATGTGTGTCTGTGGAACAGGGCATAAATCTCTGATGACATAGGGGTGGGGGATGTGCAAACTGCTGCTAGAGAGATAATCTTTGGTGGTCTTGGCCCAGCTCTTGTTTATGATATGATAGCGAAACCATCAAGACAAGGAACAGGCCCATTTCTGGAGTGTGGGGAGGAATCCCTTGAGAACCATGCAATGGCTGAGCTGATCAGTGTTGGTCACCTTGAAGATTTGGGGGGGGGGGGCTCGCAGAATAAAATCATTTTTATTTCTATGGAGTTGAGCAAAAGAAGGCATCCAGTGGAAGGCAGTGAAAGGAAGACAGTCAGGAGTACTAATCTTAAGCACCCCTTGGGACATGCTCCCCAGATCTTCCTCAGCAGACAGAAAAAAGGTACCTGCTTTCCATGCATTATTATTATTAATTATTACTATTATTGTTGTTGTTGTTGTTATTATTAAAGGGAATCATAGTTTTTCAATAGTTCTAGTCACCCTCAGGTCCTGGGGAGGGGGCTTTTATTTGAAGAAAACACTCTCCTGTTCAGAGTTGCTTATTGCAGCTGCAGACTTGCTTCGGTTCCAATTTGACCCCTACACAGGGTTAGCGCCTTAACGGTTTAGAAAAACCCCAACCCTAACCCTCCCTATACCCAACCTGGATGGGAACATCCACACTTCCACTCTCACTACCATTTAAACGGTAAAACAGAAGTCAGAAAAAATGGAGGAAAAAAAATGCTTCCCTTTGGAATCCAGTGGTAGGGTAGTCTCCATTGCCTCCAAGTGTTTTATGGCCTATTCCAAGGAAATGACACCTGACTCCTTTCTGCAGGTAAAGCATGCCAGAAAAAAATGCTTTACAAGAAGTTGATTGGAGATGATTAAAAGTGAAATTGCAGAGAAGACATATTTCTGGTATTAGCCTAAAACCTAATCTTTGATTTTATAGGTCACAAGTGTTAAAGAAAAGAGGCAACAGGGAAATGAGATTGGAAGGAGGAAATGCAACAAAGATATGATAATTTTAGTAATAAAATCCTCTTAATGAAAGAATAATGCTGGGACATTATTAGCCTCCATTAGCCTCCATTTCACTTCAAAAGATTTGGTTAGAGGATTTTAATTTGGAAGCAATCATTATATTTATCCACCATAGCTCATGGAAGGTAAATATAATCACAGAAATCTACATTTGCAGTGAAATAATGGGGCAACTGTCCCTTGTCTGCGGATTAAGAAATCTGATAAAAACAGGGACAAATTAGAAACTAAAGCAAAGGGTAGAACACAAGTTTACCTGTGGGATAATACTTTAAAATGTTATCTTAGCAGCATAGTTTTTGTGGTATATTATACCTGCCCATTCATTAGAAACTCCCATGGATTCACTATGATTTATTCTCAAGGAAATAGGCTTGCTCCCCTATTGTAATGATAAAGGAAGAGGGCTATGCTTATGTGTTGGTTAAACAGATTTAGGACATCACAATTTATGCATTGCCTTCCTCATTCCTCTTGTTTTCAACAGAGATGGCAGAGATTTAAAAAAACTTTCAGCAGTGATAGAACATATTTCTCTCACATGAAGGCAATAGTTTTCATATTGGTGAAAGGCTTTTTTTTTTTTTTTTTTTTAAATAACTAGGTTTGTTCATCCAAAAAGTCACCTGGGCTTCAAGGAAAACTGGGTTTCTGGTAACTTCTTGAATTTCTATGCTTCCGTATTAATACTTGCAGAAATGACTTAATATTTCTTAACTGCTCTTATACTTAATTGGACTTATACTTAATTGTTTGATTTTGTCTATCATTTCATATCTGCGTCTCTAAAAAACGATCTGCCATTTTAGATTTGCCAAGGGGAGTTGGGTATTTAGAATAAGTAAATTACAGTAAAAACACGATTTCTGAAAGCCGTGGAAACAAATAGCTCTTTGCAATTACTTGGCCTTTCTTACTATTTAATAAGTTCATTGATTACTACCATTCCTTATCCTTTATTAATATTCTAAAATTCACTGAATAAATCATGTTGTTCATCCCCATTTTTAGCAGGTTTAATTATCCTTTCAAAAAAACGGAATAGAAGAATAGATGCAGGAAAAAACCAGATGTACAAAGATTTGCTTGCACAATTGTGCCTGGAGGGGGGGGGCAACTTCTGCAGAACGAATTTTGCAATAGCCAAAATTCCTGTCTGTGTGTGTGTGTGTGTGTGTGTTTGTGTTCACATACTCACACCATAGCTTGTATTGAAGAACAATAAATCTACAATATAGATCACCTTTGTTTCCTTCTCTTGATGGGATACAGATTTAGAATCTCCAGCCAAGCTCTAAATTGCTGAATTTTCTCTCTAAAAATTACAGAAACGGTAAGGGGGTCTTCTACAGATTATTACTTGAATTTCCACATCCCAGAAAGCCAGCCGGTTTGTGATTAAGTGAACTTGGATTTAAAAAAGGTTCCTAAACCAATCAATTAGGATTTCAGAACCAACAAACCTCTGCCAACTTGCATTTGCAGGACCGCCTTAGGGTCACCTCATTCTATAGCATTTTAAAACTTTTTTTTTTTTAAAAAAAACGGTTTTTGGATACCTTCCTTCCACCCGTCCTGCGTTGCTCAGTTTACCAGATAAAATCGAATTGCACCCCTTCTTCCCTGAGCGGGGAAAACGCACATAGGATCACCGCACAACGAATCTTCCTGCTATTTCCTGATCCGGGCTCTGCCAACCGCATAGCAATTGGCCCTGCCGGTCAGGTGGTGGGGGGTGGGGGTGGCAGTGGTATCTATCTCTTTGTACGTACGTACGACTGTGTGTGTTTGTATGTGTGTTTGGGCGCGCGTCTGTGTGTATCCGAGCTCACGCGTGTACTTTGAGCTTTTGGGGTGGGAATTCCAGAAGGAGGAGCGGGCGGAGTGAGTGGAACCCCAAACTTTGGCGGGAGGCGCTTGACAACAGGGCGGGAGGGGAGAGAGGAGGAGGCAGGGAGGGAGGGAAGGAAGGAAGGAGGAAGGGGCAGGAGGGAGGGGCCTCCTCGAGCCCAGAAAAACGACAGCGCGAGAAAAATTAGTATTTTTGCACTTCACAAATTAATGGCCATGAGTTCGTTTTTGATAAACTCCAACTACATCGAACCCAAGTTCCCTCCTTGCGAAGAATACTCACAGCTCGGCGGCGGCAGCGGCAGCGGCGGTGGGAACAACTACCACCCTCCACACTCCCACCAACACCCCCATCCCCATCATCCCCAGCAACAGCCAAAACTACAGCAACTGCACCTGCGCCAGCCTCTTCCCGATTTCTACCAGCGGCCGAACAGAGAGCCAGGATACCAGCCGCCGCAGACCCCCGAGGCGCGGTACCTCACTCAGCCCCCCCACTATCCCGAGTCACCCTACGAGTACAACAGCCTCAGTGCCCCTCCAGGGCAGGAGCACCCAGGTCCCGGAGCCTCGTCACCCCCCTCAGCGCCGCTGCCGCCGGCTTCCTCAGCTCCTACTCCGAAGGGCCATCAAGTGGCCTCCCCACCCTTGCTCCAGGGCCACGGCCCACAGCCTCAGCCCCAGCAGCGTCCTTATGAAGCAGCTCTAGGAACAGCTACCGGGGGTAGTCCCGGCTGCCCCCTTTTGCCCGAAAAAAGCACGCCCGGCCTCAAAGCGAAGGAGGCGCCGGTGGTGTACCCCTGGATGAAGAAGATCCACGTGAGCACGGGTGAGTTTGGCCTCCTCCAGAGGGATCAGGGACTGAACGCGGCGAGGTCCCCGGAGGCTGGGTTAGGGCTGGACTCGGACTGGGGATGCACTGGATAAAAGAGGGCGCATTTCCCAGTTTCAAATCGAAATCCCAAAAGAAAGGAGCAGCGAGGACCCCTTTTGTAAGTGGGGCCCTTGAGCAAGAGATTTACTAAGCCAAGTTGCTAAGGCAGTAATTATGCCCTCCATAAATTTAATAGCTCTGGCAGTGGCTCTGGGCGGTAGGTCTTTGAGCTCTCCTTGGGTCCAAATGCCCCTCACCATTTTTACTGATCCTTAATTGTCCCCCTCTTGCAAGAGCCTGTGAAACCTTTTCTTCCTATTTTAAAAAGAAGCCCGCCAGCGGCATTGTATTTATGGCACAATAATGATAACCTTCCCTTGCCTTCTTCTTTTGTGCATCTGGGTGTGTGCGCGTGTACCTGTACGTGTGGACGCTCAGTCAGCCCCAGCTACAATGGAGGAGAGCCCAAAAGATCTCGGACTGCCTATACAAGACAACAAGTTCTGGAGCTGGAGAAGGAGTTCCATTTTAACCGCTACCTGACCAGGAGGAGACGCATTGAGATCGCGCACACACTCTGCCTGTCTGAGCGGCAGGTCAAGATCTGGTTTCAAAACAGGCGGATGAAGTGGAAGAAGGATCACAAATTGCCTAACACCAAGATGCGCTCTTCCAACAATTCTGGTCTCCATCTGCCAGCCAAAGCTCCAGCCCAGCATCACCCACCTCGACCCCCAGAACCAGAGCCCCTTTAAACTCAGCCTCCCTATGATAGCCAGCCTCACTTGGGGAGGGGGGCAGAGACACGCCAAGCTACCCCTAACATTTCTCCGATTCTTGCCTCTTTTTCCTTTTGGCCTAGGGACCAAGCTATTGTACTGAGGGGTAAATTAAAAATCTGTGCTGAAAAAACAACAACACATGCGTGTTCAAACCAAAAAGTAAATAAGCTATGGACAGTAAATATGTCCTGGTTTTGCCCCCCTTTTCTTTTTAATTTATGGGAGTTGTGGATGGACCAAATGTTTAAAAACCACTCTTTGTATAGATGTTTTGAGGCAACATAGTATTATTGATAAGTGACCTTGTGTGTAAATCCTAGACTTGTGTTGTTCTGTTGAATGTTTGTTCCTGCACTCTTGGAAGACTGCAGAAGTAAAGTGGTCTGACCTCACTAAAGTTTAAATTTGGAAATTAGGGACAAGGGGAGACACTTATAAGAGCAATCATACACTCTCATCCCTAACTGGCTGAAAAAAGTGTTTTCCCTGTACCAAGAGGTTTTTTAAAGTGTAGTTCTTGTTCCAGTTGTGATAGTAGTCTCCCTAATGTTGCATTTATTATTATTTTTTAAGAAAAATGAACCAATGTTGCTCTAAAAGCTCAGCCTATACTCATGTCTTATCACAGTCCACATTTATGAGCAAGGTGTGAATTCTACATGTACCCATTTGTGAAAGTGTGTTTTGTGTGTGTATGTATATCAGTGTATATATAAATATAAATATATACAAATATAAATATAATGACCAGTGCATTTAATAAAGAATATTCTGTAAACAAATAAAATTAAAAGCACTAGACACACTGGCAAAACCACGCAATTCCAAAGACTGGGCTTTTTTTGATACTCTGTAGCCAATACAAGTAGATGTATTGATTGAGTTTGTCATTAGCTGGTAAAGGCTGAATCTTAGTATTAGTATAGCCAATAGTATCATTCAGAATCAACATAAAGTATATTGGGTGGAATAATAAGTCATGCTGATTTCCAGAGCACTGATTTCCATACAGTAACCTGAGTCTTAGTACCTGAATACAAGTCTTGTACCCCAGTACAAGGAGATGGGAGCAAGTCCTATTGAAATAAATTACTAGAGTGGAGATAATGGGTTAAATAGGATGTTTTTAAGTACCCAACTTGTAACACTCATCTTCTTAAGTAGGCAACTGAGTTTAACTAATACCTATGGAAATCCACCCACCCTGCAAAAACAATTCAATCTTTTTCCATTCCTGCTCAGAAGCTTTGTCTTTTGTGTGTATTAATGTATCACTACTTCTATGCAATCAGAAATAGAAATTGTTTAGTACACTGGAGGGACTGATTAATATTATTCTTGTCACACTAGCCTTACTTTTCACCACGTTGTAACTGTATCTTTCTTTTGTTTATTGTTAATGGTGGCAACTTTTCTTTTGGTTTTAATAACACAGCATTTCTTGGATTATAATAAATTGGTATCTTCATGCTAAATAATGTAGAGAGAGAAAGAGAGAGGGAAGGAGAGGGAGAAAGAGGTGGGGAGAGGCAGGCTGGGACTATCACATCAGGATGATGTCTTGCTATAACAGTTTTACAGCTGATATTTTGAATAATTTGTACAATGTGCACATATAAAAAAATCTTAAACCTAAAGATAGATTTGAGATCTTATTCTAAGTATCACAAAACACCTTCAGGACTTAATTGCCATCCATCACAGAGTTTGCTGGTGGGTGGCAAATGTATAATATGCTGCAATGAAACTTAATTCTCTTCTAGTTATTTTTCTTTGGTAGAGAGGCCTTTCCAGAGTTATCAGAGAAAAAGTGGCAAAATTTAACTCAAATATATGAAAATTCCTCTGAGCTGGGGAGGGTCACAATATTGACAGTATTAAAATGTTATATTGTTATGAAAATAAAATTCAGGCCAAACAGAACAGCCCAAACTGGGTCTCCCTTAAAACTTGAAAGACACCCTTGGCCCGAATTCTTAAATAGAAGAGAATGGCACAGAAAACTTAGAGGATTCCCTCCTCCTTTATGCTGAGTGTCTTTGTCTAAACTCTGTTTGGAAGAAGATTTTTCTTCTGCTAATTTACATAAACTTACAAATTAAGAGGAATCTCCAAGGTGTTTAATCAGCTATATAAGTAAAAGATTATGGATACTCTTTTACTTGCCAGGTTTTTTGCTGTGTGCCCCCCTTCCCCTCTGTTTAAAAAAAAAAGCTAAATGAAATCATGCTGAAAATAGCAATTTTACTGGGAATCATTAATCACCTCCTACAATAAATACTTCTTTGTAATTCAACAGCGATTCTGAAAGGCATTCTCTTCGAAAAGGTCTGCGAAGACACCGAAGGATTTTCTTGGGGAAAATGTGTTCATGTATAAAAGACACAGTTGCTTGGCTGCACCCTGAAGGTGTATGTATTCAGGGTGGAGTATCGGACCTGACAGGAAAATACATATGGCAGATTGTCACCATTCAAGGTAATTTTAAAAAATTATTCTATGGATCTTTTCCCATATTGTCACTTAAATGTGTAGTTGCACTTGGGAATCGAGATAGCCATGGGAGAGCAGGAGAGGTTGTGTTGTTATATAGTAGTGCCCTGGGTTTCTACCTTAGCTGGCCTAATTAATGCTACAATTGTTCCAAAAACTACAGGATAGGAGTTTAAACCCTACTATTGTCCTGTCATTGTACCAGGGCAATGAGGAGAGTTCACTGAAAGGACACATTTTCTGTCCCATTAATTGTTTGTTTAAAGAAGCAGACTGACCCATCAAACCCTTGACCTTTAAAGGCGGTATTCATTCTTAAATGGATTCTTGGGCTTAAATATGCTTCTCTTTTTTGATCTCCACCCCTCCATCTCTGTCTCTCACATAAATACATAGATATATGTAAATATCATTGCCCTGTTATAAAGGAAGATGATTATAAAATCAAGTATTTCTTTGATGCTGCACACAGGGAAAAAAAGAAAAGAGAAAGAAATCTCCATTCCCAAAATCAGTCCAATGTAAGCCTGGTTCTCTCACACAAGGCAGAGCAGGGCAAAGGAGGCTATTCCTTCTCTCCATTCCATTTGTGGGGTGATACAAAGATTTGTTTATTTTTGTTTTTTTAATCAGCGCTTGTGGAATTCATTCAAACCCTTAAGAATCCCTAACTATGCAGGCTCTAGAAGATGGTCTGCCATTGTAGCCAGCAGCCACAAGAAATTACAGTACATGGTGTGGCTGTGTTCGGGGCAAGGATGGGAACAGGAAAAGAAGGCTGAGGATGTTTTCCTGTTGCCAGTGTCTCTATTTTTCAAGCAGGAATAAAGATTAGATTGATAGAAGTGTGGCTATTTCTTTTCTGGCTTTCTACTCCTGCCATCTTGTTTGCTTTCATTTGACCTTATATCAATTCTGGGACTGATTCTCACTCAAACTTCTCCTGTCCTTGACTTATATTGTCCACCAAAATTGCAGAGCTAACTTGAGAAGGGGTGTCCCCCCCATTCTCCCCCTAAATAAAAATTAAAGAAAAGTGCTTTTTTGTTTGCTTAGTTAGTGCCCCAGAAATATACAAAAAGATCAGTATCATAGTGACACCATTACATGAAGCAACCTTAGTGTGAACCAACTGAAAAACCAATAAACAAATAAAAGGGAGCAGTTTCCTCTGGTGATTTGTGACATGCACAGAAGAGTATGGTTGATATTGGTAAAGGAGCTGCATTGCATGGCTTTTGCATTGCAAGAGAGAGCAATAGAGAAAGAACACTTGATAGGGAAGTTATAGCTTAGCTTTTCTAGCCTAATGTTTCCAGACTTTCTCGAGCTCATGTTAAAAGCTATGGGAAGTTTTTCCCTAGATTTCAGCAAATACAACTTTTGAGAAAATCTGGCTATCCTTAAAATGGCAAATGGGTTAACCAGGGATGGACAGAGAAGCAGATACTGTTTTTGAGCACTGTGTATTTTGCAGATTTGTTTTAATCTAATGCTCTCCCCATTCCACAAGTAGCCTTCAACAATGAATATGGTTGGTTCACAGCTGAACCTGCTGGCCACCAACAGGACTTGTCTATTTCCTGGTATGGTTTTAGTACAAAATAAGCCAGAACATGCTAAATCCATCCGAATTCAGTGAGATGTTTCCCCAGTAAATTAGTTATATTTAGTTTCAAATTACATGAAGGAGACATTGATTGACTTGTCTCATTAACTTCAATCAGACTTAAGAGCAGCTAAAGCTAATTTCACTCTACTGATTTTAGCATCTTCTAGAATCATCCAGCTATGCTATAATGATAGAAAGTCTATTCTCATTAATGATACTATTCTAGTGAATACTTTTGAAATGGTCTATGACCATAATCCTATATGCTGGTATATATTTCTGCAGAATAGGCCTGAAGTTAGAGGAGCTTGACTTGATTCCTCGGTAAGTCAATCTCGATAGCTCAATCTCTATCTCACAGGGCTGTTGTGGGGAAAAATAGAAGGAGGAAGTTATGTTTGGATATGTTCACTGCCTTTAATTATTTGTAAAAATAAAGCTGGGATACAAATACATGAAAATAAAATAAATGCCTGCTGAAACTTAGTCCATCTCCATCCCAGTGAAGCTTAGTTGTAGTTTGTGTTGTTGTTACCTGCTGACCAAAATGTTTCCTACTTTTCATACCACATTTCAGTAGAATGTTGGCCTTCCAAGTGTTCTCTATGGATATGATAAAAAGCTGAAGCATTTCCCTTCCTAGAAGAGTGATAATATTCCTGCAAGCTGCACAATTAATCCAGATTTCATAATCTTCCATATCATTCAAAGAAATGCCATAGACAGGGAATTATGAAGCATTTGGTAGCCTTTCTTGGAAGGGCCTACCTATCCCATGACAAACACTTCTGCCAGTGTCATGGCTGGAACAAAAATCCAGTTATGTCCCTACCTGCAGTTGACAATACAAATTCAAATTCCAATGACTGATTGGGGGGGGGGAGGGGATAGAGAGCGTTTTTGCCTCTCCTCTAGTTTAACACTGCCTCCACCCACCCACTCTGTGCATTATTGATGCCCAAATGACCTCTTTGAAAACTGAGAAACTGTCAGAAAGCAGAGAGAAGGGTTTAATAAGCGACTGAAAAGCTTCTGCTGGGATAGATAAAGGTGTTGCCTCTGTTCTGGGAGTATTGAAATTTTAATCTGGAAAGGGGGACTGGGGGGGGAGGGGGACATCACGTGACAGGTTAAATAATTAATACCGGTCTCTAGCAATGAATCGTTGGCGGTCAGTTCTCACTCGTCGAAGTGATTCTTTCCGAAGTGAAGGGCAGCTTCCTCTTTCTTACCCCCCAATTTCCCCCCCCCCCCAATCTTTTCGTTAAAAAACAAAGCCATTCCTACCCTACAGCCTTTCTGATGTATCTTTGCGAGAGTCTTTAAGCCTCTTAAGCAACAATAAAGGGGGGAATGAAGAGGTTTGGTAAGTACGTCAGGACCAGCCTTGCTCCTGGATTGAGATTCATTGTTTCAAGCTGGCTTGCATCGGGGGCGGGGGGGGGGCGGTTTTTACCAAACGTTGAAATCTCGCTGATAAACGGCTTGGTGGCCAGTTCTGCCCTCCGGGCGATTCATCCTTCTCTGAGGCGAAATCGACTCGCTTCTGGTCTCTCCTCATTTCTCCCTGGGGAAGGTTGCCTGCCCCAGCGAGGGAGGGAGGGTTTTGGTGGCTGGTTCTAAATTTTCCAGGGCTTCATAAATTACCAGCTTCTCCATTAGGGCCAAACAAGAAACGGGAGACCAGCAAACATCGTGAGAAAGAGGAATGGAGATGCGGGTGGGTGGCAATGCACACTGAAGGCAGACGTACTTCTTAACTCTTAGTTAAGCGGAGCGATTTACTACGGAATGAAAATATTGCTATTTAGGTTCGATTTGGGGATAACAAGAAGTTCCCATCTTCCGGTAAGAGCTCCGAGGCTACTTCGCAACTTTTGAGATGAAAAGACGACCCCTTCCAACCTTTCTGGCACAGTCTAAAATCCTACGATAGGCCATTTAATCGCTCTCCAATACACCCTAAATTTCTGAGGGTAGGAATGCATATTTAATAATAAATGTCCAAAGAGAAAAAAGTTTCAATTCAAACAAGGCAACTTATGTGATGGTTTTACAAAGGGATGCTTTCTTTTTATTTATTTATTTAAAGGAGAGGATGGGGAAGTACCAGAAATATTGTAGTAGCAGCGAATCTGAACCCGCATAAATATTCTCAGTTTAGCAGTAAATATCTGATTCAATCCACGGGCTAGAAAGCAAGTCTCTTGTTTAGGGGAAAAAATTACTCCCCCCCCCCAATAAATTATTATGGTTGCTTTCCTCTTTCTCAGTAGTTTAGCCCAAAAATTGAAATTTTGCTTCTTCCTACCAAACCCTACCGCTACCAAAGGAACCAATTACTGAAACCCAAATTCTATAGGGCAATGTTTCCCCCAAATGGAACAGGGCCTTTTAAAAAACATTTGCAGCAATGAGCCTCCAAAAGAAAGATGGATCAATACTGGACCATTCACTTTTACTAGTCACATGAAGAAGGATCATGCATATTTCTTTTAAAACCTGGCACTGATAGAAACAGTGGAGTAAAAGATGGACAAAGACACTTATTAAATATGGTTGAAGAAAACTTCCCTTTGAGGTCAACAAGCTTATCCAGATGCCCTATTTTTACTAAGGAATCCACAGAAGACAGACACACAACTATTTTAACTCTCCTGCTTCCAACTTCCCACTCTTTTTTAAATTATTGTTCAGTGTTGATAGTATCTCATAGCTGTTATAATATAGATGTTATTTTAACATAGATGTTATTTGACTAAATGATGCTAAGCAATGATTTTCCAGATATATAAAAATACATGTTTCTGATAAGAATTATATTAAAAGAAAATGTAGGTCACTAATTGCAAAACTAACTTTCAATTTCATCCATATGTTGCAAACAGCATCATTATTGGTATTAATATTATCAATTTCCTTTTACTAATGTTTTTACTGTTCTATAAGCAAAATAAAAAGTTGATTTTACTAATATATCTTTTAAAGTTGCTAAATAGTCCTCTTCCCTTCCCTTAAAATTAATATCTATAACTTCAATACAGTTTAATTGTTAGTTTATCTGTTGCCTATTCTTTGTTTACAGCATTCCAGGTCACGGAAAAATATGACTTAAAGTATATAATCTGGAAACAATTCTGTGCTGTGGCTGGAAGGACTAGGAGGTAAGAACAGTGTTTGAGGTGGTGGGAGGAAATTAAACCTCTTATACAATAGTTTAAAATAGTTTTGTGTTTCAGAGAAGAGGACTTGGTTTGCCAGTACTTGTTAGAGAGGTAACTACAGTGTTGGGGATTGATAAATAGCTAAATTGGTTGGAATTTTCTTCACTGTGCTCTATTCATCTTTCTTGGTCAGTGAATGCCCTTCTTGTTAAACAAAGAAATACACAGAGCTTAAGTAAGAGCAGTTCTCTGAGTTCCATTCAAATCAGGCAGCTTTACACACCGGCTGGAAAGAGCCAAAGAAGTAAAAGGGTATTATTGAATATGCATTGGGGGGCAGGTGTGTGTGTGTGAGAGTGTCAAGATATAAGACCAAGTTGATAATTAAAAGGTTTACATTAATGGACTATTGATAGTGTTTTTCTTTCATGATTCCCAAAGTGTCTCCTAATTCTAGAATGTTTTGCATTAATACAGGAGAGGAAAAAAATAGAGTTTTAATTTTCTTTAAATGTGGGAATATTATCAATGAGTGTTGAGAAAACTTCTAGGAATGTGGAAGATCACTTTTACTTTTAAAATATTCTTGGAAAGCCTCTGAATGCAATGAAAATGGATTAACTGAAAACTTTGTTGTACTCTTACTTTTGATGTTAAAGTTCTCATTTCATTCAAATTTCTGTCATTGTTAAAAAGATTGTTCTATCAGGATTTCAGCCTAATGTATGTGGATGGTTATTTGAATTGTCTGCTAAAATTACTCAAAATTGAAGCAGAATTCGGTTAGTACATGTTTAAAGGTAGCCATAAATTATAATGTTGGGGGGGGGGTTGTTATGTTGATATAATAGCTTGTTCAGGTTCTTCCTTTTAAAGAAGCCCTAGAATCTTGGGTCTTGGCTGTTCCAAAATAAAACATTGTATTTCAATATAAAAATATTTAGAAAGGGAAATTAAAGATGTTTATTACTTAAGTACTTGAGATTTAATACATCATCATTCCAAACCCAACTTCCGTTGTTCTAACTTAGCCTTAGAAAATATCCACACATACATTCACACACACACACACACACATGCACACACACATGCACACACACACTCCAAGGTATTGTGGATATTTATTTGACAGAAAGTCCCACTGAAATCAGTAGGACTTATAATAGATATGAATATGATCACTCTTGGTAGTTTTAGCTCAAGTCCAGGTTAGGATCTGATTATGCTTGGATCCAAAATCTTATCCATTTATTTGGAAAGCAGCAACCAAAGCCATTAGTACACTTCTTTTTCTTCCAAAAAAGTTTGTTTGAAATCCCAGCTCAGATCTGTTTCATGTTTCTCCAGCCTGGATTCTGTGGCTACATGAACAAGTTTATCTTGCCTCCATCTAAATCCCCAAATAAAAGTAACTTTTCCAGGTCTCCTAAAGTGTTTAAATTTCCAGCTCTTTGAGGTGGTAGGAAAATATGATGGTGAATTTCTACCAGCAAGACAAAAACTTAGATGCCTGGAAGGTGTTTTTTTTTTAAATAGTCACATACATCTTCAATGAATACTGGAGTTAATAGTTCAACAGCAGTTTTCACATTAACAAGCACCAAGAAACAACTTCAGAGAAATTAGATCTTTGAAAAGCAAAGGAAGATTTTCTAGGTAGGCCTCTAAGTTGAAGTTGCCCTTAAATTTTGGATAATTATTGCTTTGGTGATTTCTTTTCACTTTTGACTGCATAGAAAACTGTTTGCTTATTACTAAAGGTTTACTTTTTTTCCTGAAACTCTTCTCATTAACCATTAATTACAGCTTCTTGTTGTCCAAGAGATTCTGAGGGTCTCTTGACTGGGTTGAAACATTGCCTTAAATAACCCGTGAAACCCTTCTGAGCAGAAAGTTGCTCTTGGTTTCAGATTAGCATTTGCCAGCAGAATTCTGAACAGTGGTTGTGCTGTAGAAAGGCAAATGCTAGCTTTTAAGGTTGTACAAATGCACTATAATCTATGACAGACTTAGGCAACAATCAAAGGACTGAATTCTGCTTTTTGGTGGCTTTAATTCTAAGCATACTTACCTGAAAATAAAGTCATGAAAAGGAAAGTGTGCTTTAGGAGTATTTTATTTATTGACTTCATTCAACTTGTTTTTGCGATTTGCTGAAATCAGATTTCACAATAGTAAATGCAACTTATTCCCAAATAAACATGCATAGAATTGCAGCATTTTAGCAAAACTTTTGCTATCCTTTTAAGACAGCTTTTGTTATTAATTCCAATTGCTAATTTGAAAATATATTTCCTAAAAGTCCGAGAAGCTGAACACCAGGGAATTCTCTGACAAATTTAAAAAAAATTTGAATCCATGTGCTTTCACATTGTTGCTGAAGATAGTTTTTTTTTAAAATGTAACCATAATCCAGCAATCTCTTAAGCAACCTTAAAATGAATTTAAAGTTAAAAATTTATGGGGCTACTCATAGTTGAACCATAAGTTGGTGGAGACTGTAAATTTCATTTTCTCACATATTTTAAATCCATAATAATGAGAGCGAATGTAAAGAGGGAGAAACAGCTTGACAGAGTGTTGAAAGAAGCAGAAGGCAAAGAACTGATTCTATTCTTATGGTCCGTTGAGAGGAAATGCCTTGGTAAGTAGAAATTTTCCATTAGAACTATCAAAGTGGGCCTGATAGAAGAAGTAGCTTGTTCCTTCATTATTAAAAGTATTCAACACCTCCTAGGTTAGAAGACACTATAGAAATGAATTATCCAGAAGCAAAAAAACAACAACCCTGAAAATAATTTCTCATGCTCATTTAAAAGTCCTTTTATTACCCTTCCTCTTTGTTTTCAAAGTTCTGGGTCCCTAGACAGTTATATTATTATTTTCCCTTAAACATCTCATTGTTCTAAAGCATTGTAATTTTGCACATCACTCAAGTACTTGCATAGGAAATGAAGGTACCAAAGTTTTGGTGAAATTTAGATCTACCCTCCAGCAGGCAGATGCTGTCCTCTACCTCCTCCTCCTGGGCCATTAACAGTACAAGGACAACTATCCAGTAGTTTCTATCAGAAGGTCCTTTGTCAGGTAATTTAAAGTCTTTGGACTCTCCACAACAACTCTGGTGTTCCACGTGGGTGTTGAGCAAGTGCCACTCAATAGACTTACAGAAGAGGGTGATGGTCTGAAGGCTTCTCTGCAGAAAATCCAGATTAAGTTCATCTGCTTTGTGCCCAGTGCCCGCCTGCCTCCCACCTCTGAAAGGTCACCAGAGAGGTTTCATTCTACAGGCCATCTAATTAGCCTTTGATGAAAATAATTCTTACCTTCCCTCTAAAACTTACATGGGGAAAAAAAAAATCTTAATATGTGGGTTGGGAGGATAATAATAAACGTCTCCAGCTCGTGGTTTTCCCCTCCCTCTTCTGAAATGCTCTTGCTTAAGGCTTAAGAGGAAAGAAGGGAAAGCAAACACACGCTCTCTCGCGCACACACACTCACACATGCGCGCGCGTACACACATACACCAGAGGCTCGCGCTTCCACCCCCGATTCCTTCAGCGATTCTCGATTTCAAATAAAAGGATTTAAGTTGACGTATGACCACGTGAGCACATAATACAGCGCATTATTGTGCCATTTGGAGTGGAGACCCGGACTGGCTTCGTCTGCGATTACCTTTCCCCAGATTCTGTTCAGAGCAAGGACTTCTTTCTGTTATCCATCGCCGGTCCTACCCCCGTCCCCAGTCCCCCGAACGCTACGATCACCCTCGGGAAGTCTCCGTTTGGGCTACCGCACTCGATCCTGATGGAAAGGTTATTATTGCCCGGCTGTTAGGCGAAATGCTTCGTTAAAAAAAAAAAAAAATCAAAAAAAATCAGGGAGACAGAGAGGATGGATTTTATTTTAAGGTATTTCCGTTGATTGTTCCTGGCGCGCGCGCGGCTTCCAGCGGGGCTAAGCAAAAGTCCGGGGAAAAGGCTTAAGGGGGCTATGGACAGCAGCAGTTCACTTCGCCTTCCTCTTTGTTTCGCCGGGCTTGTGAGGTTGGGAAAGGGAGTTTTGCAACGAGCAGAGAACTGTCCCCACCCCGTCTCCGGTCCCTACTCAAAAGGTTAAGATTCCCGTGGATTGTTCCAGATTGGGTATTTTGGGGGGGTGAGATGGGGGCTAAATGATATAGAGGTTCCCTTTAAAAGTCAAAATATGGAGGAAGAACAGATGCTTATTTTGATGTTGCTTGTTTCTTAGTGATTATTATTATTAATAATATTTATTATTGTTGTTCCATGAGCGTTTTGAGCAATGTCAGGAGAATGTGATTACAGCCAGAAACTAAGTGCTTTCTCTTTCTTTCTTTCTTTCTTTCTTTCTTTCTTTCTTTCTTTCTTTCTTTCTTTCTTTCTTTCTTTCTTTCTTTCTTTCTTTCTTTCTTTCTTTCTTTTTTGGGGGGTGTGGTGGGGGACTTCAATAGGATGTATATGCAATTCAGCTGCCATTTTATTTGTGATGCACAGTGATAATATTTTTACCAGTATCCCACCTAGCCTGTGCCAGGGAAACCTTTATCAATCCAGTATGGAAGTAAGATGTTCCCACCCCCATTCCACTTGCATCTTCATTCTCTCTGAGAATGGAAGAAAAGCACCCACCCATCCACGCACCATAATAATCAATGAGATTCTTTGCAGGGCCATATTTGCTTGAACAGGACTCTCGAAATCAGCAAAATCAGACGCATATCTTCCTCTGTCTTTCCTAAGGTTTTCATTCGCTATCACCAAATCCTAACCACTTATTTATCCCATATTATGAGAGAAACTGCCCCCTAAATGGAACAGGGAAAGGCATGAATGCCCTCCTTGCTTTATACAAGGGGACAAATGTTATATAAAATTGCATCCACTACTGAGTCCCAAGATTGCTAAAGGTCAGAGTGCTGACTGTTGATTTATGTTGCCAGTGGGCTGGGGGCAGCGTGCTCGCCTTCACTCTCCTATGCTTTCCTCACCCTTTTATTGGCAGTTGCAATTATTCAACTTAGGGCTCATTTTAGATGCATAAAGATTTAAAGTATCAAAAACAAACGTATCAAAATAAAACTTTTTTTTAACCAACATGGTTATTTTATATTTAATAGCAGAATATGTGTGGGTGTATATCTTTCTGTATATGCATGTATATGAGAGAAACATACATGCATACACATATTTAATGAGTATAAATTAACTCTCCTTTTCTTATCTGCCAAGCAAGCAGGTCTCCAGTATATCTGCAAAACTAAGCACCCATCATAACTCTTTGCTATTTCTCTCTGTGTATTTGTCTGTTAGTGTGTAATTAAACAGAATTGTTTGGCAATTCAGAGTATTTAAAAGTAGCTTTTTCAGACAAGGGAAAGAAAATTAGATTTCACATGGGCCAGACCCAGCTGGGGGGGGGAGGGGAGAGCGTTCATTTTGGCTCAATTATTTTGTCATCATTTTGTATGATTTATGGCCCAGTTCTGGAAAATTTTGACCCAGTTAAAACAGTCATAAATAATGAAATCCAATCCTGAGACTGCGGTGTTTGTGTTCAGGAGTTAAAAAGTGAACAGTTGAGTAAATAGAGATCCAGGTATCAATGATGCTGATATGATAAACTCTACTTTCTAGGTAGAAAAAGATTTTAAATGCTGTCCATATCAGGAAACAAGTTTCCATAAAATTAATGATAATACCTTCCAGGGAAAGATTTGGTAGATTTGGAATGTTAACTGTCCTGAAGTTTAAAAATCTATAATTGTATTTCTTTTTCCAGTATTTTCTCCCACTTACAGAGCTTTGGTTATTTTATTTCTTACACATGCACTTTTTAAAAAGATGTGCTGAGATCTTTCCTATTTACTGAGCTGATAAGGAAACTTGCTCATATTTTTCCCCCTAGAGAGAAAACGTTCATTTCCAAACTTTGCTTTAAAAATTCAAGCTTTTGTTTTTAAAGAATAACCCTCATTCTTACCTTGCTTCAGAATGAGAGGTTCTTGAACCGTTTGGATTTATATTTCTTTAGGTCCAGTTGGTCCAGCATGAATCTAAATGGAGTCTGGCTCTTTAGATGGCAACAAGAGAGGGGTTGTTACATTAATGCAAAGATACTTGTATAATGGAGTAGAAAGGAGGGAGAAACTCCATAATCCGAACAAGAACCAACATTCTGAAGCTCCAGAAGAGCTAAAGAAAGAGACAAAGGACGGGATAGGTTTTACCAACCATAAAACTAATAAATGGGAGAAGAAAGGAACAGTGCCACTTATTAATTGGGTACTTTTATTAGAATGTTGGAAAATTATCCTTTCTATTTGAACCTTTATTTGACTTCTGGGGAGGAATTTTAATATTTGCTGCTTTAGGCACCTTCTGAATGAAATATACTCAGAATCGAGCAAGGTGAATAAAATGCCTAGCTGGTTGTTGCCAGGTGGTGGGTTGAACATCCCAGTTTTCTCCTTAAATTCTCTCCGGAGAGAACTTTCTTTGCCAGCTCCACCAAAAAAAAAAAAGGCTTTCTTTTCTTTTTTTGTGGAGAGATGGCAAAAGGTGGGTGGGGGAAAGAGAGACAGAAAAAGACCATATCAGCATTTTTCGGAAGAAAACTATAGGGCTGGTCATTGACAAAAGCGGCGTTCTCTTGCATCGCCACTGCCAAGCGGAGGATATAGCAAAACGGCTGACCGGTGAATTTGGTGTCTGTCCCCACTTCCTACGCAGCAGCTCAGCTTTCTGTCTTTCATGTGGAGTCTTCGCAATATGCTCTGAGAAGCAAGTGTTTTCTGCTGGGTAGCTCTGTTTACAGCTTGGCGCAAGCAGCTATAAATCTTGCCTCGCCATAAATGACAAAAACCATTGGTATGCATAAGAGGCCACCCTGAACTGAAAGTACGTGTGTATGTTTGTGTGTGCGTGTATAAATCTCTTCTTTCCCCTGTTCTACTTTGTTTGGGGTTTAAGGTGACAGTGCAATTTAAAGAAACTTCTTTGTATTTTCCACACCTTTGGTAAGGCCTGTCAAAATCGCACTTAGCTTTTATTCCAGCGCCAACTGGCTGATTTTCTGAGGCAGTTTAAAACCTCGCCCTCCGGGTCTAATGTGGTGGGCTTTTTGTTGTTGTTTTGTTTTGTCTGTTTTGGTCTCTTTATACCCCCTTCCGCGAGAATGGGGGGGGGGAATTATGAAAACTATTCTACTTACTGATGTTATTTTAAACGTCAGACTACTTGAGCAAGAGAATGGCTGGAAAGTGCAGAAAGGGAAGGAGGAGGGAGAAAGGAGAAGGGGGATAAAAAAAGATGAAAAGAAAGAGAGAGAGAGAGAAGAGAGGAGGAGAAAGAAAAAGAAGAATAAAGAAAACCAAAGTTACCAAAACAGCAGCTCAGCATGCACACATATGGCCATGAGTATTTGTTAAATAATGCGAATTGAGACACTGGGAGGCAATAAGCGTCAGACTAAGTCCTTAACTCTGACTGTGCTTTAGAAAGTCTTGATACCTTTCAACTAAGAAATTATGCCTTTCCTTTTCAAATAAATATTCACCTCTCCAAATATTCCTGAGGGTATAGCCTCACAATTACACCCAAGTCTTCGTCAGTGGTTGCTTTAGTTACTCAGCGTTTAGATACAGTTACTTGGAATTAGAACCTTGATAATTATTTAGCCTCTCCACCATGGAAGGAAACGGGCACGTTTATTTCACTGGCTATCCATCCAGGCATTATTTCTCATTTCAACTTGGAGCCATATTCTTTTCTATACTAAATATTAACTGCTCCTTTTGTAAAGGGATGGATGTTCTGTTTCCTCCATGATGTGTATATGAATGTTTGCCTAAGGGAAGGGCAACCTGAGAAGAGGGGAAGTGGGCATAGGATGAGGGTCCCCTACATAGTTTTAATCCTCCCCATTAAAAGTGCTATAGAGATTGCCCTGGATTGTGGGATAGACCAGAAGTCTACTTACTATTGTGTGTGATGGAGGTGGGGCAATGTTTATCCATATGTGGTATAACTTCCAGATTTTAAACTATGCCTTTCAACTCTCCCACCCTGTCCAGAATTTTCTATATTATTCATCAAGCTATTGCCATACTATTGTGTGAAATTTATGTTTGTGTGTGTTTTACACACACACACACACACACAAAGATCTGGGGGGGAGCAATGACCTTTTTGTGAACATCCTTTGTCTTGATTAGCATAATTTTCCTAGCCTCTGGTGCCTCTCTGGCCCTTCACTCTTTCACTGCCTCTTTCTTCTCACTCCATCCATTCCATCCGCAACCCCCCCCCCCATCTCTCCTGCCTGCCCTGGACTTTCCGAGGCAACTGCCTCCTTTTTCCCAACAAACGCCCCCTTGGGCGTGCAAGGTTGCACAGGCAGCCCTCTGCCTTTTCCCAGTGATCCGGTCTAGGAGAGAGCTTGTCCGTGGGTAGCGAGGCACGACTCTCACTCGGCCCCAGGGGTGAGGTGGAGGGCGTGGAGGTTGGGGCCGGAATGAGGTAAGGACAGGGCAAGGCGGGGGGACACTCCACCAGAGGCAAGCTGAAGAAAGACTTTCTTGGGTGTCCCTTTCCTGGTGGAGGCAAGGAGCCTACAGTTCTGATTCTTGGGCTGGTCCTGGCAGAAGTGATTTGAACTGGTCCGCATCCCCGAGGAGCAGAAGGCACTTAGTTGCCAGGGCGGGAGGGGTTAAAGGGAACGGGAGACAGCCTGATCCCCGGGCTGGCAGGGAACGACTGTCGCCTAGCCTCCAAAGACCAATACTGGCTTCCGCCTCAGTCATCAGAATTAAGGTAAGCAAGCCCAAAATACGTGGCTATCAGTGGTGAATGCCGGAGTTTATGTCCTGGTTGATTTATGACCAGAGACTTAAATCTCGGTTCAAGAAGAGTTCACAGGCTGGAGCTTCCTTCCAGGCAGTGACGGATAGACCATTTTAGGTTGAGTTCAGGCCTGGTGCCCCTCTCCCTTCAACTTTTCTTTATCTGGCAGGAAATCTTCAGCCGCCGCAGAGAGGAGGCCAGCGGTGGGGAAGTGGGTGGGGAATATAAACGGGGTCCCCCGCGTGGACCACGATTTACAGGAGGGGTGGGTAGAAGGGTAAACCAGACAAGAGCAGAGAAAAGGGGCTCAAAACCTATAGTCTGGTCTGCCAGCCAGGTCAAGAGAACACTGATGATTTTAGATTCAACCCGGTAGTTTCTGCAAGAAACTCCTGTGCATGCACGGTTACTTTTCTTGAATTGTGGATCGGGCCAATATAGTGATTGGAAAGGTGGATTCTTTGTGTGGCCAAAGTTTCCAAGGAAACTTTGTTTTGCTTCAGAAATTTTAGGAGAACACCCCCTCCATCAAGTGCGGATCTTGTTTTTTTCTTATCCTGCACTCCCGCCCCCCACTCCCCCCCCAGTATTCCTGAACCAAATGTACCATCCAATGCAGTCTTTCCAGAGAGCCCATCTCACTTGTTATAATGTGTCTTCCTCCTAAGATGAACAGGAATCGGACTGGGCTGTAAGGTTGCAATCCTGACCATGGTACAAGAAGTATGTTCCTTTTAATCAAAGGGGAGACGGTTTTGGAATAAACCTGTGTCAAATAGATACTATGAAAAAAAGCAGGCATCAACTTGCAGGTTGGCAATATAATCTACTATTACTAAAAAAGTACAAGTTTGAAGTCATACTTTGAAGTCATTGGGTTTGCAAACAGACTTTTTGGTGATGGAATAGTGCTTATACAAGTTTCCCTCACTGGCTGTTTTTGTGTTTTCTTGAAACAAACATTTACTTTTAGTGAAACAATTCTGTGTATAATGTGAGCCTGTGTATTAATTTTTTTCTGTCTCTAAACAAAAGCTATTTCCTCTATTATGGGCATTGTTGTCAACTGCTTTTTGTTTGCACTGACTATCCATTAACAGGAAGGGGGCTGCCTGACCGTCTCAACCCAAAGTCACTTTTGCATATTTTTTCCCTATTTACAAGCAAAAGAGACTTTGGAGATCTCTTGTAAGAGAGATCTGTCCTTCTGCAAAGGACAGAAAGGAATCAGCCACCATCTTATTGTTTCTTAATTCAAGAAGTGAACTAACATTTCCACCCTATCCCCCACTCCCAACAAAAGGGCAAAATGTTAAAAGTCTGAAATTAAGAATGGCTATTAGAAAACAGATAGTAACACTCAGGCTCCTAAGTCAAATTCAAAGTGAAGTTTTGGAGTTTAAAGTAAATTTACTCCCAAATCAGATAATGTCAGTTCCCACCCAATCCAAACTGCAGCTGAAATTCATCTTCTATATTTTTCAAAACAGGTTGTTTATTATAACTTTTGAAAGACTTGATTGTTGTTTTTAAAACCAAGCAAACAATAAAAGAAGATAGACTCACCCTCTATTGAAGGAAGCTGCCATCTGCAAGAGGTTTACTAAATCAGTCTGTCTCTCATGTGTGCCTTGTTTTGAAAAAAAAAAAAACTTGGGTGAACTGAAATTCAAACTCCTGCAATTAATTTGAGTGTGCTTGTGAGGTGATAGTGTGTAATATATCCCTCCAGCAAGATAACCTGGCAGCCCACTGTTTTGACTGGAACTTGAGTTGGGAATGTTTGTGTGAATATGAGGACTTTTGAAAGAAGGCATGGAAGTGATAGGTTTTTAACCGGTGGTTCGGTGGTTCGGATGATCTGTAAAAAGTTCTTCAATTGCAGATAAGGAGTCTTCTGAAATCCCATCCAACCTCTTCTCTAGCTGATTCTGCTCAGACAGGTAAACATTGTTGAGTGAACAAAAAATATTTGCCTGGTTTGTAAGAGTGTTTGTGGTTTTGTGCACCCATTCCTCTGTCTGCATCCAAATGACCTCCATACATCAAATGACACTGCAATCTCAGCGACAGAACCTATTATGGTTGAGTTAGGAGGAAGGTTCAAGCTGTGGTCATGGAGATGGACACTAGCGGGTGTGCCTTTTTCCAGATATTTGTGAATATATTCATGAAGGAGGGAAAGGGGGAAATAATAATTCAAAACATCTGACCGACTGTGCAACCAACCATAATAGTAATAATGTCATGTTTGATACACCCCTCAAATAATTAGACCGGGATCCTGCAAGGATACAAGCAACCAAAGGGCCAGGCCTGAAACTTCCCACAAAGGAGCTCTAACTGGAAGATAATTTCTGACTGTTACCCGTTTGCTACATGTGGAGACTATTGGATGATAGAGGCCAGATTTGTGTCCCTGTCTAAACTGGCAGCAGTTAAAGCTAATTTATGCGCAGGAAGTTGGCTGATTATTAAGCAGAGAAAGCTCAGGATATCCCCAGCCACTGTGCAGTTTCATCACACGAGGGTCATTATGGGTTCCATTTATCAAATCTTTTGGTTTCCTAGCCAACATTTCATGAGTTCGAACCCCTCCAGCGCTGGATTGTTGAGTCACTCTTCGTGGTGAGCCTTGAAGATGCATGTATTGATTTTTCTTTAAAAGGCATTGTATCCAACCCTTTAAGTAAAGTACAGCAAGATTTTCTTTTTCTTTCGATAAATAAGGGAAACAATATGATATTGCTCGAAAGGAAAGCAAAAGGAAATCGTAAGTGGTGCTTTGAAGCGCTTCATAGTCTTAAATCAGTTATGGAAAACAATCTGCTCCAACCTCTTTCTTATCTGGAGGCCATTTATTGCAGTGATCGATCAGAGCCCTTTTTATGGGAGAAAAGATAAAACAATTCTTAGCCTGCATGTGGATGTGAGTGTGTGCGTGATTAGAAATCACCCAATTCTACTTTCTCTTGGATCTGTAAACCACACAATCTGGGCTTTCAGTAAATCTCTGCATATCTCTTTCTATTTCTCCCTCCCCCTCCTCTTACCGAAATTCTCTTCGCCTTCAGGCCAAGTCATGCTGCTAAATATTGCTGACCACTTTTTCTGTTATGGCTTTCATGTCACTTAGCTATTGAAAGTAAGATGGATTTGTACTATTTCTCCACTCTCCTGTGCTTTCCCTACACCCTAGGTCTACAAGGAGAGCCCATTGGAGGAGAGACGTCATGTGACAGAGTGGTGCCAATGTTATTCTTTAAGGGTGTCAAGACCCTGTCAGTTTATGAAATAAATATTGGGAAACAACGAAATGCAAAAAGCGACCTACTACGACAGCTCTGCGATCTATGGAGGCTATCCCTACCAAGGAGCAAATGGTTTCGCTTACAATGCTAGTCAGCAGCAATATTCTCCGCCTTCTGCTTCAGCGCTGGTGGAAACCGAGTACCATCGACCTGCATGTTCTTTGCAGTCCCCTGCCAGCACCAACAGCACTGTGTCCCATCACAAGGCCAATGAAATCAGCGAGAGTTGTATGAGGACCATCCCCAGCCAGTCTCTCCAGCCCCCAATCCTATCAGAACAGTCCGAGCAACAGCCTCCGACCCAGCAGGCACCACTACTGCCCCCTCCTCCTCCTCCCCCCTCCGTGTCACCACCTCAAAATGCTACTGCCAACAGCACCCCTGCCAATGCCACAAAGAGCTCCATCCTGAACTCACCTACCATGTCCAAACAAATCTTTCCCTGGATGAAAGAATCTCGGCAAAACACCAAGCAGAAAAACAGCAGCTCCAGTTCAGGTAATGGAATAGGGGAGGGTTAACTGGAGAAAGCAGGAGGGTTCAGTACTTACTAGCCCAAGCAGCTGATCCACCACCCTCCAAAGTTCTGCTAAACTTCTTGGGAGCCCTGCCTGCCAAGTATTTCGTGGTGTCAGAAAAGAGAGATGAAACGTACCCACTATTTTTACTGGGAAATTGAACCTGTACAAATCTCTTGAAAATCACAAGCATTATTTTATTTCATTTGTGCATACACACACAAGCCCATCTCCAGAGAGTCGGGTGATGAGAGAGGCTTCAGTTTGCTTGATGGTGACCTCTGTTCAACTCTGAAAAAAGAATGTGAAGTTCCCTTTGCTTCTCTCTTTTCAAGCTTGGATGCCTGTTAGAATCATCTTCAACATTCCATACTGCAGCCTCTCCCTCCCCCCCCCCTTGGCAGCTATTAAACTAGAGCCAGATATGTACAAGCCCCTGGCATGTCTTCCACCAATGTTAGCACTTTTTTTGTGCTTGATTCTATTCCAGCAAAAAGCCAGCGACCTATTCCTGCTGAAGCGTAATGAGAATAAAATAGCTCATCATGATCTTCAGTCAAGATCAATGCTTTGTTTGATATTCATAACCTCCTTTGATTTTAGCTCACAGACTGGCAGCCTTATAGGAATGGGAACAAAGCTTAGGTTTCTTTAGCACTCTGAAGGCAGGTCCATAAATACATTATGGGTGGATTACAGTGTTTATCTACAGTGTTATTGCATAAGTAAACCCAAATCGATGAGAAAAGTATTAGCGTCCTTTTCCCCAGGCATTTGGCTTCTACTTATCATTTACTTCTGCAATTTATCTTGGACCGAGAAAGTAGATTCTAAACATTTTTGCAAATGTTTTCCTCAATGCATTTCTAATGCTACCACAGAATAAAATAATCAAAGGCAGGCTTTATTATTTAACATATTCAGTGCTCTATGTTCTATATTTCTCTCTCTCTCTCTTCTATATATATATACATATATATATATATATATATGTGTGTGTGTGTGTATGTATATCTTAGTTTACCAAACCAGAATCTATATATCTTGTCAATCAGAATACCAAGAGTAGATGCTAAATGCTTGTATTTGGAAATAACAGCTACTAAACTTTTCAGATATATATGCTTTAAGCTGCAGCCTTATCTCATCATTAAGTTCAGTAGCCAGAAGCTTAGATACATAAATTAAGCTTAAGCATATAAAACTTGAAAGAACAACTTATATACTTCCAAAAGACTATCCTCTAAGAATCAAAGTAGCTTCAGCAGTGGTTTCTTCACTAATGTGCAGAAAAGAGCAGGGCATTTTTGAAAACGTATTTTTTTCTCTCTCTCCCTGTAGACACAGGACAATTAAGTAAATAAATAATAAACAGTCTACCCTTACATGTATTTCAAAATTGTTATCCAGGCAGACTATTTTTACACTTTGAGAGTAGGGAAGGAAGTGTCCTCTAGTTGGTTTGGACTACATTTCCCATAATACCACTACATTGCTTAAGATAACTGAGCCCGATCGATTTTGCAATGCAAAAGGCATTCTTCTGAGGCATCAAACAATATATCCCTTTAAACTCAATCACAGATTTGGCTTTGTATCTCTTATTTCATTCTATCCTTTTCAATGGGCTGAAGCTGGCTTTAAACCAAGTAATATTTTGCTTCAGGACTGTCCAAAGTTACCCTGAGAAGGAAGTGAAGGGAGAATGGATGTTTGCTATCAGGATTATATTTTGATTTTACTGATGTAAGACATCCATATTGTTGACAATAATCCAACTCGAGCAACAAGGAATTTCTGTGGTTTGGCGCTGAAGAAGAGCAGTCTGACAACCATTAGTTGCCTTGTTTACCTTTCTTGTAAAAATTACATTTCTGAGAAGCTGTTATTTCTAGTAGTTTTTGAAGACTGCATTGTTCCTTTTCTAGAAATGGTTGCCTCAGGCAATTATTACTAGATCAGAGAATTAAAATGGGATGGGAAAGACTAGAATATTACTTAGCCTGGTGGTTTTCAGTTCTTATAATCTTCACTCTGCATAGCTATTCTGGGGATAAGAGACTAAGAAGTCAAATATAGTTGGAGGGTGCTAGGTTTGGAAGGAATCAGTAATGTTGCCTCAGCGCTCTTATGAAAGCTTGCTAGTTTCAGGATGAGGGAGACACCAACCATTCATCATGATTGATTCAACACAGGATGGTTGAATGGAAGAACACCACTTTGACTCAGGCAGAAATGGCCTTTGATCAGTCTTCCTTCCATTTTAAATACTTGCTATTAGTTTGGGCAGAGTGAGCCATTCTAACAGATCTCACAGTGTACTTGCAAATTTAGCAAGTAAGTAGTTTATTATTATTTCTGGTCATAGTGTGCTAGGTATCATCCTACTTATTTTGTTCTTTGTATGATTTGTATAGGTGAGAGTTGTGCTGGTGATAAAAGCCCCCCAGGGCAAGCTTCTTCTAAAAGAGCTCGCACAGCTTACACCAGTGCCCAGCTGGTAGAACTGGAAAAGGAGTTCCACTTCAATAGATACCTTTGCAGGCCAAGAAGGGTAGAGATGGCTAACCTCCTAAATCTCACTGAAAGACAAATCAAAATATGGTTTCAGAATCGCAGGATGAAATACAAAAAGGATCAGAAGGGCAAAGGCATGATGACCTCTTCTGGAGGACAATCCCCCAGCAGAAGTCCTGTCCCTCCAACTGCTGGAGGTTTCCTGAATTCTATGCATTCCCTCGTCAACAGTGTTCCATATGAGTCCCAGTCACCACCATCTTTCAGCAAGACTCATCTGAATACCTACAGCATCACTACATCATATCCGACTCCTATCAATAACTGCCCTCCTCCTCAAAAGAGGTACACCGGAACTGCAGCAGTGACACCAGAATACGAACCTCACCCTCTTCAAGGCAATGGTTATGGCAATCCACATATACAGGGAAGCCCCGTCTATGTTGGGGGCAATTATGTGGATACCATGGGAAATTCGGGACCATCTATCTTTGGTCTAACTCATCTCCCTCACCCATCCTCTGCCAATATGGACTATAGTGGGGCAATGGGCAACAACCATCACCATGGACCTTGTGATCCACACCCAACATACACAGATCTTACTTCTCACCATCCTTCTCAGGGAAGAATTCAGGAAGCACCCAAACTGACCCATCTGTAATATATCATTGGTTATATAATGAGTCTTAAAAGCTTCCCAGGTTTTTCTTTTTCTTTCTTTTTTTAAGAAATGGAGGGGGACCCCCCAACTTTTAAATCCTCTTTCCCATCCCCTATCCAATACAAAACAGTTTTATTTGCTTCTGGGTTTTATTCTGATGTGTTTTCCTTTTGGTAAAATGCGTTTTCAAGTTTATGTGACTGTAGCAATATTTGTTGCTTGAACTGCTCTCTAGTTTCAATAGTGGATATTTATCTTCTTGAACTCTTGCCTTGTGATCTTGCTTTGGGAGTATACATAGGCTTTATACTCTTTAACTTTGACTCTTTTATCAAAACAGGGTATTATGAACAAATTTTCTATACAGACAGTTCTTAAATGTGAATTTGTTCGTACAGAATCAGTCCCATCTGGGAAACATTTTTTATTTTAATTGCACTTCTTTTAGATAACAAGGGGCGCTTGAATAGGGGGTTCCTGAGCAAAATGATTAATACGTGTACGTCTTTAATTGTGTGTATGCTGGTGAACTTTCAGATTTATTTATATTTTTCTGAATAATCTAAGTGTTTAAATTTTTTATTTATCCCCATCTGTTCATATTTATATATATGAAGATATTAAAAATAAACTTCTTTACCCTGAATATTCAGGAAATATTGACTGGCTGTATGTTTAATGGCATACAAAGAAAGTATCATTTGAAAAAGGAATCAGAATTATTTTATTTAAAAAATAATGCAATAAAATCTGGAAAACAACACATCAAAGTAGGAAAGTAATGAATGTCTATAAATAATCTAAGTAGAAAGCGGGTAAACCGGGATTTGACAACAACAAAGAATCATAATTTTGTTTTCAGAAGGATACACTCATATTCTTAAAACTAGGTTACTAAATAACAGCTTTTATTCTGAATAATAGATCATTTGATTGCCATCCTCCAGTCTGAATCCAAAGACAAAAGGAACGAGGAAAAGACCGTCGGGAACGATTGAGCCCCCTAAGTTTTAAATGTAAAGCCAACCTTTTTTATTATTATTATTTATTTAAATCCTTTCTTCTAACTGGACTTTTAAAGCTGCCAAAATTTAAGTATTTCCAGAAGGTACGGGCACTGGTCTGTTGCCTTAAAATCGAACAAAGCCTCTTCCAGCACCCCCAAGGCTGGTCGAACAAGCGTTCCCGTCGTTTTCGCGTTTGACTCTAGACTTAGAGACAGATTCAGCGAGTAATTTTTCTGGAGACCTCCCCAAAGAAGAGCCGCATACTCAGGGCACTAAACTGCTCCAAACTGGAAAAGATCCCGGTTTGTGACCGTGGCTGATTGTCGGCATCTCTCTTTGAAGATGTGTGTGTGTGTGTGTGTGTGTCCTAGGTGGTCTCAGTTTCTCGTCTTGTCTCTTCAAAGTGGTGGACTCGGATCCAAGACTAGCGAGCTGAGGGAGAAACAAAGGCTGTTTTCTGAAGGAGCCTCTTCCTCGGTCGAAGAAGCTCAGGTGCTGTAATATTTCTCTGGAGGCCGCAGGCTGCCCGGCTGCAGGCTGTTCTCTCCTGTTGGCTGGAGAAGCTCTCAGTCCTTTCTCGCCTCCGCGCGAGGGGAAGCGATCGGAGGTTGTTTTACCCGCACACTTTGCCCCACGGGACAAAATGGACAATCGAGAAACGGCGATGGGCCAGCGTGTTGTTTTCCTAAAGAGAACGAAACTGAATAAGAGTCTGTGGACTTAAAACGAGTGTGTGGGCTCATATTTGCTATGGCGTGGATTCAAAGCACATTTGTTTACAGGCAGATACAATTTTTCATCCCACTAATGAAGAAACGGATTCCGCAACAATAAATCTGCTCGCGAGGCGACGTGGGCAGCTTTGAAAAGAGCTATTCCTATTTCCCCCACCAACCAACCAATTTCTCTCTGGCTACAGCAATTGCGGAATTATTATCATTCCGCACATCTTGTTAATCTAATTTCCTTTCACATCCCAATCTCTCTCATTCTTTCTTGAGGGAGGGGAGGGGGAGGGGTTCTATACATTCACCTATATATTATATAATATATAGGTGAATGTATAGAACCCTTTCCATTCATAAATATACACGCACACACACAATTTCTAAACAAGCGTTTCATGCAGCTCAACCGGATCTTTTCCTGTCTCTCAAATACATCCGTGCTAACAAACATGGAGAATCCATCCCCCCTTTATTTCTAAACAGAGAAAACATGAGATTTATCGCCTGTCTTGAATTTGTTTAGGAAGACCTCACTCAGTATATATATGTATATGTATATGGAGGATATGCCACCATACGATTTGGTTATTTTGTTTAATTTCAATAAATTTGCCACCATATTGGTTTCCCTTTCTAAAATATCAGTCTTTATTTTTTCCGATAAATAAAATCTCTCTGGTATTTTTCTTCTTTCCTCCCCTCCGTATCTAAAAATCTTCCAGGGGCCGAGTGATTGTGCAATCTACTAAATTCCTCTTTCTAATTTTGCATTCCATACTTACAGTATTTTTATTTTATTTTTGCTGAACCATTTTCCTCTATACTTAACAGCTGTGTGGCTCCAGACTGAATAGGATATCACAAAATCTATTGAAAAAGCAAAACTATTTAAAAGAGAATTTTTGGAGTGGAGGAATCATTTTAAAACTTCTATCTTTTGGAAAAAGATGAAGTAGAAAGGGATTGTGGGCGTTATTTTTCTTCCCCTCTCTTCAAAATTAATTGAAGAAAAATGCATTACATGAATTTATGGCATTGAAGGGGTGAGAACAAGAGAAAAAGAGGGAGAAAACTGGTATGAGGACAGAAAAACTGACCCTTAGGAAGGTATATAAGACAAAGGAAGTGGGTAACCACCTCCATCTCCACATTCCAATTTGATTTAAAAGACATGTATTTATTCTTTCCTTTCATCCTGCATACAGTTTATCTGCACAAAAATGTGCATACTTACAGAAAATACAGAAATAAGAAAAGAAAAAAAATGCTACTTTAAAAAAGCCAACCAAGAAGAAAAGCTCTTTGTTCCAGGTAATTTTTCTATTAGATTGTCCACTGGAAAAGAAAAGAACCCACAATCCAGCCTACACAAAAAAACAAAAGCAAAAATCTTCCCAATATCCTTCCCACACCAATTTAACTCACAAAGCCTCAGTGAACCAAATTGCCCCAGCCGCCTCCCTTGTTCGCTTACCTCCTTGTGGGATATAACATGCAGAAGCTGGGGTGCACACACAAGCAGGCATACACACACACATGCACAAAAACACACACACACACCCCATCAACGTCTTGCTGTTATCGTCAATATTCCATAAATAAATAATGAAATAAAATCCTTAGGCCTGTGGCTGTCTTCCAGGCAAGTTAAAAAGCTGAACTTTCTATTATTCATTGAGAGGGTAGAGTAAGGTGAGGTCCATTTGGGAAAATAAAGCAGCATTATCTCTTTTGCTTATTTACTAGAGTTTCTCTCTCCCACCCTGGAAACAACCTTTCTTCTTTTTTGCTCAGTCACATTTCATCTAGGAAAGAGCATGAAGCTGGAAATGTGTTCTTAAGGGCCAGAAGCTGTCAAGGCATTTTGGCCGAGAGAAGATTGATCACGCCTAGATTTCAGCAGAGCTTTGTTTGAAGTAAAGCAAGAAATTAAAAAAAAAAAAAAAAAACACACAACCAACTACCACCTTCCAACAACGTATATCTTTGTAAGGCACCCTCTTTCCTCCCCCTCTATTCTTAAATAATTTCCATCTGAATTTCTGCTTATTAAGATTATTACAATATATCACTCCTCTCCCAGCACCTTTCCTTCCATATTGGAAGGGGGAGTGATTCACTCAAAAACGAAAGAGGCCTGCTGTTCCTTTTCCTTTTGCTCAGATGTGCTTCATCAGAAGATGAAGCAACCAGTTTATCATTTGAACCCTCTTGAACAATTCCCAGCACTAAGTCGGAATCTCAAAGTGGGCTACATTTAGGGAGTCCTCGAAATCCATAGGAATACCACACAGACATTCTCTTCTCTTCTCTTCCCTATAGCATATTTTGCTGTGGAGGAGAGGAAATGCCCCTTTCTGTTCCTTGTTACTGAATCCCCCTGATTCCTTCCATTGTTTCGCCCCCTCATTTTATTTTTATTTGAGGCGATTGAAGAAGTACTGTTCTGTCCATGTCTTCAGCGTTGTTGAATGACCAAATCGAAAGAAAAGCAAGCAAAAAAATGGCGTAGGTCAAACAATCTTATTCGGAAAGGGGGTCCATTTTATAGTTTTTTTTCCTACATGATTGATAATAATTTTTAAAACTGATATTGAATGTTGGTGTATTTCTTCTAAATTAAGACTTATCTGACCCATTTTTGTTGTGATTAAGGGGAAACAGTGAGTCAGAACTAGCTGAATCCAATATCGTTTTTTGTTAATACTGTGAGTTGTAACCGATTGCATTTCTGTGAAAGGTACTTCTATGATTTGGGTGTTTGATGGAAATGCTTAGGATTGTACTATCCAATTCTGTCCAGCCAACTCAAGATATGTACATGACACCACTGGACTCCTGTTGTTCTGCCTATGGAAGCGAAGTTCCTGGAGAAAATTCCTTCTTTACAATGGATACATGCCAAAATCTGCCACCAATTGTTCTCGGTACTGTACCGTTCAGAAAAGTGGACAGACCCACCCACCCTCGGAGAAATGCAGAGAGATGCCAGGTCTTGAGGAGGGGGTGGGAAAACCCACTTTGTTCTGGTGCTTGTTTTAATTTTAGGAAGCAATTATTTCTTTCTTTAGGACTGGTGGTGAAGGGGAGAAATACAAATAAAATGCAAATCTAAAGTAGGGCTCAACACTTGGCAACCCAGGCCGGGTGCAACTTTCAGATGCGGTTGAGATGAGGAGCCGGCAATGTCAAAACTTTGAAGATTAATGGATTACTTTGTTAATGACTCAAGGCGTCAGATTGGAGGTGCTTAAATGATTTGCGAGGTGCGAAGCGCTTGCCTGACAGTTCCAAGCAATGAGAGGGGAGGGCGCAGGACGGGAACAAGCGGGGCAGAAAACCCTACAGGGCGAGCAGAGTCGCGGCGGCTACAGGAGCAGCGGCGGCGGCAAGAACGAACGGCCAAGCGGCGACCGCAAGAGACGCAGGCACACAAACACTCTCTTTCACACAAGCACAGTCACTCACCCCAGATATCATTTCAGATTAGGAGGCAAAAGGGGAGCGGGCGAGCAGCGGAGGAGATAAGCCTCCTCCTAAAAAAAAAAAAAAGTGTAAATAATGCCGCTCCGGCCCCAATGAGGCGTTCCTTCTCGACTTTTTTGGATCAATCAAACAGACAGTGGCTTCTTTTGATTAAAGCCCAAATTGTCATTGGGCAGAGGCAATCATGTGACAGCCAATTCGGTCCAATTTCAACCTTGTCTCCATGAATTCAATAGTTTAATAGTAGCACGGTCCCCATACGGCTGTAATCAGTGAATTAGAAAAAAAACACCCCACGAGCGATCTTCTATGATTTTTTTTCCCTCCCTTCTTTCTTGTCTCCCCCTATTTCTTTCTTTCTCTTCTTCTCTTTCTCTCTCGGTTCCCCCCCCTCCCCTTACTGGGCCTTGCTCCCCCTCCCCCTCCCAGAAGCGCTAAATAAGAGGGAACTTTTTCTCCAAGGGGGCTGCGAGTTGAAGGCCATGAATTTCGAATTTGAGCGAGAGATTGGCTTTATCAATAGTCAGCCATCGCTCGCTGAGTGCCTGACATCTTTTCCCCCTGTCGGTGATACATTTCAAAGTTCATCAATCAAGAACTCGGCGCTTTCACACTCGACACTGATTCCTCCTCCTTTTGAGCAGACCATCCCCAGCCTGAAACCGGGCAACCATCCTCGCCACAGCAGCGGCAGCCGCCCCAAGCACAGCCCCAATGGCAACAGCGGCAGCCCAGTGCCACCCGGCGCCCTCCAGCCTCCGGAGTACCCCTGGATGAAAGAGAAAAAGGCGTCCAAGAAAACCGCCCTGCCGCCGCCTGCTTCGGCCTCCGCCCCTGGACCAGCTTGCCTGAGCCACAAAGGTCAGTTGAAAGACTTTGCTGCACCATTCCGCTTCCCAAGGCTTCCCCACGATTTGTTTGTTCTCCCCACCCTCTCCACTGCCTTCGCCTTCTCTGTTGGAGCGTTGCCTTCCTAACTCAGGCGCTGAACCCTGAGGAAGGAAGCTGGCGATGGGATCCACAGGCAAAAGCACCAGAGACACCAACTCTCCTTCGCCCCCACCCCAAGCAAAGTTTCTTTCCCCCTAACTTGTTTAGCGTGGGATGATTTATTTGAGTTGGAGGTGACCTCCTCTTGTCTCGCAGTCCTAGAGTGGGATCCTTGACAGTAATGAAGAGTGATAGATTACTCTTGCTCAGCTAAGCAGCTGATGCATTAATTATAATTTGTGGTATGACTAATATCAAAGTTTGCTCGGCTAGGGGAAGGTTTGGGAGATGGAGCTCCTCCAGCTGAGGTAAAAAGGGGTCCCGGAGAGCGGGCGTGCAAGGGGGCAACACAATGGCTTTATTGCATTCGCGGGCGGCCATTTTGTTGCAGTTGAGATGTTTTTACGCTCTGGAGAGGAGAGCGAGAGGCAGAAATTCCCCACCACCAGCACCACTCTGTTCTTTCCAGACTCCAGTGTCCCCAAAAGGACCAGCTGGGGCAAATTTTCCACCTCTCACCCCTTCCATGGCATGCATCCTTCTAACCGTGGCTATTTTTTTTCCGTCAACAGAATCTCTGGAGATCTCAGAAAATGGAAATGGGGGCTCTAGGAGGCTCAGAACTGCGTATACTAACACGCAGCTTTTGGAGCTGGAGAAGGAATTTCATTTCAACAAGTACCTCTGTCGACCCAGGAGAGTGGAGATCGCAGCTCTCCTAGATCTGACGGAGAGGCAAGTCAAAGTGTGGTTTCAAAACAGGCGGATGAAGCACAAGAGGCAGACCCAATGCAAGGAGAACCAGAACAGCGAAGGGAAATGTAAAGGCTTGGAGGACCCTGAAAAAGCCGAAGAGGAGGAGGAAGAGGAGGAAGAGGAAGAAGAAGAGGAAAAGTCTCTTTTTGAGCAAGCCCTCAACAATATCTCGGGTGCTCTTTTGGACAGGGAAAGCTGCCCTTTTCAGCAGAATGCCCTGGCTCAGCCACAGGCGCCTCCAAGCCTCCACAATGGAGAGTCCCAAACTTTTTCAGTTTCGCCTTTAACCAGCAATGAGAAAAATCTCAAACATTTTCAGCATCAGTCACCCACTGTTCCCAATTGCCTCTCAACAATGGGCCAGAACTGTGCAGCTGCCCTGAACAATGGCAGTCCGGAGGCCCTAGAAGTCCCTTCTTTGCAGGACTTCAGCGTTTTCTCTGCAGATTCCTGCCTACAGCTTTCTGCTGCTGTCTCCCCCAGTTTGCCAGGATCCCTCGACAGCCCTGTAGATATTTCAGCCGACAGCTTTGACTTTTTCTCAGATACGCTCACCACAATTGACTTGCAGCACCTGAATTACTGAGAAAGCACAGACCTTCATGCACCAAGGGTTATATCTTCTTTTTTTTTCTCCCTCCTCTCCTTAATTTTTATTTCCCCTTCCCCCTTTGATCTGATTTCTTTTTCTTTGTCTGTGATGTTGGAGAACTACTTTGCCATTTCCCAATGGCATTTTAGTTCAACCTAGTCACAATCTAGGTCCTTCTATTAAAGCAATATATATGGCCTGTAAGAAAGTGATCATATCAAATTTGTATCTTCACTTTCTTTTTATTTTTGTATTACATTAGGGTGCGTTGTCATAAGTATTTTTGGTAGAATAAACTCTTGTTTACTACAAGCACCTTTTTATCTCTTTCTCTCTCTTCATGTATAGCACAAGGAGTTGCCCCCCCCCTCCTTTGGTCTGAAATAAAGCCAAGAAATTTGGTTACAGACCTCTGTTCTTTTTTTTTTCTTGAGAAAAACATTTATTGGAAGAAAGCTACTGAAATCGTTTCCCTCCCTTTCTCCCCCCATCTCCCAAAATGGCATTGTTATAATTCTTCCCATAACTTAGAGAAGATCTTTGATCCTTATTAAAAATAAGCATTTCCTCCGGTTAATACATACCATATATTAGAATTAAAATACACGAAGAATACTGCTTTAGTGCTATTAAAAGCTATTAAAAACACTGAGTTTGTCTCTTGCACGCATATATATATATGAAAGAAAAATATTCTGCAAAAGAAAAAAGCAGGGGCTCCTTAGGAGGATTAGTTATGCAGACAGATAAAATGTATATATTTATATTAGTCACTGTGTTTATTCTTTTTGTGAATCATGTCTTGGAAAGAAATGTTGGTGTGGAGAACCAAGAAAGGTAGGCTTCTGATGGATTTCCGTCCCAGTGTTCCAAAGGTCCCAAGAAAAGAAATCTAAAAGAGAGAGGAAATCAGAAAAGCCATTTGGTAAAATCTAGTTATTAACTGTTCAAGGCATATAAACTATGGGTTCCAAATTGGGTTCAAAGGACAAAAGCTCACACTGAAGTTGGAGAAACGGGCATTCTCAGCACAGCTCAGTTTGGACTAGGTTAACAAGTGTACATTTCAGAAGATCTTTTAGCTATCCTGTCCTGCCAAAAGTACATAAAAATTGAAGAGGCCGATCTAAAAGAGCTGTTAATTGAAAGCGGTGGTGTGTGTGTGTGTGTGTGTGTGTGTCCATCCTCTGCTGCAGGTTAATTTAACTCATTCATACAGGTTGATATGCGTTATTTTGTGTCCTACAAGATAGCAGCAGCCTTTGTTAGCAGATGGGGTTTGTTTTTCTTGGTGGGTGTGTGTGTATAAAAAACTGTCCTTTTTTTCTCCCTTTCCCTTGGTAAGAATGCATATGTGTGTTTATGTAGGTACACTAGTATATGGAGAGAGAGAGAGAGAAAATGATTCAGGCTTTTCAGGCTTCCATTTTCTAGCACTTCTGCTCAGGCTGCATTTATTTTGGTGGCAGATTGCTTCCCTGCTTTGCGACCCATCTATGTGGGGTGGCGCAAAACCGCGTGGGTAATAGCTGGAAGGACTGGATGTAATTCTTCCTAAACTCATAAATCAAACGCTTTTTGTGAATGAGAATGTCATCAAAGAGATCAATTGCAGGAACACATGCACAAATAAAAATCTCTTACGTATTTGCTGGAGTAGGGGATCCCCGTCTAAAACCATTAAGCTTGGAAGAGGCTAGTCATAATTCATTTTTTATTGCTCTGTTAAAACAACTGTTTGGCTAAGCTTCAGGTGCGGCAGGGAATCTCCTTTCTTTTCCCATTCCCCCCTTCCTTCTTCGCCTAGCACGAAGATCGAAGGTCGCTCTTTCGGGGCAGGACATTTTCTTTAAAGAAGCACGTTTTCGCTTTATATATAGGCGTTTTAGTTTATAGGCAAACCAGCAGGTCTGTTAGTTTGGGGAGCCTCCTATGCTACTGACAAAGAAGCTTTCGACACAAATCAGTTGCCTCCAGACCCTAAGCAGATTTTCCCTTGAGACCAGAACTATGCTGAGACATATAGTTCTCACACAAAAAGGCGAGGGGGCGGAAAGAAATCCTAAACAATGATTCCGGAATGTGAAGGTTTTCGGGGAGATTCTTGAGTGCCTTAAACTATCCCATAAACGCAACAAACGGCGTTGCTCGGTTCAGATTACCGAGGACAGGCTCGCAACAAAGGGGGCTGTAGGGGCGAAGCGGCGAGGGATCGGGTCTTGGAAAAGTCCCGAGAGGTGAAAGTTTTGGAGGGAACTCAAGCGCGTTCGAGAGTCAAGTTAGAAACCTTGATGGCTGCAAGGGACAAGCTATTTCCTTTCTCTTTTTCGCCCCTCTATAAATTCTCCCCCTTCTGCACTGCTGGCAAGCAAGCGAGGCGGGGGCAGTTGTGTTGGCCACAGAATGCAAAGCTTTCGGGTGGTGGTGGAAGAGAGCCTGACAAAGGGGGAAAATTCTTTGGAACAATGGAGGAGAAATAGACGGTAGAAGATTGAAGGAAGCAGCAGTAAGCAAAGGAAAGGAAAGGAGGGAGGGAGGGAGTGGGGGGGGGAAGAGTGAGGGAGAGAGAGAATGTCTGAAGAGAACAGATGGATAGATAGAAATCGGGTCAAGAATAAAACTGTTCCAATAGTTATTTGGTCTAACAGAAAACAGTAAACATTTTTATTTTAAAAGTCAACAAAGGTTCTGTTTTTCTAGCAAGAAACATAAAATCTCTATATATCTATGTTAGCATTGTATGCTAACTTCACTGATCTGGTTAACAGCTCTATTATTATCCACTGAGTATGCTTCCTATTTTTGATAATTGATCTGTGAATGTGAATTATGAAAATGGTTTGCTAAACTCTAAAGTGGCAAGTGATATTTTCTTTATTCTGTTCCTAAAAGAAACAGAACTAAGTGTAGACAATAAACTCTCAACCAAAGAGGTGTTTTTTTAAAAAAATAGGCTGTAGAATTTAGCTGTTTACAAAAATGCCAGAGACCTCCTTCTAAAAATATTAAGCGTGTCTTCATAGCTAATAAGCTTCACATTTTGATCAACTTCTCCTAGGTCCTAACTTTCATAGTTATCAAAATAAGAACATTAGTTACCAGAAGAGCTAACCTAGAGATGTAGTTTTTTAGGAAAGAAAAATAGCAATCTAATTAGATAATGTCTAGAACGAAATCTGGTATGTGACTGAAGTAATAACTAACTAGTCAACTGTTTAGAATTGGCACAAACCTTAATGCTTTCAGCAGGCCTCTTTGAAGCAAACGTTCCCAGGCCTTTTCCATGCTTGTTTTATCACTTTTCTTTTCTAAATCACCTTTTTGTGTAATATAAAGTTTTTTAAGGACTTCCTTAGTAAAAAAAAAAAAACAGAAGGGAAAAGAAAGGAAAAAAAGAGGGTGGGGGAAAAAAGGAAGATAGAAAAAGAAGAAAGTATTATCAAAGCATTTGGTAAATAGCTAAGCTCTTCAGCCCAGTTCTAAACTCAGAAAAAATGACTTTAATGGCGGTTGGGTGGAAAACAGAAGTAGAGGGCCATCATTTTGAGCGCGGACTTTTTGCTTTCCCTCGTCTTCTGCCACAACGAAGTAGCATAGGAGGTGAAAATGAATCCCAGACCTCCGTTGTCGCCTCTTAGCCCTTTTCCTCGGTCCCTTTCCTTTTAATCACGGGACGGGGTCACTCAGCGCTGGTATTTCACAGAACATCCTGCTCTGTTTGGTGTTTTCAAACCGGGTGTACAGCCAATGGGGAGGGGAAAGAAGGAAAGGAAGAGGCAGGCGAGACTGTGCGTGATTGGCAGAGGGAGGTAGGGCCGAAAACCAGGAAAGAGATGGGGCGGGGGGGGAGGAGGCCGAGTGTTTGCACAGGCGCTCTGCTTCTTCAGCTGCTGAGCTGGGCAGAAGCGAAGACCGCTGCCAATGGCAGCCTTTGTAAGCGTTTCTTTTCCGCACCCAACGGCGTCAAGCATCAGCAGAAGCCCGCAGCCTAAGCCCAGAGCCTTGATTTTAATTCAGCCACCTCCTTCCCACAGTCACCGCCCTTCTTGGGAATTCAGAGCCCGCGTCTGCGGCAACAACAATGGCGTTGCGCCTTATTTCCATGCAAATAGCCGAGGGAGATTGGACTAAGCGCCATTAACTCTTGCTGGTTCGCCCCAGGTTCGGACCGTCCCGAGCGAAGAGGGACGGAACCCGGTTGCCCCCTTGCCCGGATGATCGCCTTATCCTTGTAAAGTCGGGCCTTTAGGCTTACCCCAGCCTGGGTGCTCTACACCTGGGAGAAGGTGCCAAAGAAGCGGCAACCGATTTGATAGCGAGCCGCTTTGCTTACCTGCAGGCTCTGTGTCCTTCCATCCATGCTGGGGCAGCCCCCTCCGGCGGCCGCTCAGTGCTTTCTGTTCTTACTGCTGTTGTTCCCGCGGCGGCTGCTCCAGGTTGAGCGCTTGGGCGCACACTGGCTCGCCGGCCCAGCTCTCCAAGCCCAACACGCTGGCTGAGAAGAAAGTGGGAGGGAGGGAGGCAGCGGCGGCGGCGGTGTCTGCGCGTCACCTTGATGAAGGGGCGCTCAGAATTTAAATGCCATAGCCAGGGTGATCCATCACCAGGAAGGAACAGGGCAACTTTGGCAGCCGCAGCAATGATTGGCTGCCGCCCTCACGTGGTCAACGCCTCACTGTACATTCATATCATTTTTCTTCTGGCCCCCATGGAGGAAGTGAGAAAGTTGGCACGGTCACCCAGTACTTCGAAGAGCCGGTCAATCGGTGATAGATGGACACGGCAAGGATGAATTCCTTCCTCGATTATCCGCCCATCCTCAACAGCGAGCCCACCACTTGCGCCTCCCGTGCCTATCACCGCCACCACCACCACCCAGACCATGGGATTACAACCACTTTTCAGTCGTGTGCTGTCAGCGCCAACAACTGCAACGGGGACGATCGCTTTCTGGTTGGCAGGGGAGTTCAGATAAGCCCCCATCCCCACCACCAGGCTGGTACCGCCTACCAACACCACCCCAATTTGGGGATGTCATTCTCGCACCCCAGCTGCGGGTCCGGCTACGGCACGCAAAACTTCACTGCAGGAGGCTATGGCCATTATCCACTCAGTCAAGAGGTGGAAATCAGCGGGGGCTACTCCCCGTGTGCTCCTACTCTCTACTCGGGAAATGTCTCTTCCTCCATGGTCCAGCATCCCCAGAGTTATGGTGGGGGCACAACCAGTTCTACTCAGTACATTCATCCCTCTTTTGGAGAGGAGCAGCAGAATTTAACCCTCACTAATTTCACCCACTCTTTGTCTCCTCTCCACTCCGTCCATCCAGAAAGCTGCGCTTCTCCTTCTTCTGAAGTTTCTCCACCAGCCCAGACTTTCGACTGGATGAAAGTGAAGAGAAACCCTCCTAAAACAGGTTAGTCTTCATTTGCTAGGTGGTTAAGGCACTCTAGACTTTGAAAAGCTGCTGTTTTGCAGAACGGCCTGGCTTTCCTAGGTATCACTAGGAAAAAGGAGTACTTGGGTCCCAAAGGCAACAGGTTATTCTAGAGTGGACATTAAAGTCTGCCACCACACCAAGTTAAATTGTTAAATGCAAGCATCTCTGCTAAAGGAATGTGCCTGGCATTGGTTTTGAATCAACCTGGTTTGCCTGGCCTGTCTAAATGGCTCTTATCAGGCAAGGTAGTTGACAGGGTGATATGCAGAAGCCAAGCCTGATGAAGTTAGTTCCTTCTGAAGTAACCATGCTTTGAAGTAGCCATGCATAGAAGTGGCTCAGAAAGCACTAGCAACTACTGGAGTCATGCCTTGATAAATGCTACCTATCAGTTAAGGCCTTCAACCCATGCTTATATGCAGCAAGATATGATTGGGTGATTTATGGCTGCTGTTGCTTTTCTTCTTCTTCTTCTTCTTCTTCTTCTTCTTCTTCAGGAAAAGCTGGAGAGTATGGCTATGTGGGTCAACCCAACACAGTTCGCACCAATTTCACCACCAAACAGTTGACAGAACTGGAGAAAGAATTCCACTTCAATAAATATCTTACCAGAGCACGTAGGGTGGAGATAGCAGCCTCTTTGCAACTCAATGAAACCCAAGTCAAGATCTGGTTCCAGAACCGCAGGATGAAGCAGAAGAAGAGGGAGAAAGAGGGCTTGCTGCCCATCTCTCCAGCCACTCCAACTGGAAGTGAAGAGAAGGCAGAGGACTCGTCTGAAAAGTCCAGTTCATCCCCATGTACTCCTTCTCCTACTTCTTCTACCTCAGATACTCTGACTACCTCAAATTGAGCTCCACAGTTGCTACACTCCCTGGCCCCCTATATTCAGCCCTAGAGTAGTTAGTTGATAGTGTCCAGCCCTACTTTTGTAAAGACTGAAGGGGACCCCCTACCCATCCTTCTCTTACCATATTGGGTTCCAGATCAAATATTTTCTTACTGCCATCCCTCAAACAACTGCCATCCCATACTGAAACTTGTTGGAAGCAAATCTCACTGGTTTTCTTCTTCCAAATTGATGGGTATAATAATCCAAGATTACTGAGTTAGGGCATGGAGAAATAATAGAAAGCGACTTTGTAGCATAATATCACTCAGATTTAGCTAAAAAGATAATTTTGGTTGGAATGGGCCCCAAAGATTCAGGATCACAGTCTTATTTCAAGACTGGGAGTGTCTTTAATTCAGCATCAGGCTTTTTCCTCCTCAGTGTGCTAAGTACAAGAATTTATTTAGGTGTCTCCCATCTCTAGACCATTTGTGAGAAAAGTGAAAAAGTGATTACCACAATGATAAATATTGATAGACTAGAATGAAGCTGCCAAAGAACATTTATGTAGGCTTCCCTCCATGGCAGAGACAAAGAGGTTCGCAGTTCCAAAAAGAGATGCACTATTGAAAGTGTTTACATGACTTCTAAAATGTTCATGCTTTAATTTAATGTACCTGTTTTTTTCGTGTGTATGAGTTGTTCTTTGTAAATATTTTGTTTAAGAGATTTATCTTTTTACAGATTTTATAGAAATGTTTAGATTGATTATAAATTCAAAACAGGGTGGTTACGTTCTCAAAACTTGATTCGATTTTATAGCAAAAAGTGAAGTTGCCCTGATCAAAGATGTGTTCAACTCAATCAGATACCTCAAAAAAATAAATAAATCAGAAACTAGTATTCTTCCTTCAAAATAGTTAGATAAGAATGTTGAAATTGCACTAGATTTTTAAAAAAGAAACATTGCTTATTAAGGTCTGCCCACTATTTTTTTTCCCAAAATCTCTATGGAATTATTTTGACCCAAAACTTATGCAGAAAATGGAGATACCAGGCCTGCTCCCTATTTCCCATTTATCCTTCCTTAGATTTTTCAGCTGAACTTCTGAATGTGGTAATTGGCCCAAACTGAATGTATAGTTCATATGATTTGTGTACAGAACTTTGCATGAAGGCACAAAGTTTTGGTGTACTAAGTTAACACTGAGTTTTATCAGTTGTCTTTTGTGATTGAGTACTTCTGATATTTTCTGTACAATCATTCAAGGTTCTGAGATTCTGTTTGTGTGTGTGTGGGGAGGGGGAGAGAATAGAATCCAGAGCAGGATTTTACGGGTCCTAGAAATCTCTGTAATAAATATACTCCTATAGTAGGCTCTTATTTGCTTTGGTTCTTTCTTATGAAGAGAAGCCTAACCAATCCCCGAAATTTGGTGCAAACCAAAATTCTTGCCATCTCGGGCTTCCAGGCCCCCAAGATTAAATCCAGCAAGATCAGCGGAGACCCTAAGAGAGAACTTGTTGATCTTTTATTAGGGAAAAGAAGGGCAATGAACCAAATCCCAGATCTTTTGGAGACACTGTGGTGGGAGCTTCCTGGGTCAAGTGCTAACCTTTTCACCCCAAACTGCATATTGACCTATGTGTAAACTAAGTCCTCTTCAAAAGCCGAAGCTGTCTTCAGCTGGTCTTGCCTCCCATCCTAAGCCACTAGCAAAGAGACTTATATTTCCTCGCCTCTGAGGACCCCAAGAAGACAGCTTTCCCCCTCCTTTCTTCTAAATTGCCAGAACAATCTTCCAGGCACAAACTTTGGAAGGCAAGCTGAGAGCAGGCAAGAAACAGCCTGCTGAAGAGCTGGCTCCTCTTCCAGAGCAAAACTCTTCCTGGAGTGTCATGTCAGGGGGTCCTGTAACCCCCCCCCCCGACTAAATTCCTCCACCGGAGATTGGAAAAACTGGTTGGGGGAGATGTCAAGTACTTGCTGGGGAGGGGAGGGGGGAACCAGGCCTTTTATTAAAAACTTGTAGAGCTGACTGTAAGGACTTCCTTCCTTTCTTTGTGATTTCTATCACCAGTAGCATAAATGTGTGGGGTGATCATAATGGAAGGAATGCAAAACATCATTTTCATTTCACAGAGGTTTGAAAAAGCTGTGTTCACTAGAACTTAATTGTAAAAGCTTCTTCAAGAGGCTTTTACGACTCCTGCCCCAGAGATAAATCAGGAGAGGTTGGAAATCCCAAAGATTTTGGCTGGCCCAAACACCAATGGTTGTCTTTCTCCCACAAATCAGCATCAATGAGCCTTGATCTGCAGCCACTTGAGGCCTATTACCAGGGCAAGGGGAAAACCCTGCATTGCTGAACCCCCTTTTCTCCAGGCTCCTACCACTTTGGGCAACTTCAAAGCAGGCAAAAGACCCAGGTTCCTTTCACCTTTGGCTCTTCTTTCTCCCCTCCCCCCCCCCTCCGCAACTCCTCTTGGCCCCCTTGCCTGCCTTCCACTTTCTCCTTTTGTTAATTAGGATAAGGCTTCAAAGCTAAACAAATGGCATTTGCCAAAAGCTTTCAAGTGGCATCTACATGCCTGTGGGGAGGGTGAATTAGACCTTTCAAGGTGGGGACTAGCAAAATTCAGGGACCATCTGATTCTTTCCAGTCCTTTCTTGAAGTACTTGGAGAAAAGGAAGAGAAGATCAAGAGGTTGGTATCATCTGACTTAAAACTCCTTTTAGCAGTTCCAGAGGTGCCAGGGTGGGAAGAAGGAGGGGTTCATAGAAGGATGTTAACAGCAAGAATACTTATAGGAAAAAACACCACCTTTATATGAAGCCTTCTTTAAAGAATAAATAACTCATTCCTAGGTATACCTGAAGGCATTTATTTCTGAGTAATCTCTTATCTATAATTTTTTTAGAAAATAAGTGATAAATCTGAAGTAAATAATAATGTAGCTGACTGAAAGCCAGCCGCAGAAGAAGAAGAAATTTCCTTCACAAAGAGGTGGCACAGATTTCTTCAAAGTTTGTTCTAGAGATTATTGATCAAAAGGCCCATCAATCAAATTGACTATCTGACATACCTCTCTCTTCCCCCCTCCCTCTCTCTCTCTCTCTCTCACACACACACCAGGTAGATATTATTCCCAAGGAAATGTGTAGGGATTTAATTGACTAATCATTAATATGACTGTGGAGAAAATTGATCCACTGGACAATAATGATAATAATTTCCTTTAGACTAAAGTAGGAAGTGTTTTTGCCTGGAACAGAACTTGTGTAATTTTATGTCAATGGTCCTTTCAGTATCTATTGCTGCTTACCCAAATCCACATAACTGAATTCCTGTAATATAGTAAATTAATAGACTAGTCCCAACTATTAATTGATCAATACTCATAAATTGCCATGGGAGAAGAGGCAGTAATATAAATCAAATAAATAAATAAATAAAATTGATTAACATTTCTTCATTGGTGATAAAATTTGGGGTAGATCCACCCTTTCCATGGCATGCCAACAAATAAATAAAAACCAGCAATTCTTTAAAAATTGTCTTTGTTCATCCAACTGAGATTAATTAGGTTTGGTTTCTTTTGGGTAAGGTGAATACTTAAAATAAAAACCTGAAGCTTATTTTTGATTGTCATCCTTAAGATTTGGTTTCAGACGCTGCACAAAGATGTTTTTCTCTAGGCAATCAGATTGAAAGCAATCAATATTTACTGAAAAGGGTTGTTGAAAAAGCAGCAAACAACAAACTGCTTTGCTGATCACTCCGTTTAATCTCAGGTTCACCGAAAGTTCAAGCAGAAATGAATTCAGTGATGGGTCACTTTAGAATGAGTCCCAGCGGTTTATCTCACTCACTGCTAAAGGCAACAATTATTTATACATACAAAGATACAGGGGTGTTTCTCCAAAGGGTTTTTTTTCCCTTCAACCTCTTGTTCATTAAGATAATAGTTTTACTCTACCTTTATTTTAAAACCAACCAAAAAAACCCTTCAACTAACATCTTTCTTGCTACTTAGTTTGTCTTTTTTCCTCTTTATTCTTGCTTTGGCTTAAGTGTTAGTCAAAATACATGACAGTTTACAAAATAAAGGAGAGAAATATGCACCCTTTCTTTACATCAAAATCTTTTTTAAAATATAAGTACTGTAATGCACACTATTTGCTTGGGAAGAGAAAGTCCTGTTGATGTTAGCAAGAAGTTGCCTTAAAGCATTTTTATTTAACATTTTTATCAGTGTCTGCAACCTTGTGAATATGAAATACTTCATTTTTCATGTTTTAGTGTTTAAAGTGCATTGGCTTGACTGAGTTTAGGACAAGTGTGTATGTATATGCAAGCACCAGTGAATTTGAGACCGGAAGCTTAGAGGAAGGGACTGTGGGATTCCACAAAAACCGAACATTTGAAGGTGCTGCACGTTGTAGCTAATTGCAACAACTCTTCAGAGGTCAGAGGTCAGCTAATCATTGCATAAATGCATTCTTAATGAGAATTTATTAGCCTCTTTCAAGTGGTGGATCACATTTGAGGGTGGACTAACTTTTATTATAGCACATTAGTTTCTAGAAATAATCAGATTTTACCTTGGTGCTTTGCATTTTTTGATATTATCTAATTGCTATGTTTATTCTAATGATCTAGTAATGTTTAAAGTCTCCAGACAACTAACACCTATCTGCATGATAAACAAATAACAGACAGACAGATAAATATGTCTCTTTGCATGCTTATTTGAGAAGAGCATTCCCTGGTTTCTAAACTTAAAAAATCAGAGGCAGATCTAAAGTGCCTCACACAGGTGGTTTCCAATATTTATGTTAGTAACCAAATATATCTTTGGGGGTGGTGACTTTGTTTATATAAATACTAATCTATATAATAATAGCTCCTTTAAAAAAAATAAAATACATGCAACAATAACATAACCAAAGAATCTGCATGTATTTTAGAAAAGTAAAGAATATATGCATGACTAAACATGGGTAAACACACCTGGGTTTTGGATATGTCGTACAACTAAATCAACAACACCTCTGTAATTTTCCCCTTGTCTCCCTCCAGTCCGCCCAGCATTCCGGTGGTCTAATACTCCGCAGCTGTTTTCTTCGGTTCAAATCTCATTTTTTTTTAGTCTAGGGCTGATGTGCACCCGAATTTGTCCCAAGTCCTATTTTCCCTGATTTCAAATACAGGACTTCGATGGGAAAGCTTGGGCTCCGCCGACGAAGGTTGGTCTGCCTACTGGAATCCGGGCTTCCAAGATGTTTGCGAGATCCATCCCACGGTTTTTAATTCAGCCCAGCTGTTCCGTTTGCTTGGGTGGAAAAGCGAGAGAGGTGAGGGAATTGGGAGCTGAGACGCGTAGAGCTCCGCCTTTAGTCTTTCTTTGCCCAAATCTTTAACGCCCAGATTTAATTTAACCCAAGTCTGACTACGTTGGGGCTTGTTTCCATGGTGGAAAACTGCCTGAATCGACACGAACATTTCGGCAAAGCAATTCATAAAAAAAAAAAAAAGTAGAACACATCGCGCTTCTTGCGCTGGAAAATATTCGTAAGGGGAAAAGAAGAAAATTGCATTGGGTGTTAGAGAAAGCGGAATAAAAAAAGCGGCATGAGAAAACTGGAGGGGGGGGGGACACCCAAAGTAATACTTAAACGCTTAATCGGCGCGTTGCCTCTAAAGAGTGCAGGCATAAAGTTTTTCACACAGTCAGACCGCTCGACTATCTGACGCCTTATAGTCATTCATTTAACGGAAGGAAATCGGTTTCTCACGTTTCTTCTTCTAACTAGCTATCCTTTGGGGTTCAGCAGAATCAATTTCGTATGGGTGGAAAGAAAAAACAGAGATATCTAATTGGACTCGAAAATAATCCGGAAGATCAAATTTTCCTCTACGCTGCTATTTTCCCCTCCTTAGCTGTATTATCATAGTAATATTTATAGATCCCAAACTATAACGGTATAGCTATAAAGATGTGCCTACTCTACAGAATTCTCCCCCTCTTCTTTATCTACGGACGCATCTAATTTTAAGCAGCGTCTCTAAGCCCATTACTTCTTTCTTGATTTCTATTAAAGCGAGTTTTTCCTATTCACTCTATAATCCAGAACGGAGAATTTTCAAGAATACTAATTAGTCAAAATAAAATGGCATGTCATTTTTTTTCTTTTTAAATGATAGTACTGTGTAAACAGAAAAAAATATGGGGATTGGCAGAAAAGGAACGAAAGTGGCTTAAAATATTACTTTGGCTGTATCTGCTTTATGGATGAAAAATAAATCAGTTGCATTAATGGTTAAATACTAACCCCCAAAAAGATGAAAACAGGAAATACTGAGCTATTATTTTTTCCAAGTTGTCTATTGTAGATTTGTAAATTAAGTGTACTTATTTATTCTTTAAATTAATAAAGAAATGTTTTAAAAATAACAGGCTAAAACCTCCCTTCTTCACTTAGCACTTGTATAGAATTAGCACCTTGTTTGGCTATTTAATCCAGTTTTACAAGCTTTCAGCGCTGTAGAGAGTAAAGTGCGTTTTGGGGGGACAAGTGGCTGGTAAACTGTTTAACCTGAAAAATAGATACCTGTGAATCATCTGAGTCTTGAAGTTAGTATCTTTGCTTTCCATAGGGCTAGTTATATTCTATTGAAATTGGAGATATTAATCTCCAGTATCCATGTGTTCTATGTGTTCTTTGCCTTCATTGATAAGAAAAGGACAGTGCACTGACACCTATTGATATGGATATATTACTTTATAATTGTTGCAAAAACAACATTGCTTTGATAAACCTTAGTTTTAAAAAAAGGAACCAGAAATATATTGAAGAACTTTCTCCCCTTTCTCTCCTCTCTTTTCAAGTTAATCTTCCAGACTAATCTCATTATACAACTCCCAAACCAAGAGACTCTGCATTATGTTTGTGCTAGTACTTCAATTTGCCCGTCAATGTCTGATAGAAATCAATGCAAAATGCCCTTGAATTTAATAGCTGCGATTGGCAGGCAGACAGCCTCATTTCCTTGCATTCTCTTTCTACCTCCTTCTCTTCCTCCCTCCCCTCCCCCTCTCTAATAGCTCTTATTCAAAAACTTTTTATATTATTGATTTTGACAAAAATATTATATGCAAAATCTTCATGATACCCTCACTTGGCAGGTGCGGAAAAGCAATCTAGATTAAGAGCAGGGAAAAACATCCAGGTTTCCAACCCTAAATGCAGAAGTATGCTCTTGGGATAATCCTATCATTACTTCTGTAAATTGTAAAAGACAAAAAAATTGAAAAAGTGATTTCCACATATTGCTCCTGTCTCTTTCAATAGTGGGCAAGAGTCAATAGATCCTATTTGCAAGCCAGCCACCAGAGAACCTTTGTTTAAATTCTTCACCCACATCTACTCTCTCTCAAAATCTCTGTGAAGTTACATAGATCTAGACTGCAAATCATAGAAGAAGAACATTATCATTCTTCTACAAATTAAAAAGAGGTGAATGAAGCTATGTGATATGAAATTTCACTGGCTAAATTGACTGTTTGGTTAAGAACATGGATCAAACTCAAGATGCCTTACAGCAAATACTAAAATTCAAAAGAAGTCACACAATAAAAAAATAAATAAATGAAGTCTGAATAAAGATGACAAACAGTCATTCTCATAAGGCCTTGGGGAGAGTCTAACCTTTACATTTCTGGAAGCCATCAGAGACGAAACCAGTAAAACTCTAGAGGGAAACTTTTCCATCATGTAATTACAATGAGATAAAAATAAAGCTTCTGGGCTCAGCACCCTTCACTTCATGACATGGGATACTGTGAGGACAGCTTCTTCCAGGATTTCTTGGATGGATTGAGTCCAGTGCAGAAGACAATCTTGAAAATTCCCAGGTGCAAAACCATATCAAGACTTGGAATTGCACCCCCAAAATTCTTGATAGCTAATACAAAGCCAGGAAAAGAGGGGTAATATGATGCTAGTGATAAAGCCAATCAGTAGAGAAATTGCTGCATTTGGAACTCTTTGTAATTTCCAAGTACTCTTCAAAGACAAGCCATGTAAGATCTATTCCTGTAGTCTCTTTGGTCATAAATAAACAGCCACTGTAGCCAAAAAGAGCCACATCCATGCATCAGCTGCAGTGAGCAAACACTCCCTTGGATATAACTTCCATCTGACTTTCTGGCAGTAGCTGTGATCCCAGGAGGACTGTTACATTGCAGTTGCAGGCCTACATGTCTGAGAGGCAAGAATGGACTAAGAATCCAACCTTATGTACCTCAAGACGATGTAGGGATAAGTGGGCACATAGGGAAGAAACAATTTAGATAGAAATTTTTATTATTGTGTGGTATATTTAGTTTTATGCAGTTTGTGTTTTTACTATGTCCCTGGTTTGTTGATAAACAGGGCAAATGATTCTAGTTTGAAGTATAACTATATTTATGCACTAATCAAGATGAACTTTTAAGCTTTCCCTTTCAAAAGAACAGATTCAAGTGCTTTTGCTAAATCCCAAGGTATATGAAATAACTAACTTTTTTTTTCTTTTAAAAAAGATGGCTATAACAATAGTTTCCCTTATACTCTAGAGGCAATTAGTATAGCATGAATCTATAGTACTGTGCACTAATGTTGAATCTAATGTAGGAATATAAGTTATATTGACTTAAATGGTTGTTGTGAAATGCCTCATATATATTTCATGTATCAATTTCATTTGTTTTCATCTTCCCTTCAAAATGCTTATTTTGATATCCCTGCTTATCCAAAACCTTGGCAGCTTCTTAAAAAGCATCTTACTCAATCACTCATACTTCTTTATCCTATTAATATATTCTTTGGAGTCATTTTTCTTCCTCTCTTTCACCAATACTTTAGCCAATTGAACACCCTAGGGAGAAGGTCTTGGACATGCCATCAAGATCTTGTGATAGGATAGAAGCCCCTTTTGTGATTTCTTGGTGACAGATGCTGGTATTTGTAGAGAGTTCAGTAAATAGAGATTTGGACTAGACATTTTCATAACCCAAGATGTTTTCATCAAACTACAACCAAAGAAAGATGCATCTCTCTTCACACAGTTCATCTTCCTTCATTTTCAGCCTTCTTCCAGCTCTGGCAATGAATGAATTAAGAAAAGCTAAGTAGAGCAATTCAGCAAAGCTATCTATAATACTTTTGGAACACGACCATCTCTCAGTCTGCTATCAGTAGATATTGGTATTGCTGTCTGTCAATACTGAAATGGTGCACAGAGAAGCAGATCCTGAATTTGAATAGATATTTAATTTATTTATTTATTTATATTCCACCATTATTATTATTATTATTTTAAAAACGAATAACTCAGAGCGGCAAATGCTACCCAATACCGGAATTAATAGTTCATGATAAAATATTGTTTCTTTCGATAAGAAGACAAATTGGACCTTTGAAACTTTAAAAGGGGTAAACAAAAAACAGGCATTAATTGAAACAGCACTCTGGGATATAGCAAAAATCTACATATTAATAATAGTCCTTAGATGGAATTTATAATATGACCAAAAAATAAAGGAATAAAAATAAGTCTTCCACAAAATATTTCATAGCAGAAAAATGCTTACCCATTTTGATTTTCTTTAGCTTCAGTCTTGCAATGTGAAAGTAAAGTGCAGTAAATTCTCATTTAAATTCCCAATTACTATTGTTCTTTGTGGAGGAGTCTTATATTTTTATCTCCTTATCAACAAACTTTAAAATGTATTTCTAATGGTTTATTTATTTCTAATAAATGCTAATGCTTCGTGATAAGGAAATAAAAAATGTGAGATTTCCACTGGGAAAGACACTCTGTGTGTATGGCTTACTCTTGTGGAATGGTGGAAGGTGTTACTACTGTCTTCAGATCTTTATCATTCTATTTCTGTCATCTCACTGATTATTCCTGTTGTCTGATCTGTTGTCTGATTCCTGTTGTCTGATCTAAGCTCACAGTGAGAATTTACTAGTTACATTTTCTCTTGACTTTCAACTGAAGCAGAGAGATATGAGATGATTGTATGATGAGAAACAGAGTATTTCCATGTACCTTCTGGACAATAAGAGCTAAGGTATCTGTAAAATGTGCAGTTAGAAGTTTTTTGTTTTTTGGAGGAAAGAAAAAGAGTTCCTTTCTTTTCCATTAAACTGAGAATACTTGAAAAAATGAAGAAAAAATGTAAACACATGTTGCCAAAGATGGATGTAGGACTAGGTTAACAATGGCAAGGGTTGGGTGTTATTGTTATTGGTAGGAAAATAAGTATTTCAGAACAACTGGGCATTATGACTATGGGAAAATTTCCAATGCATAGATTCCAGGTTCATGAATTTCACCCCAAATTCCAAACCATCAAAAACTGGCCTTTATTTAAATTTTATATAGCCAAACTTTTAATATTTGTATAAACAGAAATTAATTTTGCAGGATTTTTTTTAAAATAAAATTATCGGAGAAAAGAAAATATGTTGAATGCATGTATACAACAGATTTCTTTTTGTATCTGAACTAGATAATAACCCTCTTAGTCCTAAGTATATTTAATCAACATTAATGATTATACTTTTAAAAATTGGTCCACAGAACTTCTGCCACAGTGACACTGCACATTTCCTCCCACTCCTCCTGATACAGACCCTAGTTAAATGTAATCAATAGTAGTTATACATGCACTTCAAAAGTTTGGAATATGTGACAGCTTTCCGTTCCTAAACTAATCTAACAAGAAATAAGTAAGTGTTGTCTGAAAAGTCTATTTTGGGCAGTGTCACTATGTAACTAGCTATAATTGTCTGTGACTAGAGAGTCTTTTTGTTTAAATGTATGTGTAACTTTACGGAAAGCCAGCTAATATACTATTAATACAGCTGGACATGAGCCTGCCATTTTATAGCATACCATTGACATTACAGGCACTACATCTTGATTTGTCTCCAAGGAGACAGTAGTTTTGCATCTTTGGGGAAACACTTTCTAGATATGTTAACAGATTACTGGGCTTGATTTCTGTTTGGGGCACAAACTCTGGAGACATATTTTATTGGCGGAGGTCATAATCTAGACATAGAGATCCTGATAGGGGAATGAGAGCAGACAGCTCCGACAAAGAGATCAGAAAGATGAACTCCAGAACAAGAGGCATAAAACTAAGGAAGTCCATCTCTTTGTTGCTGTTGCTGCTGTTGTTGCTGCTTATTTAATTAACAGATCCCTGAACATATATAACATACAATAGCAAAAATAATGTTTGATTTTCAGATGTGCTTCTGAATACGTGGAATTGATCTTAAAATAACCTCTCAAAATGTAAAGAACTTTCTAAGAATGAACAGTATCCTGTCTGACATGCTATTGAGTTAATCTGAAGCTTCTTGAAGGCCTGCTACTTTATACAATGATTGATGAACCCAGTTTTTAGTTCATTATGGCTGCAATAAAAACAAAAAACCTATATATAAATATATCAGAAGTTTTTTAAAAAAATATTATTATATTTATGCAGGTATATTTTATGTCCAATATCTTGAAGTCTGATTTTTAATTATGGCATAAGCATGCAGTGTTGGAAAACCAAATAGTATTTGCATTTTAAAATCTAACCATCTGCATCAAGGATGTCAAACTCATGGCATCATGGTGGCATCACGTGATGCATTGGGACTTTTTCCCCTTTCCCTAACCAAGCATGGGCATGGCCAGTGTGTGACGCATCCAGCCTGTGGGCTGGGAGTTTGACAGCCTTGCTCTACATTCCACCTTGTGAAGGGCTCATTGCTAATAACAATGCTAATAACTTTTTTAACTAGACATGCCAAGATTTGAGACTAACATCTCACGCATGTTTATTGCAAGGAAAGAAAAGGACCATTGACTTAGTGGAGCTCCCTGGTAAATGTGTATGGTTCACATCCTGATGCAGCTACTCAAAACTGGTGAAGACTAATTCATTTGTACAGAAAGTAGCAATATTTGCTAAGCATTAATAGAATATAAGAAGTGCCTGCTGAAATTAATCTGTGGTTTAATTTCTCTGTGTCACTGGTCTCAAAATTTCTTCTATTCATGTACCCTGGTTTCTTTTAGGAAATTATATATCACTATTATAATTTTTACAGTGATCTTCTATAAGGAAAATATATGTGTGACATGTAAAGGCATGTAAAAGTAGACTACAAGAATCAGTCGCTCACTGAGGAATCCTGGTCTGTTATGTCATAGATTCAGGCATGGGTAGAATGAATGGAGACAGTCTTAGTGGGTGACTTTCAACTCTTTATTGCATAGTGACTTCTAACTTGTATAACAACAACTCTGCTTTATATAGGCAATGCTAATGTGAAATAACCAATAGGAGCTTGTGAAACGCTAGCTCCAGTACCAATAAGAGTCCTTCGTTAAGGGCCAATCAGATTCTCAGAACCCGACCAATCCGATCTAGCCGCTTAACACCCAATCAGAAGTGCAGGGCCAGAACCCTGCACTTTACCCCAAGCTTGCCTTTATTCAACTATTTACATACTTAACACCCCTTCCCCCTGGCTTCACAATTAGTTTGTGACTATGTAGTCCTTTAAATAGGACAGTTGTCTCTTGGGTCTGTCAGATTTTCTTTGGACTGGTTGCATGCAGTCCCGTTGAGGTAGGGTGTTGTTTTGTGGTGGCTCAGCTTCTCGTTCTGGTGTGATTTCCTTTGGAGTGTATGATTCTTCTTCCTGCTCCATTTCCTGGGTTTCACTTGATTCATCGCTTTCCTGGAACAGGTTTCTTGGCATATCGACATCTTCTCTTCCTTCCCCCCCCTCAGTTTGGTCGTTGGGAAGTTGTTGGCTAGCAGTTATAAGTCGCGACCGTAATTGGTCAATATGTCTTTTCCATAGTCTCTCATCAATACATTTTACAATATAGGATCTGGGCCCAGTCTCGCGTATTACCGTTGCTTCAATCCAAACTGGGTCGCCCGATAAATTCCTTGCATAAACGGGGTCGCCTACCTTGAAGGTACGGTAGTGTCCGCTGGATCCTGGAGGTTTTTCTGGCTCGTAAGCAGGGTGCAGTCAGTCGAGGCGGGAACGGAGTTTTCGCCCCATGAGAAGTTCAGCGGGAATTCTGCCGGTTTCGCTGTGCGGAGTGATGTGTTGTAGAAGTAGAATGCGGTTTATTTTTTCGTCAAGATGATCATAGTCCAGCTTTTGTAAAGTCTTTTTTACAAATTGTACCATGTGTTCCGCTCGGCCGTTGGTAGCAGGATGCGCCGGCGAGGTGAGCGCATGGCAGATGCCGTTGTCAGCAAGGTACCGTTCAAACATTAGCGCTGTAAACTGTGGTCCGTTATCAGACACCAGGACATCCGGCAATCCATGAGTTGCAAAGAGTCTATTGAGGACTTTAATGACTGCCTCAGAGGTTGTATTGGCCATTCGATGAATTTCTAACCAATTAGAGTATGCATTGACAGTCAACAGCAATGTCTGCCCTTTGATCGGCCCTGCAAAATCCAGGTGGATTCTGGACCAGGGTCCACGTGATGTCTCCCATTCGGTCGGTGCAGCTTTTGGTGGTGCGTTGCTGGTTTGTTGGCACTTGGTGCAGGCCTTGACCCATTGCTCGATGTGTTGGTCCATGCCTGGCCACCAAGCGTAGCTCCGTGCGAGTGCCTTCATTCGCACAATCCCAGGATGTCCATCGTGCAAGATTTGTAACAGCGTCTTTTGGAGTCGTTCTGGGACGACGACTCTATCGCCCCAGATAACGCAGCCTTTTTGAGAAAAAAGTTCAGTTTGTCTTGTTTTAAAAGGTGCGAAGTCATCTGAGATCTGATCCAATGGCCATCCACGCTCTACCCAGCCTAGGACTCGTGCTAGGGTGTGGTCTCGTTTGGTCTCCCTCGCGATATCTCGAGCGGTCATAGGAGGCGAGTTGAGCGTTTCGATTTGTAACACCGATACTGTTGGTGCCGGATCGTCGAGGGTCTCTGGTAGTGGTGCTCTGCTGAGTGCGTCGGCATGGGGAATGGCTTTCCCCGGTCGATGTAACAATCAATAATTACAAGCAGCTAGAAACTCTGACCATCGAGTCATTCTTGGGGACAATATATAGGGAGTTGGTTTGTCCCCAGCGATTATCCCCAATAAAGGTTTGTGGTCGGTTACAATTGTAAATGTCCTTCCATATACATACTCATGGAATTTTTTTACGGCTGACACAATTGCAAGAGCCTCCTTGTCTATTTGTCCATAGTTACGTTCTGCCTGGGAAAGAGTCTTCGAAAAGTATGCAATGGGAGCCTCATTTCCATTAGGTAGCACATGGCTCAAAATAGCGCCCACCCCAAACGGTGAGGCATCACAAGTTATAACCAAGGGTAATGTTTCATTATATTGCATAAGTACAGAATCAGATGTAAGTAAATTTTTTACATTTCTAAACGCTTTTTCTTCTCGGTAACCCCAAACCCACAATGCTTTCTTATCTAATAACCGGTGTAATGGTTCAGCCACAGTCGCCTTATGCGGTAAAAACACATTGTAGAAATTGATAAGGCCTAAAAGTGCTTGAAGATCAGTTTTGTTACGAGGTCTGGGAGCATTTCTAATCGCCCTTAATTTACTCTCAGTTGGGTGAATACCCTGACTATCAATGTGATAACCTAGAAATTCAACACTGTCGGTATACAGATGACATTTATCCCTTTTTACTTTCAATCCCGCTTCTTGGAATTTTTTAAGCACACATTTTAAACGATTCTGCAGAATTTTTTTACTAGGAGCTGCAATCAATACATCATCAAAATATGGAACCACGCCCTTGATTCCCTGTAACAATCGTTCCATTAAACTTTGGAATATTCCCGGGGCCACACTACCCCGAACTGCAATCGGGTACATTTAAAAGCACCTCTGTGCGTTACTATCATTTGGGCTTGGGCTGTTTTATCATCCACGGGCAATTGTTGATAGGCTTGAGCTAAATCTAGCTTAGCGAAAACCTTTCCACCTCCCAGGGAATGAAGGAGGTGCTGCACCACCGGCACTGGATACGCGTTCTGTTGGAGGGCGTGGTTTAGAGTGGCCCGGTAGTCCCCACAGATTCGGATTGACCCATCTGGTTTAATGGGGGTTACAATAGGAGTTTCCCATGGGGAATGATCAATGGGTTGCAGTACCCCTTGTTTAATTAGTTTGTCAAGTTGTTCATCTATCTTGGCCTTAAGGGCGAACGGAACTCGACGGGGCTTTAAACGGATCAGGGCGACCTTAGGGTCGAGGCTGAACGAGATTGGGGTCCCCTTATACTCGCCCAGATGATCTGCAAAGACATTGCTGAATTCAGACATAAGATCCTCCTCCCACTCGCAATCACCGACTCGGTTCACGCTGGCTAGTTCGATGCCGAGTGGTGCAAACCATTGGAGGCCCAACAAACTAGGCCTGTCCCTATCGATGATCGTTAGAGGTAAGTATGCCGTATGCTTTTTAAACGAGACGCGGACTCGACAAGACTCGACCACAGGGATCCGATTCCCTTGGTAATCTTTAAGGATAAAGCGTTGCATTCGAAGGTCTTGGCGTTGGATGGTAGGAATGAGCTGCTTTAATGTCTTCCATGACACCATCGAGAGGGACGATCCCGAATCGACCTCCATGTGGTAGGGTTGGTTCTCTATGGCTACTGTAACTCAAATCTTAGTGTCCAGGGCCGAGGCGTGACCTATAGTGATAGTATGGTGAGCCTCTTCTTTCTGCAATGCTCGATATCTGTAGGAGTGGTTTGCTGGGTCTCGCCTTACAGGACGGTTTCCTGCCGATTGGCGAAAGTTGGTTCCCTTTGAGGCCGGGCTTGGTCCCGGTAAACTGCGACAGACTCGACCGATGTGGCCTCGTTTCCCGCACTCGTGGCATAGTGCCTCGCGGAATTTGCAGTCTGCCCTAGGATGGTTTGCCCCACAGCCAGCGCAAGGGCGTGAGGTTTTAGGACGAGGGTCCCGGTCGGAACACAGTCGATGGACCCCTTCTTTGTCGCTGTCTGACGACGAAGAGAGGTCCTCGTAGTGCGTTGTTGCCAACTGCCCTTCTGAGCTGGGTGAGATGTCGCCTGTCGGTGGGTTTGTGGGGTTTCGGCTTCGCCGTAGCTGCGCCGCTGACTTTTTTGTTGCCTCAGTGGCGGTGGCTTTGGCGATGGCGTCAGCAAGGCCGATGTCGCCCTTCGCCATTATCTTGCTCTGCACGTTTGGTGCATCTAATCCCAGAATTAGGCGGTCTCTCAATGCTTCATCTAAGTCTGCGAACCCGCAGAGGCCTCCCAAGTGTCGGAGGTCTGCCACGAAGTCAGCCACGCTCTCTCCTTTTGTTGGCTTCGTTGATAGAACTCGTGGCGTCTCATGAGTGTGGGTACGGTTGGCGCGTAATGGTCTCTCAGGAGAGGTTCGAGGTCGTCCCAGCTTATTGCTTTCACTTCTCGAGGCTTTGCGAGGGCTTTAGCCATTTTAAAGACAGCCGGGCCGCAGTACGTCAGGAACAGCGCCTGCTTCTTGGCTGGTGTGGCGTCCTTCAGGTTGTTCGTTTCAAGGAACATCTGAAAGCGATCCATGTAGGATTCCCAATCCTCTTGGGATGGATCGTACGGAGCGGGTGGAACGATGCCGCCGGACAGGGCTTCCGTTGGTGGCGCCGTTTTTTACACGTGCTCTGTTTTTTCTTCCAAGTTCCTTAAGATCAGATGTCTCCAAATCCCACCCTCGTCGCCAGTGTCATAGATTCAGGCATGGGTAGAATGAATGGAGACAGTCTTAGTGGGTGACTTTCAACTCTTTATTGCATAGTGACTTCTAACTTGTATAACAACAACTCTGCTTTATATAGGCAATGCTAATGTGAAATAACCAATAGGAGCTTGTGAAACGCTAGCTCCAGTACCAATAAGAGTCCTTCGTTAAGGGCCAATCAGATTCTCAGAACCCGACCAATCCGATCTAGCCGCTTAACACCCAATCAGAAGTGCAGGGCCAGAACCCTGCACTTTACCCCAAACTTGCCTTTATTCAACTATTTACATACATAACATGTTATCCATCTATTAGCGTTGACATCTGAGGCAAAGATCTGTATAAAAAAAGTCTATGTATATCTGCCTGACTAGTGCAAGGGTGTCAAGGCCCACGGGCAGATCTGTTCCATGGGGTGCTTAGATCTGGCCTGCGAGGCTGCCCTGGAAACAGCAAAGGACCAGCCATGGTGCCTCTTCTAGCAAAAATGGAGCTCAGAAGGGCCACGTGCAACCCTCCCAAGTTATGTTTTTGGCTGTAATAGCCTCCTGCAGCCCTTTGCCAGTGAAAATGGAGCTCAGGAGGGGCATGTGCCGTCCTCTTGGGTTCTGTTTTTACCAGCAGAGGGTTGGAAGAGGATGTCGTAGCCGAAAACAAAGCTCAGAAAGACAATGGATCCCCCAGCCCCACCCAGGCCACCAACACGAGTGACATCAAATTTGGGAAGCCAGCCTCCCAAAGTCAAACACAGACCTGATGCGGCCCTTGATGAAATCAATTTGACACTCCTGGTCTAGTGGTTAAGGCCCCAGGCTAGAAACCAGGAATCTGTGAGTTGTAGTCCCTTCTTAGTTATACAAACAGGCTGAGTGACTTTGGGCCAGTCACTCTCAGCCCAACTCACTTCCCAGGATTGTTGTTGTTAAGTTCTGCGCATGGCGCAAGGAACGGAGACGAGGCAGTGAACAGTGAACTTTAACTCTTTATTAATCATTCTGAACATAGCCAAAAACCTAGGGCAGCAGCAGCCCTTTTATAGGGCAGGCTGCTGATCAAGTAACCAATGAGAAACATGGAGTGTTAACCCCTTGAATCAATGAGAGTGGCTCGTTAACAGCCAATCAGATTCTCCTGAACGGACCAATCCAATATCGCTATTATCGGCCAATCAGAAGTGCAGGATTAGAACCCTGCTTTTTCTAAAGGTTTGATAAAACTTTATTTAAGCGTTTTATTAGTTCATAACACCCCTTCCCCCTGGGTTCCGTTTAAGGGGTGCGGTGATGTAATCCCTAAGGTATGAAGGTTGTTTTGACTGTCTATTAGATTTATGCTGTCCCACCGGTTCCTGTCTGTAATCCGGTTTCAGAGGGACATTTTTGGGCAAATCAGGTACCGGTGGTTCCATATCCTCATTGGATGACTCGGTGCCGCTAATGTTCTCGTTCTTGTCCTCCGATCTTCGCTGGCTTGCTTCTGTTGGGGTGTTCCTCTGTGGTGAGGACACTCCCCTCCCTGATTCTTCTTCATTTGTCACGCCCGATTGCTGACTTCTTTCGCTCCTGCTTTCCACTATCTCGAATTCGGTTTCTTCGACATCCCCTCCCCCCTCAGTTTGGGAGTTACTGGAGTCGCGGAAACTGGGTTGTAGCCTCGAGCGAAGCTGATCTATATGGCGTTTCCATATTTTTCCATTGCAGGTTTTCACATGGTACGACCTGGGTCCGGTGGTTTGAATTATGGTTGCCTCAACCCACAATGGTTCGCCGGAAAGGTTTCTGGCGAAAACTAAGTCGTCTATCTTGAACTTGTGGCATTTTCCGCTAGATCCACAGGGTTTCTCTGGCTCGTAAGATGGGTGAAGCCGGTCGAGGTGGGAATGGAGCTTGCATCCCATCAATAGTTCAGCTGGAGTCTTGTTGGTGACGCTGTGCGGAGTGATGTATTGGAGTAGGAGTATTCTGTTTATTTTTTCTTCAATGTCCCCATAGTCCATTTTGTAGAGGGTTTTTTTAACAAATTGTACCATGCACTCGGCCCTTCCATTAGCCGCAGGGCGCACTGGTGAAGTTAGCGCATGGCGAATACCCTGGTCTGCTAAATATTGTTCAAAGGGTAGAGAGGTAAACTGGGGTCCGTTATCGGAGACCAGAATGTCTGGCAGTCCATGCATCGCGAATAGCCTGTTCAATTTCTGGATGACGGACTCGGTTGTAGTACTCTTCATTTCGTGGATCTCGAGCCAGTTGGAATAGGCATCCACTGTTAGGAGGAACGTATGTCCCTTAGTAGGTCCCGCAAAGTCAATGTGGATGCGAGACCACGGTCCCCGGGGTGTTTCCCATTCTGTTGGAGTTGCTTTCGGTTGGGCATTGCTAACTTCTTGGCACTTTAAACAAATCTTTACCCAGGCTTCAATCTGTTTGTCGATGCCCAGCCACCACGCGTAGCTTCGTGCGAGCGCTTTCATACGCACGATGCTGGGGTGACCCTCATGCAGTGTTTTTAATACTGCTCGTTGTAACCACTCTGGGACGACGATTCTGTTCTGTTTGCCATTTCGTGAAGGGGGTGAAGTCGTCAGGGGTTTGTTCTACTGGCCATCCCTGTTCGACCCAGCTAAAAACTCGCGCTAAGACAGGATCGCGTTTTGTTTTGATCGCAATGTCTCTAGCTGTTAGCGGCGGTGAATGTAGCATTTCAATCTGGAGTGTCGTAAGGGTTGGAGCTGGGTCGTCGATGGTTTCCGGAAGTGGTGCACGGCTCAGTGCATCAGTGTGGGGAATGGCTTTCCCTGGGCGGTGTTGCAGTCTATAGTTGTATGCAGCCAAAAGCTCCGACCAGCCAGTCATTCTAAGTGATAATATATAGGGGGTTGGCTTGTCTCCCACTATAATCCCCAGCAACGGTTTGTGGTCGGTAACAATAGTAAAAACTCGTCCATATACATATTCATGAAACCGTTTCACAGCAGATACAATAGCAAGAGCCTCTTTATCGATTTGACTATAGTTACGTTCAGCCTTTGATAGGGTCCTTGAAAAATAGGCAATAGGGGCCTCACTACGATTTGGTAACACATGGCTCAAAATGGCTCCTACTCCAAACGGTGATGCATCACAAGTAATTGTTAAAGGCAAAGTCTCGTTATACTGCATTAAAACAGCATCTGAGGTTAATAAGTTTTTCACTTGTCGGAATGCTTGCTCCTCTCGGTGCCCCCAGACCCAGGTTGCTTTTTTGTCGAGAAATCTATGTAGGGGCTCAGCTACGGTCATTTTGTGGGGCAGGAAGATGTTGTAAAAATTAATGAGCCCCAGAAAAGCTTGGAGATCAGTCTTATTTCTGGGTCTTGGGGTGTTCTTGATTGCTTTTAGTTTGCTATTGGTGGGGTGAATGCCTTGTTTATCGATTAGGTACCCCAGGAACTCTACTTTATCTGTACACAGTTGACATTTACTTTTTTTAACCTTAAGGCCAGAGTCTTTAAATTTCTGGAGAACCAATTTAAGATGCTCTTCTAGTATTTCTCTATTCGGGGCAGCAATTAAAACATCATCAAAGTATGGTACGACCCCTTTGATCCCCTGCAAGAATCTCTCCATCAAACTTTGAAAAATTCCTGGGGCTACGGGAACTCTGAATTGGAGTCGGTTGCACTTAAAGGCACCTCGGTGCGTAACGATCGTTTGTGCCTCTGCTGTTTTTTTATCTGCAGGCAGTTGTTGGTACGCCTGTGCTAAATCCAATTTAGCAAAGACTTTTCCGTCCCCCAGGGAATGGAGAAAGTGTTATACCACTGGCACCGGGTAAGCATTCTGTTGAAGGGCGTGATTCAGGGTGGCTCGGTAGTCCCCACAAATCCTTAACGATCCATTTGGTTTGATGGGTGTTACAATTGGGGTTTCCCAACGAGTGTGGTCTGTTGGTTCTAAAATATCCTGGGCTATTAATTTATCAAGCTGCTCGTCAATCTTTGGTTTAAGGGCAAAAGGTACCCGACGAGGCTTTAAGGGCAAAAGGTACCCGACGAGGCTTAAGAGTTAAGGTTAAATGATATCGGGGTCCCCTAGTTTGTCTGCAAAGACGTCCTGGAATTCCTGGACGAGGGCCTCCTCCCAGTCATTGCTTCTGGTTTGGTAAATGCCGGCTACCTCGATCCCAAGTGGGGCGAACCATTGAAGGCCTAACAAGCTAGGCCAATCACGGTCGACGATGGTCAATGATAAAGATGCAGTACGATTTTTGAATGAGACTTGGACTAGGCTGGATCCAACGACCAGAATTCGGTTTCCCTGATAATCCTTGAGTATGATTCTTTGGGTTCTGAGGTCTTGCCACTGGACGGCAGGGATTAATTGTTTAAGGGTCTTCCAGGAAACCATCGAGAGGGACGATCCTGAATCAACTTCCATCATGCAGGGCTGGTTTTCAATGGCGACCTTCACTCAGATCTTCTTTGCATCTAGTGATGAGGCATGACCAATTGTAATGGTTTGGTGTGCCTCTTCTCATTTCATTGAATTGGCCAGTGGTTTATTTCTGTAGGAGTGGTTGTTCCATTGGTGGTTCAAATGTTCCCAACTCACAGGATGATTCCCTGTGGTTTGGCGGTAGTTGGTCCCCCTCTGAAATGGGCTGGATCCTTGCTTGCTTCTACAGACCTTTCCGATGTGGCCTCTTTTCCCACAAAAATGGCAGAGCGTGTCGAGGAATTTGCAGTCTGATCGCAGGTGGTTTGCCCCACAACCTGCGCATTGGTGCTGTAGTCTTTGATTACGCTGGTGGCATTGGTCATGTTCAGACCAGAGCTGGTTGACCTCTTCCTCATCACTTTTTGATGATGATTCGAGGTCCTCGTGGTGGGTTGCCATTGTGTGTCCCTCTAGACGAGGTGAGGTTTCGCTGGCGAGTTGGTGGAGCGGTGCGTTGGTGCGGTGCATTCAGGCAGCCGACTTCCTGGTTGCTTCTGCTGCAGTAGCGTCAGTGATGGTATCTGCAAGGCTGATGTCGCCTTTCGGCATCAGCTTACTTTGCACATGTGGTGTATCTAGTCCCAGAACTATTCGGTCTCTCAGAGCTTCTTCGAGGTTGGTGAACCCACAGAGGCCTCCCAGGTTCCGGAGATCCACGATGAAATCTGCAATGCTCTCTTCTTTCTGCTGGTCTCTCTGGTAAAATTCATGTCTTCGGACAAGCGTTGGTATGATAGGTGCATAGTGGGCCTGTAGGAGGGGCTCAAGGACTTCCCAGTCCATGGATTTCACCTCAGCCGATTTCTCCAGTGCCTTGGCCATCTTAAAAATGGCAGGTCCTCAGTGAGTCAGGAATACCGCTCATTTTTTTCCCGTAGTGGCATCCTTCAAGTTATTAGTCTCCAGAAACATCTGGAACCGGTCCATGTACGAGTCCCAGTCTTCTTGTGCCGGGTCAAATGGAGCGGGTGGTATGGCGCCGCCGGACATGGTTTCCGCTGTCGATGTGCCTTAAGCCACATGCTCTGTTTAGTGCTCTGTAGTGTTCAGTCAGCTCTGGCGTCTCCGTATCCCACCCTCATCGCCAGTGTTAAGTTCTGCGCATGGGCGCAAGGAACGGAGACGAGGCAGTGAACAGTGAACTTCAACTCTTTATTAATCATTCTGAACAGAGCCAAAAACCTAGAGCAGCAGCAGCCCTTTTATAGGGCAGGCTGCTGATCTAGTAACCAATGAGAAACGTGGAGTGTTAAACCCTTGAACCAATGAGAGTGGCTCGTTAATAGCCAATCAGATTCTCCTGAACGGACCAATCCGATATTGCTATTATCGGCCAATCAGAAGTGCAGGATTAGAACCCTGCTTTTTCTAAAGGTTTGATAAAACTTTATTTAAGTGTTTTATTAGTTCATAACAGTTGTTGTAGGGAAAGTAGGAGGAGGAAGGAGCATTAAATATGTTTATTGCCTTGAGATACTTATTAAGTAATAAATGTGGGATAAAAATCAATCAATCAAACAAACAAACGAATAAATAAACAGACACATTAATGTAAAGCCATAAGTCCAAGAATCTCTACCCATCTAACTAGACAGAACGGAATGAGCATGCTGCAGATATTGTCAGCCGAAGAATGTTGGCTGGTAGGGACAAAAAGATGGACTTTTTCCACAGTGGCCCCTGTTCCATGGAACATCCATCCTTCAGAGATTAGAATATCCCTAACCTTGTTAGTCTTTTATAAGGCCCTAATAACCTGGCTGTGTTCCAGTGCTTTAGGATGCTGAGTGTGTTAAGGCCTGGTTTCCGGGTTGAATTGCTAAGCTGGCCAAGTATCTTGCATATTTTATTGTTTTAAAATATTTTTATTATTTATAATTGTAATACATACACGCACACATACAGAAACACACATTCAAAAAAGAAATACATTACGTGTATGTGTGTGTGTGTGTGTGTGTGTAATGTATTTCTTTTTTTAATTGTAAGGTCCCTAAAGTCATTGACTGAAATGGGTTGATTGAATGAATGAAAGAATGAATGAATGAGTACACACACACACACACACACACACAAATATAATGAACGAATGAATAATAAGTAAACTGGTGTAGTCCAGCACCCTTTTCTGCATGCATTGCTTCTTCATGAAAATATAACACATCAAGGACTAGCATTCTATATGCAGCTGTACCTGTGCTCTATTGAAGTTCTACCACTCTTGAGGGAAGCTAATGCTGTGGCATGAAACTTTTGGGCTGTGACAGAAGATACAAGTTTTCTTGGGTCATCTTTTGTAATGGAAAGCATGATGAGAATTGAATGGAAGTTGATGACAGTCCTGTGAAGAACAAGAAACCCAGAGGCAAGGTTATGTCAGTATAAACAATAAACTGGGGAATTAACATAGAGGAGAGAAAAATGAATAGCTCAGAGGGGGCCCATTATTAATCATGGGGCAGGGATGCTATACATTTTGGGGGAGGAAAAAAAAGTTTAGCAACCAGGTTGAGGTACAGTGTTATGACTTCAACAGATGAATCCTTCTTAGAGGAAAATTGCAGGGGTGGAGCGGGAGGGAAACAAACTGAAAGAGGAGCTTATGGAGCCATAGAATAATATTTCTCTTGAAGCGTCAGAAACAGTAAAAAAAAAAGACAGGCTTCTCTCCCTGAAGACAGTCTCAACCCTCAAGGCAATGAGAACAGCACTATTCCTGAATAATGAGAAGGGCAAAGCTTGAGGAGATAGATTTCTGAGGATAAAGATTAATCAAAAGGCAGGAATTCCTACTGACTAGAACTTGCTTCTTACAAGGTAATTAATGCCAGCTGAGTTTGGGTGAAATCTTCTACTGCCTTGCGTGAAAGATAGTAAAAAAATGGAGACAATGGCTATTACAATCTTGCTTGTATTTTTGTCCTTGTCCAGATTTTTAGACATTGGGCTAGGCTCTAAGCCTGTTTTTTTTTTAATTATACAATATTGCTGTTGTTATTTTTGAACCTTGGAATGGATTATATTTGAGGCTTCTTCTCTTTGTCAATCACCAAGGTTCATTTTTGCATACTATATTCTTTGCCATCGTTTGGATATAACACAGAAATGATTAAAATAAATTCAAAATGCATGATACCAGCATTTGCCCAAGAATCTTCAGCTTTCTAAATAAGACCTTTCTAATATGTGTGGGCAAGCACTGTTGTTGAAAAAAATTTAGAATGCAGTTATCAAGTAGAAGAGGGTTAATTTGTTGAACAAGCAGGTTAATGGACACTATGAGAGCTATTTTCTTCTTTCTTTCAAAATGTAGAGACCAGAGGTGGTGTTCAACCAATTCGCACCAGTAGCGGTGATTTGGCGTGGATCGCTGAACCACTGGTGACCCTTGGCTGCCACCACCCCCGACCCAGTCACCCAGTCGTCCGGTTGCTCACTTGCCCTGGTCACTGTCTAGTTTTCCCTACCACATGGTGCAGCTTGGGCAGATGTCCCATGGCTGCTGCATATGTAAACTGCATGTGCAGCCGCTACACATGTAGTGTCCATGTGCAGCAGCCCCAGGACATCCGTCTGCCTGCCAGCATTCCCAGAGCACAATTTCTTCCTTCTCCCGGAGGACGTGCCTCTTCCAGCCTGGCCCAGCCTGGCCAACCAGCAGGTTGCCCCCTTGTTTGTTCTGTATGGCAGAGGAGCAGGAGGAGAGCAGCTAACTGGTTGGGAGAGGTTTCTTGCACTGCAAAAGAGGTGGCTGGAGACCAAAAAAGAGTTGTCTCCAGCCACTCCTTTTTCAGTGTGAGAACCCTGTAGTTGCCGCTCCACTTCTCCAATGGGCCGGTGCATGTTGTGCTCTTTTTGGTGGGGCTGGGGAACACACGGCAGTCACAGGCTTCTTGCAGTGGAAATTACTGATCTCCGGTTCCGCTCTGCTTTTCCAACGGTCCAGTGCCATCCTGTTCTATGCGCTGGCTGCTTGGACTTGCTGGCCTAGCACATAGAACAGGGCGTGCTTTTTTCGGTGTGGCTGCTGGATTCCAGCTGCACCAAAAAAAGCACACAGCAGCTGCAGGCATCTCATGACAAGGGTTGGCAAGAAGCCCTGGGACATGTGGCCACCTGTTGGCTGGCCAGGCAGGGGCAAACTGGAAGAGGTGGAAGAAGGAAGAAAGCGTGCACCAGGAGGGCAGGTGAACTTTGTTCATGCTCCTTGTGCACGCGGGAGTGCCCAACCGGAGCAAGAAAGAGTGAAGTTGGCCGCTATGGGAAGAGCGCCTTGGCTTCCCCTCTTGCTGCTCACAGTTGCCCTGAGCCGGTGCAGATCTTTACTTGGGCAGCCAGACACCCACAGCAACACCTGCAGCAGCAATAGGCAGTGCTGCAACAACGAGGTACAATAAGATTTGGTGGTGCAAATTTATCTTTGAGGGGCTTCTGGCAAAAAACAAAAACCACCCCAAAACAAAACCCATTCAGCAGGCAGACTCGACAGGCAGTCGTGATCTTTAGTTGGGCTTTTTTTTTTTGTCAGTCCAAGAGTGAAGGAAGGAGAGGAAAGGTATGTAGGAAATCACCTTGTCTCTGCAGCATCGGTCATGTGACTGAATGGGTATAGTCAACTTGACGTCACTCGTAGCAAGGTGCTGCACCACCTTGCTGAGTTGGCCATGCCCACCAAGTCACATGACCATCAAGCCACGCCCACAAAACTGGTAGTAAAAAAAATAATGAATCCCAACACTGGTGGAGATACCATGTACATCTTGCAAGCCATTTGGGCTTGTATATACACAGGGAACTGGATTGGGAAGACTAAATTAAGCAATGGAACCTAAACAAAAATTAAAAGACATTAGGAAACAACTGATAGAAGAAATATAAAAGAGAAAAGAAATTTTGATTGGAACAATTTCTTTTTAGCTCAGATTTCTTTGAAAGAGCTCAGAGGTACTTCTCTGGCTTTCTCTTCACTTCATTATTACAAAACTCTCTTGGGCAAAAGACAATGACTGGCCAAGAAGAAATTTTTATTGGAGTTTTCCTAATTCTAGGCTTGCATTTGAAATCAATGTATTTGTCCAATTTTTTTAAGAAAGAAGTTTGATTATAGAATTACACTTTACTGGAAGGAACAAAGTAGACAGATAAAGAAGTTATAATTAGATAACCTAGGGCCTTGCAGGACTATTTTTCTATCTTTTAGATCTGGATCAGATAATATGGCGATTCCATGCCCTTTGGACTATAGATATCATAATCCTTTCTCTTTGGTTGTATTGGTGACAACTATAAAACAACTTATAGATCAATAACTCCAGGAATTGCTAATTTATATATCCCTGTTGTAAATCTGGCAGATTGTTTATTTTATATGATGCTCTTATGGCCATTGTAATATTTTGTTTCAGAAACTGTTAAGTTCTGCGCATGGGCGCAAGGATTGGAGACGAGACGATGAACAGTGAACTTCAACTCTTTATTTAACATTGTGGAACAGAGCAAAAACTACCGCAGCTATAGCCCTTTTCATAGGCTAGCTGCTAATCAAATAACCAATAAGAAACGGGAAGCGTTAGTTCCCTTAACCAATGAAAGAGGCCCGTTAATAGCCAATCAGATTCTCCTGAACGGATCAATCAGATGTCGCTATTATCGGCCAATCAGAAGTGCAGGGCCAGAACCCAGCACTTTTTAATAATCTTTATTTAAGCACTTTTATTAATTCACAACACCCCTTCCTACTGGGTTCCATTTAAGGGGTGCGGTGACGTAATCTTTGAGGTAGGCAGGTTGTTTAGATTGTCTGTTGGATTTTCGCTGTCCCCCTGGTACTTGTTTATAATCTTGTTTGGGCGGGACATTTTCTGGCGAGTAGGGTGCCTCCGGTCCTTCATTTAAAAACTCGGTGCTGCTAATGTCCTCGTTGTCCTTTAGCCTTTGTGGGCTTGCTTCTGATGAGGTGTCTCTTTGAAGCAAATCCACCACCCTCTCTGATCCTTCCGAATGCTCACTTCTTCCACTCGTGCTTTCTGCCGTTTTTTACTCGGTCTCCTTGGCATCTCCTCCCCCCTCAGTTTGGAAGTTACTGGAGTCGCAGAAATGAGGTTGCAGCCTTGAATGCAGCTGATCAATATGGCGCTTCCATATTCTTCCATCGTGACTTTTTACTCGGTACGACCTGGGTCCTGTGACTTGGATTACAGTTGCCTCGACCCACAAAGGACCACCAGAAAAGTTTCTAGCGAAGACTAAGTCCCCTATCTGGAATTCGCGGCATTTCCCACTGGATCCATGTGGTTTTTCTGGTTCGTGTGATGGGTGTAGTCGATCAAGGTGGGAGCGGAGTTTTCATCCCATTAACAATTCGGCCGGAGTCTTGTTGGTGATGCTGTGCAGAGTGATGTGTTGAAGAAGGAGTATCTGGTTAATCTTATCTTCGATATTGCCATAGTCCATTTTATGTAGGGTCTTTTTGACGAATTGTACCATGCGCTCGGCTCTTCCATTGGCCGCAGGATGCACCGGTGAAGTTAGCGCATGGCGAATACCATGGTCCGCCAAAAGAAAGCGCGGTAAACTGGGGCCCGTTGTCGGATACCAGAATGTCTGGCAGTCCATGGGTTGTGAATAATCTGTCCAATTTCCTGATGACGGATTCAGTTGTGGTACTTTTCATTTCATGGATTTCAAGCCAATTTGAGTAGGCATCCACCATTACTAGGAATGTGTGTTCTTTAGTAGGTCCCGCAAAATCAATATGAATACGGGACCATGGTCCCCTGGGTGTTTCCCCCTCTGTTGGGGTTGCTTTTGGTGGGGCATTGCTAACTTCCTGGCATTTGCAACGAGTCTTTACCCAGGCCTCGATTTGCTTGTCGATACCTGGCCACCACGCGTAGCTTTGTGTGAGCGCCTTCATGCGCACTATGCCGGGGTGGCCTTCATGCAAGGTTTTCAATACCGCTCGTTGCAGCTGCTCTGGGACGACAACTCTATCCCCCCAAATGATGCAGCCTTTTTGGAAAAACAGTTCCGTCTGTCGATTCGTGAAAGGACTGAAGTTGTCAGGGATTTGATCCAATGGCTATCCTCGCTCGACCCAGTTAAGAGCTCGCGCCAAAACGGAATCGCATTTGGTTTCGATCGCGATATCTTGAGCTGTCAGTGGTGGTGATTGAAGTGTTTCAATCTGGAGCATCACGACGGTTGGAGCTGGGTCGTCAACACTTTCAGGGAGTGGTGCACGACTTAGTGCGTCAGCGTGGGGGATGGCTTTCCCTGGGCAGTGTTGCAGTTTATAATTATATGCAGCCAAGAATTCCGACCAGCGAGTCATTCTGGGAGATAATATATAAGGGGCTGGCTTGTCCCCCGCTATAATCCCCAGCAAAGGTTTGTGGTCGGTGACTATAGTAAAAACTCGCCCATAAATATATTCATGAAATCGTTTAACAGCAGAAACGACAGCAAGAGCTTCTTTATCGATTTGACTATAGTTACGTTCAGCTTTTGATAGCATTTTTGAAAAGTAGGCAATAGGGGCTTCACTACCGTTTGGTAACACATGGCTCAAAATGGCACCCACTCCGAATGGTGATGCATCACATGTAATCTTTAAAGGCAAAGTCTCATTATACTGCATCAAAACAGCGTCTGAAGTCAATAAGTTTTTTACTTGTCGGAACGCGTGTTCCTCTCGGTGTCCCCAGACCCAAGTTGCCTTTTTGTCCAACAGACGATGTAGGAGCTCGGCTCCGGTTGCTTTGTGGGGCAGGAACACATTGTAGAAATTGATAAGGCCCAGGAAAGCTTGGAGATCAGACTTATTTCGGGGCCTTGGAGTGGTTTTGATTGCCCTTAGCTTGCTATCGGTGGGTTGAATGCTTTGTTTATCGATTAAGTACCCCAAAAATTCTACCTTATCCGTACACAGTTGACACTTACTTTTTTTTACTTTAAGGCCAGAGTCTTTAAATTTCTGGAGAACTAACCTCAGGTGCTCCCTTAGTATTTCTCTAGTTGGAGCAGCAATTAAAACGTCATCAAAATAAGGTACAACCCCTTTTATGTAGTAGTCTCTCCATCAAGCTCTGAAAAATTCCTGGGGCCACGCTAACTCCGAATTGGAGTCGGTTGCACTTAAATGTACCTCGGTGCGTAACGATCGTTTGTGCCTCTGCCGTTTTTTTTATCTACAGGCAGTTGTTGGTATGCCAGTGCTAAATCCAATTTAGCAAAGACTTTTCCACCCCTCAGGGAATGGAGAAGGTGTTGTATCACCGGTACCAGGTAAGCATGCTGCTGAAGGGCGTGATTCAGGGTGGCTCAGTAGTCCCCACAAATTCTTAACAATCCATCCGGCTTGATGGGTGTTACGATTGGGGTTTCCTAGGGAGCGTGGTCTGTTGGTTCTAACACACCCTGGGCTATTAATTTATCAACCTGCTCGTCAATCTTTAGTTTAAGGGCAAATGGAACTCGATGAGGCTTAAGGTGGATGGGAGCTACTTTGGAGTTAAGGTTAAATGATATCGGGGTCCCCTTGTACTTGCCTAATTTCTCTGTGAAGACATCCTGGAACTCTCGGACGATGGCCTCTTCCCAGTCGTCGCTGTTGGTTCGGTGAATGCCGGCTACTTCAATTCCGAGTGGGGCAAGCCATTGGAGGCCTAACAAACTAGGACAATCCCTGTCAACTATGGTTAGTGGTAGGGATGCAGTACGATTTTTAAATGAGACACGGACTTTGCTGGATCCAACGACTGGAATTCGATTTCCCTGATAGTCCTTAAGTATGATTCTTTGGAATCTGAGGTCTTGCTGCTGGACGGTGGGGATTAATTGTTTAAGGGTCTTCCAGGAAACCATCGAGAGGGACGATCCTGAATCGACTTCCATCAGGCAGGGCTGGTTTTCGATGGCGACCTTCACCCGGATCTTCTTGGTGTCTAATGATGAGGCGTGACCGATCGTAATGGTTTGGTGTGCCTCTTCTCGTTTCGTTGACTGGGCTAGTGGTTTGTTTCTGTAGGAGTGGTTGTTCCATTGATGGGTTAAGTATTCCCGATTCACAGGGCGACTTCCTGTGAGCTGGTGATAGTTGGTCCCCCTCTGGGGTGGTTTGGATCCTTGCTTGCTTCTACAGACTCTTCCGATGTGACCTCTTTTTCCGCACACATGGCAGAGCGCGTCGAGGAATTCGCAGTCTGATCGTGGGTGGTTTGCCCCACAACCAGCGCATTGATACTGTACTCTCTGGTTACGTTGATGTCGTTGGTCTCGTTCAGACCGGAGCCAGTTGACCTCTTCTTCATCGCTTTCCAATGACGATTTGAGGTCCTCGTGGTGGGCTGTCATTGCCTGTCCTTCCAGGTGAGGTGAGGTTTTGCCGGCGAGTTGGCGGAGTGGGGCGTGGGTGCGGCGCATTCGTGCAGCCAACTTCCTGGTTGCTTCTGCTGCAGTAGCGTCAGCGATGGCATCTGCAAGGCTAATGTCGACTTTCGCCATCAACTTACTTTGGATGGCTAGTGCATCTAATCCCAGAACTATTCGATCTCTCAAGGCCTCTTCGAGGTTGGCGAACCCGCAGAGGCCTCCCAAATTCCAGAGATCCGCAATGAAATCTGCAACGCTTTCTCCCTTCCGCTGGTCTCTCTGATAGAATTCATGTCTTCAAACAAGCGTTGATATGGTTGGTGCATAGTGGGCCCGTAGAAGGGGCTCGAGGACGTCCCAGTCCATGGACTTCACCTCAGCCGGTTTGGCTAGTGCCTTGGCCATCTTAAACATGGTCGGCCTGCAGTGAGTTAGGAATACCACTTGCTTCTTTCCAGTAGTGGCATCCTTCAAGTTGTTAGTCTCCAGAAACATCTGGAATCGGTCCATACATGAGTCCCAGTCTTCTTGTGCCGGGTCGAATGGAGCGGGTGGTATGATGCTGCTAGACATGCTTCAGCCGTTGGTGCGTCTTCAGCCACGTGCTCTGTTTGGCGCTCTGTACTGCTCAGTCAGCTCTGACGTCTCCAAATCCCATCCTCGTCACCAGTGTTAAGTTCTGCGCATGGGCGCAAGGATTGGAGATGAGACGATGAACAGTGAACTTCAACTCTTTATTTAACATTGTGGAACAGAGCAAAAACTATGGCAGCAATAGCCCTTTTTATAGGCAAGGCTGCTGAACAAATAACCAATAAGAAATGGGAAGCATTAGTTCCCTTAACCAATGAAAGAGGCCCATTAATAGCCAATCAGATTCTCCTGAACGGACCAATCAGATGTCGCTATTATCGGCCAATCAGAAGTGCAGGGTCAGAACCCTGCACTTTTCTAAAGGTTTTTAATAATCTTTATTTAAGCACTTTTATTAATTCACAACAGAAACCCTAATGGGGATGAGAGGGCAAGGGCTGAGTTTGCACATTGATTTAAAATTATTATTTATTATTAATTCAACATTATTAAATATTACACAGTACTGTCTTAGTTACCTTATATTAAGTCATAAGTTAAAAAGTTATATTAAATTCTTAAAACCATTTAAGGTTTGCCTCAGCCCTACTCATTTTTAAATTTAGTGTGTCTATCTACATGCATACATATATATATTTGCATATTTGCTGGGCAGAAATGCTTTTTCAAAACATTTCATTCAATTTGTTGACAAAAATTGAACAAAAGATTTATTTATTTAATTTCTCTAGAATACTGTATATTCTCCAGCAAGTTTCCAAGGGCGGTACCTTCATGCAATGGTGAGTGTAGCACTATCACTGAAAAAGTAAATTTTCAATCTACACAAAAAATGGGCACAATTTCAATTGCACTATAAAGGCCAGCATTTCGAGATTGTTGAGCTGGACTTCAAAATGTCTATGGAACCTGGAATCTAGAACATACAATAAATAAACGTCAAACTAACACTGCTAACAAAAATGACAAGTGAAAGTAACATCATATCAATAAAGCATGCATAAATTTATAATTAAGAAATGAGAGTTTGGAGAAGTCACAGTTCTAAAGAGAATTTATCACAATGAAAACATTTAGTGAAACACTACTGAGACAATAATGTCTTCTCTTTCCATAATTCTTTCCACTGCATATGTTTTGTTGGAATAATAATTAACTCCCCACTTTAAAAAGATGGATTTCTCTCATTTTTCCCTCTTAAAATCATCTTTGCCATTTGTAATGTACCTAGAAATTGTAATAGATCTCTCTCCCCCCACTCTTCTTTCTGGCATACTGCAAGTAGTATAATCTGTTTTGTTAGTGATACTGGTACTTATATTATCATGCATTTTCTCTAACATGAGGTGTACTGAACTTTATATAAACAGAGTTTAGAATAGGATTTCAGAGGTTCCATGAAATGTTCTTCTAAATTGCATCTCAATGTTATGATTATAGCTGTAGTCATCACTAGAAAGCATCAACATTTTAAGTGAGATAAAGGTGATTTAAAGTGCATTTGTGACTCTGGCAATGAGTTGACAGCCATCTTTAACCAGCTTGACCTGGGAATGACCCTGAGCTCAGCTGGTGAGAAGATAGTTGGGTCTATTATGGGATAAAGTATCATATGTCTGACAGGAGGCAGAGACACATTATTCAATCACAGCTGAGAAAGACTACAAGGCAGAATCTCATTTCATTTTGACTAGCAAATGGCATGGTTTTATTTATTTATTTATTTTGCTTTAGTTCATTTAATAATAAGTATTTTTCCTCCCAAATGTGAAGACATTCTCATTTGTTAACTTTTTATTTTAAACCTTAGACGAAACCAAAGGATCTTGGTCCCAATTGTATATAAACAGGATAATGCACGCTGATAAATTAACATGGACATACATCTTTCATTTGGTTTCTCCATTCCCATGCGACTTTGACTAGTTATCAGAGTCTATTAATGCAGTCACTCTCTGCAATTTGTCCCATATATATCTATATATTTATATGTCCTGTACAACAGTTTTTGAAGGTGGCATAAAAATGACATCTTGAAGCCAACAGTATTAGCAAGAGCATGATTTGGCTAGATGCCTATCTTTAACTAGTTGATCAATATGTGAATTTCCTGAAAATGAGTGTGAAAAGAAATCTCCTTCTCTCTGTTATTTTAATGATTTGTTTCTTATCAACCTATAACATATTGTCCTGCAGCCTAATGTTCTCCATGTTAATTGTCCAAAGAGATTCACCAAATTTCTTGTAAATCCAATAGAAGACTTCACTTCAGTCCTATGAAGGTTTACTCAGAGAGTATATTGAATTAAATGGGGCTTAATGTATAGTTAAGTAATAGAATTGCAGCAACTCAACATCATTTCTTAGAAAAAAAAATTTCCCTTCTGAATTACTAAACAAGCATAATTATTTAGAATGACACTGAGATTTCTTACTTTATGTTTTTATATTCTAGGCATTGCTCTATCTTTTGACTTACTCAGATTCATGTAGACTGCTATTTAAATTTTTTTTTATTTTTCATTTATTAATCATTTTAACAAAAACAATTAGAAAATTAATTATTATTTATTTATGAGATTTAAACTGTTGCCTTAATCTGGATGGCCCATAGCCCAGGCCAATTTTCCTTTTATCTTTTTATCTTTTTATATTGAATATTACTTTTGGCTTTTCTTTTAGTGGGATAATGGTTTACTATATAAGAGATAATTGTATAATTGTGAATATTCACATGTAGAACGTGTAAAAACAGAGAAATTTTTCCTCCACTCCAAGAGAGACATTGATGGAAATCATGTAAAACCCTTTACATGGGAACTTCACTTAAATTCTAAATCTCTCTGCTCTGGTAGTTTATGGGAAAATGGACTGCATATATCACTGGAAAAGATTAAGTATATATATCTGCAAAGTCTATCCTGATTTGATGATAATTCTCCCTCCACATCAAGCAGCATGGTTACAATGGTTGATGTATGTATTCTTTTGTGTAATTCATATTCTTTTAATCTAGCATGAATACCATGGGCATTTAAAATATATATCTATGCTGCATATTTAAAAACTGTAACATCTTTCAGCATGCATGCCCAAGAATGTTCAATTAGTGCTAGATCGAATTTGGATCAGTCACTGGCCCAATTTCGATCTCACATTATCCTAGAACATGTAGATTTGCCTTAATTCATAATTAGTACACTTAAAAATCTGGATTGGTTCATTTTCCTTTTTTCCAGAACCTTATGTGATAAGAACTCTTTATAGTGTATATAAGGCTGATTTTGATTTGGTCTAGTTGTTTCCAAAGAAAGAAGTAAATGAAGTAAATCAGAATGACTTTATTAAATAGGTTCACACTGTGAAATTAATGTGAGCCATTAGAATAGCTTTCAGAGGATAACAGTTGTGTCAAATGCAGAAGTGTGGATAGCATTATAATCTTGCCATGGTTTGCTGCAGGAATTTATCCACTCTCCTTGCATAGTGAAACTATTTTTTATCTTATAGATATGCCAAAAACAACAGTTCAATATAAAGAAGGCAACATTTTCTTCAAGCTAATAGAATGTTGCTGGTCTTCATATCTTTTTCTTCTTCTATTATTTTAAAAGGTAATTTAAAAAAAAAAACATCACTTTTACAGTAGCTAGATTTGCAGGGAAAGAAGCGCTTTTCAAATTTTGCTGGTCAATACATTTTAAAAGAAAAAAAAATAAAATTTGAAAAGCGCTTCCTTCCCTGCAAATCTAGCTACTGTAAAAGTGATGTTTTTTTTTAAATTGCCTTTTAAAATAATAGAAGAAAAAGATATAAAACAACAAAACATATACATAATGAAAATAGAAAACAAGTGCTTAAAATTAAGTTTAAAAGTATGATAGAAAAAACATAAAGTATGATATGCTGCTGTAGTAAACAGTTATAACTGTATATATAATTATATAACTCCGAACTGCTTAGAATGTTAACAACTGGTTCTAGTGAATAGGTGCGAACCTGTAGAATCCCACCCCTGTCAATAGTCCTTTTAACACATTATGTAAAGAAACTAAGGGGTGTACTAAACTTTTTAATGGGCCTATTTGCTCATTTTACAAAACATTTCTTCAAATGCTTTGACATAGCTTTAATCACAATTCCATACCACATCTTTGACTTTCTATACAATCCTATTGCCACTTACCAGAACTAAGCTCTATTGAATTCATTGGGACTTATTCCAAATAAATAAATAAATATTACACTATAAATTGCACTCAGATTAAACTATCTTCAATATTAGTTTTGCATTCAAAAAGCAATTTTAGTATTATTATCTTACTGCTTGATCATAATTCTACAAGAATTGGCTTGTTATGTCGAAGTGGCATAATCTTGAAATAAATGTATCTGTTTTTAATTATATTTGACATAGTCTTAGAGATTAGATTTAGATCATGGCATTTGGAATTTTTCTGTATTAGAAAATTCTTAAGAAGTTACTTTTAACACTGTGTTTGATCCGAGCATTTCTTGAGTTTTAGGTTAAAAATAACAAGAAATATAAAACTAGTATTTACAATAGGCAGGCATGAAGCATCTTTCTAAGCAAAGATCCCATTTTAATGAGTGTTTAAAATGGATTTTTTAGTGTCTTTATCATAATAATATGGGCACACATTTAACAGGCAAATAATGATAATCTCTATTGAGAGTAATATGTCCATTGTTGTCATAATGGATCTCCTTTCACACATTTAACAGCTTGAAGGTACACATTTTAGGCACCATAACTTACCATAATTAATCTTTATTACACCATTACTGCCATGTACTCATAAAACGCAAAGCCCATGCAGGAATTTATCACTTGTATTAATGAACATGCCAGAGTCCTGCTAAAATTGCAGCAGAACTTGTTTTTAGAGACACCACACAAAAACAATGAGCAAGAAAAGTCAGCTGTAGGACTTGTCTACTGCGTTGTTATAGTAAAATGCACCCATATTAATAAAGGCTACTGGAAAAACTGTTGCCTTCTGCTTTAAAATTAATTAACTTCCTAAGAAGACCACATTAATCTGCCAATCAAACTTTGATCTAGGAAATTCAGAAATTCATTACAGTCTACAGCAAACTATCTTTTTATTAATAAGCATCACATTTATTAGGTCAACCAACTTCTTCATTATGTCTCAGGAATAATCAATCTAACATACAGCAAAACAAGGTCTGAAAGGATTTCTTTCTAGCTGTATTATAAAGATGGATATGGAACAATGTATTGTATTGTCTAGACCAGGTACTTTATCAACAATATCTTTTGCAAATATTCTTAGAGAATAAAAGGAATTTCTAAGCATTCTATAGATATTTCAAGAAAATAAAGGAAAAGAAAAAAGGAAGGAGTGAAAGGAACGGGAAAAAAATGAAGAGAAAAATGAAGAGAAAAAAGCAAGAAAGGTAAAACTATTTTTGTTATTTGGGCTTGTTGATTAACAACATTGAGAACAAACAGAAAATAAATGTGAGCATATAGAGAGTTTGGGATTTTTTGTCACATATTTTAGTTTTAGAACCTGTGTTGAACATCTTCCTCCAGACGGTGAGCAATTTTTGGGAATCATAATCATAATCATAAATATAAGTCTGAGCCATACTGCCTGCAAGTATGGATCTAATCTCTGATTAAAGATGTTGATTTTAGATAATTGGAATTACACACTGACAATTCAAAGTGCCATCAAAGTGGCCCTAGTTCAAAGTGGTTGCCACCATCCATGTAGTATATGTCACAACACCTGGTTTTATATTGATGCGTCAAGCAATATGGACCTCACAGAACTACTCATAGAATGGGGAATTTGTTGCAGTAAACAAGACGTATTTTTCATGTGGCACCCAACTATTTTGTGTGACTCCCAGAGTTCCTTCTGATTGTGCCATCCGATTTCACCATACAGTTGACAAAGTGAGCAATATCGTTCATTTATTTATATTTTATTTAATCAATTTGCCAGCTATCTCAATTACTAAAGTAGGTCTAGATGGCATGCAAGAAAAGAACCCTTAAAAACAGAAATGCAGAAACAGACCACATTGGGGAAGAGTAACACCATATAAAGAAGCCGGCAAATGGGATTGCAAATCATTCTTGGGTGGGTGGGGGCTGCTGGAAAACCAGATTTTTTAAATGGCTTTTCTGAATATCGCCATAAATAATTTAAGTGAGAATTGAGAATTGCACCCTAAGCCTCCAAGAGGCTGAACAGAGTGAAAAATAGCAGCAGCAGCAACAGAAAAACGCTCCTCCCTCTACTTCACCCTGGAAAAACCCTAAAATATCCAGGCTCCAGGCAAGGGTGTGAAGCATCATCACCTCCCCAGTTGCTGCCTCAACTCCTCCAATAATAGAGAATGGCCTCCAGTCATCAAAAGGTTGCCCAGCCCTCTTCTAGATTCTTATTTTGTACAATGTGTATTTTTGATATGAAGATACATTTTCTTTTAATTAAAAGTCTGTTATTTATTATCCTCTCCCTCCCACCAATTCACTCATACTACTTTTCTTCTAGAAGCTCAGATATCTACCTGCTTATCTTTTCTCTCCCCCCCCCAGCTCCAAATTACTTACAACATGTAATACAACATACAACATGGGAAAAATGGGGAAAGGAAAGTGTTGTGCAAAGGGGGAAAAGAAAAAAAGCACTGATTTCCTACTTGTTTTACCGCAGTAGAATAAGATAATAAAGACAGCCTCATTTTTTTTTATTTTTACATAATAATATATTCCAGCCATTTCTATAACAACAAGCTTATCTAATCATCAAAATCCTAGCCTCTCAAACACTGTGAAATAAGTTAGACAGGAAAATCAAGACTGGTTCAAAGTGAGCAAGTAATGTTTTATTGATATTGATCAATATGATTCAGGGCCTCCCTACATGCCTCTCCCCCAACCCCCGGCTGCTTGTTCTCTGTGATCTTTCTCTTGCTGCCTCTGGAGTGCCATATACACCACAAGTTAGTAGTATCATTAATGTAAAAATAATATTGAATAAATGAAGCTCTGTCTTCCACATGGATATTTTTTTGGGTGTAAGCATGTTTAGCAACAAAGTAAAGAGACATTATCAATAATTCACAATTTTAATATGGTTGCAATTTTTGCTTACTTGCCTCTACCATCATGCAGTATGTCAACTTTTTTGGGGAAGTCTAAATTCAACAGAAGGAAAAGAGCAATGTATTTAATATTTTTGTTACTTCAGTAGATGTTACTAGTGATGAGTAATCTGTCAAATGAGTAATCTGTCAAAATGTTTTTGTGTTATTTCAAAACATTTAATTTGTTATAAAAAATAAAGATATTTTTTCTTACTTGCACCCATATAACAATGGCCCAAACTGGATCACAATTTGAGTCAGATCCACTAAAGGAGCATATCTGTTTATGTGTGTCTATATGTATTTGATTAAAGTATTCTTTATACCTCAATTAGTTCACTAACTGATTGTGTATTTTAATCCAGTTAAATAAATAAAATGTTACTTTTTAAAATTTGTTCAGCTAATGGAAAATGACAACTAATACTTTTTATTGGAAAGAATATCTATGTTTAACATTGTTGCTTTTCTTATTGCTTTTATATAGCAGAATCAAAATATTATGAAGCTAATTTACAATATGTAAATTTGTCAATTGAAATAAAATTCTAAATATTAATAACATAAAATATTAGTTTATATATGAATTAGTAAGATTGACAGAATTGAATCATTTAAGAAATTACCTGAGCCAATTTGAAGAACACAAAGTTTGATTTAATGATGAATATAAAATGAGGTTTAGAAACACAAACAGAAGACTCTAAAACAAATGAATATATAATAGACGATTAAAGTGTATTCCAGTACAAGAACAAACATGGAGTTTGATTCAGAAAATAGTTTAATCTAATAGTCAGAGCCTAAATATACCTAAATAAATAATTTAAAAAAATTGGCATTTGTTATATAATAAAGATAAGATACAACAAGACTTACAAATAATAGATACAATACTGGAACAGTTTCTTTTTTAGAAAAACTTTATTAAATGTTAAAAAGATATATACAAAATACAAAGCATTTCATTAAAAATGAAACAAAAACAAAAAACATACACATTAAAAATTAGTTAGATGGTGCTTTCTTATCAAACAATGTTCTAATTATTTCATATATCTGGTCAGTACTCCCACTGTAACTCTTTATATTCTTCCTTCCTTATCTATTTACTCACTGGTTTCTATTATTTATCTAATTATATCAGTTTTCCCAGACTGTATGAGTCTTCCTTTTCTTTTACTCTTTGGATAATTTTGTCCATTTCAGTGCAATCATAGACATTTTGGATTATTAAGTTTTCTACTGGCATCCAATCAGTTTCTATAGGAAGAATTAGGATAAGAAGCAATTTATTAGATTTGAAAAAGGGGAACTTTGTCTAAGACAAACAAGTTAATGGGGAACATAAGAAATCAGGAAAATATGGAAACTCAAATGTCTTGTTTTACTGACATCACACAAATGTTCAGATAAGATCATATTAACAAGAGGCATGCACAAAACCAGTTTATAAGATTAAGCACCCTCTCTTTAAGTTCAGGGATTGGAGATGTGATAATAAACCACACCCAGTGATTAGAAGATGGACCTGTCAATCATCGAATTATTTTCTTTCTTTTTCTTTTCACACCATGATATTTCCCAAATGTAGAAAAGTAAATCAGGAAGTAGCTATTTAGAAGCAATTGCTTGTAATATATTTTTGTAATAATCTTCATGAGGATTCAAGAAAGTTTTGATTGCTACAGAGGGAATCCTGTTTCACTAAGAACCTCAGTATCTGTGAAATGTTTCATTTAAATTAGGATATTAAATTCACTGGTTTTAGCTGTATTATTTATCATCACATATTATTGCTCATGCCACAGAAAATCACTTTTAAACAGAGTTTTAAAAAACCTAATATTGACTGAAATTTAGAGCTATGCAGCAAATTTCCAATTTCTTATATTAAGGTAAAAAAAAACCCTATTTCAGATATCTGAAAAATAACCCATTAACAATTACAATGATAAAATACTGAAAATGTGCTCTTTTCCATATTTATTACAAATAAATACTATCATGTTTTTAAAAAACCTTCTCCCAAGGATGCATTTTACTACAAAGCAAATTACATTAAAAGCCACTGTAATTTATTAAAAATAAATCTACAGAATTAAAGATCAAGCACTGTTTATGCTATGAATTAAATTGTAGGGCTTTTTTCTGTTGTTGAAATAAACAGATGGTAAATTACCACCCATCTCACTTCATAGCAGCTATCAGGAGTATTATTATAACAAAACTGTTGGATATAAACAATGAATAAACATCTAGTGCATTAATCCAACCTGAAAACCATGGAAATAATAAAATTCGTTTTTAAAAATCATTTTATCTGAATTAGTTTTGTTTTGTTTGTTTTCATACATCAAAGCAAAGAAAACTCATAACTGGTAATTTCAGTTGCAAGGACTACACAATTCTGGTTCCCCAAAGCCATGGGTTTTTTTTTTTATTCTAGAAAAAACATTTACTTGACATACATTTAAAACAGACAAATCAACACACACAAACACATATTTGTTTTCTTATATATATATGTATACACACACACACACACACACACATACATTTTACAGCATATATTGAGCAATGGTTAATTTTCTTTTCTTTTCTTTATCATTGACGTGATCTGCCTTGCTACAATAACTCCTTCATTCTTTTAATGTTTTGATTTCTCTATATAGTTTGTGATTAAATGCACGTTATCTGTCATTCCATAACTTAACCAAATATCTAATATTACCTTTTCTTTAACCACTCAAACCAAATGTTCTATATTTCATAATAGTCACTATCTTGTTTATTTTTAACAGTTCCCCAAAGCCATGTTTAACTGCCTTGTTGCAACTTGCATTTATACATCCTCAGTCTTCTATTATATTTAAAAACCAGAATTGTTTTGCTTTATTTTCTGTGTTAGATTATATCAAATTATTGGGAAATGGTTGCATATACTTTTAAAGCAAATGGATACACACCGCAGTGCCCCTTTTTCCAGGAAATTGCAGTGTCTTTCAAAACCAAAACATTACAAATTGTTAATTTTCCAGCATGCAACAAATAAATTTTCAGCTTCCCCTGCTGTGTATCAAACTATAGCTCCACATCTTAATCAGGTTTTTATTTAAATAGTTTTCACTGTCATACAATAGCCCAAGCAGACAAGCTGTTCTCCAGTAATGGCCACATTGTCATCATGTCATAATTTCTCAAAATGATGAACCATAATAAGAACAGAGAAACATGTTGCAATAGAAAAGCATATGCAAAGGGAAGGCAAACAGTCCTTCTGTACATCTTTTCTGCTTGTCTCTTGAGATCATGAGACTATCAAGGCGACTGATTATTTGGGCCAAAAATTGTAGCTATAAAGCACTTAAAAATATCATTTGGAATTACTTCTTCTCCAGGCCAGCTGAATGCTAAATTAAGAAAAATAACTTGCTTCGCCCCCAAATCTGCTTAAAATAAAAGTGTGTGACTATGACAACAAGGTAAACTATTTGTACACATATACTTTATCTTATATCAATGACTTTTTCACTTAATCACATGGAGAACTGAGTGTTTTTAATTCCTGGAGAACTCAAAGAATCGGAAAAAACCCCCCCTGCAACATGCCATTCTCTTGTAACTTCTTTTTGATACACATTTTTATTTTATCTTAATCAAGGGAGATCTCAAAAGATCCATCTTTTCCAATCCAAATCCTCCAACATTTGCATTTAATGCTACCCTGTCACTATCTTTGCTACATTTTTTAGTTATTTCTAATTCTGTTCCATATATGTGGTGTGTGTGTGTGTGTGTGTACACGCTTCTATATCAAGTATGTGTAATTGAAACCAGATGATGTGAAGTCACAACAGTTTCCAGTTTCCCCTTGCCTAATTTCAAAATCTTTTTGCAACCAAGCTATTTGGTTATCTCCTAAGAGTGATTGGTCCCTTCTCTTGAATCATCTGCATGAGGATGAAGAGAGAAAAAAGAAAGTGAAAAGAAAATGCCATGAAGAGAAAAAATGAGGGACCCCTACCATTTTTCGATACTAATGTCATTCACCACTTGAGTTCAATATTAATCACCTTTGGATGGTGGATGATAATATAAAGTCACAACAGTTGCCACTTGGGTTTTTATACTGTATCTACACAGTCTATTTATAGTATGTTTATCATGTTGCCAACCTGAAAATTACTTGCAAAATCTCTTTCTATACTATAAATAACAATTATGGACATTTTATCCATAAAGGAAGGCTGCACACAGATGCCTTCTGTGTTTTCCCAATGAAAGCAGGACAGGAGTACCAGTTTCTCAATATCTACTACTGGCATGACCAGAGGAAGGAAATAGAATGATTTTCATTCCTAAGAGGAGGAACGTTTTTTTTTCTTATGCCAAAGGTGGATAATATTGACTCAAATATTGAATAATACTAGTATGGAAAAGTGGTTGTGGCCCCTTGTTCTCTCTCTTCATTCAGACATTCAAAAGAGATCCTATGATGGGAAACTACCGAGGTTACTTCACAGACAAAGGTATCTATAAAGAAATGTTCCAAGGGCAGCTGAATAAATAAGTGACTGATCCTAGTGGAAGGCAGCAGGGGGGAGCTTGGCCCAGTTTGAGGCAGATTCTGGTAAACTCTACGGTAAGATGGAAAAGTCTGAATTGAAGCTATATAGATCAAGCCCATTGACTTTTTTTGGAATTGCTTGGGTAGGAATCAGTAGAAGACCTGTTCAGCGTTGTGCACATTTCTGTTGGATTCATAGTGTCAGAAGCTATGGAACTTGCATAAAGTACTCTTTTCTATTTGGTAACAAGTGAAAAGAAACTGCAAAAAGGAGGAAGAAGAAGGAGACTAAAAAGCCTCTGCAATAATACATACAAGATGTGTGTGTCCTCTTTTTGGATTTTAACTATATTTGTCAATAGTATGTGATATAACATTACTCATGATAAATAACTGAATGGTATAATAAAGCATGTGGTGTGATGGGATGGTAGCAGATGGCCATTACCCAGCAGTGTATCTTGTCAAGTCTCATTATTTTTGCTACATGTTTAAGTTTCTCAAGGTAAGAGAATGGCAAGCGATTGTACGTGCTTCAAGGAGCAAATAACTAAGGTATCTTATGCATGAAATTCCTTTTTCCTGAAGGCAGATAATTTATGGTAGTCTCTGTGGTCAGTTCCCTCAAGATCAAGTAAACACAAGAAAGAAAGGGAGAAAAAAACAACTCTGGAATGTTAATGGAATCTTTTGCAATGTCTTCAAGAGATTTTGTTTCTGATTGAAAGAGTAGGCCTGCATAGAAAGACTTGTCAAACTGCTCACACTGAAATTCACAGGCAAAGGCATCTTTGCACATCTGACACAATGTATTTTGCTCAAGATTAATGATTATTTTATTTTTATTTATATGCATATTTGCATTGGCAGTGAATATGATAAAAGTTGTGAAATACATGATGCTTTAACCTATTTATGCTTCAATGTGTTGAACTGGTCTTATGTCTTATCAAGGATTCTAACCGATTACAATAATCCTGACACCTAAATCGGTAGGACTGCAACTTTAAACTGTTCCAATGTGCATTCTAAAGTATATAAAATGTTCATAATAAAATTGTGCAATTGATGTGATCCTCTGGTGTTGCCTGTTTTCTACAAGCTCCTCACTTGTGGTTAATACTGTAACAGTATAATCCTGTGGATATCTGTTTACTCAGAAATAAATCCCACTGCTTTCAGGGGGATTAGTGTTAAAGATTTCAAACATAAGTAACCAAATGTTTTAATCCTTGCTGTCTCTACATGAATATATATCCCTGATCTTCATGGAAGACTGTAATGTAATGGTAATTTTTTCCATGTAATGGAAAAAAAGGGATTTATGATTAAAGCTATTTTCTGAACTAATAACAATACAATTCTGACTATAATCACCTGGAGTTAAGGTTACTGTTTGTAGTGAAACCTATTTTTGGTTAAGCACATGTAAGATAATATTGTTAGTATATATAAAAATTATAGAGGTAATTTTTCTTTCAAGCCCAAAGATGGGGATACAATTATAGTATCAAAGCATTTATTTCTTATAAGTACATTTAACCATGGAGCCAAATCAAACTCTTTATCTTAGGATATTTCATACAATTAATAGCACTATGAAATTAACATTGTTAACACATTATTTAAATTGTGATTCTTAAACCCAATTTTGTTAAAACATGTCAACCTTTGAACTCAGTGTTGACTAATGTCTGAGCCCCTAAATGATTCAGATTTCAGGTTCCCTCCATGTTTGTGTTGTTCTTTTTGTATCTTTTAACAAACCTAACTGCCTCTAGCCATTTGCCTTCAGTTTCTGCTCTCTCACCTTTTCTCACACTGTTGCTACTGCATTATGTTCAAGCCTGCCTTTTATCATTAGAGTCTGTCAATTCAGGAACAAAACCGATTGCAACAGCCTGAATTCTCCAAGGAATGCTTTGCATACTCCTTGCATTTGCTACCAAATGAGAGCATGAGGAACAAATACACTGTATTCTAATACATTGATTCAATGGCTTAAATCAATAGATTTAGTATAGCAGGAGCAGGTGACATGTGGGCCCTCAAAATATTGGTGGAATTCTGTTCCTATTAATTCTTAACTGCAAAAATTTAGTTCAGATTTCAAGGCGAGGTTCAGAAAACAGGTCTATTCACTCTGGATTTAGCAACTCCCTCATTCAAGCCAGGGCTGAAAACTGAATTTCAAATTTCATTTTCTGTTGGCAGATGTGGAGGTTTTTTTTGCCCTTGTTTGATAGATAGTAATCCCTTACATGTGGATAAAGCAGAGGTGGTATTCAGCAGGTTCTGTCTAGTTCTGGAGAACTGGTAGAAGAAATTTTGAATAGTTCATAGAACTGGCAGTAACCTTCCCCCAGGAGTGGGGAGGAAATGGAGATTTTACAGTATCCTTCCCTGTCATGCCCACCAAGCCACACCCACTAAGCCACACCACGCTCACCAAGCTACGCCCACAGAACCGGTAGTAAAAATTTTTGAATCCCACCACTGGAATGAAGTATACAGTATCAAATATCAGATTAATAGTTCTAGGAACTGATCATTATATATCTATCCTTTTAATGCTTTAAAAAGTGAAATTATTGATACCATCATCATCCAACTAAAATGCATGGAATCTGTAGAGGTTAATCCTTCCAAGAGTTTCAAGCTTATGTAATTTTGTATGAATCAGTTGACTTTTAATTTTTTAAGCAGCCTTTCCAATTAGAGAGGCTTTAAAAATGGTACTTATTCAACTATATTTAAAATGTCCTGTTTGTATATAATGCTATCCCACAGAATGATTAGGTTATTTTTATTTAATATTACTAAAATATTTTCCTTATCACCCACTATATCTGCCACACACATTAAAATTGGTGGTTAGTAAATTTCCATACCTAATCAATTTGGTTTAGTGATAAAAGGTATCAGGTAGAAAAACCAACTGAACGATCTTGGAGAGTCTCACCCTTTCTCAGCCTTAAGAAGAAGACAATGGCAAAACAACTTCCAAAAATTTTGTTTAAAAACTTGCTTGGACTTGTTCAAGTAATTGCCAGAGATCAACAATGAATGAAGGGGAAAGGCAGCAGGCAGGCAACAATCCCTATGTTAATTTTTCATATTTAAATAATTTTAAGGTATTTTTGGTAAGAGGTATGTTTTATGAGCAACTCAGAGGGTTCTAGTTTATAATTATGAACAACAAAATATTGAACTAAAATTGGCTTCAATTTGACCTAACAGATTATTGATTTTTTAAAAATTGCCCCTAATCTTTGTTAATAATTTGATTGGGAGAAGGCCTGAGAAGGAAAATCTTAATATTTAGTATATACTAAAATTCTGAAAACATCTTGTTACTTTGAAGACTTCAGTTCTGCTTCCAAAGTATAATACCAGCATGCTTTAGGTTTAGGTGATGGATCAAGATTGCCCCTACAGTCTATATTCTTAATAACTGCTTGACATAGTGATACACTATGTATTCTTCTACATCTGGAGTGCTGGAGGGTCACTCTTTAGGCTACCCAGGTTTGTAGAAGGACAGGGTAAAATGTCTTTGTCTTTTCTGCTATACTAATAACATTCCTCAGTTTTGGTTTACAGTAAATATTTAAGAGTGAGGACAGATTGACAGCCACTGTACTGTATGAGCCGCCCAAAGGTAGAATCTCTTAATACAGAAGTTAGACAGTATGACAGATAGTTGTGAGATAAGCATGGGGGTATTATCCCAAGGTAAAGATATTTCAACATGCTGCTGCTCACTTCCATATGTTTCTGCAACAGGAAAAAAAATCAGCTTTGCTTGCTAAACTTTTGTGTTAACTTCTGTCACTTTATAAAAAAGCAAAAGGAAAATTGGTCTTTATGGTTTCAGTAAATGCCAAATAAGAAACTGAGGTGAAAGATAACTTTTTAGAACAATATTACATAGTTGGTGAGTTTTGTAATAATATATGCTTTTAAAAAGACATTAATTATCAGAAGTACGGTACTCCAAGAAATCATCTTGATTACTAAGATAGATGATAAAGAGTGAAGTTTGGAATTTTGCATGCTCTAAAAAGGTGCTTTGACCTCAGAAATGTTGTGAGCACCTGGGCAATTTTTTTTTATCTTTAGCACAAATAGCTTGAGCAGTGCAAAATTTCAGAGATTGATGCATTAATATTGTTTTAATTGAAGATTAAAATGTAAATGAAATATACTGTAATTGAGTTTGTTTATCTCCTGAAGATCACCGACACAGGATAATAGAATTAACCCATAATATAAATGCTGTAATATGATTATAAAGCATAATATATCAATAAACTACTTGTACACTTGTTCATATATTGATATCTTATTTAAATAAAACTCTTTATAAATTACACTTTTGACTTGTTTTCTTGTACAAATGCTTGACTTTACAACTTGAATGTAATAATTACATTGTAAGAATTACAACTTGAATGTAACGCTTATTTGGTTATCATGGATCTTTTTTAGTTATTGAATATGGAACTTTGCAAACTTGTTGAAGAAATGACTTTTGCGTCTGAGTTCAGTGTTGAAATAATTGACATTCATAGTTACAAAACACAAAAGATTGTACAACAAACTTTATGTCTGAAATTTATGTTCATAAACATGTCATTTTTCGTTTCTCATCCTTTCTCAAAATAATATGGTTAGGACTTTTCCTATCTCCTTTATTTTATATTAACTATTTGTGTATGTGTGATTGAAGAAAAAGATATTTTCTATTTGTCCAGTGTGCAGTTGCAATCCTTCGAAGATTAGATTGTTTTGTCTATCAGCCAGAAGTAATGATTAGGACACCTACTTCTTCTTCACCCCTGCAATCAACTATGTTTAAACAGCCGAGTTTATCTTTGTGCTCTTTCATGGTTTTTTTTTTTTGTTGTTGTTGATCTACCCTCCAGCTTCTCTACTGTTCTGTGCAGCTGGGATTCTGATGTTTAACTGACCTAATACTGGAATGTTGAATTTGACTTGGAAAAGGCAGTCAATGATTCACCTGGCCCATTAAACAGAAGACGAAATCAGTTAAACAAGTCTGTACAATGAAGCTTCTTCTGACAGTTGTAGATTAGATGAAGAAGGGTAAGAATCCAAATAAAGCTTTAGTTCTTTTTCTTACTTTTCAAAATCATATATATGATACCATATTTTGTTGTAAGGTATTAGAATTTACTGTGGTAAAGATTTGAAAAACACAGTGTTGACAGTTTATGTTTTTATCTCTAAATTCTTTGTCAGAAATGTTTCTTTCTCTAATTTAATTATGTATAATAGTCATTGGGTGGCAGACTCTGTTAATATTTCAGATGAAGATGTTCTAATTTATAGTGAGGTGACGACATTTATACATAATTTAGTATCGCCCACCTTCTTTATGTTTTTACCTCTGTTAGAAAAATCTATTTTTTGCTTTGTATACCAATAAAGAGGGGGTAGGGTGGCTTAATGGTTAAGATGCTGGGCTTATCAGCCCAGATTCAAGACCTGAGCACCACACAACAGGGTGAGCTCCAGCCTCATTCCAGCTCCTGCCAATATAGCAGTTTGAAAACATAAAAATGCAAGTAGATAAATAGGTACCACTTCAGTGGGAAGGTAATAGCATTTTGTGACGTGTTGGCCACCTGATTGAGAAAATGTCTCCGGACAGTGCTAGGTCAATGGTCTTAAAATGCAAATGAGCATTAACACCTATAGTCAGCAATGGCTAACAGAGTAAAATCTGCAGGACTCCTTTAAATCAGCCGGGGTGGATGTTAATGATGAAACAATGATAATTTAATCATGGCTATTTTAAAGCTGATTGATTTCAAGTCATCAAAGCAAACCATTGAGCTCTGTACATAAGAGTAAGGGAAGATCAATAAAGTTGGTTCACAACTTATGGTTTGAGCTTCTTTGACGACGGACCGAAATCTGAGATCATGCACGGTTTTGATCCATGCTTGCCGCCAGAGCACCCCAAGCTGGCTGGATGCAGGCTAAGCCACCCCTTAGAGGTGCTGAAGAGAGGGGAGACTACCAGCAGGGTCAAGGATAGCCACATCCCTCCTCCCCAGCTGGCTATTACTACATTTCTTGAAGGTGGTTGCAGCGGTGGTCAGAAATGGCCACCTCAAAGAAGAACTCGACCTGAAAATAATGTGCAGGAGGAAGATAAGAAGAGAAAGTTTTGGTTGACCAGGTTGAACTGAAAAAGCAATAACATAAGATACCTGGAATTTGAATAACATTGTTCCTAAAGAAGATTTTGAAGCAGTTAAGGAGAGAGGGAAGGGAAAGGATTTGGCTTTTTTTTTTCTTTCCTTCCTCATATTGAGTGCTAAGAGATTTATGTAAGAAACTGATAAATATCCACTTTGACATCAATAGGCATTCAAGCTGAAAATAAAATGTCAAAGGGATAACAAAGACTTTTGGATATTCAAAAACCTTTAAAAGAAGGAAAGGAGAGAAAAGGAAAAAATAAAAGGGTGGGATCTGGAAAAATGGAGGAGACTGCCTGGAAGTAAAAGGAATTTACAGCGAAACTTTAACAAGATTCCTAAAAGATACATTCTAACTGAAACTTTGTAACAAGATAATAGGAAGAGAAAGTAGAAAAAAAGCAAGAAGAAACAGCTTTGGATTATTTGGATTACTTGGTGTTTTTTGGATTTTTGGTTTTTGGATTTAAATGACTAAAATCAATCGTGTGGTTGTTTAAAAGTGTTTAAAATGGCATCCCTCTTGGAAGAACTGAAAATGGAACTTTAAAAACAGAAAGAAGATGCACAAGAAGGAAGAGGCTTTTTTGGCTTCCTATTTCAATTTTTAGAAATGGAGATCTGGAACTATGACAAACAATAAGAAATGCTTGTAGAACAAGAAGGGCAGGAAAAAGAATAAGCCATCTTTAATGACCAAGTAATTTTAAGTGGGGGAAAAAAAGGAAAGGGGGGAAAGAAAGTGAAAAGTTTAAGATTTGAAAAAAAAAGAATAGTTTGAAAAGTAATTACAATACTAGGAAGAAACAGAAGAGTGGATTACAGAAGAGAGAATTAGAATTAGAGAAACAAGGGGTCAAAAAGAGGAGGGAAAAGAAGAGGGGGAAGAAGAAAAGGAAAAGACGTTATAAAGGACAGAAACAAGATATAGAGAAACAGGGAAAACGTACAAAGATTAAAGGTATAAGCCTATTTAGAAGACATAGAGATAATGGGTGAAATTTAATTGAAAGAGGGATTCTGCAAGGGTACATAAGATAGTATTGTTATATTAGAAATAGAAATAGAAAATATGAAATAAGTGTGATTAAAATGATAGATAAAATACTTACTGTAATGTAATGTTTGTTAATAAATAAGAAAGAGAGAATGAAATTGAAAGGATGGGAACATTTTAATTATTATTAATGATTTATAAAAACTTAAATGAAGAGAAATATGGGGGGAAATTATGGAAATATTATAAGTGTTCCTAAGAAAGTATGATATTCAATTGAAAAGAAATGTTAAAGATGTTAAAGATTGTAACTAACATTAATGACAGCTGAATTGGAATAGAATAAGTGTTTTATTTACTATTGTTATATATATATATATATATATATATATATATATATATATATATATATATATATATATATATATATATATATATATATATATATTGTCTTTAAGAACATAGTGTGTATTTTAAGAATGTACTAAGCAGAATTCGATTTGAAGTTGTTATATTGAATGTTATAAATTGTAAAGGCATAAATTGAAGTTTAAATAAGAGTTGAATGGACAAAATTAAAAGATAGAAAGATGTCACACTCCAATTAGTATCTACAGGGGAAAACTTGTTTAATGAGAAAAGAAAATATGAAATTGAAATAGGACAGACAAAAGTATAAATATAATGATTAGAAAGATATATAATTGAATTTAGATAGATATGAGATAACTAAAAACAAAGTTGAGAAAACTAAGGAAGGGGAAAAATTATTAAGAAAATGTTAAAACAGTAGTAAGATATGGAATAGAACACAAACATGAATATGAAATTGAGTTTTCGTCTGTATGGAGAAGTGATAATGCTATTCTCAAAAAAAGATGTTTTATGTATTATGTTTTGTGAAAACCCAAATAAAATTTATTTTTTAAAAAAGATGGTTCACAATATTTGGAAGGGCAACAGGATTCAGGTTAGGGTCCCCCCCTTAGCTGTAGATGTTCATTGGATGACTTGAGCCAGTCATTCTTTCAACAATTCCAATACATTTCACATTATGGTAATGCAAAATACTGGTAATTAGGGCAGAGAATGCTATACAGGTTGCCTTTAAGGTTACTGGAGAGAAAGGTGAGCTATAAACTTAAGGAATAATAATAATACAAGAAAAGAAGAAGAACTAGAGAAAATCAAGAGCTGTGGTTAGAATGCAGTATTGCCCACAGTCTGGAGTTTGAACATGATGGGGCTTAGGATTGACTCAATCTTTCATTCTTTTGGGTCGATAAAATAGAATCTGGGGAGGATACAGATTGTTTTTTTTTTTTAAACAAACTTTATTCAGTTTTCACATTAAAAACAAAAATCTCTTTTTGGTGGACAACATATTTCCGCGTCATCATCTTTACATCCAAATATGACAGAAATTATACAATGATATATGCATACTTAATTCTATTATTACCTTTTCCATTCCAAATTTTCAGTAGGGAGAGAAACAAACACATTAATTCTAGCCTCTTTCCTTAATTTCAATCAATTTTGTTTTATTTCAATTATTTCAAATTAATCCTTTAGTATTTGTTTTTAAAAATAAACAATATGTATTTACCTAATAAATACTAATAAGGTTTAATTCTAAATTCTTTCATTAATCCCAATCTAAACATTTAATTTCATTTCAATTATTTCAAATATAATCCTTAATATTTATTTTAAAAATACAAATAAATAATATATATTTGCCTAATAGTGATAATAATGAAGTTACCAATGTCTCTCCTTGCTTTTAATAATCTATATTAAACTTATTAATTTAGCTGGTTCTTTAGTCTGTCACATTCCCTTTCAATTACACACATTTAATAAGTTCTAAATTGATACAGATCTTAACACACCCACACAAAAAGAAAAAAGAACAAGTATAAGTTTCCTCTCTTTTACTATTTTGAATGTGACACCTTAATGATTAGATTATACCTTTATTCCCTCATCTTAATTCCCAATAAACCATTAGTCATTACATCTTCTCAATTGGATTCCACAGCATATTTCCCCCCCCCCTTTAATAAGAGTTATCAATTTTACCCTATTTTCTAAATATTTTTAATTGCAGAAATATTCTTATTACCCCTTGTCACCCTGCAGAATCCCCCTTTTAATTCATTAACCATTATCTCTGAAAAGGCAATTTCTTTTCAACATTTTACTAGTTCTGTGGTTCTTTCTGTCACATGCCTGTTTCTTACTGCTTCTCCAGTGCATTGTCCAGGGAGCGAACCCGAGTCTCCTCCTGCTCTCTTCCCCATGTCTTTTCTCATTCTTTCTACATTTCCTGACTTCACAAGTATTCCTTCTTTTAATTGTAAAGAAACAATTTCCTTTCAACATTTTACTAGTCTTACTGTTTTTCCTCCCTCTTTTTTCCCCATGACTTTTCTCATTCCAATTTATCTCCTTCTTAATATCTTCCCTTTCCCTTTTCTGCTGAATCTTCCTGCCTTTTCTAACTTCACAATTATTCCCTCTTTTAATTGCTTTCTTAAAATTCAACTTTTTAACCTTCCCCACTTCTTTGTAATGTTCTTTGTGTTAATTGTCCATTCAAAATGTCTTCTCCTTGAGTCAATTCCTGCTCTTCTGAGAATCTTTCTTCTTGTTCTTCAATCGCCATTTCCATTTTTTCTAGCACAGAGCAAAGTGATTCGCCTCTTTCCTGTAGTAATTCTCTCATATTTTTAAGTTCCATTTTTAAGTCCCAAAGAGATATCATCATTCTTATATTTTATAATCCTCAAAGTCCACAAAAAACAAACAAACCACTTTTACTTTCCTTCTTTCTTCTTTCAATTTTTTAAAGTTCTCAGCTATTCCAGTTCAGGGTTCATACCAAAAACATCAGTCAGTCCCACAAACAATCTTTCCTTCCTTGCTTTTTCCTTTATTCTGGTTCTGCTTTCACTTTCTAAAATTCTTACTTTGTTTCAATATTTCTGTAATTTTATACCAGTTCAATCAAAAACAAAATGTTTTCCTTTTTATTTGAAGTAAATTTTTATCAAAAGGTGACACTCTCCATTATACGAAGTCTTCACTTTTTCCCCCCTATATTTTTATTTAAGGTTTTTTGAACCTCAATATTCCAAGACAATCCAGTCTCCAATTTATAAACTTTATTATTATTATTCTTTGGCAATATTAAGTCCAGCTTTAATTTTATACTTGATTATTCCCAAATTATTTTAGTCCAATTTCATTAAATCTTTAATTCCAGCTTCTTCCTTTCCCGGTTCGAAGCCCCATTTAGCTGTCAAAAATATTTTCCTTTTTTTTTCTCTGTCCCTTTGTAATTTCGCAGCTCACTTTCCTTTTCTTAAAAATTCCATATTACCTTAATCCCAGAGTACTTTTATTTGGTTATACTGCCCAGTTGTCCCGGTTCAGATGTTATCCACCTCTTTCTTCCCTCCTGCACAAATCTTAGTCAAGCTGAGTCATCCTCTTCGGGAGGGCCATTTTAGACCATCGCTGCAGTCTTGTTTGGGAGGAAAAAAAGCCAAACCCGGGGGGGGAGATGCGGCTCCCCACAGACAGGCTTGCTGCTTGGGAGGATGCAAATTGTTGAGGCAATATGCTGACATTATAAATGCCTAAAGTGCTGTAAATCACTATGGAACAGTATATAAGTCTAAGTGCTATTACTATTGCTAAATCACAAAAAAAAAAAAAAAGACCTACAATAAACAACTGTGGAAAAGAAAACAAATATAGTACCAAAAGTAACAGGTACCCTGGGTGCAATACCAAAACAAGTGGAACAGAACTTGAACAGCATTGGCATTGACAATATCCCCATCAGTCAATTGCAAGAGACAATTTTACTTGGAATTTACAAGTTGTGATTATACCTTAATACAATCAAACAAAATCTGCCCATCCCAGGACCTTGGGAAGGATTCAACAGGTGCATAAATGCCAAATCCAGTCTAAACATTTGGATGATTACAATAATTTTGAGCAAACATTTTTAAAAATGTTCTGGATCAGGCTCAGGCACTAGAAATGTTTGTAAAAGAATGTACTTGATTATCTCTAATTGTTGAATAGCTTGTTTTCAAGTCAAGAAAGAGTCTTTATTAGATATTAAACTTTGGTTCATTGTATAATTTAAACATTTTTTTTTAACAAACTTTAATAATTTTTAAAGACATACAACACACAAACACACAGAAGCAGAAAACATAAAACATAAAAAACCTCTTTTCTGAAAGTTGCTTAGTCCCGGGTTAAAACTCTTGGTACAGACACAAATTCAAATTCATATTCACTTTGCATACCATTCCATATCTTATTAACATTTTCAATTTTCTATATAGCTTCTCCTCTCTTTTAAATTTTCTTAATTTTATTTTATTTATCTCATCTCGATTCGAATCATAATATTTATTATTCTTTGTCTGTTCTATTTCCAGCTATCCATTTATCTTTCTTCTTTTAAAAAAAAAACTTCTCCTGTACACTAATTGGAGTATGATGCCTTTATCTCTTCCCCCTATATTTATAATACTTAATATAGAATACATAACTTACATTGGGATTCTGTCTGGTACATTCTAAAATTTTACAGTATTATCAATACCAATACAAATCTATTCATTAATATTAATATTCATCTATATCTTAAAAATTTAACACATTACTTTTCAATTAAATCACATACTTTTATGGAAGCACTTATTTTCCATAGTTATTCCCCCCCCCCACATCACGTATTATAAATCATTATTTCATTAAAATGTTCCCACTCTCCTACTTCAAATCTCTCATTTCAGAAAAATTTCACTAGGATAACATAATCTAATCATTAATATTAATAATCATTTATATCTTAAGCATTTTACCCATTTCAATTAAATATCATGCCTTTATGGGAACACTTATGCTTTCCAAAGTTATTCCCCCCCCCATCACATATCTTAAATAATTGTTTCATTGAAGTGCTCCCCTTTTCTTAACAAAGATTTCACTAAATTATACTAAATATTTTATCACATTTAAAATTGCATATTATTTCCAATTTTCTAAAGTTATTTCTAAGTACAAATGTAAAAATACAATCTTATGTACCTTTCCAGAATCCCTTTTTCAATAAAATTCACCCATTATCTCTAAAAAGCTTTTGTTTCTTTGCATCTTGCTCCCCACTATTAAGATTTCTCATCCCTTCCTTTCTTCCTTGCTTACTCTTCTCCTTATCCTCTTTAACCTTTGTCTCTCCACCTCCCTTTTATTCTGCTTTCCTCCTTTCTGTTGTTTTCTAACATAATATCTCCTTTTCAGCTTATTCTTCCCTTTTTTGATTATTTCTCCAAATCTTAAAGTCTTCTTTTCCTTTTTCTCTTCCTCCTTTCCTTCCCTGACCAAAGTCACTTGTTCATCAAAGATGGCTTCTTCTTTGTCCCAGTCATCCTGCTGCTCATTCAGCTTTAGATAAGTGCAAACCGCCATTTCTAAAAATTGAAAAAGAGTGCCAAAAACGTCCTTCCCTTCTTGCTTTTCTTTTTCATATTTTTGATATACAAGTTTCAATCCATCCACAAGTGATGCCATTGTATAGAGAAAAAGTTTTTCCAAACAACCACCCAAGTGCTTTTAATCAGAAATAGTTCTCAGAAGTTCCAAAATCACCAAACAATCCAAACAAGCTGTTTGTTTTAGATACCTTCTCCTTCTTCACTTTCTCTTTCTGGGGTTAAAGTTTAGTCACAAAGTTCCCTTTGAAATATATCTTTTAAAAGTCTTATTGATGTTTAGTAACTCTTTAAAGTTCTAGGCAATCTTCTCCTTATTTTCAAATTTTGCTCCAATTTTTTTTCCCTCTCCCTTCCCACTCACAGCCAAAAAGATTTTTTTCATCCACTGTCAAGGAAGGAGAGTGAAACAACAACAACAAAAAAACTTTCCCTTTTAGAATATTCACAGCTTGCAACACTCACTGGAAACAATGTATCCTTAGCAGCCTTCAAGGTTCCAGGGCACTTTCTCTTGCCTTGTCCCGGTTGAAAGCAACTTTCATATTTCTTCCACCTTTCTCCCTCCTGCACCTGCTTGTTCGGCTGCAGATTTCTTCATTGCTGACCATTGCTCCTCTGCCTTGGGAAAAGGGGGTTCTGCGGGCTGGGGAGGGGGTCTGCAACACCCCCAAGCCCCTGTTTGGATCCCCCCTGTCTTCAGCTGCCCCTACAGGGCAGTTATATCGCCCAGATCCAAACGGATCGGGGGAACCTTGGCAGCAAACGCAGCAGGGATCGCACAGTATTGCGAATCCCTGCCGCCGCCAAAACCTTGCAAACCAGACATTTTTTTAGAAGTGGCCAATGAGGAACATTTTAAAAAGCTTGTATTAAAAACATTTTAATAAGTTTGTCATGGAATTTATTTATATATAATTACCTATCAGAATGGGGAACAAATATGGAAATGGAAATATCGTTATTAATCTTTACTTCTTAACAAACCAATTTTTGAAGTAAGCTAATTCATCTCCAAATTAAACTGGATTAAACTAATAATATAACTCCATTGCTAGCTTTCCTTTTATTTGTTATTCTTTCAATTCAAAGCAAAGCAAAGTGTTTTCTGAAAATTTGGAGAAGAGACTGATTGCTCGATTACTTTATAGAGATGGGCAGTATTTCTAAAAAAAATTTTTTATCTCTTGCACAAAATTTCATTTTCTGCCAGAAATTCCATGCATAATTTTTAGATATCCTGTGTAACTCAATATTACATCTACTCACAAGAAAACTCTATGACTGTCTATGTGGTATTTTGGGTGATTTGTCACAAACTGGAGACTGCTGGAAGGAAAAAAGAGTTATAGAAACGGAAATGCAGTTCTAATCTAATGGCACTAATGTCTATTGCTTTCTGGATGAGAAAATTGAGAAGGCTATTATTCTGGTGAGTTTTGAGACTGTATTACAAAAATTATAAAAAAGAGGGCAAGTTGCTAGATTTAAAAAACCATAATTGGCAACAGCATTTGCTAATGTGTTCTGTGTTATTCTCTATGAAATATTTGGGGGAGAGTTAAAAAGAGAGATGTCAAAAAGAGTTGATTAATTTTTATTCTTTATTGACATATAATCATTCATTTAGTGCCCATTGTTATGGAATCATCAGGTTATGATGATTCTGAAAAGTGATGTATGATTCATGAATGAAGGCATTATGACTTGCAAAGATTTATGACTCATGATCACTTATGATTGGTTCTTTCTCCTGCAATTGTTGCAGCATACATGTGATCACATAATCACTATCTGGGCTTGGCAACCAACCAACATTTATAAAAGTTGTAGCATTTTGGGTCAGAGATCCTCACTGATGACCTTCTCAACTGGCTTCCCACAGGCAAAGTTAATGGGGAACTCAAAAGGGAAGGTTGCAAGTCACAGTCAAGTGATACCTCACATAACAACCTCATGATTGTACCACTTAACCACACATCTTTTGGTCCCAATTCTGGACATAAGTCAAAAACTATAAATAACATTTCACTTCCTGGCCATCTCCGAGAAAAATGTTAATAGAAAAGAAAGAAAGAAAGAAAGAAAGAAAGAAAGAAAGAAAGAAAGAAAGAAAGAAAGAAAGAAAGAAAGAAAGAAAATAAATGCAACCTTCTGTCAAATAAATAACAAACACTTTTACTTAAACCAAAAAAAACCCATGTGGTTTATCTGATAGTTTTAGGAAGACTTACTGTTTCACTTACTTTTTAAATTGTCACTCACTTAAACTAATATACTGAAACATTTTTTAAAAATCTCAAATGCTTTCAGCAAATGTGGTAAGAGAGCCTACAGTTTCTTCTGAATGTGTCCACACTCAATAATAATACATAATAATATTCCATTCACACAACTATTTTTTGTGTGAACCGGGAAACCCTACAAATTCAAAGGAATGAGATCATTGGATAAGCAATCACTCTTTATTAATGGCTGAGTAAATGCTGAAATAATAAAGTAGATTTAAGTACTGCAGATTCACAATATATAGAATTAATGTAGGGTTTTTAAGAGCTATAGATTTAGTGAGTCACCCATCACATTGAAGTTTGTACCCTTTAAATATTCAGTGGGGCTGTGCAAGGATTCAGTGTAATGCTTCGCTCTGATGAAGGTTAATGTGAAGTAACATTCAAAACTACTTTATGAAATAATTGGATCTAGCCACCTCTGAAAGCAAAGTAAAATTTCACTTGGTAAATATCCAGAGAAAGAGGGACATTCTTTGAATCTTTCTATTATCATAGTCAGGTGACTTAGGTGAGAATACAATACATACTGCACATGTGCAGATTCTGTTCCAACTCTTCTAGCCAATTCCTTGCTACAAACTCTGTGAATAACACAAAGAAACCTGATAAGAAGATTGATATCATTTCCTTGCCTTGATACTACTATTTTGTGAAATCTGATCATTTACATCATCTTAGATACTAGAAGCAGCTCAAATTATATGTTTAATTGCCTTTGATTTTCATTACTCTTTGTTTACACACACAAATACAGAAATGATCTCACATTTAAACCTGCATTTCAGAATTAGAATCGTTTTTCCTGTAAGACTTGGATTGACACAACTACTAAGAGCTTCTTTCTGTGGCTGCTGAAGCTTCAGCAAGAAATACACTGCAAATCCCATCAGTGTGTCACAGTTTGAGTTATTGATGCTGATGGGGAGACTTGTAATCCCAACCCCTGCTGCTCCTTTAGAAACTCAGTGGATTGTTAACAAGGTTGGAAGAGTTCATGAACTCTTCTCTGTAGGAATGCAAAATACCTGGAACATTGATATGGAAGTAGGGACTCCCTATGCTTTTGTTCCTATTCATGTTCCTTCAAATAATATTTTAATGATTAAAGGATGCATTGTTTCCAATTATACCCTTTGACTTGAGATGGATTCACTTAAAATCAAACAAGGAACATCTACAGATCTCATTGTAGAATGATAAAGCTGACATCTCATTTTTCTTAATGTTTCATTATTATTTTTTGTTAAATAATACAATAGCAAATCAACTATTTTGAAGGCAGCTCGTTCAAAATACTATTCCATTTATTTTTTTAGATTTCAGTGGCACTATATTATATTTAGTGAGTGCAAGCACCAGTTCACATGGTTCCATCCCTAATATATGTCCAAAATTCTATGTAAAAAGCTAGGAAACTTTATGGGAAGAGCTCAATAATGACGTGAAAGCTTTCATATTTGGAAAAATTGTTGCTGCATTTGAGAAACATTGTTTTGAAAGAGTTACCCCAAGAGACAAACATTATACACCAAATGCTTCTTAATATCTAAATGTGTAAACAGCAATGGGCAGTTCAACAGTCAATTCACAGAAGGATATCCTTTGAGAAAACTAAAGACTTGCTTGACAAAGTATTTGTAACTCAAGTATATTTGAGGACAACTTCTAATGCTCACAATATTCTGTTGCTAAGCAAAGCAGTTTAACTGAGTTTTGCTTCATTTTATGACCTTTCTTGCCACAGTTGTTAGATGAATCACTGTAGCTATTAAGTCAGTAACACATTTATTAAGTGAATCCCGCTTTCCCATTGGCTTTGTTTGCAAAGGTTGCAAAAGGTGATCTCATGACTTTGTCATAAATATGATTCAGTTGCCAAGTAGCTGAATTTGGTCATGTAATTGTGAAAAACAGACACTTTTTTCAGTACCAGTGTAAACTTTGAATAGCCAGTAAACAAAATGTTGAAAATTGAGGACTAATATTGCAACATGCAGAATTTTCTCTGCCATGCCACCAAATTTAAATGATGTGATGATTGAAAATCAGATCTAGTTTCTATTGCTGTTTTGAGGTGCAAAACTCCACAAATCTATTGTGATAGAATTAATACAGTAAAATGTTAAATGCCCACAGTTCCCTCTCTGTAAACTGGGAAATCTCATTTCCACAAAGCTTCTTAGATGAGAAGGGAAAACATCTTCAAAGAAAAATTAAGAAAGTCTAGTTGCCTCCTGAAAAGCACTTTTAGTCAACCATGGCCTGGATGACTAAGAATTTCTATAGATTTTAAGCTATTCAATTTGGGATGAATATCCTTTGAATGGTGTGGGTGTAGGAATTGATTTCCAGAGGTGGTGGGGAAATTGCAGACTACAGGAGCACTATTTGGGTGATGCTGAGGACACAGATAAACTTCCAAGTGCTTCAACAACCCTCTAAAAGGATACAAATGACCAGGTGTCTGCAAGGAATATAAATCCTTCCATTCCCCACTATTCTATCAGAGCTGAAGAGCTCTAAATGAGAAGTGAAATGTGTTCAAAGGAAAAACAATAAAGTTTTAGTTGCCTCCTGAAAAGCACATTTTCATGATGTAGCCCAACCCACTTTGTATCATTACCCCTCAAGTTACCTAGCACAAGTCTCCAGAAAGAAAACCTGTGGTTCTCAAACACCAGAGTCTGCCTGTACTCCTCTAAGCACTCCTCTAACTCCTTCAGTCACTCTAACCCCTTGGAAAAAACTGACTCACCCAAAACATGAGAGCCAAATAAAATATCTATTGGCTGGTATTCAAAGAAAATAATTCCATTGATGAGTTCCATACATCTTACGTAATGTTGAAATATCTAATTATTTTGATAGAAAGTTCTGTATTTCCTATTTTAAGAATCTGCTATTTAAATATATACAAAATATAAACGGAGGCTAAAACATATGAAGAACAATTTAAGGAATTGGGTGTGTGTCTAGTCCAGTGATAAGAAGGATTAGGAGTGACCTGACAGCAATGTTCCAAAATTTGAGAGGTAGCCACGAAGAAGAAGAATTAATCTGTTTTCCAAAGCACCAGAAGGCAAGACAATATACAATGGATGGAAACTAAATAGCAGTGAGAGCAATTAAGGGGAATGGCTTGCCTTCAGAAGTTGTGGGTGTTCCATCACTTGAGACTTTTAAGAAGAAACTGGACCATTTATCTGAAATGGTATAGGGTCTCCTGCTTGAGCAGTAAATTGTACTGTAAGATCTCCAAGGTCCTTTCAAGCCTTGTTATTCTGTTAAACCTATCTGTTTCAATATACCTGCAGCAGATCAGCTAACAAAAGTAAGTTCCAGATGCCTGAATTTAAATAAAATATGAGTCAATGTTTTTTTTTTTACTGTTTTTGTGAGCAGATAAATGTGTGCCATGCTAAGTGATGGTTGTAAGTGACAGAGTCTGTCACTTAATGCTTTAGTGTGAATTTACATTTGTTTCAAGTACTCTTTGCCAGGGTAACTTCCAGAGGACAATGCAATGCAATCTTGTGCTCTCTACTTAAAAGTCTGTTCAGTAAGTCAATCTGAGGTCAGCATTTTTGGATTAAAGGCTATATCTGGTCTGCCAGAGACTATTTTCCAAGAAGTTGGCAAAACTAGGACATCATAATTAATTATATTAACTAATATTTATTAAATATAGTTAAAATTAATTAAATGCAGATCCAGAGTGTCTCATGCTATTTAATATTTTTTCATTTTTCCTGTACTAAGTATTACCAACATGTACTATATGTTTTCAATGGGGATCAAAACCCATGCCCATGAATTTCAGACCTTAAGACTGGAGTTATTCAAGGTGTAGTTTTAAATATCTATTTAAATACACTCAAGAGAATAAATGCTACATGGTTTTAAAGTGGGATTCTACTTTAATTTTAACGATGCTTTCTGTTTTCTTCAGAGAAAGTATTTTGCAATCACATTTTTCCTGGACCCAAGCTGTGTAAAGTGACCTATGAATGACCTATGTGAACAGGAGCTTGTGTCACTGATGGCCATATTGATCTGGAGATGATGGCTGAGGGCAATGAATACTGATGACATGACAGTCTGTGTAGGTGATGATAACCACCCTTGATATATTTGGGGGGATCTTGATGTTTCACTGGCATTTGTAGCAACAGAATCCTTGGGCAGAAGTAATCATAGTTGTAAAAAGTTCAGTTTGGGGTTAGAATAGTCATAAATACTAAAACAAAAAAACCCATTCTAAAACCCATTCTTATTTTACTAAACTTCTAATTAACTAAAGGTCTTATTTGATTCAACATGTTTCATTTTATATCATATGTCTAGAGCAGAATTGCCAACCTTTTAGAACTAATGGGCATACTTGAAATTTTGTTTTGTTTGGGATCTTGTTATTGAAAAAGATCCCTATGGAGGTGAAGACTTACCATTCAGAAAATGACTGCCATGTTGGATATGCTAATGAACCATTTCCCAAAAAGGTAAATGAATCAGGATGCTCCTTTGATTCTTAGGATGTGAGATGTTTTGAAGGAAACATTAGGCTACAGTGACTCAAAATTATTGTTTCCTAAGGATACTTTAATGACCCAAATAGGATTTATAACATTGGAAAGAAAAATTATAAGACAGAAGCTGACATGGTCATATAATGCAGGAAATATAATAAACACTAAAGAAGATAGCTGTGAGCAGGTAAATACCTTCAGTCATTGCTTTGGGGTTTAGATACAGTTCTAGATTTATAATTCAATTCTGGTCTACACTTATGAGATCTTTATGAAATTAATCCATGACTCCATTACTGCATCTTTAATGTTTGGCATCAATTCTCATGAAAATAATTAATTATGACCCACAATTGAAAGCTTTTGTGCTAGTGATGGGTAACATTTTACAATGCACACTATTTGGTTTAGAACTCAGAGGTTTTCTGAAATGAGATGCTCCACATTATATCAGGGGAATGGAGTTGATTTTAAATAAGATAAAAAGAAAATAAGTTAACATGCAAATCAGTTTTTGTCTATTTATATAGCCTTCTTATATTTCTAGTATTTTTCAGGTGCAAGTTCTGAACCAGTCAATAACTCCATTCTGAGTATGAATTTATATTCTAGAGAAAGTTAGAAGGCATTTCAAATAAAAAAGAATGTTTTAGCATAAATTACATTTATCAGCATTTTAAATTAAGTAGAAATTTCTTTATTCTTTGCTTATTTCACCAAGTAAGCATGAGTAATATCATTATTAGTATCAACTTTGCAGCAAGATGTAACATGTCTATGATGACAACGCAGGAAATCTAAAAGGTAGCATTTCAGAAACAAAGACAAATATGAGAAATGATTGAAAGTATCTTGTATAAGCAGACATGCCCTTTATTATGTTTTAAGTATTTGTCAGTCACATTTCAGTCTATTAGAATTATAGATGTAACTATGACTAATAAAATTAGTTGTGAACCAAAATTCAATATTTGCAAAGTTAATTACAGGTTTACAAGAATATAAACATACAGCTTGATCAATATGTAAATTTTGACCTTCAATGGTCTTTTCAGCTTTCTTGTGGTCTTTGGTCTTACAAAGATGAACCTTACACCTTAAGACTTCTAGTTGTAAAGCTTGTCCTATATTTATACCATTAAAGATATGTGTCAGAAATCATCCATAAATATATATTTCAATTTGTCTTTTTATAAAAAAAAAATTCCAAAAATGAATTATGATGTTAATTATTTTAAATATCCCCAAATAGTTATCCTTAACTGACTCAGAAATTATGTTTTTTAAAGAAATGCACATTAACACTAGTTCTCTAATCACATGATAATATAAAATGCTATATCTTCCAGTCTTCATTTTTCAAATCATCCTGCAAAGTACTAAGATAAAGGGAATGTCAAGATTCTTTTGATCTTTTTAACTTACATATGTTGGGAACCCAATTAAATATCTTTAGGATGTGTTTTATTATAGTTCCCTAGACCATTAAGAAGCATGAAAGCCACTTTTGTTGGGAATGACAGGAGCGAAATTTCTTAAAAGTATCAGGTTGGAAAATAGATGTAATATTTTAATAGTCAATTGCACATTTAACTGTTGTACACTGAAGTATCAAACACACTTTGAGCAAACATCTCCTTTTTCCTGAATACAATACTGATTTCTATTCTACAGTAAATTTCTTCTTTACTAGCTTCCTTCTCTATTATAAAAGGGTAGAGATAGAAGGTTCACAGGCAAAGTTGAGTTTTCTCATTACCACTAACAATTATCTGTATTCATTCTAGATTACAAATATTGCCTGGAATATTTGCAGAGAAAGCTAATTTGTTCTTAATATAAATGATGTTTTCAAGGAATGTTTTACTGGACACCTGCACGTCTGAGGTGCTCGGTGCACAAGGAAAGATAGCATTTTCTGCAGAATTCTTCTCAAAATAATTAGTGTGTTTGCTTAGGTGGATAAGCCTGTTGTGTTAATAACTGTAGCTTCATCAGAGGCTTGTCAATAGCTCAAAAGGGAAACACTTCAAGAATCATATGTCTGGAATAAAGTATACCCTAAAGTATACTTCACAGTTGTATTTTTCTTTAACTATCTTGGTGACATTGCAAAGCACAGGAGTGAACCAAATGAACTATTGGAAAATTGTTTAAATTGAACAGTTTGGAGAAGGTAGCATCTGGATTCCTGTTCTTCTTACAGATGTACCAAAGAATGGATATTTAAATGAGTAAAAGAAAAGCTAATTTTAAAAAATACCACTAGGAATCTATCTCAAGGGTGAAATATTTTTTATGACAATAGGTCAGTGTGAGTAAAAAGCAGTCAAGAGTATTCTAATACCATCAGATCTGTTCCAAAGTAATAATCCTTCACAGATATATCAGAAAGAACCAGGGTACAAAATAGTATTTGTATACAACTTAACAACATCTCAAATTCAATACTACATTTGACATCAGAAGATTGCAGATGTTGATTCTCCAAATTGTAAATTAACTATAACTGCATGCATCTGTTTGAGAATTGAACTATATCAGGTCAAGAAAATTAACCCAAACATTTAAGACCCTTGTAAAATACAATCAAGGCACTTTGTCATTATTTATAAATACTACAAAGTTCAAATACTTCATCTTAAAGGAGCGCGAATTGTTTCAAATTAATCATTTCAGACTAAGGTAGATTTGCACTTTCTGATTGACTCATCATAATATGGTGTGTCACTAATTGCTTCCTGGATATTGGAACAGAAGATGTGGACATCCTCCCACTTCTAGTTCATTGCTAATACAATCCATGTTTTCCCCAAAGGGGCTTTTTTTCAAGAGCCAACTGGACTTTCTGGTTTTTCTATGAAGACATTTTGCTTTTCATCCAAGAAGCTTCTTCAACTCAGCTAACAAGTCACGAGGAATAGCAGGAAATCAGCAATGTGGTCTGCAGTGTGGATTTGCACTAATATCGAGTGTTATCAAAACAGAAGCAACTTAACTAATCAGGGAATAGGGTATACCTGGCATTCTCCATAATAAAACAATAATTTATAGGTTAGACTATGTAAATGGACTTGCAAATGGCTGAATGACATCACCCCAAAAAGTGGTCATTTGTGGTTATATTTCAGGTTGGAGGGAAATATCAAGTAAAATGTCACAGAACTCTGTCTTGACTTGAATTAATGGGATGAGTGGATATTGGCAGATGATACAAGCAGGCACAGGCTACACTTTAGAAGAGAAGATTCAAAAATATCTTGGTGGGCTTCAGCAATGACCTGAAATGAACAGGATATATATTTTCATACTAGGAAGAAAAGTACTATATGTAATATGAAAGGCATAGAATGGAACAAATGACTTTCAAATATGTGAAAAGGATCTGGCTGTTCTTGTTGACTCCTTGTTAAACATAATCCATCACTGTGAGGCAGGTTGCTAAAAAGGCAATGCTATTTTGGAAAATTATAATTCCATTCGCCTTTGCCCTGGTAGATCGAGTTTGAAATACTTGATCCAACACTGATCAGCACAGTTCAAAAAGAAAAAAAATCCACGCTGTTATTTATTCAATTTGCTGAATTACTTGACAGTTACAAATCCATCTGTCTGTTCAGTTAGAATGACTTGTGTTTGGAATATCATAGTGCCATAACTATTACAGAAGCTGTATATTGTGTGGGAGTTCTCATCAACAGGAAACTAACTTCCCTGGAAATTCCATTTCTCTTGCTTGCAAAAATGGATTTGTATCTGTTTCTTTTGAATGAAAGAACTAGAAGTCTTCAGCCAAAGGTAAAAAGGGAGCAGGAACAAAAGGTTGCACCACAAACCCAGGAGTGGTTTTGTATGAATGTCCCCTCCCTCTTTTAGTTTGGATAACTATAAATGCAAACCAAGGAATTTCTGCCATTTTGCTAAGAAAACAGCAGTAATCAGGGTTATCAAGATAGAAAAGCAGCTTGTCATAATCCTAATTATAATGACAACCAAAGATTTAGCTAATATGCAGTATTCATTTTTATGCCTCTGTTCAATTATTTTTGTGCAATGACATTCCTGGTTTTCAAGATGGTGGAATAAAAAGTTATATAATTTAGAACTCCAATTAATTTATAAAATAACTTAGGCATTTTCTTTTTTTCCTCTTACAGTTCTGAATGTAACATAAAGACTAACCGCTTGCATCAGCTAGCAGTTAAAGAATCTATAGTACTTACTGCTTTTAGGAAAATCAAAAGATCAATATAAATAAGATCATTTTTATTTGATAGACAAATATGAACATATTGTAGACCATAATTTAGTATCAGTACTTTTCCAATTGTCATATGATTATGATTTCCATAAAACTTGTGACTATTTAATTATATACTGTTAAGTCCGGAGCATGGGTGCAAATAATGGAGATGAGCCGGTAAAAACAGTGAACTTCAAACTCTTTATTTACATGGTGTGACAGCTCAAACTGGAGGGCTGCTATAGCCTTCCTTATATAGGCAACCTATTAACTATTCAACCAATAGCAATCCTGGAGCGCTAGCTCCGTTAACCAATGAGAATGGCCTGTTAATGGCAATCAGATGCTCCTGAATGGACCAATCCGATCCTGCCATTAACAGCCAATCAGAAGTGCAGGGCCAGAACCCTGCACTTGACTTCAAGCTCAAGATAACTTTATTTGGCATTATTCATTCACAACACCCCTTTTCCCCGGCTTCTGCCCACATAGTCCTTGAGGTAGGACGGTTGTTTTATCAGTCTTTTTGATTTTCGCAAAGTGCCTGGCGGTTGGCTGCAGTTCTGTTGAGGTAGATCGTTGTTTAACGGTAGGGGTGCCTCTGGTTCCGAGTTTGCGTTCCCGTCATCACCAATATCACTGGCCACTCCCTGAGGTGAATTCACTCCGGTCCATGGTTCCTGTTCCTGCGTTTCAGTTCCGTTTTCAGTCCCTTCAAAAAGGTTTTCCTCTAGTTGCAATTTATTTTCCTCTTTATCTCCCCCCCCCTCAGTTTGGTCATAAGGGAGTTTGGAATTGCGTTACAGTAGCCGCGATTGTAGTTGATCTATGTGGCGCTTCCAAAGTCTATCATCAGGGCACTGAACGAGGTATGATCTTGGGCCGGTTACGCAGATTACAGTCACTTCTACCCACAGCGGATCGCCCAATAGGTTTTTAGCAAATACTAAATCGCCAACTTGGAAGGTACGGCATCGGCCGCTGGATCCGAGTGGCTTTTCTGGTTCGTAGGCTGGGTGTAACCGATCGAGGTGGGAGCGGAGCTTTCGTCCCATTAGCAGATCGGCGGGAGTTTTGTTGGTGACGCTGTGAGGTGTGATGTGATGTGCTGTAGGAAAAGGATTCGGTTGATTTTCTCGTCGATGTTGTCGTAGTCTATCTTTTGTAGAGTCCTTTTGACGAATTGTACCATGCGCTCAGCCCTACCGTTGGCCACAGGGTACACAGGCGAAGTAAGCGCATGTCAGATACCGCGGTCAACCAGGTACTGTTCAAAACACAGCGCGGTAAACTGGGGCCCGTTGTCGGATACCAGAATGTCTGGTAATCCATGGGTTGCAAACAGTCTTTCCAGTCTTTTGATGACCGCTTTGGTGGTCGAATTCCTCATTCAGTGAATCTTGAGCCGAGTAGGCGTCAACAGTTAGCAAAAACGTGTGGCCTTTGGTCGGCCCAGCAAAGGCCAGATGGATGCGGGACCAGGGTCCCCGTGGCGTCTCCCATTCAGTTGGGGTTGCCTTTGGTGGAGCGTTGCTTACTTCTTGGCATCTCTGGCAAGTTTTAACCCATGATTCGATTTGTCTGTCGATGCCTGGCCACCACGCGTAGCTTCGTGCGAGGCCCTTCATGCACACGATGCCAGGGTGGCCATCGTGCAAGGTTTTTTAGCAGTGCCTGTTGGAGTTGTTCTGGGATAATGACTCTATTGCCCCAGATGATACAGCCCTTCTGCGAGAACAACTCTGTTTGACAGCTGGTAGTTGGTCCAATGGCCATACATGTTCCACCCATGTGAGGACTCATGCTAAGATGGGGTCGCGTTTTGCTTCTCTCGCGATGTCACGGGCAGTTAATGGCGGTGTATGGAGTGTCTCGATCTGCAATGTTGTCATCGTTGGTGCAGGATCGTTGATGGTTTCTGGGAGCGGTGCACGGCTCAACGCGTCGGCATGGGGAATGGCTTTACCGGGATGATATTGTAACTGATAATTGTGGGCAGCCAAGAATTCTGACCAGCAGGTCATCCTGGGAGAAAGTATGTAGGGAGTTGGCTTGTCCCCAGCGATGATCCCCAGCAACGGTTTGTGGTCAGTTACAATGGTAAAAGCCCGGCCGTACACGTACTCATGGAATCTTTTAACAGCTGATACAATTGCCAGGGCCTCTTTATCGATCTGGCTGTAATTTCACTTGGTTTTCGAGAGCATTTTTGAAAAGTAAGCAACAGGGGCTTCGCTACCATTAGGTAATACATGGCTCAAAATGGCGCCCACTCCAAAAGGCGATGCATCACATGTGATATTTAATGGCAAGTTCTCATTGTACTGCATTAGTATGGCGTCAGAAGTCAGTAGTTGTTTTACATTACGGAACGCCTGCTCTTCTCTGTGACCCCATACCCAAATTGCTTTTTTATCTAGTAGGCGATGTAAAGGTTCAGCGACAGTCGCCTTGTGCAGCAAGAATACATTACAGAAATTGATGAGGCCTAAGAACGCCTGGAGGTTGGCTTTGTTCCGGGGTCTGGGAGCGTTTTTTATTGCTCTCAATTTGCTAATGGTAGGGTGAATACCCTGACTGTCAATTAAGTACCCTAAGAATTCAACACGATCTGTACACAGTTTGCACTTATTTTTTTTCACTTTCAGGCCTGCTTCTTGGAATTTTTGTAAAACCAGTCTTAAACGATCCCGTAAAATTTTTGGAGTGGGGGCAGCAATTAGCACATCGTCAAAATAGGGGACAACGCCTTTGATCCCCTGCAATAGTCTCTCCATCAGGCTCTGAATGATCCCTGGGTCTACACTGACTCTGAATTGGAGCCGCGTACACTTAAAGGCACCTCGGTGTGTTATGATAGTCTGTGCCTGTGCTGTTTTTTCGTCAACCGGCAGTTGCTGATAAGCCTGAGCTAAGTCTAGTTTAGCGAAGACTTTTCCGCCCCCCAGGGAATGGAGGAGGTGTTGCACCACCGGCACCGGATATGGATTTTGTTGCAGGGCATGGTTTAGGGTGGCTCGATAGTCCCCACAAATTCTAATGGAGCCGTCCGGCTTAATTGGAGTCACGATTGGTGTTTCCCATGGGGAGTGGTCGGTTGGCTTTAAAACTCCCTGGGCTATCAACTAATCAAGTTGTTCGTCGATTTTTGGCTTTAGAGAGAATGGGACTCGACGAGGCTTAAGGCGGATGGGAGCTATCTTTGGATTAAGGCTAAAGGATATCAGGGTCCCCTTGTACTCGTCTAGCTTTTCCGCGAAGACGTCCCTGAATTCATGGGCGAGGTCTTCTTCCCAGTCACTGCCGCCGATTCGGTTAATGCCTGCCACTTCAATGCCGAGTGGTGCGAACCATTACAGGCCTAACAGGCTAGGCCGGTCCTTGTCGATCACCGTCAGGGGTAAGTACGCCGTGCAGTTCTTGAATGCAACCCGGACTCTACTGGATCCTACGACTGGAATCCGGTTCCCCTGGTAGTCCTTCAACACGAGCCGTTGGAATTGAAGGTCTTGGCGCCAGATAGTGGGGATGAGTTGCTTGAGGGTCTTCCAGGAGACCATTGACAGAGACGACCCCGAATCAACTTCCATTTGACAAGGTTGATTTTCGATGTCCACTTTGTCCCGAATTTTCTTAGTGTCTAGTGAAGAGGCGTGGCCAATAGTGAGTGTTTGGTGGGCCTCTTCCCGTCTCGTTAGGCGATTCACGGGTCAGTTTCTGTAGGAGTGGTTTGCTGGTTCTCGCCTTACAGGGCGATTCCCTGTCGATTGGCGGAGATTGGTACCCTTCGCGGTCTGGCTGGGTCCAAGGAGACTTCTGCAGACCTGTCCAATGTGGCCTCGTTTCCCGCACTCGTGGCAGAGCGTGTCACGGAATTTGCAATCGGAGCGGTAATGGTTGGCGCCGCAGCCAGCGCACGGTTGCTGGGACTTCGGGTAACGGTCCCGATCGGACCGCAGGTGATGGACCTGTTCTTCATCGCTGTCTGACGACGAAGAGAGGTCCTCATGGTGGGTCATCTGCAGCTGGCCTTCTGCCTTAGGTGAAACTTCGCTGGCTGGTTGGTGTGCTGGAGCATGATTTTGGCGTAGTTGGGCAGCTGACTTCTTGGTCACCTCCGCTGCTGTAGCTTCAGCTATGGCGTCTTTAAGGGTGATGTCACCCTTTGCCATTATTTTGCTCTGTACGTTTAGAGCGTCTAACCCGAGAACTACTCAGTCTCTCAAAGCCTCCTCAGTGAAATCGCAAAGGTCTCCCAAGTTCCGGAGGTCTGCAACAAAATCGGCAACGCTTTCTCCTTTCTACTGGTTTCTTTGATAGAACTCATGTCGTCTTATGAGCGTTGGAACAGTCGGTGCGTAGTGGGCCCTTAGTAGCGGTTCGAGTATGTCCCAGTCCATGGCCTTCACTTCAGCCAGTTTCGCTAATGCCTTAGCCATTTTGAATACCGTCGGGCCGCAGTACGTTAGGAATACCTATCGTTTCTTCCCGGTTGTGGCATCCTTCAGATTATTAGTTTCCAAAAACATTTGGAAACGATCCATGTAGGACGCCCAGTCTTCTTGAGCTGGATCGAATGGAGCGGGTGGTACTGCACCGCCGGACATGGTTCCGCCATTGTGCGCTTCAGCCACGTGCTTAGTTGTCTTCGTCGTTGGCTCTGATGTCATCCAATCCCACCCTCGTCGCCAGTGTTAAGTCTGGAGCATGGGTGTGAATAATGGAGACGAGCCGGTAGAAACAGTGAACTTCAAACTCTTTATTTACATGGTGTGACAGCTCAAACTGGAGGGCTGCTATAGCCTTCCTTATATAGGCAACTTATTAACTATTCAACCAATAGCAATCCGGGAGCGCTAGCTCCGTTAACCGATGAGAATGGCCTGTTAATGGCCAATCAGATGCTCCTGAACAGACCAATCCAATCCTGCCATTAACAGCCAATCAGAAGTGCAGGGCCAGAACCCTGCACTTGACTTCAAGCTCAAGATAACTTTATTTGGCATTATTTATTCACAACATATACTAAGGCTAGATTAACTTTCTGTATTTAAAAGAACATCTTCAGAATACATAGTGTGAAATTTCACTTTAAGCAGAATACAAGAACATAATCAAAAGTTATAAAAATCTTGAGATGCATGTTAATTTTTTAATAACCTTTTCAGGTACCAATTTCCTAAAGTATGAAAACATGGGGCCATAGAACTTTTTTGTGTTCTGTTTCTTTTTACGAAATTTAACTCCTCTAGAAGGCTTATCAATTTTTCTTACTGGTAAGAAGTCATAAATGCAGCTTTTGTGATGCCAGGCTTTAGTTTTAGTTTTAAAGGAGTCTCTTCCAATAACCTAAAAGCTTTCAAAATTATTTAAAGCTTAAGAAAGGTTTCTAAAGTAATATTTTTGTTGGCTTTTTTTCTTTAAAAGTGTCCCCCACAGATCTCAAAATATACTGACTTCAATAATCACTCCCTCTCCAGCATCTTCAACCTCATTTGAATAGCAAAATGCTGTTGAAAATCAAGCTATTGTTAGATGGAACAATTTATGTTGTGCTAGTGTTCATTTCAGGAATAACCAAATATGTTGTACAGGATCAGAATATTTTACACCTTGCAGAAGGTCAATCTATAATTACTCTGACAGCTTATTCAAGGGCATCAAAAGATGCTCTTTTGAAATCAACTGCTTGATGCAAAAAGATACTGAACATTGATTGGAGCAGGAGCTCATCCTTGTCAGAGATGTGTCATGCTCCGCAGAATTTACTTGGTATGTAAGATGATAAATAAAAGAGAACCAAGTTGTGAAGGTCAAGAGAATTAGAAGCACACTTTATTCTAAACAAATAAGTTTCCATCTCTGCAATGTTTCCCAATCAATTCCTGGCCATTCCTTTGCAACTGTGGTTAATTGTCTTTCTAAGCAGAACATAGCCTCATGCAGGATGAAGGAACTGCTAATATTTAGTGCAACTATCCTTAGTGAGGGATACAGTCACAGAAATCTAAGGTTTCGATCTTTGGGTTCACCTATAATTTGCGCACCATAAATGTAGACTGAAGTCGTTAGGGACTTTGTAATGACAGTGCTGTCTATAATAGTATCATCAAGCAAGACATTGGCATAAATCATTGGCACTTTGCAAAGTGTCACTTCTGTCAACATCCTAGTGATGTGATCTTTAGTCTTTCAAATCTATAGACTGGCATTTGGATCAGCTAAGTGTTCCACAGCCTGTCTTGCATATTAAACTTGCTTTAGCCAATATCTACATGTTAAAGTAATGCTTGGTTTCCAAATATTTTTAAACCATTTGCATAAAATAATCCTGATACTTTCAAGCTTCTCTGTAGGGCATTACAGTACCACCTGAATCTGCAACTAGTTTAATCAATAAAAAAGCTTTGCTATTAATTTAAGCAAGAAACAAAGTGAAATGACTAAACACTTACTAATTAAAATCAGATACAAAGTAATCATGGTTTAAAACAACACTTTAATGTAATTTTACAGAAACTTTTCCAATTTATATTCAAACAAGGTTTATAACTCAGAAAATGCCTTATTTTTTTTTTCAAACTGACTCTAGATTATGTTAATATCATAATGAGAATCTGCTTATACCAAGCTAATTGAAATCAGTTAAATGATTTGCAGACACTGCAGGATTTTTTTACCATATAAGTCACACCGATATCTTTTTAAATAGATGCTTTTTAATATAATGTTGATTTCTTGAACATTTTCTTTTAAAATTAAATTCATTTTGTGATACTTTCCAAACATTTTAACTTCCTTGAGCACTGAGGATATATTTATATCATCTCTTATATAATACAATAAGTTATTTCAAAGATTCCAAAGAGCAACAGATGTGTTGCAACTCAATTGTAATCTGAACATAAAGAGTGGGCAACAAAAAGGGAATTGTATCATAAAAAATTATATTAATAATTAAAGACCCTTCAGTGACCTTCCCATTAAGATACTTCAACATGCTATCTGCTTGGGAATTAAAAACAGGTTTGTCATTTGTGAGGCAGATGATCTAAAAGATCAAAGTTGTGGGAAAAGGTTGATTTTGAGTATGGAATGTTTAATAATTAATGTAAAATATACCTATGTTTTATGATGCTGGTTGTGAAGCCAGTTTGTCTTTAAGGTGTCAAAAAAATTATTATTGGACAGCTAAACCTACTCTCTAAACCTACTGGCTAAACCTATACATTCTGATCAGAATAACAGACCCTCAAATTTTCTATAGTCAGAGTAATATATTTTGCTATTTAATGATTTTCTGAGCACAACTTGTTGAGCTTAAGAAAGCTTTGGTGCTTTATGTAAGATTTTCTATTTCACGATAGGTTGTTCATTTTAATTGCAAGGTGACTTTCAGACACAGAATATCTAACACCAACAAAAGCAGCTTGAAAATTTAATCTGATTTTTCTCTCTTTAGCATTTATTGTACTTGCTTTTGTTACAAAAAGAAAAAAATGGAAGAAATTACAGAGATACTCAGGAGGATTATAAATAGAAGACAATTTCCTAAAAAGTTACAAATTTGAGGCAATGTGAATACATAATGAAAGACCTTTGTGGAACTTTTTTTTAATATATTTTTTTAATATATAAAGTTATATTCTTTTTAAAAATCTGTATTCATGAAGGACATAATTGATATCCTTGTTACACAGTTGTGCCTCTCAAAATCTTTTAGATAATTGCATTTGGGAGCCCCATTCAAGAAGCAAACCATATCCTCTTCTAGGGGCTAGGAATTTTTCCAAAGCAGGCAGGAACATAACAGGTTGAGTTACAACACAGGCAAGAAGACAGGGTTCATAATAGACACATAAGGAAAAAAAATATATATAATAACTTCATCTTATAATTAAATGATCTTCCACCCAATGAGCAGATCCATTTACACTTTCTAGGGTCTAGTGAATTTTGGTAGGTTAGTGGGAAGTCAGTTGACAGGGTAATGGTGGGAAAGGATGCTAGTGCTTCTATTGTTGCTGATTAAATAGCTACAACTCATATTTCAGTCATAAAGGGTCTCAAGGAAGCTTACTGATAAATGAAAAAAGTCTGTGTCTTTACCAGACTTACAATCTTAACATAATGATAGCAAAGTGGGAGACGTGGAAAGGAGAAGGAAGATAGATAGGAAAAGAAAGCAAGTATAGCTAGAACAAAGCTGTTAACACTCCTTAAAGATGCTATGGAAACAGTTATTTTCCTTGTTGAGGATAACAATAGCACTATTCATCTCATTCTTGTTGCAATGCATGTACAGAAGCCATTTTTGACTGCTAGAAGCATTAAAGGAGATTCCAGGATTGAGACTAGATTAAATATTGTATATTCCTTTGTTCTTTAAGATTCGGATTGATTATTCTCATGTTGTCTTAGCCTGAGTGATTATTAGATTACATCTGATTTCTTTCAAGACTGACATTGATCCAGTAAAGGCTCCATTTAGTTAATTTTTTCCCAGTTTTTCTGCTATTAATATTTCCTTTCTTTCCTTCCTTCCTTCTTTCCTTTCCTCCTTCCTTCCTTCTTTTCTTCTCTGTATACTGAATCTAGAATGACTCAAGCTGGTTTGATATCTAAGCCAGCCCTAAAAATTTCTGTATTTACTACTAATGCAGCCTTGTGCCCCCAGTTAAATAAACCTGCCTATAGTTATGATAGGCCTGATATACTGAATATGTTGCTGCCAACCTTTTCATACTGTGACATGGCTTTCCAACAACATGGAAAATTTATATCACCTAAATCCTTCTAAAGCCTGAACGTGGTGGGGTACTGTTTTAGATATGGCATTTCTATATAGATGAAAGCAGAAAGCAGAAAAAAAAAAGAACAGATTTGTAATTTGGTTTTGAATTTGGAATAGCATACATTGCAAAAGCTAAATTATAAATGGTAAATATCCCCTGCTCCTTTATTAACATTAGAAAATTCTTCTTGGTTTTTTAAATGCATTATGTTAAAATTAAAAACATTTTACTGTAATGAATGTTAGCAAAGACCAGAATGATTTTCAGACCATTTGGCTTCCAAAATCCTTTATAAGCAGTCCCAGAATTACATTCTCACTTTCTGCATGCTTTGAATCTCTTCTGGACTAAACAGCTTACAAATTGTTGCTGTATTGAAAGCATTCTTCTCAAACAAGCTGATTCAGTTAGTAAGTATAGGAATGTGTGTGAATATCTGTATGTGCATGCATGCATGCATGCATGTATATGGCCATGTGCAGGTGCGTGTGCGTATGCACATCCATACACAGATTTTGTTTTTCATTATTTCTTTGGAACATGACCTTAGTTAAAATTATCAGCCAAACTCAGTTATTAGATATGTCAGTGCATCAAACACTGAATCTCAAATAATAAATGAAAACATGATGTTACATCATAATGTGTTTTTAGAAAAGCTTCTTTACCTAAAAATTCTTATTTAGTCCAGTAGTATTTGACATATTTGGTTTTAAACACAGAGACATACACATATATGTTTGAGTTTCATAAATGTCAGCAATAGCTAGTTTATTTATTTTATTTATTTATTTGTCAAGCAAGATTAGATAACAGATATAAGCATGGATATGAATACATGAAATGGATATAAATAAAAAAGAAACAATAGGACAGGGACGATAGGCACCTTTGTGCATTTAACAAAGGATTGTGCTTTTCATTTATGAATGAAGCAGACTTTCTTTATTACAATTTCCATGATGCAATTTCATTTTTATAATAGTAGACCTTTAAACTTCTACTGTAGTGAATCTCTCTCTCTCACTCCTCTCAACAGAAACCATGACAGAATTTTGTATTCTCCTTCTCTTACTTGGCTGAACAAAAGGTTCAACTTCTCTTCTGTTTAAACACCCATACCTCAAACAGCTTCCCACTAGATTCTGTCAGTTGGTGTTTTACATTGCTTTAAAAATGCTCAGTAGTCTCTCCTTGGGGTGAGAAAGGAAAAAAAGCTTACATGTAAATGCAAACAAAACCTCTAAATCCTTTGATCTAGTGTGAGAGATTTGATGCAATCTCTTCAGCAAACCAAAGGTTTCATGTAATTACAGAGAACAGCAACAACAATTGATTGTAGTTGTTGCAATTAAGCCAAGAAGTAACTTGGAGAGCATTTAGCTTATGACAAAGATGTTCATTCAAAATTATACTGTCCACCTGAAATTATTCAAGAAAAATAATGGAGTATTCATACGCAAAAGAATTCTGCTCTGGAGGTGTCTTGTCTTTAATCTCCCTGTTTTGGTTTAGAAATCCCGTACCTTTGAAGCACACCCACCCCCAATACTTCCCAGATAAACTCACCACCCCATGGAAGTCATTTTGATATCTCCCCGTGGATTTTCTTCTCAAACATAGTCCGCAGGGAGATAGGTTCCTAAAGGTCTTTTGTTATTGCTGGTCTAAAGAAAAGAGAAGACAGGCATGTCACATAGAGTACATGAAGAGATTGGCTTTCAAAGCCAAAAACTGCTTTGAGGCTGCAGAATTAACACATCTTCCATGTACCAATTGTCATTCTAAATGGTGACCTGAGAAGCAGGAGTGGAGTGATGACCTGGTCAACACAGAATCAGGGACCATTGATTGGAAGATGATGGAGAAAAAAAGGGTCCTTGAGAAAAATGTGAGTCTACTTTCAGTTTCACTAAAACACATGTTTAAATTTATTCACCAGCTCAGGTCCCCCCCCCCCCCCCAGTTTATCAATGACAACATGCGTGGACAGGTATTTTCAGTCTGAATCAGGTAGTAACTCATAGGGAAATTCATGATCTATAACTCTTTGTGCAGTTTCTACATTCCATGATTGTCAAGACGGGCTGGCTGGCTATGTTACAACAGGAAGACGAACACCAAAGAATTAATGTAATTAAAAACTTCAAAGGAAATATTTGAAAAGTTAAGGAGTGGAGAAAGTTCCTCTTTCAAAACTGCAAGTGCTCTCTTTGCTCCATTGGAAATAGTTATAAGCAGGAACACAGGGAGGAATCAATTATCTTTACAAAACGTTCAAATATAAAGAGAATCAAATGTTGAAAGCTGCAACAACATATTGAGTTGAATGTATGTTCATTTGAATTTAGGTCTGAACACTAAATATAGTAATGAGCTGTCTGGTTAAATTTAATTCTGTTTCATTTCCTGAAATGGAAACTTTGTGGAAATGCACAGATGTTGCAAATTTGATAGTTTAATACTCTGAAATATTCTTACACTAGTACAAAGGAAAGTTCCATTACACTCAAGAAACTAAATATGTACAGTATATTCATGGACTATGGAGCTGTAAAAAAAGTTATATTAAAAAAAACATGTGTTACATTTTCAAGATCATGAATCAGCGAAAAGAGCTTGAGATGAACCAGATTTGAACACTGAGAAGTTCTTTCTTATCAAGCCATGACTATCTAATCCACTGAAGTAGGGTTATCTGTGCTACTTTCATTTTTCATTAGAAGAGATAGTGAAACAGGGTGGTATATTAGACTATGCTTTTTTAAATTAAAAGCGGCTTGCTTGTACAGCAAAAAAAGGATATTGTATCTTCTTTCCTACTTACTAAAGCATTTGAAATGACTAATTAGACTGGGCCTTAAATGCAATATCTCCTATGAGTATAGTGGTCTGTGTTCCTTTCTGCAGCATTTAAAAAACAAAAAGATAGTAGATTGTAACCAGTAAAGGGTTGGTTTTAGTTATGTCCGCGTGGAAAGGAAGCCAGGAGTCGGTGACTTTGTATCAAGCTCTTTATTGTAGTCAGGAACCGAACTGGCTCTTAGAAAAATTTTGCGGCTTTTTATTTCCAAGTTGCGGCGGCCGCGGCCAATGGCACCGCTTTGAATCTCCCGCGATTCGAATCTACCAATCGGGGGAGATTCTCAGTGAGCCAATCGGCGCGGCTCACCTAGCCAATCCGATCGCCCCGCGCTTTGGCCAATCAAAGCGCGGGGATCTCAAGAATTCAAATGAAGGTACAGAACACCCCTCCCCTCTTGGTTCAGTCCTACGTAGCGTAGTCCCGTAGGTAGGCGGGGCTCCGTCTTTGCCTACTGGACCTGCGCAGGTCAGTCGTAGGTTGGATCCCGGCCGGTTCGGTCGGGGTCTCTGTTTCTCCGGACTCCGTCGTGGGAACCGCCTGGTCTGTCTGGCCGGGCCGCTCTCCGCAGCTCCCTCCTGGGCTACCCGGGTTGGTTGAGCTGTAGGTTTCGCTGCTCCCGCTCGGTCTTCCCAGGTTGGTTGAGCTGGCCTGGCTGTCTCTTCCTGGTGAGGTTTCCTGCTGGCTGCTTGCAGGTGAGTATGGCTGGTTTCTTTTTTTCTGGGTTTTGGTTCCCGGGGTATGTTTGGTTGCATGTCGGTGGTGTCTTGTGTGGTCGTCCTCAATCTTAACTGATCGATGTGGCGTTTTCACACTCGTCCGTCGATTGTTTGTAGCTGGTATGAGTGTGGGCCTGTTAGCTGTGTGATGATTGCTGGTACCCATAATGGGTCTCCGTTTAGGTTCTTCGTGTAGACGGCGTCGCCTGGTGCGAAGGTTCGGTGTTTGCTGGTGGAGTCTGAGGGTTTCTCTGGGTTGTAAGTGGGGTGTAGTCTATCGAGTGGGGACCTTATTTTCCTCCCCATTAGCAGTTCTGCCGAGCTTTTATTTGTTGTGGTGTTCGGGGTTATGTGCTGTATGAAAAGTAATTTATTTATTTTGTCCTGGATCTCCCCATGGTCTATTTTCTGGATGGTTTTTTTTGTGAATTGAACCATCCGTTCCGCCCTACCATTCGCCGCTGGATGTACCGGGGCTGTCAGTGTGTGTCATATGCCCCTTTCCGCTAGGGATTTTTCGAATTCTAGCGAGGTGAATTGGGGCCCATTGTTGGACACAAGGACGTCTGGGAGGCCGTGTGTTGCGAAGAGTTTGCAGAGTTCTTTGGTCACAGCTTCCGTGGTGGTTGTTCTCATGTTGCTTACCTCCAGCCAGTTGGAGTAAGCGTCTACGGTTATTAAGAAAGTGTGTCCTTTTGTGGACCCGGCGAAATCTATGTGGATCCTAGACCAAGGTCCCCTGGGGGTTTCCCACTCTAGGATGGGTGCTGTGGGTGGGCTTGGTCTAGTTTCCTGGCATCGTTGACACCTTGCTACCCAGGCCTCGATCTGTTTGTCCATCCCTGGCCACCAAGCGTAACTTCTGGCCAGGGCTTTTGTTCTAACGATGCCCGGGTGCCCCTCGTGTAACAGTTCCAAAACCTTCCCTTGTAGTTTTTCTGGGATGACCACCCTATCCCCCCATAGTATACACCCTTTTAGTAATGGGAGTTCCGTTTGCCGGTTCCGGAATGTCCTGAAGGTCTCGTCGTTGTCCTTTTCTGGCCACCCTTTCTCTACCCAATGCAAAACCCGCACCAGACATTTGTCTTTATTAGTTTCTCGGGCAATGTCTGACGCGGTTATGGGTAGGTTGGGCAGAGTCTCTATGCTGAGGGTGGTCGTTGTGGGTGCTGGGTCAGTGTCTGGTTCGGGTAACGGTGAGCGGCTTAAGGCATCCGCATGGGAGATAGTCTTATCACACACTGCATGGGTCGGTGTGTGAGCCCGTAGTTTTAGGTGGCCAGGAATTCGGACCACCTTGTCATTCGGGGAGACAGAATGTTCGGGATGGCCCTGTTCTCTGCGAGTATTCCCAGCAGCGGTTTGTGGTCGGTGATGATGGTAAACGTCCGGCCGTAGAGGTACTCGTGAAACCTTTTTACTGCAGCGACGATAGCCAAAGCCTCTTTGTCCAGCTGGCTGTAGTTCCGCTCCGGTTTGGTGAGGGTCCTTGAAAAGAACGTGATGGGTGCTTCCTTTCCATCGGAGAGAGTGTGGCTGAGGACAGCGCCGACGCCGAAGGGTGATGCGTCGCATGTGATGGCTAGTGGTAGGGTCTCGTTGTACTGGATGAGGACGGCATCCAAAGTGAGCAGGTCCTTGGTTTTCCTGAAGGCGGCTTCCTCGCATTTCCTCCAAGTCCAGGTAGCCGCCTTGTCCAAAAGCCTATGCAAAGGCTCCACCGCAGTCGCCTTTTGGGGCAGGAAGGCGTTATAAAAGTTAAGTAGCCCCAGAAACGCCTGCAGTTCTGTTTTTGACCTGGGTGTGGGGGCTTCCTTGATGGCTTTAATTTTTTTGTCGATGGGGTGAATGCCGTGTCAGTCCAGGAGGTATCCTAGGAATTCGACCCGCTCTGTGTACAGCTGGCATTTTTCCCTCTTCACTTTAAGCCCGGTTTCTTTGAATCTCGTTAGCACCTCCCTTAGGCAATTCTCTAGTTCGGCCTGGTTGGTTGCCGATACTAGTACATCGTCGAAGTATGGTACCACCCCCTTGATGCCTTGTAAGAGTCTTTCCATGAGGCTCTGGAAAATTCCAGGCGCCACGCTGACTCCAAATTGGAGGCGGTTGCATCTAAAGGCTCCACGGTGGGTGACTATGGTTTGCGCCTCTGCAGTTTTCTCGTCAACCGGCAGTTGCTGGTATGCTTGGGCCAGGCCGAGTTTTGCGAAAACTTTGCCCCCTCCCAGTGAGTGTACGAGATGCTGCACTACGGGGACGGGGTAAGCGCTTTGCTGCAAGGCGCCATTTAGGGGTGGCCTTATAGTCCCCGCAGATTCTCACTGACCCATCAGGCTTGATTGGGGTGACTATGGGGGTCTCCCACCGGGCGTGGTCTATGGGTTGTAAGACCCCTTGCTTGACGAGCTTGTCAATTTGCTCGTCGATTTTTGGTTTGAGTGCGAAAGGTACCCGCCTTGGTTTTAGGCGTTTCGGGGGAACGTTTGGGTCTAGGCTGAAGGATATAGGGGGCCCTTGGTACTTGCCTAGGGTGCCGTCGAACACTTCTTGGAAGTCCTGGGCCAGTTGCTGCTCCCAGTCGGCTTCGGCAATGTGGTCGATGCCCGTGACTGCGATGCCTAGTGGTGCGAACCATTGAAGTCCCAGCAGGCTAGGTCGGTCTCGATCGACAATGGTCAGGGGAAGTCTTTCGGTGTGCCCCTTGTATGTCACTGTGAATTTTCCTGTTCCGATTGCAGGGATGCGGTTTCCCTGGTAGTCTTTGAGGATTAGTCTCTGGTTTTCTAGTTCCCTCCTCTGTATGGTAGGCACCAAGCATTTAATTTCTTGCCATGCTACCATTGAGAGGTAGGACCCGGAGTCCACCTCCATTTTACAGGGTTCGCCTTCGATGCCTACCTCCACGTAGACCTTCCTGGCATCTGTGGTAGTTGCGTGGCTGATGGTGACCGTTTGATGTGTCTCTTCTCTCCGCTGGCTCTCTCCCCCTCATTGGACTCGTCTGTTCTGTTCCCAATGGTTGTCTGCTGGGCGGTCTCTGGTCCTGGGGGGTGGGCTCTCTCATTTCCGCTCGCTCGGGTCCCATCGTCTGGGGCTGTGGGTTTTCTTGAGGTGGCAGACGCGGGCTATGTGGCCTTTTTTGTCGCAGTGCCGGCAAACGAAGTCAAAGAACTGGTATTCAGATCTGGGGTGGTCGCCTCCGCAACCGGCATACGCGGTCCTCAACTTACAACTCCGCCGGCTGCGCTGGTCGCGGCCTGCCTGGAGACGGTGGATGTCTTCTTCCTCGTCTGACGTGCCCGAGGTGGAGTGGAGTTCACCCTGGTGGGTGGTAGTTTCAGGTTGGGCTTCGGTCAACCTTGCAGGGTTGTTGTTGCGGTGCGGTCCCCGGTGTTCAGTCTCCACATGCGGTCTGCTGATTGTCGGGTTGCTTTGGCTGCCGCGGCTTCGGAGATGGCATCGGCGAGAGCGATGTTGCCCTTAGCCATCAACCGACTTTGGAGAATGGGGTCCCAAAGGCCGAGCACGATTCGGTCCCACAGGGCCTTGTTCATATTGGAGAACTCGCATAGTCCTCCAAGGCGCCGCAGCTCTGCAACGAAATCACTGAAACTCTCGCCCGACCGCTGGTCCTGCCGATAAAATTCGTGTTGTCAGATGAGAATGGGTACGGCTGGAGCGTAGTGTTTCCAGAGTAATGGTTCGAGGTCCGTCCAATCCATCGCGGTAACATCGGCGGGCTTGGCTAGCGTTTTTGCCATCTTAAACACTGCGGGCCCGCAGTGCGTTAGGAAGATGGCTCGTTTCTTCGGTCCCATGGCATCCTTCAGATCGTTGCATTTGAGGAACATGTGGAATCTGTCCGTGTAAGATTCCCAGTCCTCGCTGGCGGGGTTGAAGGGGGTTAGTGGCGCGATGCTGGCCATCTCGTCGATTGGCTGGCTTCCGTCGGACACGTGCTTTGGTTCAGAATAAGAATCCCATCCTCGTCGCCAGAGTTATGTCCGCGTGGAAAGGAAGCCAGGAGTCAGTGACTTTGTATCAAGCTCTTTATTGTAGTCAGGAACCGAACTGGCTCTTAGAAAAACTTTGCGGCTTTTTATTTCCAAGCCGCAGCGGCCACGGCCAATGGCATCGCTTTGAATCTCCCGCGATTCGAATCTACCAATCGCGGGAGATTCTCAGCGAGCCAATCGGCGCGGCTTGCCTAGCCAATCCGATCGCCCCGCGCTTTGGCCAATCAAAGCGCGGGGATCTCAAGAATTCAAATGAAGGTACAGAACAGTTTTAAAGAGATTTCTTGGAAAAATTAATGCCACATGGGTTTGATCAATAACTTTCTCAACTAGATGTCTTAGTTTCTGACCTGTCTTATGTAAACAATAGACCTACAATTAATTAATCTGGGGTAGTTGCCACTATAGGATTAAAATAGGCAATTTGGGGTCCTCAAAATATGTGGCATTTCACATAGTTTATGATAGCATGTCCAATGGCAAGCAGTCGTGGTAATTGTTATCAAATATTTATTTGGAGGCTACCAAGTTACACTCTTCTTACCCTCTTTTCTTTGACAGATATTTTCTTTGATTTCCCCCCTTCAGGATTAGCTCAGTATAGTAGAAATTATTGTTTAGATGAAGTTTTATTCCTTCAGCATAACAAGTATCTCTTTTGTTTAGAATTTACCACATTTTAGTCACTATGACAGGCTAGAACCATGATTGCAAAATTGATGGTATGATATCTGGTCATCTTCACAGGTCCCAATTGGATTTTTCCATGCAGGAAAGTAATAACTTAGTAACCAAGCAGCTTTTACCTTTGTACAAAAGCCCAGCCTTTTTACTGGCATACCTGATATATCATACACAGGAAATGTTGATAGGGGTAGCATTTGCAACTTGTTTCATTTTCTTTTTTAGGTGGAGTGAAGATTTTTTTGGGGTGGTGGTGGAAGAATGGCAGTGGCTTAGATTGATTGATTTGCTCAATCTTATTGGTCAACTGCAGAAGGATCACTGATTGGCTTTTGTTCTTAGAATATTCTCAGTGTTCCAAGGTTGGCAGGAGTGAAGACGATTGGCAGGTCAGCTTCAAACGGCTCCAGAGGGATTAGAGAGGAGAAACAATCAATGCAATGGGGAAGTGCCCTATGTCAATATTTTTTTCTTTCCCTCCTTTTGTTACTGGTCATTTGTAAACTGTTGCATGACAAACAAGATTGCCTGGGAAACCCAAAATACAAAGGAGTCCAATAGTACTTTTTCAAGCAAAAAGTATTTTATCAAAGGCATAAGATAATGAATTGTGCTTTATCAAAGGCATAAGATACTGAAGGAAACAGTTTTGGATCTACTGTAAGATTTTACATGTTGACATTTCCCTAAAATTATCCTTTACTGTGACTACATTTATGCTAACATTGTAACCATTTATCTATTCGAATCTGAATTTACTATTATTTGTTGTTTTAGTCCAAGTTTTTTTTAATTATATACAGTATAAACATTTTGAATACAATATATTGTCCAGGCATATCATTTTACAAAGAAAAGAGAAAAGAAAGAAATAGTAACATATGTGCTAATAACAATAGTAGTGGTACAACAGAATTATTTTAACCAAATTTATAATTATGTTGGCTTATTTATAATCCTATTGATTATATTAGCATTCCTATAGTTATAAAACCTTTTTTAGTTTATACATAGCAATACTCTTTCTTCATCTAATTTCTACCTCTTATCTCTCACCACTCATAAAATCTATTCCACATTAAGTAATACTCTGTATCTCCTTTATCATTTATTTTCAAAGTCAATCTATCCAACTCTGCACAGTTCAAAATTTTATGAATTATATTTTCATCTGATTGGGTGTTCCCAATTTTCCAATATTATGCAAATACAATTCTCGCTGCTGTCAATATTAAGTGTATAATCCCTTGATCATAGCTTTCTGGTATTATACCTAACAAAAATATTTCTGGTATCCAATCTATATGTTGCTTAATCATCTTTTTCAACTATGTATGTATTTTCGTTCAATATTTTCTTGCTTTCATGCATGCATTTTTCTTGCAATTCATGCATATTATAATAAGTACCTGGAGTCTGATCTCACTTACAACATTTGGTGTAAATGTTGTTAAACATTTTTGCTAGTCTTGCCCGTGACAAGTGCCACCTATAAAAATTTTATAGAGATTTTCTTTATATGCAATAGCCATTGTCAGCTTGCAGTTCCTATCTCAGAGTTTTTTGCCATATTTCTGGTTCTACAGTATAACTGAATTTAATATTTGGATGGTAATCCCTTTAATCTTTAGAATGCTAACAGGTCTCACTGTCTTGCCAGCAGATTGCTTTCTAGCAAAACTTTGAGTCAGATGACAAAAAATGTTACTTATGCCCCATCCTAATCCTCATTGTAATGTGCTCCTGAATTCAATAGCATAAATTTAAAATTTCACTTTAAGAATGTGTATAGCAGCTTTCCCCAATATTGGCACCCTTTAGATACATGTATTTGAACTCCTGTAATTTCCCAGTCTCCGTTACTATTGCTTCTAAAAATTGAAGTTGATATATTTGGAGATGTCCAATTTTCTAGATTGCATAAAAATTAGGTACAAATATTTTTTCTTCTGTCATTTAGCTTGGATTTTCCCACTTGAAGCTGGTAGATAGAAGGTTTAGAGTTGACAAGAAGGAGTGCTTCTTCACATAGTGAATAAGAAATATATTAGATTACTTAAAAAAAAAACAGAGAATAAGTCAGTCATCAGCTATTATTTACAAGGACTAAGTAGAACCTCAGTAAAGATTCAAGATCAATCTGCAGGGTAACAGATAACAGATAATCAGAGTTGGAAAGGACCTTGTAGGTCACCTAGTCCAACCCCCCACCCAAGCAGGAGACCCTCCACCTTTTCTAACAAATGGCAGTCCAATCTCTTCTTGAAAGTCTCAAGTGATGGCACTCCCACAACTTCCAAGGCAAGCTGTTCTATTGTTTGATTGTTCTCACTGCCAGAAAGTTTCTCCTTATTTTCAGGTTAAATCTCTCCTATTCAATTTCCATCCACTATTCCTTGTCTGTTCTAAAGGTGCTTTAGAAAAAAAGCTTGACCCCCTCCTCTCTGTGGCAACCCCTTAAATATTGGAAGACCGCTATCGTGTCTCTCCTGGTCCTTCTCTTCACTAGATTAGCCAAGCCCAGTTCCTGTAACCGTTCTTCATATGTTTTAGACTCCAGTCCCCTAATCATCCTGGTTGCTCTTCTCTGCACTTTTTCTAGAGTCTCAACATCTTTTTTATAATGTGGTGACCAAAACTGGATGCAGTACTCTAGGTGTGGTCTTACTAAGGCTTTATAGAGTGGTATTAGTACCTCACTTGATCTCGATTGCATCCCTCTGTTAATGCAACCTAGGGTTGCATTAGCTTTTTTGGCTGCTGCTGCACATTGCTGGCTCATATTTGGCTGGTTCTCCACTAAGACTCCAAGATCCATCTCAGTTACTGTTATTGAGCCTGGTTTAACCCAGTCTATATGTGTACTTTTGCCTAAGTTTTTCTTCCCTAAGTGTAGGACTTTACTTTTCTCTACATTGAATTTCATTTTGTTAGATATGGCCCAGTGTTCTAGTCTGTCAAGATCCATCTTGTTTCCGTTGTCACCAATATCTTCGGCAACTCCCTGAGGTGAACGTACTCCCATCTCTGGTTCCAGTTCCTGTGTCTCTATTCTGCTATCGTTCCCTTCAAACGGGTTTTCCTCTAGTTGGATTTCATCTTCTTCTGTATCTCTCCCCCCCGCCTCAGTTTGGTCATAAGGGAGTTCAGAAATGCCTGACTGGAGCCGTGATCGTAATTGATCGATATGGCGTTTCCATAGTCTATCGTCAAGGCATTGTACAAGGTAGGATCTCGGGCCGATTACACGAATTACTGTCGCCTCTACCCACAGTGGATCACCCGATAGGTTTTTAGCATACACAAAATCACCTACCTGGAAGGTACGGCATCAGCCGGTGGATCCGAGTGGTTTTTCTGGTTCATAAGCTGGGTATAACCGGTCAAGGTGGGAGCGGAGCTTTCGTCCCATTAGCAGTTCAGCGGGAGTTTTGTTGGTGACGCTGTGAGGTGTGAGGTGTTGTAGAAAAAGGATTCGGTTGATTTTGTCGTCTATGTTATCGTAGTCTAATTTCTGCAAAGTTTTCTTAACAAACTGGACCATGCGCTCAGCCCTGCCATTGGTCGCAGGGTGCGCAGGTGAGGTGAGCGCATGTCGGATGCCGTGGTCAGACAGGTACTGCTCGAAAGACAGCGCGGTAAATTGGGGCCCGTTGTCGGATACCAGAACGTCTGGTAATCCGTGGGTTGCAAACCGTCTTTCCAATCTTTTGATGACCGCTGCGTTGGTTGTGTTCTTCATGCGGTGAATCTTGAGCCAATTCGAGTAGGTGTCGACGGTTAGAAGAAAAGTGTGGCCTTTGGTCGGCCCAACAAAGTCCAGGTGAATACGGGACCAGGGTCCCCGCGGTGTCTCCCATTCGGTTGGGATTGCTTTTGGTGGGGCGTTGATCACTTCCTGGCATCTATGACAAGCTTTAACCCAATTCTCGATTTGCTTGTCGATGCCCGGCCACCATGCGTAGCTTCGTGCAAGGGCTTTCATTCGCACGATACAGGGGTGGCCATCATGCAAGGTTCTCAGAACTGCTTGTTGGAGTCGTTCTGGGATAACGACTCTATCACCCCAGATGATACAGCCCTTTTGAGAGAACAACTCTGTTTGTCGAGTCTTGAATGGTGCGAAGTCATCTGATAACTGGTCCAATGGCCATCCACATTCTATCCAGCTTAGGACTCGCGCTAAGGTGGGGTCTCGTCTGGTTTCTCTTGTGATATCTCGGGCGGTTAATGGCGGTACTTGGAGTGTCTCAATCTGTAACGTGGTTACCGTTGGTGCGGGGTCATCGAGAGTCTCTGGAAGCGGTGCTCAGCTCAATGCGTCGGCGTGGGGAATGGCTTTCCCCGGGTGGTATTGCAGCCGATAATTATAAGCAGCCAAGAATTCTGACCAGCGAGTCATCCTGGGGAATAATATGTAGGGAGTCGGCTTATCTCCGGCTATTATCTCCAATAACATTTTGTGGTCAGTCACGATAGTAAAAGCCCGGCCATACACATACTCGTGAAATCTTTTAATGGCAGATACAATTGCGAGGGCTTCTTTATCGATTTGGCTATAATTTCGCTCAGTTTTTGAAAGCGTCTTTGAAAAATATGCAACAGGGGCTTCGTTACCATTAGGCAGTACATGGCTCAAAATGGCGCCCGCTCCGAAAGGCGAAGCATCACATGTGATATTTAACGGCAGAGTTTCATTGTACTGCATGAGTACAGCGTCAGAAGTCAGTAGTTTTTTTACATTATGGAACGCCTGTTCTTCTTTATGACCCCATAACCAAATTGCTTTTTTGTCTCGTAAATGATGTAATGGTTCAGCGACAGTTGCTTTATGTGGTAGAAATACGTTATAAAAGTTGATAAGGCCTAGGAACGCCTGGAGATCGGCCTTGTTCCGAGGTCTGGGAGCATTTTTTATTGCTCTCAATTTACTGTCGGTAGGGTGAATACCCTGACTGTCAATTAGATACCCTAAAAACTCGACACGATCTGTACACAGTTTACACTTATTCTTTTTCACTTTAAGACCAGCATCTTGGAATTTCTGTAGAACTAGTTTTAAACGATCCCGTAAGATTTTTTTTTGTGAGTGCAGCAATTAATACATCGTCAAAGTAGGGGACTACACCTTTAATACCTTGTAGTAGCCTCTCCATAAGGCTCTGAAAAATTCCCGGGGCTACACTGACTCCGAATTGGAGCCGGGTACATTTAAAGGCACCTTGGTGCGTCACAATCGTTTATGCCTGTGCTGTCTTTTCATCAACAGGTAGTTGCTGATATGCCTGAGCTAAATCTAGTTTAGCGGAGACTTTTCCGTCCCCCAGGGAATGGAGGAGGTGCTGCATCACCGGCACCGGATATGCATTTTGCTGTAGGGCGTGGTTCAGGGTGGCCCGGTAGTCCCCACAAATTCGAATTGAACCATCCGGCTTAATTGGTGTTACGATTGAGGTCTCCCAGGGAGAGTGATCGGTTGGCTCTAGCACCCCCTGAGCTATTAATTTATCGAGCTGTTCGCCGATTTTTGGCTTTAAGGCAAATGGAACTCGACGGGGCTTAAGGCAAATGGGAGCTATCTTTGGATTAAGGCTGAACAATATTGGGGTCCCCTTGTACTCGCCTAATTTTTCTGCAAAGACGTCCCTGAATTCATGGACAAGGTCCTCCTCCCAGTCACTGCCGCTGACTCGGTTTATGCCTGCCACTTCAATGCCAAGTGGCGCAAACCATTGGAGGCCTAGCAGGCTAGGCCGATCTTTGTTGATCACAGTTAGCGGTAAGTACGCTGTGTGATTCTTGAATGAGACCTGGACTCGGTTGGATCCAACAACAGGGATTCGATTCCCTTGATAGTCCTTAAGAATAAGTCTTTGGAAATGGAGGTCTTGGCGCTGGATAGTGGGGATGAGTTGCTTGAGGGTCTTCCAGGAAAGAGAGAGACGATCCCGAGTCGACTTCCATTTGGCAAGGCTGATTTTCGATGGCCATTGTAATTCGGATTTTCTTGGCATCCAAGGCAGAGGCATGACCGATAATGATCGTCTGGTGAGCCTCTTCTCGCTTCGTGGGGCGATTCGGTTTCTGTAGGAGTGGTTTACTGGTTCTTGCCTTACAGGACGGTTTCCTGTCGATTGGTGATAGTTAGCCCCTTTTGAGGCCTGGCCGGGTCCTTGGAAGCTTTGGCAGACCTGTCCAATGTGGCCTCTCTTCCCGCACTCATGGCAGAGCGCGACATGGAATTTGCATTTGGACCTGGTATGGTTGGCTCCACAGCCGGCGCATGGGTGTAGGGGTCTCAGTCGGACCGCAGTCGATGGACCTCTTCTTTGTCGCTGTCTGATGATGAAGAGAGGTCCTCGTGGTGGGCCGTTAATAGCTGTCCCTCTGACTTGGGTAAAATGTCGCCTGTCGGTTGGTGTACTGGAGCGCGGTTGCGGCATAATTGGGCAGCCGACTTCCTGGTTGCTTCTGCTGCAGTAGCATCAGCGATGGCATCGGCAAGGCTGATGTTGCCTTTCACCATCAGCTTGCTCTGCACGCCTGGTGCATCTAGTCCCAGAACTATTCGATCTCTCAACGCCTCTTCCAAATCGGCGAATCCGCAGAGGCCTCCCAGATTTTGGAGGTCTGCTATGAAGTCGGCGACGCTTTCTCCTTTTCGCTGGTTTCTTTGATAGAACTCGTGTCATCTCACGAGCGTGGGCACGGTCGGTGCGTAATGAGCTCTTAGTAGGGGTTTGAGGACGTCCCAGTCCATCGCCTTTACTTCTGCAGGTTTGGCTCGTGCTTTAGCCATCTTAAATACGGTTGGTCCGCAATGCGTTAGGAATACCGCCCATTTCTTCCCGTTTGTGGCATCCTTTAAATTGTTAGTTTCCAAAAACATTTGGAAACGATCCATGTAGGACTCCCAGTCCTCTTGCACTGGGTCGAATGGAGTGGGTGGTACGACGCCGGCGGACATGGTTCCATTGTTTTGCATTGTCAGCCACATGCTTAGCGTTTCTTCTTAGTTCAGTCAGCTCCGACGTCTCCACATCCCATCTTCGTCGCCAGTGTTAAGTTTGGAGCATGGGCGAGAAAGAATGGAGACGAGCCTGTGGAACGATGAACTTCAACTCTTTATTTACATGGTGTGACAGCTCAAACTGGATGGCTGCTATAGCCTTCCTTATGTAGGCAACCCAATAACTATTTAACCAATAACAATCCAGGAGCACTAGCTCTGTGAACCAATACGAATGCCCCGTTAATGGTCAATCAGATTCCCCTGAATGGGCCAATCCGATCCTGCCATTAGCAGCCAATCAGAAGTGCAGGGCCAGAACCCTGCACTTGACTCCAAGCTCAAGATAACTTTATTAAACCTTTATGCATTCACAACACATCTGGATCTTGAGCCTGTCTTCTTGGGTTTTAGCTATTCCTGCCAGCTTAGTATCATCTGCAAATTTGGTAAGTTCCCCTTCTATTTCTTCATCTAAGTCATTAATGAAGATATTGAAGAGTATTGGGCCTAAGACGGAATCTTGTGGAATCCCATTGCTTACTTCCCTCATGTAGACTTAGACCCATTAAGGACTACTCATTGAGTACGATTTGTCAGCCAGTTGTGAATCCATCTAGTGGCTATCTATTCCAATTTTTTCTAGCTTACTAAGAAGTAGGTTGTGGTCCACTTTATTGAATGCCTTGCTGAAATCTAAATATATTATGTCCACAGTATTTTGCTGGTTTACAAATTTAGTCACTATGTTGAAGAATGAAATAAGATTGGTTTGGCATGATCTGTTTTTAACAAACATACCAGTGCTGCTGCTAGTTATTACTTTACTTGTTTCTAGATGTTGGCAGATTTGTTTTTTTATTATATTTTTCCGTATCTTCTCTAGTATTGATGTTAGGCTGATTGGTCTATAGTTTTCTGAGTCTGTGACAGACAATGAAACACTGATTTCATGTAGTTTATGAGATTATCTTTAAAATTCGGCTGGTTTAGAACACAGTGATATGCAATATTACACACATTATAATGTGACATTCTTTTTATGTGAGCTGCACTGGCTCTGTGGGGAAATCAAGGTGCTGATTTCAAGTTTCAATGCTCTACATGGTATATGGCTTGATTGCTTGTGGGGCTACCCATTCCACTAGACCTAGTAGAATGGACATGCTACAGATTCATTAATGAAGAACTGTCATCTGATGGGCCCCAGGAAATATGACTTCAGTGTCACAGCACCTGTCCTATTGAACAACAATGACCTGAGATATAGACAGCCCCAACTTTGTTATTCTCTAGGAAAGCTGTAAAGATCTGTTCCTTCCCCCCCAAATATTGGGGACCAGAAACTTGATGGAATTCTAGCATGGCTATGTCAGGATTCTGGCAGTTACTCCAATGAAATCATGAGCCTCGAGCCACACTCCCAAAACAAAAAAAGATTTATTTGAAATTAACATTCTATGTCTGGCATTTACCTGGGCATAGCCAACTTTGAGATATGTAATTCACTGTCACTCTTGATCCTGCTTTCCCCACCTCCACCCCTCTGGGTGTATCATCCAATGAAAAACATCCATAGCCAAGAGTCATCAATCATGCTCTCCAATTAGGTTTTTGCATGGCAGAAGCTTCAGTCATCTAATCTGTCTTTGAAGAAAATATGAATGGAATGTAACAAAAAACAGGATTTTTCAATGTGTGCATAACACATAACAGTAGGAACCAACTGATCACATTATAAAGAATTATTTGCATCATCAGTGTCAGGTCAAATAATCTTTGGGGTTTATTTTATATATCAAACACCAGTATATAATCATTCAGCTTTTCCCACGCAAAAATCATGCATTATCTATTCTAATAATCCATTGTCTCTCTCTCTCTCTATTGTTATTCATTTTATACAGCATTTCCTTTCTTAAGCATTAAGTGCCATCAACTAAAGTTTGCATATTAGATTCATTGTAACCAGTGTAACCTCCTACCCAGTGGTGGGATTCAATTTTTTTTACTACGAGTTCTGTGGGCGTGGCTTGGTGGATGTGGCAGGGGAAAAATACTGTAAAAAAAGTGGTATTTGCTGGTTCTCCAAACTACTCAAAATTTCTGCTACTGGTTCTCCAGAACTGATCAGAACCTGAGGAATACCATCTCTGGTCCTACCTATCCATTCTCAAGGAAGTTCTTCTGTTCAATGTCTTATAGTACCTTATTCAATAACAATAAAATAAAATTTTTCCTCTTTTCAACAATACCTAAGAAAATTAAAATTAATTAAAAGCTAGCTGTTTTTCTGACCACGGGAGATGCAAAGGATTTGTTTAAGATTGTGTAGAAATAAACTGAAAGTAGGAGCTCTGATTTTGAAATGAATGGTATTTTTAACAAAAGGTTGATTTATATATCTTTACAGGTTCCAATTAGTTATGCCTTTTTTTTTCTAAGAAATTCTATTCTGTTCTCCATCCCCCTGAATCAATGTTTCTTAACCTTGGAGATATGTAGACTTCAACTCCCAGAATTCTCCAGCCAGAGCTGATTGGGGATTTATGGGAGTTAAAGTCCACACAACTTTAAATTGCTACTGTTAAACACTGTTGTAAATTAATACTAAGAATTCAAGATTGCTTCCCTATATGTAAACATTTTTCTTATTAAAAAACTGTCTTCAAATCCTAAAATTTCCTTAGTTTAAATTGATTTCTTGTATACAGTTAAATCATTATGTATACACAGTCATTTATTCATATTATTATGTTTAATTGTATACATTTATGATCTATGTTTAATTCACATAAATTCTGCAGATAAACATGGCAGCACAATTATACTAAACATAGATCTAGATAATATATCAATCTTTTGGATAAAAATAAGACTGAAAGCAAGAAGGCCTTAAAACTGCCAATACATTGTGGCTTTAATATGTTACAGCTTTAATTCTAAATTTGTGAGTTGCGAGAATATTGATTTATTGTGCCTTGGACATGTTACAATGCTCACAGTTGTCATTTTCTAGTTTTTTTCTTTTGCTATTAATTAAACATCGCAGCATATATTTCACTGAAGAATAAAAGTCTATTATAGCTTTCTCCAACTTGGTGATCTCTACATATGATGGATTTCAACTGCCATCACTCCCAGTCAAAATGACCAAAAAAGCTATAACTAACTATTAACTAGAAAATATAACAGGCTGATGAGTCTACCTGTGATCAGATAGATGTTTCCAGAAAATGTACAAGCAAGATTTGTAGGTGATACCTTTTCTTGTTATTTACTTGCCATTAGCATGTGATATTGCAAAGTGTTCTACTCATTTTGAATTTGAAATTAGATGACTGTTGCTTCTTAATAGCTTTCAAAAATATTTCCAGGTATTTAATTAAGTAACTGACTCATTAGCTGAAATTATTTTAGTATTCATAATGATCTGCTGGACAAATACTTTTTTTTAATTAAAAATGAACTAGTAAAAGAAATCCCAGAGTTATTTTAGGAGTCTAAGTAGCATATTTTCTGACTAACCAATTTTATTAAGCGGTATTGTTATGTTACATGGAAAACACACTACCAGATCTCTTCTGATTTTTTTTGCCATGAGAAACTATATAAAAATTAACATATTAATATTTAATGATATGTTAAGGGTTGAACCTGTGAAGGCTGATATGGTATCATTGTTATACACAACTTCTCTTTTGGTTTTCTTTCCTACTTTCTTTGCTTTTGGATGAGACATATGTGTACTTAAAACAGAGTCTTTTCTGTGGTGGCAGGCCCATTAGGGCAGTGATCTCCAATCATTGCTGTTGTGTATGTATATAAGTAATAAAGTGTGAGCTTGGAGTAAGTGCAGGGTTCTGGCCCTGCACTTCTGATTGGCTGTTAAGCGGCCGTACCGGATTGGCCCATTCCGGGGAATCCGATTGGCCCTTAACAGAGAATTCCTATTGGTCATAAAAGCTAGCGTTCCTAGCCTGTTATTGGTTAAAATGTTACAAGGGTTGCCTATATAAGGCGAGGGTTACTGTTGTTTGATTGAGAAGTCACTATGTAAATAAAGAGCTGAAGTTCACCGTTCAGAGGCTTGTCTCCATTCCTCCTCACCCATTCCCAAACTTAACAGTTGCAGCCTGGCTAGGAGGAGGGAGAGGGAATTGGGCTATGCAATTGGCAGGCCCACATGCTCAGCACTCACACAAATGGCAGGCTGGCATGCACGTGAATGCACTCGTAGATTAACTAGTTGAGCTGTGCATGTGTGGTATCTGCTATCCCGCATCAGATGGGTGGCTCATGATGGGGAGCAAAGGAGAGAGAAACGACAGGAGGCGAAGTTTCCTCGGGATGAGCGCGCCCCAAATGTCTTGGAACACGCTCTTTTATTGTGCGTTTTTACAAGAAAATGATTTAATCAAAGCTGAAGTCAAACATGATAATTCCATCAGGATGTGCATGTTTACAAAGCTGCATACCAGACAGATCATTTACAATGTGGATAAGCTTATTAACAACCGTCTAGCTCCTTGTCCCTTGTACATGCCTTGCAAAGGTCACTGAAGAGACAGAAGTTAATGATTACACATGAATGATACATAGTTGCAATGATACATAGTTACAACATCTCCTCTGTTTTTATTATTTATGACGAGTCTTCTTCCTCGTCCGAGAAGACAGGAACCATTTTTATGGAATGTTCGCCGTCCCCGTCATCTGGGCAAGAGTGTGACCCATCAGCGTCAGGGTTGTCCAAGGAGCGGTAACTCAGCAATGACATTTTTTCGTCCGGTGTTGAGGATATAACATGAGCTTGCAATAGCACATTAACATCAGCAGTTATGGAGGATAATTGATTTTTCAAAAATTGCAATATTCTATTAAAACAACAAGGTCCTATAATACATATCAATATAATGATTATTAATGATCCTGCCAATGCAGTTAAAAAGGTTGTAAACCATGACGAAATAGAAAACAAGCCCCCCTGCTATTGGCATAAAAACAACATTCTTCTTTAAGCGTAGCACACAATCCTCCTTGTTTTTTAAAAAATAACAGATCTAAATCTTTACGATTTTGCAAAAAAGGGGGTATTCCATGGGTACCTGTAGGGATATAAAATCATCAGAGTTATACACACAAGCCATACTTGAATGCAAAATGATTTGGATTTAACAATTTCATCCCCGTGGACACATGCCATGAGACCGGTGGAACAAGTCCAAACAAAATTATTGCCAGGGATAAAATACATTCCTTTCAGGCGTGATGTTAAAGTTCCTCCTGAAGTGGTATAGATTGCAGAATATCCCCTGGTTGTGTGGGTGCGTCTGCCAAATCGAATTGAAGTGGTGGGTAGAAGTCTTCTATGCGAGAAAAATTGGTTGTAGAACTTAAATGAACTCCTTGAAAATCAGTTATAGTCCAAGCAATATTATATCTTCTATGAGGCTTCTGCGGATCGTCATGGACAGTTCTTTTGAAGCATCGTTTGTTGACAGGATCAGAGTTCGGGTATATAAAAACATCACAAGCAGGAGAGAGGGCTATGGACAAATTAGTTGTAGAACATTTGCGAAATGAGGAGGGAATGCAATTAGTAGAAAAAGGATAATAATTACAATAATGACAATAAAGATTAATTTGGTAATTCATCAAGGATGTTAGTTGGGGTGGGGGAACCCATAATACAATAGAAGGACATCTAGGTCCCCCTATATTTAGATTGAATAGAGGAAAAGATTTTAAGGTTCCTTTCCATAGGAAGAGTAAAGAAGGAACAAAAGAGCGAATGGTAGAGTGTTCTGTAAGTAAGATACGAATAAGATAGAAATTGCAAAGAGGATATAGGCAAGAATATCAGGAAGAGTTTAAGATGCAGATGTAGCGGAGGAATTCCCATGATAGGGTCTAACCGCCCTGTCAGGGATCCAGCAAGTGGTTTTGTCTGGTAGTAAAATCGCAGCGTACCCTCGTCCCCAAGTGAGAAGCTCAGCGGGACCCTGCCAGGCGGGATCTGGCAATCTGCGATAATATACCAGAGGTCTGTTAGGCGGGGGGTGAGGGGGAGGAAAAATGAAGCGAAGCAGCAGAAGTGGGAGGAATGCCAGTCAGATTAAGAAAGTTTAAAGTGTAAAGACAAATGTTAAGAGAATTTTGCAATGCTGGGAGGTTCGGGGGGTTTTCCCGCAACGAATATCGATCAAGAGCACGTTTCAGAGATAAGTTCGCTCATTCCACAATAGCCTGCCCCTGGCTGTTGTAGGGAATCCCAAACTTGTGGGTTACATCCCATCTGTTACAGAAGTCCTGGAACGCAGAACTTGTATAGGCAGGTCCATTGTCAGTTTTGATTTCTTTTGGATATCCCAGCGAGGCAAAGGTACGAATTGAATGATTGATGACATGTTTTACAGTTTCTCCCCTTTGAGGAGTAGCCAGAATAAACCCTGAATATGTATCTATGGAAACGTGCAAATATTTCCAAGGGGCAAAAGGTGGATACTGAGTTACATCCATTTGCCAAATCTCACAAGCTTTTAATCCTCTAGGATTTACTCCTATGGGAATGGAATGTCCTTGCTTACTACATGTGGGGCATTGTTGAATAATGGCAGCAGCTTCTGCCTGAGTTAGAGCAAATTGAAAAGTTATCATAACTTGGCGGGGGAGATTCAAACACACTCCCTGCTTCTATTTTATAATGGACCATTAAAGCCTCCATAATTTTCCTCCAAGTGACCAAAATACCAATAGGTGCACGAGGAGGACTATGGAGATGTTCACCAATTTTTTGCCAAGTGGAAATTTTTAAGGACCCTTCCTCTGAATAATTGGGATAATGTTGCCACACATAAGCCAATAATGTAGCAATAGGTTTCATTTTTACAGGCGAGCCCTTTAAATTAGCAGAATATTTAGAAGAAGAAGTGACTAACTCCCTCAATTCCTTCAGATGCTGCGTCTGTTGTTGAGAAAAGTTTCCACCCATACTTACGAAAGTCGAGACCGTGTTTCAGATCCGATGATGTGCAATTCGCTTCAGGCCTGGCGATGCACAGCTCCCATCGAGCTGATAAGATATGGGCGCGTCGCAATGTATCCCCCTTAGGGAATCACGTCAGGGTCACCAGAATGCGGTATCTGCTATCCCGCATCAGATGGGCGGCTCATGATAGGGAGCGAAGGAGAGAGAAACGACAGGAGGCAAAGTTTCCTCGGGATGAGCGCGCCCCAAATGTCTTGGCACACGCTCTTTTATTGTGCTTTTTTACAAGAAAATGATTTAATCAAAGCTGAAGTCAAACATGATAATTCCATCAGGATGTGCATGTTTACAAAGCTGCATACCAGACAGATCATTTACAATGTGGATAAGCTTATTAACAACCGTCTAGCTCCTTGTCCCTTGTACATGCCTTGCAAAGGTCACTGAAGAGACAGAAGTTAATGATTACACATGAATGATACATAGTTGCAATGATACATAGTTACAACATGCATGCATGAGCATGCATGGCAGCCTGCCAGTCACATGAGTTGAGTGCACATGTTTGTGCACTTCCCCACCATTTTTGTGAGTTGAGCTGCATGCTTGCAGGCCCACTGCTTATGCAGTCTGATTACAAATAGGCCATGGCCCAGTAGTGGGCTGCGGATGTCTCAGAGGTTGGAGACCCCTGCATTAAGGCATTACCTCCCCAGTAATATTAACAATGACCGGCCATAGTTTCATGAACTGGCTGTAAGGAAAAAGAATCTGCACAGAGAGATAATACTCCCACAAAGGCAGATAACATTTGTCAATTTGCTCCAAAGTAGCTAGACTTTGGAAGTGTGTTCTTAGAGACACGCTTACCAGATTATCTGCTAATCCTAGTCATATAGCCCTTTAAATGACCTTAGTGATAGAGAAAGTGTGGCTAAAATGGCAAGGAGCAATATCTTGTTTTCCAAAGTTTGCCCTGTAAACTCATTCCAGGTTCTCTTCCTTAATCTTTATCTTTTACTTTACATAAAACAGATCTACAGGATATTTCCTGCAATTGCTTATTTTTTAAAATCACTTCATGAATTGAAGAATGGATGAAGGGATGGCAGGGACTACAAAGTAACTTATTATTAAAGTATTTTTATATTTTAATTTCATTGCTGTTGTTGGAGACACGCAAAAATTATATTTAGTGTTTTTCACCTCAGCATTTTAAAACCCTCTTAAATTAGGATGTATCATCACCTAAGGTGCTTATGAGTGAGTTGGAACACATTGCACCAAGTGAAGAAAGGCAGAGACAGGCAGAAAGATACTGTATCTTCAAAACAAATCTGAAATGCACACATTAGACTTGAGAAGGTCTTACCCTTTCTTGAGGTAGCCTTCTTTATGATGAAAAAACAGGCAAATTAGAATATCTATATGCACAGATAAAATATGCTTACATATAATGACAATCTGGTACATTTTGGTTCACAAAAGTCACATAAGGACACACTATTTATCCATCTATATTTTCATTTTCTCAAGAGTTGTCAAGATATACATAAAGAAGACTGATATTTGGTATAAGATATTTTTAACAGTTAAAGTAATCATTCTGATTTGCCTGCCAACAGATATCATCCTTCCTTTACCGCTGAGAGCAGACAGGAACAAAATTGAGCATTAAGGTTCAGGAATGAAATCATACTAAACCAAGATAAGCTAATATTACTGAACAGAATATGATATATTTACTCTGACTTTATCTTGGACAAATGCTGCTGAATCTTTCTTTAAGCCCACTGATTGGACACAAAGATTCCCATACTTCATACCATCTGAATTTTGACAGTCTATCGATACTGAGCATTGCAACAACATGCAAAAACTTCTTGCAGATTTTTGTGGTTTTGGCTCAGAGACCAACTAGATGGAGATAATGTGCTGTATTATATATTTACATTAGGAATGGTTAGCTGCTTATTTGATCTGGCATATAATCTTTCTGAGATGCACTACTTTATATGGATCCAATACCAGGATCAACAGCCTTATCACAGCCTGTAGTGCAGTATAAACACTCTCCAGTTATATCTTATCTCTTTAAGTAGAAGCAACAAGAAATCATATACAAAAACAGAATTACTGAAGCCAGAAAGCTAAACTTGCCAGCTGCACAAGACAGATATATGTTTTCTACTTTAATAATTGCTTTCATGTAATATATTTAAAATACTCCTTTCAAAAAGATTCAGAGATAGATACTATGGGACTGCTGAAGTCACTGCATCAGCATGTGTTGGTTCATCCACATTTCAATTGTGTCCATGAAATCTCCCAGTAGTGCATGTAACTGGGAGAAAAGCAAGATGCTTAAAAGATGAAAATAAAGAGAAATGAACATTGTTGTCCTATATATTTGTTGATAAATTAAATTGAACTAAATAGGGCTTATTCTTATTTTAGAGTTTATGAGATTTCAACATTGTTTATTTAATCTTTGTTAGATAAACAATTAAAAACACTGAGGTTAATAACAATTGTTCTTGTTTATGCATAATGCAACTGTTCAAAGATATTAAAATCTAATGATGTTAAGGAACACACTGTTTTGCTAAGTATTCTTTTCATTCTTTTCCAACTATTCACTCATGTCTTATTCTTATCCTTCCTTCCACTGAGCTCTTGATGAAGGGCAGATGCTGCAGACAAGCAAAGATTAAAAAACAATTGCTTGAGGGCTTCCGGTTTGAAGGGCTTCAGTGACAGACAGAAATCTGCGATCGTGTGTGGTTTCTGTCTGGGCTCGCCACTAGAGCGCCCCAAACTGGCTGGTTTCGGGGATAAACCACCCCATAGAGGTGGTGAAGAGGAAGGAGACTGCCAGCAGGGTTGAGAAGAGCCGCATCTCTCCTCCTCAGCTGGCCATTACTCCCTTTCCCGAAGGTGGTAGTAGCGGTGGTCAGAAATGGCCATCACAAAGGAGAACTCGACCGGAAAAGAATGTGCAGGAGGAAGATAAGAAGTGAAAGTTTTGGCTGACCAGGTTAAATTGTAAAAGCAACAACTAAGGTACCCTGGAATTTAAACTTACAAAAAATAACATCGTTCCCAAAGAAGAGTCGGAAGCAGCGAAGGAAAGTGAAAAGGGAAAGGTTTGGCTTTTTCCCCCTTCTCTCTCCTTCCCTATACTGACAACTAAGAGACTTAAATAAGAAATCGGAAAAGTCCGCTTTGACATCAATAGGCAATTAAGCTGAAAATAAAACAAAATGCCAAAGGGATAATAAAGATTTCTGGACATTAAAATTTTTCTTTTTCATAAGCAGGAAGGGAGAGAAAAAGAATAAGGGCAGGATCTGGAAGAGGGAGGAAACTGCTTGGAATTAAAAAGAATCTAAAGTAAAACTTCAAGAAGACTTCTAAAAGATACATTTTAACTGAAACTTTGCAACTAAATACTAACCCCAGGAAGATAAAGTGGGAAAAAAAAGAGCAAAAAAGAAACAGCGTGTGTGTATTTGGATTATTTGGTGATCTTTGGATTCTTGGTTATTATATCTGAATGACTAAAATCAATCAGGTGGTTGTTTAAAAATTTATACAATGGCACCACTTCTGGATGAATTGAAAATGGAACTTAAAAAGTACAAAGAAGATGCACAAGAAGGGAAGGGTTCTTTTGGCTTTATTTTTCAATTCTTATAAATGGAGATTTGGAACTATGAGAAACAACAAGAAACGACTGCAAAACAAGAACACTGGGACAAAGAAGAAGCCTTCTTTAATGAAGAAGCAATTTTATGTGGGGACGAAGAAGGAAAAGGGGGAAAGAGAATGGAGAATTTACGACTTAAAAAAACAACCAAAGAAAAGAAAAATAATTCGAAAAATAAGCATAATACTGGAAAGCAACAGAAAAGGGGAATACAAAAGAGAGAAATAGAGGTAGAGAGACAAAGGGGTAAAAAGGGGAGAGAGGAGAAGAGAGGGAAGAAGGAAAGGAAAAGAAGTTACAAAGGACCGGAGCAAGATATAGAGAAACAGGACCTATTTAGAGATAATGGGTGAAAATCTAACTGAAAAAGAGATTCTGTAAAGGTACATAAGATTGTATTGTTATATTAGTAATAGAAATAACTTTAGAAAATTGGAAACAATGTATGATTAAAATGAGGGATAAAATAGTTAGTGTAATTTAGTGAAATGTTTGTGAATAAAATAAGTGAAATAAAATAAATGAGAAAATTGAATGAGGAAGGAACGGGAACATTTTAATTAGTTAATGTTTTATAAAATACAAGTGAAGGGGGGAATTAACTATGGAAAGCTTATAATTGTTCCCATAGAAGTATGATATTTAATTGAAAAGTAATGTTAAAGATGTTAAGACTTTAATGAATATTAATATTAATGATAGAATTGAATTGATTTGGAATGGAATATTGTTTTCATTATATACATTTATAATTTTTTTTTTTAAGAATACAGTGTGTATTTTAAGAATGTACCAAGCAGAATCTGAATGGAAGTTATGTATTATATTGAATGTTACAACTTTAGGGAAAAGATATAAAGGCGTCATACTCCAATCAGTAACTACAGGAGAAATTTTGTTTAATGAGAAAAGATAATAGATAATTGAAACAGAACAGACAAAAAATATAAATACAATGATTTGAATTGAAATGAGATAATTAAAATAAAATTGAGAATATTAAAAGAGGGGAGAAGCTATGCAGAAAATGTAAAATAGTAATAAGATATGGAGTAGAATATAAAAATGAGCATGAACCTGAATTTATGTTTGTACGAAGAAATGTAACCTGGGATTACACTACTTTAAAAAAAGATGTTTTATTTGTATTTTTTTTCTTTTTGTGAAAACTCAAATAAAATTTACAAAAACAACAACAACAATTGTTTGAAATTAAGCTGACAGATACCAGTCACCTTCCCACATTACTAAGCCAGTCTCACTTTCTTCCCATCATGATGGTAATGCAAACTTAGCAGGGATTCATCTTAGGCCTTGAATGGTAGAGTAGAGGTAGTGAAAGCACTGATTACTGTAATTTATATGCTATGTATCATGTTCCTTATCTAATGGATACTGGCAAAGTCCTGTATGTGGTGTCACCTTCTCCATTTTTCTGTCACACCATTGGTAGCAGCAGCAGGCATTTTCCAACTAACAATTTTGGCCTAGTTTTGGATTTCACTGATGCAATTGACAAAGGAAAACACTCACAGCTGAGAAATTAAAATATAACACATTTATTTGAATAAAGAGGCTGAAATTAACTTTAATTTCAATTACTTTTGCCCAAGTTCTGTTATTAGTTTTGGACTCTTTCAGGGCCCTTAAGGGAATCCTAGAACAGGGCCTGCCAACTTTTTGGACCTCAGGGATCACCAAACTCATAATTTTAAATCCCGCGGACCACGAATATGAATTTTGACTGACAATGTCTTGCTGACATTGGTGGGAAAGTTGGTCCCATATTCCAGAGCTGCAATAGTAACAAGACTAGCACTTTGGTCATCCTGGAGCTCTGCAGAAAAAGGAGAAGCAGCAGAGACCCTGGGAAAAAAAGACTGCAGGAAAATTCCTCACCCCATTTTCCTACTAATCAATCATTCTTTATTTGGGATTGCAGGATACCGTCTCCAGCTAGTTCTCAGGGGGACAGAGAGAGGGGGGGTGAGGGAGGGAGGGAGGGAGAGCAAGAGAGAGAGAGAGAGAGAGAGAGACTTTTGGCTTCATGCAAGGAAAGCAGCAGAAGTAGCAGAAGCCTTTTTATCTCTCCCCCAAACTCTGCCAGAAATGAGTCTTTGTGAGACTTATTGTGCTGGTGCAGCCTCTTGGAGCAGGATGCCTTGCAGGGTCCCAAAGACTCATTTCTGTTGGAGTTTGGGGGAGAGAAAGAAAGACTTTTGCTGCTTTCCTTGTGTGCATCCAAAAGCAGAAGAAAGAAACAGAAAGAAGCCAGGTGGGCAGGCCAGGCGCTTGGGGCAATTGGGGCAAGTTCCCCCCTCCACCCTTTTCCCCTTCCCCTCACTACCTCGTGTTGTTTGCAATGCAAGCAATGCAAGCCTTGTGTTCCCGTGGGTCATGTGCGAGGCACAACCTTGTGTTCCCACATAGCCTGGATTAATTGCTTTGGGGGGTACTTTGGGGGTGACATTTCTCTGTGGACCACAAAAATTTTTCTCATGGAGGAAAGACGGAGCTTCGTCTCGGCGATACAGCTGCAATCTCGGGGCTCCGAGATTGCAGCTGATATTTTCGCCCCTGGTCGGTCCTAACGGACCTAAACCATCCCGTAGAGATGGTGACTGTGAAGGGCACATTCCCTGGATCCCAGGGACATCGCAAAGTCCCTGGTTTGATCTGGGATAAGTCCTTTTGCTGGCGGCGGAGAGGCAGCCTCCATAGCTGCTGAAGTCAGGACAGCTCCAGAAAGGCAGCAGCTGAAAGTGTGTCAGCTGGGTGAGAAACTTTTTTTTTTTTTTGTTAACTTGCTGAGTTTTGAAAGGACACGTTGAATATAAGAAGAAATCTGTGAAACTTTTTTTTGACAAAACTGTATGAGCGGCGTTTTTTAAAGGGATGTCAAATTGAGGCTTGGATTTTTTTTTCTTTTCCTTACTTTTTTTGGGGGACTTCAGTGTGACTTTGTAGTTAACCGGACTGAATTTTCTCTTATATATATTCTTATGCTCCTTTTTTGATTTTTTGATTTCTTTATATATATATATATATATGTTTTCTTAAGTTTTCGCGGGTACTTACATGTCTGGCATTCAGCTTTGTTCGGGTATTTTCCCACGTGGTGCTTTTAAAGTTGTAGCAACGTTTCAGCAGAATCTCATCTGCCATCATCAGGCTTCTGTATGGTGTTTGTCTTGAGTCAGACTTTTACAGTGGTTTCAGATTTAAATTTGGGGCAGCCTATTGCTGTGTCAGAAGGGTTTTTTCTTCCTCCTGATTGGTTGAGAGTCTTGGTCTGTGTTTATTGGTCTTGGAGTGTGCTGTGTTCTGCTACTAATATCTTCTGTCTGTTTTTTTTTGGGGGGGGGGCTCTTTTTGTATCTTGATTGGCTGGCAACATTGTGTTACTTTATTGGAGGCCTTTAGTGCAGCTTGGCTTCGGGTAAATGGACGGCTATCATTAGTTAGGAAGCTGGGTTTCATCTGGGTGCCTGGTTGGGGTGTGTTTGAGCTGGAGGTATCAGGGGGGGTCTGTTTGTGCCCAGGTGTTTGCCTGGCTTGTGGTGTGGAGATTTTTTTGTTTGTGAGTGCAGGCTTCCAAATGATTGACAGCCTGGTGGAATCATCTCTTCTGTTCATGCTTTCTGGTCTTTTTTCAATCTCTATGGCTTCTCTGATGATTCTGTGGCTGCGATTTTCTATGATGGCTAGGGTTTTGGTGCCATTGAAGTTGATGTTATGACCTGTGGCTTCCATGTGTTGGACAAGTGAGGAAGTGTGTTCCAGCTTTTTGACTGCATTTTTGTGTTCATCCAGGCAGGTGCTTATTCTTCTATTGGTCTGTCCAATGTATGTGGCCGGGCATGATGTACAGGGGACTTCATATATGCCTTGGTTTTCCAGGTCAATTTTGTCTTTGGGGTTCCTGAGGATGGCTGCTATTTTTCTGTCTGTTTTGAAGGCAGTCTTGATGTGGTGTCTGTATAGAATCTTACTAATTTTGTCTGTAGTGCCTCTTATGTAGGGCAGGACAGCTGTTCCATGGGTCTGTTCATCTTCTGGGTCTCTATTATGTCTCAGTGTGCTTTTGTGGATCAAGTTGGTGATTTTGCTTTTGTGGAAGCCGTTGGCTGTCAATATTTTAGTCAGGGTGCATAGTTCAGTCTTAATGTGTGTCTTGTCTGCCAGGCGTTTGGTTCTAGTAATTAGTGTTTTAGCCACGGAGTTTATCTGTGCTGGGTGGTGGTGGGATTGGGCGTTGAGGTAGCGGTTAGTGTGTGTTTTCTTCTGGTATATGGTGTGTCCTAGTGTGCCATCTGTTTTCTTGTAGATTAGTACATCTAGGAATGGTAGTTGTTTGTTTGTTTCTGTTTCCATGGTGAACTTGATTTTGGGGTGTGCGCTGTTTAGGTGTGTTAGGAAGTTGTTTAGGTTTTCTTGTCCATGGGGCCAAATCACGAATGTGTCATCGATATATCTTAACCATAGTTTGGGTTTGAGTATGGCATTAGCCAGGGCTCTGGATTCGAATTCTTCCATGAACAGGTTTGCAATGACAGGTGACAGTGGTGATCCCATGGGGGCTCCTTCAATTTGTTTGTATCTTTGTCCTTTGTATATGAAATATGTGTTGGTTAAGCAGTGTTCTGTTAGTTCCATGAGGTGTTTAGCTGGTTGGTATTTATTTTTGATGATTTCGAGGGTCTCTTTTATCGGGACTTGAGTGAATAGTGAAACCACGTCAAAACTTATAAGCAGATCTTCTTGCTCCACGTGTAGATCTTTGATCATTTCCAAGAAGTGGTATGAGTTTTGTACATGAGAAGCTGCTGTTTCAGCATGGGGCTGTAGCTCTTTTGCTAGGTGTTTAGCCAGGTTTTGTAGTGGTGCTCCTCTGGAGCTGACTATGGGTCTGAGAGGTATGCCTTCTTTGTGTATTTTTGGGAGGCCGTATAGTTTGGGGCATCTGGAAGATTTCTCTCTGGGTATGATCGTGTGTTGGATCTCTTTGCTTATGTGGCTGGTTATAATTTTCTTCTTGGTTAATTTTTCCAGATATGTGGTTGGGTCTGTGTTTATGGGTTTGTATGTGGAGTCTTGGAGTAGGTCTGTCAATTTAGTTTCATAGTCTTTTCTGTCCATTACTACAGTGGCATTCCCTTTATCTGCTGGGAGGATGATTATGCTGCTATACCCTGAAAAGAGACAGCAGCATAATCATCCTCCCAGCAGATAAAGGGAATGCCACTGTAGTAATGGACAGAAAAGACTATGAAACTAAATTGACAGACCTACTCCGAGACTCCACATACAAACCCATAAACACAGACCCAACCACATATCTGGAAAAATTAACCAAGAAGAAAATTATAACCAGCCACATAAGCAAAGAGATCCAACACACGATCATACCCAGAGAGAAATCTTCCAGATGCCCCAAACTATACGGCCTCCCAAAAATACACAAAGAAGGCATACCTCTCAGACCCATAGTCAGCTCCAGAGGAGCACCACTACAAAACCTGGCTAAACACCTAGCAAAAGAGCTACAGCCCCATGCTGAAACAGCAGCTTCTCATGTACAAAACTCATACCACTTCTTGGAAATGATCAAAGATCTACACGTGGAGCAAGAAGATCTGCTTGTAAGTTTTGACGTGGTTTCACTATTCACTCAAGTCCCGATAAAAGAGACCCTCGAAATCATCAAAAATAAATACCAACCAGCTAAACACCTCATGGAACTAACAGAACACTGCTTAACCAACACATATTTCATATACAAAGGACAAAGATACAAACAAATTGAAGGAGCCCCCATGGGATCACCACTGTCACCTGTCATTGCAAACCTGTTCATGGAAGAATTCGAATCCAGAGCCCTGGCTAATGCCATACTCAAACCCAAACTATGGTTAAGATATATCGATGACACATTCGTGATTTGGCCCCATGGACAAGAAAACCTAAACAAGTTCCTAACACACCTAAACAGCGCACACCCCAAAATCAAGTTCACCATGGAAACAGAAACAAACAAACAACTACCATTCCTAGATGTACTAATCTACAAGAAAACAGATGGCACACTAGGACACACCATATACCAGAAGAAAACACACACTAACCGCTACCTCAACGCCCAATCCCACCACCACCCAGCACAGATAAACTCCGTGGCTAAAACACTAATTACTAGAACCAAACGCCTGGCAGACAAGACACACATTAAGACTGAACTATGCACCCTGACTAAAATATTGACAGCCAACGGCTTCCACAAAAGCAAAATCACCAACTTGATCCACAAAAGCACACTGAGACATAATAGAGACCCAGAAGATGAACAGACCCATGGAACAGCTGTCCTGCCCTACATAAGAGGCACTACAGACAAAATTAGTAAGATTCTATACAGACACCACATCAAGACTGCCTTCAAAACAGACAGAAAAATAGCAGCCATCCTCAGGAACCCCAAAGACAAAATTGACCTGGAAAACCAAGGCATATATGAAGTCCCCTGTGCATCATGCCCGGCCACATACATTGGACAGACCAATAGAAGAATAAGCACCCGCCTGGATGAACACAAAAATGCAGTCAAAAAGCTGGAACACACTTCCTTACTTGTCCAACACATGGAAGCCACAGGTCATAACATCAACTTCAATGGCACCAAAACCCTAGCCATCATAGAAAATCGCAGCCACAGAATCATCAGAGAAGCCATAGAGATTGAAAAAAGACCAGAAAGCATGAACAGAAGAGATGATTCCACCAGGCTGTCAATCATTTGGAAGCCTGCACTCACAAACAAAAAAATCTCCACACCATAAGCCAGGCAAACACCTGGGCACAAACAGATCCCCCCTGATACCTCCAGCTCAAACACACCCCAACCAGGCACCCAGATGAAACCCAGCTTCCTAACTAATGATAGCCGTCCATTTACCCGAAGCCAAGCTGCACTAAAGGCCTCCAATAAAGTAACACAATGTTGCCAGCCAATCAAGGTACAAAAAGACCCCCCCCCCCAAAAAAAAACAGACAGAAGATATTAGTAGCAGAACACAGCACACTCCAAGACCAATAAACACAGACCAAGACTCTCAACCAATCAGGAGGAAGAAAAAACCCTTCTGACACAGCAATAGGCTGCCCCAAATTTAAATCTGAAACCACTGTAAAAGTCTGACTCAAGACAAACACCATACAGAAGCCTGATGATGGCAGATGAGATTCTGCTGAAATGTTGCTACAACTTTAAAAGCACCACGTGGGAAAATACCACATATATATATATATATATATATATATATATATATATATATATATATATATATATATATATATATATATATATATATATATTCGGGTATTTTCCCACGTGGTGCTTTTAAAGCATATATAAAAGTATGTATATATATATATATACTTTTTTCTTTGTAACACTGCCAACTAGAGGCTTGAAAATATTTTATTTGAATTGGAGAAGAACTCTGAAAGGACTCCTTCTCAAGGACATTTCAATTTGATAAGATAGAGGGAGAGCGCAGCAGAATATTATTACAGGTGCTTTCCTGGACCCTTATCAACATTTCAACACTTGAGACTTGGCTTTGAAGCTTGTGGAGAAGGAGTCATAATAAGAGCCTTGGACAAATAAACAAAGTGCAGTGTGTTTTCTTATCTTTTTTTCAGTTGTGCACCCCTACTCACCAACCTCTCTGTAAACTTTAATTCTAGTAATATTCTTATTTTTGCTTTTTATTTTAAAGGGAAAGCCTCAGAATTTTTTCTTTATTTTTCTTTTCTTCTCCTTCTTTTTACTGGGTTTTTTTTTTTTTTTTTTTGCTTTTTCCATATATTTTTGGACCACTCTGCCTTTTCTTTTTTATTATTGAGATTTCCCAATTGGATTAAGGTGTGAAGAGCCTGAAGGAATTTTTTCTTTTTTTCATTATTTTTCTTTCTTTTTCTTCCTAATTATTATTATTATTTTGGGGCTTTTTTCTTCTTTCTATTTTTCATTTTTTATTGTGACTACTTCATAATTGGATTAGGGTCTAGAAGAACCTGAAGATTTTTCTTCTTCTTTTTTTCCTTTTTCCTCTTTGTCATCGGGTTTTTTATTATTGGATTTTTGCCATTTTGGATTATAATTGGCTATTCTACCAGTTGGATTAAAAGCTAAAAAGAATTTGAAGGTTTTGAAGCATCAAAATGAGCAGAAAACCCATATCTTCTGGCGTTTCTACTTCTACCTCTGTCTCCCCACCAGCTGGAGGACAACGTTTAATTCAGACAATGTTGAAGCAAAAATTTCTTTTCTCATGGACCACCAGTGGTCCCCCACCCATTGGTTGGTGACCATGGTCCTAGAAGATAAAATATGCAAGAATGTCATGTTCCTGAGACATGTCAATTTTGAGGACAGAGAAACTTCAGTTTAGTGGGAAGCAGTATTTTCTCTGTATTCAAAGAAAGATCTCCCAAAGTCCAACCTCGCATCCACTTTGTCAGAGGTGGTAACACAACAAAATAAGGGATTATTAGGATTGGGCAATGAATTCCCTGGCCTTGTGTCATAAGACCACTACAGCAGCCATGAAGGCCATCCTGGGTCACCCCAATACACCCTGGCTAAAGGGACTCTGGTGAAATTATGACAGGCCCAGCAAGCTGGCAGGAGATAAGATATTGTTACAAAAATTATAATGATATACAAAAATGGACCTACCAAACAAAAAATGTTAAAGAACTAAGAAAAAGAACAGCAAAATACAAAATAGGAGCTTTGAACACAACTAGCTTGGAAAATAAAACAGAAGAAATTATAGAAATAATGGAAAAAGAAGGTTCAAGATAATGGGATTACCAATATAAGATGCAAAGGACATGGCAATAAGAAAGCTCACAAAGAGTACTTATTTATTTACTCATGAGGGACTATAGCAAAAAATGGTTCATCCAAGCATAGCAAAACATTGCATATTAGATAGCAACAAATATTTGGACAGACTAATAACATTGAAAATCAAGACAGGAAAACAAACAAATATATGTACAATTTTATGCCCCATGCAATGATAATTACACAGAAGAATAAAAGTATGCGCTCTTCAATGAACTATCCAAGGTGATAGAGAAAATGGAAATTAATAGTATACTGTACATACTAGGAGATTTCAATGATAGAGTGGGTACTAACAGAAGAGAATACCAACAGTTATTAGCCCACATGCTGTTAAGAACAGTGAAAGGATTATGGACTTATGCAGATGATACCATATTTTTATCACTAACATGTTCTTTGAACACCAAGACTCATATCATTTACATGGTATAAATGGAACGAGGTCACCACTAAATTCAGATTAATTACCTATTAATAAGAGTAAACAGAAGATTCAGAATACTCGATGCAAAAACCATCCCCAATAACTATGTGACACTGATCATAATACTGTATAGCTAATAGCAAGATATGACAATTCTAATATTAACAGGAAAAGACCAAATGAAAAACAGGAATTACAGTAATTGAGATAACAAAACTTAAATAAGTAGTAGAACAGTTACCAACTGTACCTATTAATTTGGCAGTAAGCAGTAATAATACAAAGTAATGAAACAAAGGGAGCAAATGAGAATGCTCATGAGGTGTAGAATGAGAATGCTCATTCTTGTAGGAAAGAGTGTATGCCAAGATAATAGAAATGAGATTAAGACCAGTTATAGAACCACAACTAGCAGAAGAGCAGAAGGACTTTAGAAGAAATAGAAGCTGCACAGATTTTTATGCTTAAACAATTAATAGAAAGGAATATGGAATACAATAAGAATCTCTTTGTGGCATTTGTAGATTAAGAAAAAACATTTGATAGTACTGATAGGAAATTGTTATGGAAAACATTGACCCAATATGGAATACGTGAACATCTTACAAGGGCATTCAAAACTTATATAGTGATTGCAGTAGTGAAGACAGAACAAACTAAGGAACATTGGAACTCTTCATAGTAGCATCTGAAATAAAACAGGGATATTGTATTATCACTACTATTGTTTATTACCTATCACATTGATAGCCTAAGGAAAGAAGCCAAATGCAAGAATGGAAATAATATTAATGAACTACTCTTTCCAGATGAATAGACATTGATAGCAAGTACAGCTAAGAAACTGCAACAACATTTTATGGCCATGAACAAAGAATGCAAGATATAAAAATCAGCAAAGAGAAAACAGAAATGATAGCAATTGGAGGACAGAAGTACACCTTAAGCATAGCAATAGAAGGGACAAGCATTAAACAAGTATCAAAGTTCAATATCTAGGAATAACATTCACCAAAGACGATAATATGAAAGAAGAGATTAACATACAATGCAATAAGGCTATCCAAGTATTGGGACAGTTTGTTCCACTCTTGAAATATAAGGCAGTGCTTATTAGCACAAAGACACATCTCATACAAAGCATATTTACCCCCACATTATGTTACCAGTGCCAAACATGGACACTTACAACAAAACATAAATGGAAGTTAGTCACTGCAGAAATGTGATGTCTGAGGAAAGCTGCTGGAGTGATCAAACAAGATAAAATCAGAAATGAGACCATTAGAAAAAGAATTGTCATAGGACCAATCTTAAATTACATATAAAAACTGCAAATAAAGTGGCTCGCTCACTTGGAGAGGATGTCATGAGATTACATACCATAGGCTTATACAAAAAAATAAAAAAATGAGAAGGTTAAAACATTAATTAACAATGAGTGAAGCTGCCTGAAAAGCAGAAGCCAGAACTTTGAATCTTTCCTGATACCTGAAGTTGTAAAAGAGATAGTAGAAAAGAAGATAAAGAAAGAAAAAAGAGCAGGAAAGAAGGAAGGAAGGAAGAAAAAGAAAGAAAGAAGAATTTAATCTCCAAATACAGAAAATATAATGTAAAAAAAAAACCCCACTAGAGTTTCTAAAATTTTCAATTTTAGAAATAATTACTCACGTGTGACTACCAAGATAAGTCAAAATTCAGATTATTCACCTCTTCAGAATAACAATAAACTATAGCTAATTAGGAATCTTTAGAACTGTTATGCCTTCTTTTAGGAAAAAATTTCTTACCCCGCAATTTTCTTTATCTTCAATTGCAGTCACTCATCTATTTTGTTTATTTCCCCATCACCACCCGGACTTTTTATGTATGGTATATAAAATCTTATACATGTATTCTATGCAGTGAATATAGACTTATATAGTGTAATCATCTACAATACCATCCATCTCAAGATGAAGATGAAGTTGTGTCTGGCTAGCTTATTCATTCTGCTTGAGAGGGATGCTGAGGTTCTCTCTGTTCAGAAGCAAAAGGGGCCAGGGGGCCTGGAAGCAATACTTCACTATTGCTGCTTCCCCCTTTTGGAATATGGGATCATGCTCCCACTGCAATCCATTTAACCGCTACTTAGTCATCTTACAGAAAGCACTGGTTTTTCCACTTTGAAACTTACATTTTTGACTTTCTTCCTGGATGAACAAAAGTGACCTACTTTAAGTTTTACTTTTTTTTGAAAGAGTAATTCAATATATTGCTTTTTTGAAATTGTTTTTTATTATTTGATTTATAAACTTCTTTTATACAAAGAAATATAGTGGTGTAAAAATAATGGAAAATATGTGCTCATGGAGGTGTATTGTACCGCTGACCAAATTCTCCCTTTGTTCAATTCCTCTAACTATATCCATCAATAAATAGGGAATGTGGTTGCACTCATGGTTTAATTTAGAGGGCACAGAACTTGGAAAATCTAATAAACAGTGTATGTGATGAAAAAGTAATTTCTTAATCATGAAAAAGTTGAATTGAATACATGGCTTATAAGTTTTATGATGGTGCATGTAGCTTCTAAGGTAAGTTAAATGACCTCTGTTTCTGAGGAGGACTGAAATTACTCAGAAGGATCTGTCAGGCACAAAATGGGCAAGACACCTTATTGATATCACAATAGAAGTGTTATAATATATTGCATAGCCTACCAACAACAACCATATTGTACATCACTGAGATGAAGAAGTTATTGGTAGTGTGCTATGTACTGTATCAGCCTCTTTTCTCTACCACAGACACAGAACAGATTACTGAATGAATATGCTGTTGATATATAATGCCTTAAACTTATAGAAGACTTTTCAAATTTGTTTGAAGGACAAAGATTTCTGACTTCTATTCTACATAGTAATGACAAAAATGACCTGAGACAAACTTTACTTGCATACACAAAAAAATTCATTTTGCTGATAAGAAAAAAGCACTTTTGACCATATTCTTAAAAGAATAATATAAATTCATACCACTAAAATACATTTGTTTTTGTGATACAGAATAATCATATCTGTGTATTTCTACTTTATGAAGAGGAAGTTACAAAATGCTTCCCCACACCAACAGAGTAAGAAAAAAAATGAACTGCTTGAGTCATTCATGAGACTAGGACATCTATAGAAAATAAAAGTTTTATCCACAGGGCAAGACAATCTTAGTTCTAACAATGCCCTGTTGTATAGATGTTGATACCTATGAAAAGGAAAAGATGTTGTACGATATCAATCACATGTTTAGGATTAAAATGAGGATCTACAGCTGATGTTGATAATCCATAAACAGGAAAACCTGCACAATTCTATCCAAAACCCTGGTGTAAATATAAAGTGCCAGCCAGTGACAGTTTCTAGATTAGCAGTGCCAAATTTTCACTTTCCTCCATTTCACTGGGCTCCTATGAGTACAGATTAAAAAGGTGGTAAAGCATCTGGCATCTGAATTAAAGACAACTATTGTTAGTATGCCATTTACATTTTCTTTAGCCTATGAAACAGCATAAATACTTATTTTCCATCTAAATCTAAAACCAAGCTTGTTTGTTAGTGGATGTGCTTACACAACCACTCCCCAGTGTTTTTCATATATTGCAAGTGAGTTAAATATGTAGTTTAAAACATGCGTCTTTTAAGTTCAGATGTATCCTTTATTTGCCTATGGCAAAATGTTGTATGTTGAAATCTGATGAAGCATACATCTTGTAAATGACATTGTCTGAAACAAACATCCAATAATCAGTTTCCAGCCCCCAAGGTCATCTGGTCAGCTTACAACAGCAGCTTTATTGCTTGTTATTGTCCTGTGCTGGATGTCAGGTCAATGAAAAAAATGTGCTTTAAACACCATCACTTCTGATTGTGCAATTCCTAAATCAGCGTCATTGATTATTCACACTGTTGGACTGCTCAAAGCCGGAAAGGTAATTAGGGCTTTTTGTGTGGATTATCCACTGAGAAAAGGTCAAATAACTACAAACAGTGCCAGAAAACAGCAGCCACTGAGGACCTTAGCATCCGTGATCAGTTAAAAAATGCTCAGGCAGGGGCTTGATAATGATGTGTTTATGCCAGGTTCTGCAGAATTTGATCATTCTGTCATAGAAATCCAATGAAGCATGAGTGATGGTTACTTTTTCCCTGGAAGCTTGCTTTAGGTCCCTGATGCCCATCAAACAAGTTTGTCACAGCAACTTGACTGAAAAGAATTTAAAAGGCAGTTTTTGTTCCAAAGGGAAATGCAAATATTTGTCCATTTATGCACATTGAAGTCATTTATTGTCAAGCAATATTAATTTCTAATACAGAGAAAGATAATTATTTTCTTTTTCCTCAATATGCAGGCTACTTTGTGATAGAATTATAGAAGATATGAGTTGAGAAGGAGCAATAAGTCATTTAGCCCAACTTCCTGCTGATTGTACAAAGATACTAAACCATCTTTAAGAGTTAGTCATTTATTCCAGGTCTGAACATGTCCAGGAGGGAGAATTCCATCCTTGTATTAGACAAGACTATTCCACAGTGTAACAGCTTTTTCTATCAGGAAATTCATGCTCGTATTCAGCATACTCATGCAGCTAGCAGCTGCTTCATGAAGAGCCTTTATAGCAGTCTTCCAATATCTAAGAGGTTGCCACAAAGAAGAAAAGCATATTCTCCAAAGCATTTGAAGGCAGAACAAGAAGCAATGGATGGAAACTAATCAAAAGAAAAGCAACCTAGAATTAAGGATAAAATTTATGACAATTAGAACAATTAATCAGTGTAATGACTTGTTTCTAGAAATTGTGGGTGCTGGAGGTTTTAAGAAGAGACTGGACAACCACTTATGTGAAATGGTACAGGTTTCCTGCTTGAGTAGAGGGTTAGACTAGAAGACCTTCAAGGTCCCTTCCAACTCTTGTTATTCTTTCCTATATATTCTGGTTTTGGTCTCAGCATTATTCCATATGGGTATTTTAATACTTTTCTTATTGTTCTTCTCTCATGGTGGTAATTGAGATTTGTACTTTCAGGATTTTTTTTTTCATGATCTCTTCTCTTTCCAACATGTTTATATAGTTAGTCCACTTTTCACCTGAGTTCTGTTTGTCTGAAGTCCAAAACACATGATTGATTTCTCAGGTTTTTTCTCTGTTAATTATCTTGCCCTCCAGGCTGTTTAGGATAGCTGATCCTTTTATTTCAGTGGATTATCATTCCACTGAAAGTGTACCATGCTGGTTGGCAAAACAGCATCTACTATAGCCTTTTTTGCAGTCTGACTTGCTGCAGCTGGAACACTTGATGCGGGCCTTCAATTTAGGAATGTTTTGCTTTGATGTTGAACCAGCAAGGGTAGTACACACCAAAAAGTATTTCACTATCATTCTTAAGTTTTGGAGGGTTTTGCCTTTAAAGCCATGTTTTGAAACCCATATTCAACAAAGCCTATTTGCAGTTGTTAACCAGTTTGAATGGCTTACAGGGCCAATTTCCAGAAGAGTCCGATGTGTGGGAAGTTATCCTGGCCTTATTGCCTGTGTTATCCTATATTATACTCTTTGCGTGGGCAGGTGATCTTTAGTAGCTTTCAATACTACCATCATTTTTGTTTTTTTTAATTCATTTTAATTTTATTCAAATATGAGGGTAAAGGTTCATTCTCCAAGTTTGTGGATTGGATGAATATTTCATTATCAGGCTAGGTAACATTTTCAGTGGAGTTTAGTGTGTTTCTTCATTTTGGGAGTGTTTGATGATGATGAAGACCCATTACAAGACCCTCACCTGACACATCTACACCTGACCCATCATAAGTCTACTGACTATACAAAGCTCTTATAAACAGAAGAATACTGACACTGACATTGCCTAAACTCTGCTGAAGATGTTTCTTAGCCTGGTAATGAAACACTGCTGCCATCTAGAACAGCTGATCAGTGGGCCAATCCAACCGCCAATCAGATGCTTGGCAGCGAAGGCTCTGGTGTTTCCTGGTGGCAGCAGCAGCTCAGCTCAGTTGATTGGTGGTGGGCAGAAAGGAGTGAAGCCCTGACAAGCCACGTGCTGGGGCTGAAATAATGTGCTGAAGCTGACCAGGCTGTTTGCTGTTTGCTGCAAGGATGCTAGCCATATGAGTACTAAATGGACGCTGGGAGCCAGAGGCAGATTTTTTTTTTCCTTGTTTTCCTTCTCTAAAGCTAATGTGCATCTTATAATCTAGAGTTCTTACAGTGCGAAAAATACGGTGATTATATCCAGCTTTCTCTTCCACTGAAGCACTAAATTAAAGCCCTATTTCTTTTCTGTAGTTTTCTCAACAGAATAGAATACATAGCAGACTTTCTTCCTGTACTTGAAGTTTATCTCTCTTCAGTTTCTTGCTTCCAATTATTTTCTCCATCTATTGGAAACAAGAGGGCTAGATAGAAACCAATACCATATTTGTACAACAGGAATCAACTCTGAATTTTTATTATGATTCTTCAAAGCAATAATTGATCTCAAGTATTCTCAGTACCATTAAGTTAATATTATTCTACTTTAATAGTAAAAATGTTTGAAGGAATATATTCTTCCTTTTAGGTAAATGTAGCATTTTGAACTACACTGAGAGAAGCCATATGCAAAAGTTCTTCATACTCTTTACCTTTAAGATCAAGTTGAACCATGTACAACTTTTTTATGAATGAGATAAAATGTGTCTTAAACACAGCATTGCTTCATCTCATTTTAGCCTTTTATCTTTCCATTTATGGCAGTCTTCTCATTTTTACCAGTAAAAATGCTAAACAACGCTCTACTGCATGGAATTTTTCAATTAGTATAGATTTATTTCATGCTATGATTTATGCAATCAAACATGGCTTTTGAGACATACATCTTAGCAGCCATAACCTTTCATTAGAATCTGCAGCCTGTCATTTCTTCTACAGATGGTCTGCCCAGAGTGGCTTAGAAGGAATGCAATACATCAGTCCACTCTTTTAAAAACACAAAGCAATGATATATTCAATTGGGTTGGGAATAAACATTCTAGGCTTCTTCACCATAAATCTTTTAGTAACCCATCTACATCACACTCACAAAGGAAATAATACATGTCATTTGGACTAAGGAGCTTTTGTAGATTGCTGAGGGAACACATGAAATTCTGAAGGGTTCAGCATTTCTGCGAATTCTTGCAACCAAGTTAGTATACAAATTAGAAAAATGTGTAATACATGTCTAATGATACCTCCTGGGACATATTGGAGCTGATATTTATTGTTATGATCATGATCATAAGCTGGAGGAATTGAAATGAAAAACCCAAATCAAATGATATCTTTTAGTTTATTAGATGTGTAATTTAACCTCAGAGGTATTTTTTTTTCGTTTCTGTCATTTCTTGTGTTTCTGGATCTCTGAAGCTTTAATCACCTAATAAAACCAGCATATATATATGAAAACATAATCTACAGTTCTATAAACCACATTTACATCACACCATCTTTAGCAGCACTGTAAGTGGAATAGTTAACTAATTCACACCAGATGTTATTTCAAAACTACTTATAGAGAACCTACTTTACAAATTTTGTTAAATCTGAGACCTGTTTGTAAGCAGTAAGTATTGAAACTTCTTTCCTGCTCAATGAGAATTAAATTCAGTCAGTTATACCAGTTATACCTATTCTATTGCTTTCATTGTGACAAATTTTTGGTTAATATTTTCCCTTCCCTTGTCAAACATGGTTAAGAAGAAAAAAACTAATGTTGAACTCCTATATCCATTGAATTGACCTTTCTAGGGATATTGTCAGGATTCTGGCAGTTACTTCAATTAAATCATGAGCCTCAAGCCACACTCCCAAAACTAAAAAAGATTTATTTGAAGTTAACATTCTTCGCCTGGCATTAACCTCGGCGTAGGCAACTCTGAGATATGTAATTCACTGTCACCCTTGATCCTGCTTTCCACCCTACCCCTCTGAGTGTATCATCCAACAAAAAACGTTCATAGCCAAGACTCATCAATCTTGCTCTCCACTTCGATTTTTGTGCGGCAGAAGCTTCAGTCATCTAATCAGTCTTTGAAAAAAATATGAATGGAATGTACTTTCAAATCCACACTGATGCCTGCTCTTTGAAACTCCCCCTCCCTTCTTTCTGTTGTCAACTATAAAACGAGTATACAAAATGTTTTATGAGTTGACATTCAGCTCCCCTCACTTCTTGAAGGTGACCTGTACAACACACACAAAAAAATTGATTGCAGATATGAAAGCTCATGAAACCCCCCCAGGCTTGGTTGGATTTTCTGCATGGGAACTTTGCTACAAGGCGATCGGCTTGGACATTCCTACTCTTGATGCCTCTGATAAGTGGTAGCTCTTCCACTTGATTAAATATTGGAGTTGTCTCCTATGCCACCTCAAATCGAGGATTTGCTGCACTTCATAATGGGTTTGGCCTCCTATGACCATGGGATTTGGGGGCTCACGAGGTAGGGACCTCATCATTGATCCAACCATGGGTTTTAATAGGCTACTATGGAATATCGGGTGTATTTTCCTTAACAATCGGGGCAACTTCAATTGGTTTTGAGTTTCGTAGTTAGGTCATCTGCGGGTTGGTCTTGCTGATCATGGCATTGTTATCTGATGATTACTTGGGCAGCTATATGGGTTGGGGATATGATGGCATTTACGACCTCCTCCCTTTTGCATTTGTACTGGGATATGCGGGAGAGGGTGTCAGCCAGAAAGTTCCTCCTCCTGGAATGTGTTTTAGCAGGAAGTCCAATTGGTTGAAGTATTGAGCCCATCGGACTTATTTGGGTGATAGTTTTCATGGGGCCCTAACGGCTTCCAGGTGTTTATGGTCAGTCTAGACTTTGAATGGTCTCTGCCTCCCTTCCAGCAGGTGATGCCAGGTTTGCAGTGCCCATTTCACTGTGAAAGCCTCTTTTTCCCATGCAGCCCATTGTCTACCTGTGTCCATGAGCTTGCGGGAGGTGTAGGTGCAGGGCTGTAGGCTTCCTTGGTTGTTTCTTTGGAGTAGAACTACTTTCACTGCCACGTCACTGGAGTCTGCTTGAATGATGAAGGGTTGTTTGGGGTCAGGATGCTTCAGTATTGGTTCTTTTGCAAACAGTTCTTTCAGTGTTTCAAATGCTTTTTGGCAGGTTAGGTTCCACTGTAGCGGTTGTTCTGGGCGGGGTTTCGTTCCTGGACTCCCTGTCTTTAGGAGATCCATCATGGGTTTGGCAATCCTCACAAAGGAGCGTATGAATTGTTGGTAGAAGTTTGTGAACCCCAAGAAGCTTTGTAGCTGTCTGCGGGTACAAGGGGGCTGCCAGCCCAGAATGGCTTGTACTTTGGCTGGGTCCATCTCTATGCCCTCATTGGAGACTTGGTAGGCCAGGTAGTCCAACTGTGCACAGTGAAATTCACATTTTGACAGCTTGACATACAGGTTTGCTGCTAGAAGTTTTTCTACTACCTGGTATGGGGTATGTGGTTGTCTATCGTCTCAATGTAGATGAGAATGTTGTCCAAGTACACAAGAACATAAAGATGTTCATGTGTCACCTCATTTATTAAATGCATGAACACTGCTGGGGGCCCCTGTAGCACAAAGGCATGACCTTGAATTGGAAGCTCCCTAGGGGCAGTTGAATGTTGTTTTTCATTCATCTCCCTTCCTGATTCAGACTAGATAGTATGCTTCTCTGAGATCTAATTTGGAAAAGACCTTCCCTTTGGCCAGGTGGAATAGTATGTCCTTCATGAGTGGGAGGGGTATAGAGTGCGTCTTTGAACAGGACTAGGGCTTCAACCCGTAGTTTGGCTGTCTAGATGAACCCTCTTGCTAAGTTTTTGTCTATATATTTGCGCATTTCTTGCATTTCCCGGGGTGTCATTGCATATATTTTGGGTTTTGGTAGTTTTGCCCCAGGAATGATTTCTACGGTGCAGTCTGTCTCATGGTGGGGAAGTAGGATGTCACACTCAGTGTCACTGAATACTTCAGTGAGGTCTTGATATTCTCTTCGGATCTTTTGGGTTCGACCTTTGGGGTATTGTCCGAGATGGCTGCCAGTTGTTCTGGTGAACCCACTGGAAGGATTCTCTGTGTGGGTGGTGCTTCTATTTGATGGTGAGGAAGGGGTTGTGGTCCCCTTGCTATCCTCAGTCTGTGGCTACCCCGTTGCCACCAGATGGTTGGGCCCCACTTGTCTAGCCAGTAAAGCCCCAGTATGACTGCACCTGTCATTTTGAGAGCCACTACAAATCCAATGGTTTCCCAGTGATCCACTAGCTCTAGTTGTACTGGTTTGGTTAAGTGAGTAGCATAGGCTCCTCCCAACAGGGTACTATCTACTTATCCAGATCGGTTGGGCAGCTTTTTTGCTCTGATCCCATTTCAGGACCCTGGTTAGGTTGATCAGGCACCTAGTGCAGCCTGAGTCTATTAGGGCTTGGAAAGCCCCCTGAATTCCTGTTTTGGGGACCGTGAGCTGTATTGAGCTGCCAGGAAAAGGGAACGATTAAGGAACAAATGTCAACTCAGGAGTAAGGGCACAGCTGGATGGTGAATTGCCCCTCCCATAGGGAGTAACGAGGAGCAAAAGGGGAATGGTGTTTGCAGGAGACAATTAGTTCATTTAATTAGGTTGAAGATTTGTTTGTGACTCCTTGCCAAATATTTTCTGCTACAGTGATGCACATGAAAGCTATCAGCCTGGCAACTCTCCAAGCCTGATAAGGTCTATGATTGTAGATCACTCTTAAAAAATTGTTTGCTGGGACTTTGCTGGATGTGAATGATAGGAATCCACATTAGCGTAAATAAAAGGAGTTTTCTTGGGATGAGGACTGTCGTGATTTTGTGAAGCCTAGATCAGAACAGCAGGTACAGATGCCCTACAGAATAACTGTGTATGCTGCATTGAAGAACCATATTCAATTCTAGTTGAAGCTCATCTACAAACAGAATAGACAAAATCTATTCCTCTTTGAAGGAATTTGTCCTGTCTAGTTTTGCGGCTTCAGACTGTGTGAATGGACAATGAATTCATCTCATTCTTTATCTCAAAAGAATGTCCCTTGTTGGAGGGGGACCCACAATATAGGGTCAACTGAAAAAGAACTTTAGCCTTCTCTTCATTATATGAAGGTTTGAGATTTGGAATCATGGTAGAAAACTAATTGTATAAACCATGAGTTTACCTCTGAAATCCTGTTAAATCTTCACAAAATAGAGAGGGAAAAATCACTCCCAATGGTTCCTACCAATTCCAGAGAGAAAAAATAAGAAATTGCAGTCCCTTCCTCATCAAAAGGGATATGCATATGGTCTAAGTAATCATACTTTTACCAGTTAAATTAAGAGTTCACACCATATCAATGATAAATTGTCTAGATTATAAAATATAGATATTATTACTGAAATTCCAGGAAGCTCCGCTTAATTTATCCAGATTCAATGTATTAGAAAAAAAGAATCCATCCTATCTCCTTTATTTGAATGCTTCTCCTGTGTCTCAGTTTAATAGATCTATGCAGAGGGAATAGTCTCATAAAAATAAGATTTATGTAAATCTGTTGTTTGATTACAACCCTTTACAGATTAATAATACTTCTGCAGCTGGGAAGATAGAGAAATCAACACTTTGTCTATAGTAGGGGAAATAGTCCTGCAATGGGATAGTCCATAATTTGGGGGATCAATTTACTACAATTTCAAATTGTTTGTCTCTGCATGAATTCACCCTAAGACATGATAGAGAAAACTATGTGCCCTATGTATGTATAATTGTTTTCAAAAGTTTGAGATAATAATCCTAATCCTAATAATATAAGGAGGAGAAGGCAGAGCTTCGTCGCCGCAATACAGCTGCGATCTCGGGGCTCCAAGATCACAGCTGATATCTTCGCCCCTGGTCGGTCCCAAACGGACCTAAACCGTCTTGTAGTGATGGTGACAGTAAGGGGAGCGTTCTGTAGATTCCGGGGACATCGCAAGTCCCTGGTCAATCCAGAAGAAGCCCTTTTGCCAACGGCGGAGAGGCAGCCATGGCTACTGAAGCTAGGACAGCTCCAGAAGAACGGGATAGAAAGAAGTGTATCGGCTGGTGAGGATCTTTTTTTTTTGCTTGGGACTCAAGAACACTCTAATATTAGAAGAAATCTGTAAAATTATTGACAGAATTTGATTTAGCAGCAATTTTTTTAGTAATGTCAAAGTGAGGCTTGGCTTTTTACTTTTACTTTTTTTTTTTTCTTTACTGAACTTTTATTGCGATCTAGTTAACCAGACTGGCTTTTTTCTTTTATATTTTTATATTTACTTGCTTTCTCTTTGCCCTTCTGATTGTTTGTATTTTTAAAAAATAGAGGCCCCCTTTAATATCTTTTTTAAATATACATAAATATACATACATATTTTTTTTTCTCTTTTTAGGCTTTTTTCTGGGGGGAAGAAGGGGGAGTGGATTGAAGAAACTTTGTAACACTGCCAACTAGAGGCTTGAAAATATTCTGTTCGAAGTTGAAAAACTTTTGTTTGAAAAACTTTTCTCAAGGCTACTGGAAATGATAAGATAGATGGTCCAGAATAGATATGATTTGGTCATCAACAGAATTATTATCTAATATTCAAGAAATAAATATTGAAACAAGTACATAGGCAGACCATAATCCAATGACAATTAAATGGAAAGGACAAAAAAGAAGATCTAGATGGACATTAAACAATACTATTTTAAAGGGAAAGATTTTATACAATGGATGGAAAAAGAATTGGCCTTCTTCAATGAAAATAAAAAAGAAGATACTTCAATACAGAATGTTTGGCATATGCAAGAGGATTAATAATTGACTATACAAAGAAAAAGAACATTAGGAAGAGGCAAATGATTAAAGCTCTAGAAGATGACTATAAAAAACTGGAAAAAGAATTACAGAAAATGCCACAGAAAAAAGATATCAAACTTAAAATGGGCATAATTAAACATAAAATGGATCAAGCAGAGAAATAAGAACTGGCACAAAAAATTAGAAGTGCTAAACAGAACTATTTCGAAGATGCAAATAAGCCAGGTAGATGGTTAGCATATAAGTTGAGAAAAGAGAAAGAGTCAAGGAAAATATCACAGTTAATAGATGATCATGGTCAAATTTGTTATGGTAATAAGGAGAAAAAGGCAATCATTCGAGATTTTTATGGACAATTATATAAACAGGAGGATCTTGATGAAGGAAAAATTAAACAGTATTTACAAAATGCTAACCTACCTAAGATACCTGATGAAACTTGAAAAATGTTAGAAAGTGCTATAACAATGATGGAATTAACTGAAGCACTTAACAGCCAGAACAATGGAAAAGCACCAGGACCAGATGGTTTCCCGGCAGAATTTTATAAAACATTACAAGAATCATTGAGCATTCCACTGTTAGAAGTCATGAATGAAGTTATGATAAATAAGAAAATACCTGAAACATGGTCAGAAGCTTATATTACACTTATTCCAAAAAAAGGGGTTGACCCATTACAAATTAAGAACTATAGACCTATTTCTTTATTGAATGCAGACTATAAAATCTTTGCTTCAATCTTGGCAGAAAGCTTAAAAAATACCTAAATAACTTTATTCACTCTGATCAGAATGGATTTTTACCAAAGAGACAGATTAAAGACAATATGAGGGTAATCCTGAACACATTGGAATATTATGAGGCGCACCCGGAAAAACAAATGGCTTTGATATTCTTAGATGCCCAAAAGGCATTTGATAATGTGAACTGGAGATTTATGTTATTACTATTGGAACAGATAGGCTTTGCTAGAAAATTTATCCAAGCAATAGAAGCCATATATTATAAGCAAATGGCAAAAGTAATGATAGATGGAGAATTCACAGACTCTATTAATATTAAAAAAGGTACAAGACAAGGATGCCCATTATCTCCTTTGTTATTTGTATTGACCTTGGAAGTTTTAAATAGAAATATTAGAGAGGATATAAACATAAAAGGAATGAAAGTCAAAAAGGAGGAATTCAAATTGCAAGCCTTTGCGGATGATTTGGTCTATATTTTGGAAGATCCTTTAGAGACAGCTCTAAAACACTTGGAAAAGATAGAGACATATGGTGAGATGGCTGGTTTAAAAATAAATAAAGACAAAACAAAGATTCTGACAAAGAACATGTTATTAAGACAAAGAGAAGAGCTGGCAGATTTATTGAAAATTCAAGTTACAAACAAAGTTAAATATTTGGGGATATATTTGACGTCAAGATATACTACATTGAAAGAGAATAATTATATTAAGCTTAAACAGCAAATAGCATCTGACCTGAAAAAATGGGAAAACCTACAATTGTCATTGATTGGTAGAATTTCAACAATCAAGATGAATATTTTACCCAGAATTTTATATTTGTTTCAAACAATACCAATTAGATTAAGCAAGGATTTCTTCGAAGAACTAAATAAAATTGTGTTGAAGTATATATGGCAAGGCAAGAAAGTGAGAATAAAATTAAAACTTTTACAAGATGCTAGAATTAGAGGAGGATTTGGCCTTCCTAATTGGGAATTGTATTATCAAGCTGCAAACTTAATGTGGGTTAAAGAATGGATAACGTTAAGAAAGACTAGATTGTTGACATTAGAAGGTCATGATTTATTATTGGGTTGGCATGTTTTTTTATGGTATAAGGGAACTAAATCACAGAGTTATTTTATGGTATAAGGGAACTAAATCACAGGGTTATTTTAGAAGGTATTATATACGGGAATCGTTATGGTTGAATTGGGAGAAAACTAAGAAACAATGTTATTTGAAAATTCCAGTTTGGTTATCAACTATTGAAGCTTTTTCGTATCCTATAACTTATAAGAAGGAACAAACAGTTAGATATGGGGAAATATTGGATGAAAAGGGTGAACTTAAAACAATGCAAAATTTAGAAGAACAAGGTATAAAGATGAATTGGTTTTCATATGTGCAAATACATGCAAGATATCTTAAAGATTCTAAAACAGAAGGATTTTATGATAAATTGACTGACTTAGATAGGATTTTGACAGGTACTGATGAAAAAGTGATTAAAAAACTATATAGTTATTTGTTGGAAATTAAATTAGAGGAAGAACAAGTTAAAGAAACAATGATTGCTTGGGGGAAGAATTTTGGATATGGGATTGATTTAGAGAAATGGCAAAAATTGTGGTCACAAAATTATAAAATGACAATGTCAACAGCATATAAAGAACATTTGTATAAGATGTTTTACAGGTGGCATTTTCCCCTGACGAGAATAGCAAGAATGTTCAAGAATAAATCTGAAAAGTGCTGGAAATGTCATCAGATACCTGGCTCATATTACCATATGTGGTGGACTTGTGAGGAGGCCAGGAAATATTGGACTAGAATTCGCATATGGCTGGAAAAAATGACAAAGAAACACATAGATTTGAAACCAGAGATTTTTTTATTGGGAATCGTACCTGATATATATAATAAAAATTTAAAGTATTTGATTATAAATGTATTAACAGCAGGTAGGATTGTATTTGCTAAACATTGGAAGAGTGAGAAAATACCATTAGAGGAAGAAATTATTAAGAAAAGATTGGAATGTGCTGAAATGAGTAGATTGATATTTGAAATTAGAGAACCAGAAGATAAACAATTTTATGAAGTTTGGGATCTTTTTTTATCAATGGTTAGATAATACAATATGATAATAGAATATTTAGAAATCTAGGAAATAATGAATATATAATTTTTCTTGGTTTTGATAATTTTTAAGAATATTTTATTAAGATAGATTTGGTATGATTTCATGATTTGTCATAAAATAATTTAACTTAATTATAGTTATCTCGCTTAAGTATGAATTAGTAAAATTATAGTCAAATGATTGTTCAATAATGATATTGGGATATTTTATTGATGATTGATAATGTGAGTTATTATGTAATATAATTATTCTGATGACTATGAAATGGATGCACAAAAGGGAGTGGTAAACCAACCAATACACTGTAAATTTATGAAGAATGTTATATATATATATTTTTTATGTCATGTTTTATGTCTTATATATTTTTTATCTGTTGTTAAAATCAATAAAACTTTTACCAAAATAAATAAATAAATAATTCGCTTTGAGTCTTCTCCAGTATTAAATAAGATCTCTTTTTCTTGCATTTTTCTATTTTGATGAAATAGTGGAAAGTACATACCATCGAAACATATAACATCTCATCTTTCTCATATTAGGTCAGTTTCCACTTATCACCACATCTATCCACTGTCTTTTGCTTTCTTTAATTTTATTTAATGTGAAAGAATATACATAAAAAGTGTAATGGAAATACTTGAAAATTTGGACTTATTCCTATTATACCCTTAAACTGAACATTTCTAGTTGACACAGTCCAACTCAGAACTACAAACAGTAATCAAAGTGGCTTGCATATCTTTGTGGATGGTGTCTTGCCATCTCTGTTTTAGACTCCCGTGAGGTCACCAGCCATTGACTTCTAGTTGTTAGACAGTCCTGGCCACGGTGGAAGATGTTGCTCTCATACCAGCGGAATTGGCCTTCTCTCATCTTTTCTGTTCTGTCCTCATTTACATACTCGAAATCCCCGCGCTTTGATTGGCAAAAGCGCGGGGCTTTCTAATTGGTTAGGCGAGCTGCGCCGATTGGCTCGTTAAGAATCTCCCGCGATTGGCTCGTTCAGAGCGCGGGAGATTTGAAGTGCTGCCATTGGCCGCGGCCGCCGCGGCGAAAGGAATAAAAGCCGCGGGCTTTTTTCCTTTCGCCGGTTCGGTTCCAGTTTTCCAAATAAAGAGCATTGCATGAAATCACCGACTCCTGGCGTCATTTCGCGGACACGACACTGGCGACGAAGGTGGGATCCAGACCCTGAACCGAACCCCGTGTCCGACGGAAGCCAGACAAAGCACCGAGATGGCGAAAATCGCACCGCCCGCCCCCTTCAACCCCGCCCCCGAAGACTGGGAATCGTTCTCCGACCGTTTCCGCATGTACCTCGAGTGCATCGGCATGAAGGACGCCTCGGGCCCGCTAAAACGCGCCGTCTTCCTCACCCACTGCGGAACCGAAGTTTTCCAGATGGCCAAAGCGTTGGCCAAGCCCGCCGACGCAACCGCCATGGACTGGGACGTCCTTGAACCTATCCTTCGGCGACATTACGCTCCCAAGGTCCCCATCCTGATCCGGCGCAACGAATTCTACCGGCGAGACCAGAGAGCGGGTGAGAAATTGAGCGACTTCGTCGCCGAGCTGCGGCGCCTAGGGGGGCTCTGCGAATTTGATAACCTAAACAACATCCTGAGAGACCGAATCATGCTCGGTCTGTGGGACCCCGCGCTCCAGAGCCGGCTGATGGCTAAGGGCGACATCAGTTTAGCAGACGCCCTCACCGCAGCCGCAGCCACAGAAGCAACCCGTACTTCCGCCGATAGCATGCGCAGACCTGACACGAAGGACCGCGGCGGAAACAACAACCCGGCGAGGTCGACCGAACAAAAAACCGAGACAACTACACACCAGGGCGATTTCCACTCTACATCCAGCACGTCCGAAGACGAAGAAGACATACATCGACTTCAGACTGGGCGCGACCAACGGAACCGGAGAGGTCATAAGTCAAGGACCAACTGTGCCGGTTGCGGCGGCGACCACCCCAGGTCGGAATGCCGGTTTTTCGATTCCATCTGCCGGCATTGCGACAAAAAGGGGCACATCGCCCGGGTTTGCCGCCTGAAGAAAAACCGCAGTCCAACTCGATGGGACCAGAATGACCGGAGAAGGGAAAGCTCACCGCCCCGGCCCAGAGATCGCCACTCGGACAGCTGATGGGACCGGGCCGGACGATCCTCGCGAGGCGGCGACAACCGGCGGAGAGAGGAGACCCACCAGACGGTCACCATCGGCCACGCCATCACCAACGACGCCCGGAAAATCCATGTCGAGGTACACATCGAGGGCCAGCCGTGCAAAATGGAGGTAGACTCCGGGTCCTACCTCTCCATGATTGCGTAGCACGAGATAAAGCGGTTGGTGCCTACCCTCCAAAGGAGGAACGTAGACAGCCAAAGACTTATTGTAAAGGACTACCAGGGAAACCGCATCCCGGTACCAAAACCTTTAACGTAACATATAAGGGGCGCACCGAACAACTCCCCCTAACGATCGTCGACCGCGACCGCCCAAGCCTACTGGGACTGCAATGGTTCGCCCCGCTCGACATCACTCTCACGGGAGTCAACCACGTCGCCGACGACGGTTGGGAACAGCGACTAGCCCAGGAGTTCCAAGAAGTCTTCGACGGAAGCCTGGGCAAGTACCAGGGGCCCCTTATCTCGTTCGACCTAGACCCTAACGTCCCCCCCAAACGACTGAAACCTAGGCGGGTGCCATTCGCCCTAAAACCCAAAATAGACAAGCAAATTGATAAGCTCGTCAAACAGGGGGTATTACAGCCCATAGACCACGCCCGGTGGGAGACCCCCATAGTCACCCCGATCAAGCCGGACGGGTCGGTGAGAATCTGTGGGGACTATAAGGCCACCCTAAATGGCGCGCTGCAACAAAGCGCCTACCCCGTCCCAATAGTGCAACACCTACTGCACTCACTGGGAGGGGGCAGGGTTTTCGCCAAGCTCGATCTCGCCCAGGCATACCAACAGTTGCCGGTCGACGAGCAAACGGCAGAAGCCCAGACCATCGTCACCCACCGGGGAGCTTTCAAATGCAACCGACTCCAATTCGGAGTCAGCGTGGCACCAGGTATATTTCAGAGCCTGATGGAAAGGTTGTTGCAAGGTATCAAGGGAGTGGTACCTTATTTCGATGACGTTCTAGTGTCGGCGCCCAACCAAGCCGAACTAGAAAGCCGACTAAGAGAGGTCCTAACTAAATTTAAAGAAACGGGACTTAAAGTAAAAAGGGAGAAATGCCAACTGTGCACGGAACGAGTGGAATTCTTGGGCTACCTCCTAGACCGGCACGGCATTCACCCCACAAGTAAAAAAATCAAGGCCATCAAAGAGGCCCCCACCCCTAAATCAAAAACTGAACTACAAGCATTCTTGGGGTTACTGAACTTTTACAATGTTTTCCTACCCCAAAAGGCGACGGCGGCGGAGCCTTTGCATAGGCTCCTGGACAAGGCGGCGACCTGGACTTGGGGGAAACAGGAGCAAGCCGCCTTCCAAAAAACTAAAGACCTCCTCACCTCCGACGCCGTCCTCATACAATTCAACGAAACCCTGCCTCTGGCCGTCACTTGTGACGCATCACCTTTCGGCGTCGGCGCTGTCCTCAGCCATACCCTTCCTGACAGAAAAGAAGCACCCATCGCGTTCTTTTCAAGGACCCTCACCAAACCAGAGCGGAACTATAGCCAACTGGACAAAGAGGCTCTGGCTATAGTTGCCGCCATAAAACGGTTCCACGAATATCTCTACGGCCGGCCCTTCACCATTATAACGGACCACAAGCCGTTGCTGGGCATCCTTGCAGGAAACCGGCCCACCCCGAACATTCTGTCTCCCCGAATGACAAGGTGGTCCGAGTTCCTGGCGGCCTACAACTACGAACTCATACACAGACCGGGTAAGACGATCTCACATGCGGACGCATTAAGCCGCTCGCCGCTACCGGAATCCGACTCTGACCCAGCACCAACGATGACCACCCTCAGCATCGAGACCCTACCCAACCTACCCATAACCGCGTCAGACATTGCCCGGGAAACTAATAAAGACAGGCGTCTGGCACGGGTTTTGCATTGGGTAGAAAGAGGGTGGCCGGAAAAAGACAACGACGAGTCCGTCAAGACGTTTCGGAACCGCCAAACAGAACTCTCGTTGTTAAAAGGGTGCATCTTATGGGGTGACAGGGTGGTCATTCCGGACAAACTACAGGGGAAGGTTTTGGAAATGTTGCACGAGGGGCACCCTGGCATCGTAAGAACTAAAGCCCTGGCCAGAAGTTACGCTTGGTGGCCAGGGATGGACAAGCAGATAGAGGCCTGGGTAGCTAGGTGCCAGCGATGCCAAGAGACTAGGCCCAGCCCACCCACAGCACCCGTCCTAGAGTGGGAAACCCCAAGGGGACCCTGGTCCAGAATCCATATAGACTTCGCCGGGCCCACAAATGGACACACCTTCCTCATAACAGTTGACGCTTACTCCAACTGGCTGGAGGTAAGCAACATGAAGACAACAACCACGGAGGCCGTGACCAAAGAACTTTGCAAACTCTTTGCAACACATGGCCTCCCAGACGTCGTCGTCTCCGACAACGGGCCCTAGTTTACCTCCCTGGAGTTCGAGAAATTCCTGGCGGAAAGGGGCATCCACCACGCACTAACAGCACCGGCGCATCCGGCGGCGAATGGTAAGGCGGAACGGATGGTCCAATTTACCAAAAAAACCATCCGGAAAATGGACCACGGGGAGATCCAAGAAAAAATCAACAGACTTCTCTTTACACAACACATAACCCCGAATACCACTACCAACAAAAGCCCAGCCGAACTGCTAATGGGTAGAAAGCTGAGGTCCCCACTCGACAGGTTACACCCTACATATAACCCGGAGCGGCCCCCAGACTCAAGCACGAAATACCGAACGTTCGCACCCGGGGACCTCGTATATGCGAAAAACCTGACGGGAGACCCCCTATGGATCCCAGCCGTCATCACCCAAGCAACAGGCCCACGCTCGTACCGGCTACAAACGGCAGACGGACGAGCGTGGAAACGACACATCGACCAACTTAGGTCTAGAACAGCAAACGAACCCACCTCCCAAAACGCAAGCCAAGGGGGGAGGGAATACCCGGGTGACCGATTACAAGAAAAAATAAACCAGCGGTACTTACCGAGATGCAGCCATCGCGACCCCTCGCCAGAAAAGAACAGCCAAGCCAGCTCGACCGACCCGGAAAGACCGAGCGGGAGCGGCGAAACCCATAGCTCAACCAACCCAGAAGGCCCAGGTGGGAGCCACGGAGAAAGAACCGGCCCGATCGACCAGCCGGTTCGCACAGAAGCAAGAGCAACCAAAAATCCGACCGAACCGGCCGGGATCCCGCTTACAACTGAGTTGCGCAGGTCAAGTAGGACCAGACGGAGCCCCGCCTACCTACGTGACTACGCAACGTAAGGACTGAACCAAGAGGGGAGGGGTGTTCTGTCCTCATTTACATACTCGAAATCCCCGCGCTTTGATTGGCCAAAGCGCGGGGCTTTCTAATTGGTTAGGCGAGCCGCGCCGATTGGCTCGTTAATAATCTCCCGCGATTGGCTCGTTCAGAGCGCGGGAGATTCGAAGTGCTGCCATTGGCCACGGCCGCCGCAGCGAAAGGAATAAAAGCCGCGGGCTTTTTTCCTTTCGCCGGTTCGGTTCCAGTTTTCCAAATAAAGAGCATTGCATGAAATCACCGACTCCTGGCGTCATTTCGCGGACACGACATTTTCTAATTGGTGCCATACCAAAATGTCATCAAACAGCGACATTGGTGATGTGGTCAAGAAGGGAGTTGCCCAATATCTAACAGAGTATTCGCATTTCCATGGCATAGAGATAGCTTTCGGTCCCTGTTGTTGCTGCCAGCATTCAGTGCAACAGGGTGAATGGTTGTCTTATAAATAAATGGCATTTATCTGTCACAAAACACACCGGTGAGTTCTTGTCAACACATCCAGGCTGCATTAATCCTTGCTCGCACATCACCACTGGTGTCACCATTGCCTTGGAGATGGGATTCCAGATACCAAAAAATGTTCACCTTCTTTAGATTTTCTCATTGATTTGAAGTGTTCCAGGGGTGGTAACAGTCTCTAAGTTTTCAGTTTACTTGATGTTGAGACAGAGTCCAAAATGGTTGAGGCGATCACTCCATATTTGAACTTGCTACTGTAGTTCACTTCTAGTGGTGGAAGCAAACATAACATCATCCGTATAGAGCATATTTCAGGGTGTATTCTACTCAGGTCATTCTTGATGATGTCCATGACCAATATAAACAGAAGTGGTGACAGTGCAGACTCTTGCTGCACTCCAACTGTCACCGGGAATTTGTTGGAGAGGTTAGCTGAGCATCACACTTGGCTGCTGGTGTTCTTATATAGCATTTTGATCCAGTCAATGAATAGTTCAGATACACTGTGATCCCGGAGGATATTCCAGATTATCTGGTGTGGAATATGATCAAATGCCTTCTCCAGGTCTAGGAATGCCATGTGTAGTCATTGTCTCTTCTCATGGTGTTTCTCTATGAGCTGACAGGATGCAAAGGTGGCATAGTTGCTCCACATCCTTTAACATGTATGTGTATGTATGTATACACAAACACAAATGTGTGTGTGTGTGTGTGTGTATAATATACATATGCTTAAATGTTAACCATAGTCTTTTCTACTATTTCCTTTTTACCCTTTTTTCTTCCTCATTTGTTTTCCCATTCTCACTTTGCTCACTGTTTCTCAATAACGCACTGAAGTTGTAGAAAACATTCCCATTATGAGCTCCCATTTAGATGGAGTTGGTAGCTAATAACACAACTCCCTGGACAACTAGTAAGACAAGTTTCCTATTTTTTTCTTCCTATCACCAACACATCTTTTGAAACCACTTAATAATAAAGATTAGCTGACAAGATTTTCTTTGGATGAATATACATTATTTTTAAACATTTAATTCAAGGAGACAGAATTATAAAGAGAAATTGTGGATTATTTACAAAGACATCTGGAAACTGCAATATAGTTGGGGCATGTGTTATGGAGGAGGATAACTATCTGTGTTGTAATTAATTCAGGAATACATTTGCGGATTCTTTTGCAATAGATACTCCAGATGTATATTTCAAAATTCTTGCTCTGTACTGCAGAGAAATACAAATATTTGGAAATAAATTACTGATCCTTTCTTCCAGTGTATTTTTTCCAATGCCAATTGAATGAAAAAGTTATCAATAAAATTCTTTGCTATGCCATCTTAAAGTCACTTTCTAGGAAGGAGGCCCCAAAGAGCATAATGGGTCTCACTGCTGAATAAATATATTTAGCTTGCTCTATAAATCAATAGTTCAATGTTAACCATGTTTTCCTGGAAATAAAGTCTCAGTGAACTGACTTGTCCTAGATTTATTCCTTAGTAAATTCTAGGACTGCAGCATTTCCTTTTTATACAGGGTTAAGTTAAAGGCTTCATGGAAAAAGTGAAGTTGAAACTAGATTTATAGCCATGGCAAGGAAACACGCTCAACAGAAATTTAGGAAATCAACTCAACCATCTAGAAAAAAGAGGAAAATATACAAAGTCTCAGCTAATGAACCCTACAAAGAGATGGAAACAGCTGTATGCTTTTCTTTAAAATAACATTTTACTTGCTGAAGTTTCCAGCAAAATATTTGAGTTCCGTGCTGGGGACTTGATGGGCTGTGACCTGCAGAGGGAGGGAAACGGAACCAAAACAGCTTCTATGAAATGAAATGGATGGATCAGTTTATCCCTGTGACAATCATGCATATTCATAAATATTTTACAAGTGCAACTTTCAAGCTACTGAATTTTATTGCCACATTAATATGACTTGCAAATTTATAGCATAGGCTTTTGTGGATTGTAAACTTCAGATATATGTGAGAACCATGCCAGCAAAAAAAAAAGTTATGTTTTAAAGGGTTATCTCCTACACACTGCACCTTAAGTGTGTGTTTATCTATGTGATTAAATATCTACTTTGTTTATAGTATCATTCTTCAATTTATCAGATATTAATTCCATTGCAAAGAACCATAAATATTTCTGATACAACATACTCATATTATCAGGCAATTTTTCATGTGTAAGAAGTATAAGAAAGTGTGCAAAAGAGCTATATATATATATCTATATCTAGGCTCTTCATATATTTTGTTACCAGCATTGCTAGACTTTTAAAATTATAGTCATATAAACTGAAATCCTCCATAAATATTTCAAAATGCAAAATCAGTACAAGAAAAACAATAGTTTTAGCACATTTAAAAGGGAATTCCAATGCCATAAGTAACTAAAATTATGTCAGGGGCAGAAAGATTTAAGTGATCTGGCTGTCCAGGAATCCACAATTAATATGGCTGACAAGTTGGATGTGGCTGAAGAGACACATTGACAATGCCCCCCAAATACAATATTTTTAATATCATTTTTAATATCAGGAAATACAGATATAAGCCCCTAGTTCTTTCAATGTCATTCCAATAATCATTATGAAGATATCCAGGCACCCTATCCATTGTCTTCCCCTTCTACTTCCTTCAATCTGGCCAAGAATAATAATTTACTTTAGTCCATCATTTATTTGTATCACATGATGTGGTGAAAAGACAAATGTCTCCATGGACCCTGTGGAATAACTCTGGCAGGTGCAAAGGTCATCCTTGCTGAAAATGCTGAAAAAGGAAGCGGAAGCTAAGAATAAATCAAAACAGAGGTAAAAGTGAGAGACTGGTGATATGAGGAAAGCCAGTGCACGTGGAGATGGAGCTCCAAAGGCAAAGATGAAAAAACTTATGACTTTTTGTGAAGAAAACTGTATGGTTATTGCTACTTACCCAGCTTACAGCAAAATAGTTTTTCAGCATAAGGGCAGTTTAGATCAGGGGTGCGTCAAACTCGATTTCATTGAGGGCTACATAAGGGTTGGGTGGCTGGGTGGGTGTGACCAGGATGGGCATGGTGAGCTCAACATTATTCATTTTGGAAGCACCTGTGGTGGCCAGTGTTCTGTAAATCCTGAAACCTGATTGGTCCTCATGAACTGCAACCTGATTGGATAACTAAATGGCCATGATTGGCGCGGTTAGAATCAACCGTGATTGGCCGAGCCGATCATGGGAGATTCAAAGCGCTGTCATTGGCTGCCGTGCCGCGGACAGCTCCTGTATGAAGAGCTGCCGCAAAGCACAGGTCTTGTACAGAACTGTATACTCAATACAGAGCTGACTGTTCTCTGTTGGTCTCGCGTGTCTATGGGACCGATCTACCCAATTTAACAGCCAGGGCAGGGCTGGGGGGATCGATTATCTCCAGCAGAAGAAGGCATCACCAAGGAGAGCATCAAACTCTTGATGATATGATGATAGTTGATGAATAGTTGCCTTGCCGTCTGCTAGTAGCCAAGTGCTAAGGCAGGACTTCCCTCCCTTCCCTCTTCATTTTCTTTTCTTCTTCCTTCCCTTCTTTCCTTTTTCCTTCCTTGCTCTCTTCCCATCTTTCTTTCTTCGTCTTTCCTTTTTCCATTTTTCCTTCTTCCCTGTCCCTTCTTTGATGCTCAAATGCAAAAGGGGAAACATTTCTCCTTTTGTTTTGTTTTGCTTTTAGTTTGTTTGGCTAGCCCTCTGCCAGCAAAAACTGAGACTGGGAAGCTGAATGCGGCCCCCTGGGCCTGGTTTTTGACCTGGATGGCCTCCTGAAGCCCTCTGCCAGTGAAAACAGAGCCTGTTTATTATAGTTTATTATTTTATTAAATATTTTATTTTAATAAATAAATAAAATTATGCTAATACAGTGTAAAACCAAGCAGGCTATATTACTTTGGTGAATGAATGCTATGAAAATAATACCAAAAATAAGCATATGGGGAATGGCTGACAAAATAATATGGTATGTGTTTGACAAAATAATATCTGGCTAGATAAGAGAAAGAGAATGAGTTAATGGCATCTTAAATCTGTCAAAATCTTTTATGTAGGTCTCATAAATTATAATAATAGTTGTGTCATTCCTAATGGCTTGTGGTATCCTTTGGTCAGCAAAAAGAAAAGCAATGTTAATAAATAAGCATATATATATGTAGCAATACCTTTAACATGTTTCACATGACTTGTAAAGATAGGTGTTCATATGAATCTGGGAACCTTAATACAGTAGCATTATTTGGCAAACAATATAACCATAAAAAACAAGAACATCCCCTGGTTAAATATATTATTCATCATCTTATAATACTCTTATTTCATTATCACAATATTGATTCAGAATAGTACATTAATACACTGCCATTATATAGATGAAAAATTAAGTTCAAGAGAATATAGAGAAACAAGGTTAGTGATTTGTGAATTCATTTATTGGTGTTGCACAGGATCTCAGACTATGACCCAGTCTTTTCTAGGTTCTCTGCCTCTTTAAATAGAGTCTAAGAAGCTTTCAAGATTCATGTCAACCTTTTGAAGCAGGCCAAGTCAGAAGACAGAATATAGAAGTCTGTCTGGAACTACTATTGAGATAGATAGACTGCAGTAAGAGAATCAAGAATGCCTGACTGAGCGTTTCCCTACCTCCCTTTTATACTCCAGTGACCTAGAGAGGAACCAGCTTCTTTCTTCTTCTCTGTTTCTTGATCTTTAAACATGCTTTTGCAACCATTGTCTCTGCCTCATTCCTCCAATATCGTTTCCTTGATTCTCTATAGTACATAAAGAGATTTAATAAACTGGGTTTTGGTCATATAAATATGTAAGAAAAAAGAGCAGAAATAGATGACATAGCAGAAAAGCACAGCATCTCAGATTCATGAAGGACATCAATATGAGGATATCAATATTACTATTCTGATAGCCAGAACCAAATAATAATATTTTGTTTTAACAGATTTTCTTTTTTTAAAAAAGAATTTTATTGATTTTCTACAGACAAACAAGACAAACAAAACATTAAAACATCAACTCTCATATGTACATCCAGCGTGTCGGTTGGTTCATCAGTTTTGTGCATTCATTTTGTAGTCTCAATTACAATTATGTTACATAACAACTCATATTGTCAATCCAAACTTATATATCGTAATATCGCTATTAAAAGAAAAAAACTTTTGACTATACTTTTAATCAATCATACTTTATGAGATAACAATACTTTAAATAATTTATTCTGTAACAAATCATATAATCATACCAAATCAATCCTAAAAACACTTTATAAATATAGTATACTGTCTAACATTCTAAGTATTCTATTATCGTATTTTATCATCTAGCCATTGATAAAAAAGATCCCAAATTTCATAAAATTGTTTATCCTCTTGCTCTCTAATTTCAAATGTCAATCTACTCATCTCAGCACATTCCAATATTTTCTTAATAATTTCTTCCTGTAATGGTATTTTCTCATTCTTCCAGTTTTTAGCAAATACAATCCTAGCCGCTGTTTATACATTTACAATCAGGTATTTCAAATCTTTACTGTATGTATCAGGTAAGATTCCCAATAAAAAGATCTCTGGTTTCAAGTCTATGTGCTTCTTTGTCATTTTTTCCAACCGCATGCAAATTTTAGCCCAATATTTTCTAGCGTCCTCACAAGTCCACCACATATGGTAATATGAGCCAGGTACCTGATGACATTTCCAGCATTTTTCAGATTTGTTCTTAAACATTCTTGCTATTCTTGTCGGGGGAAAGTGCCACCTGTAAAACATCTTATACAAGTTTTCTTTATATGCTGTTGACATTGTCATTTTATAATTTTGAGACCACAATTTTTGCCATTTCTCTAAATCAATCCCATCTGTTTTAACAGATTCTCAGGAAAAAGGCAAAACCCCATCTTTATGTTTACTTAACAGTATGTCTTACTCTAATCAATGAATCTTATAACTGTGAATGCATATAGATTGGAACCAAATGTTTTGAAAGCCTGTATATTTTCCTAGGGCACTATAGAATTGTAGAAACAAAGTACAAAATAAAATGTATCGAATCTACAATTACTATAACTTACTGCAGTTTGATGTCTACTAACTTATACTGCAATTCTCTCTCTCACACCAATCTCATGAATGCAGAGCTACTTCATTTTATTGTCAGTTACTAAGAGAAATTATAGGTCACAAAATACCATGCAATGTCTAAAGCCTACTAGGAATTCATTTTCTGAATTTATGAAAAAGTTAGGAGAAAAGATGTTTGTCTATCAGTTTGCTTACCTAAACACAATTTATTGTAACATTCACTAGTAAGAATTCTCTGGGTAACATACAGTCAATTAAAACAGAATATATATTGTAAATTGAAGACAGCTACAAATTTATATAACTGGTCGTTAAGCATTAAGATTAAATACTATTTAATTGAATGAATATCATTTAATTGCACACATAAATCAGACAGTTGTCTGGATTCTCAGTTTATTAATTCTCATCCAGCCCTGCTCAGAAACTGGTTCAGGGTACTGAGACATGAGAATCAAAATGAATCAATGAATTCTTTATTGGCCAAGTGTGATTAGACACACAAGGAATTTATCTTGGTGAATATGCTCTCAGTGTACATAAAAAGAAAAGATACATTTATCAAGAATCATAAGGTACAACACTTAATTTAGTCATAGGGTACAAATAAGCAATAAAATCTTACTAAGAAACAGTCAAGTAAGGATAAAAGCAACAAAGTTACAATCATACAATCACTAGTGGGAGGGGATGGATGATAGGAGTGATGAGAAGATAAATAGTAATAGTATTGCAGACTTGGTAAATAGTTGGACAGTGTTGAGGGAATTATTTGTTTAGAAGAGTGATGGCATTTGGGTAAAAACTGTTCTTGTGTCTAGCTGTTCTGGTGTGCAGTGATCTATAGTATCGTTTTGGGGGTAGAGTTGAAACAGTTTATGTCCAGGTTCTGAGGGTTCTGTCAATATTTTCACAGCCCTCTTTTTGACTTGTGCATATACAGGTCTTAAATGGAAGGCAGGTTGGTAGTAATTGTTTTTACTGCAGTCCTAATTATCCTCTGAAGTCTGTATCTATAACAAGACAGTTACAGAGATGAAGATGACAGACTCAATAATTTCTCTGTAGAACTGTATCAGCAGCTCCTTAGGCAGTTTGAGCTTTCTGGATGCAGAAAGAATATTAATACAATGGAAGCCATATTTTTACTGAGAAATTTTAATTATCAAAATATATTTATTCTTGCTTTCTAGTATTTTATAATGGTGATAGCTAAAATCATTGCAAACCACTGATCTATTTGATTTTTCACTAAAGACCATTATATTTGTATTCAGCAATGAGAAAGGTTCTAAAAATACACCTTAACTAAATTATGGCTTCATTCTATTGTATTAATACACCTATTACCCAAAAGATCAGAAAACAGTAAAACAACAAAGCTTAGAATTTGTATTTACATAGTGTATTGACACTCTAATCCCTATGCCTTTAGATTTAGGTAACACATAAGAAGCTAATTTGGTGTAGTGGTTTAAGCACCAGGTTAGAAACTGGGTGACTGTGAATTCAAGTCCACCCTTAGTCAGAAAATTAATTGGGTGACCTTAGGTGACCACATATTCTCTCAGCCCTAAGAAACAGACAATGGCAAAACACTTTTGAAGTGCCTTGTTGAGGCAGCTGACAGAAGTGAATAACTTGAATTTACATGCACATATATGTGTATTGTATGTGCATGCACACACATGCACACACATGCTCAAACTTTTCTTGCAAAAAGAATACAAAATTAATTGCCAGACTCATCTGTGTACTGCTTAAAAATTCTCTGCTTATAGTTATTATACTACTGAGTCGCTTGAAATACTTGGCACAGAATTAAGAGTTTCAAACCATAGCTCCTTGAAGTGTAATATATGAAAATGATTGACCTAATCTTATTCCCACTGAGTTCACTGGGAAAGTTGCCATTTCCTTCCATTACAGAGAGACCTGGCAATATAAGATAAGAATTGCTTTCCGTTAATTAATAAAATGAGCAGACCCTTGAAAATCATCCTGTTGGTCCATAAGAACTAGACTTACATCTCAACTATGTTGGAAACAATATTTTAGTACAAATAACTCTAATTAGAAACTAAGTTTCACACTTGATTATTATATATGTACCAACTCATTGCTCAAATACTTTGGCTACCAAATGAGAAGACGGGACTCATTGGAAAAGATCCTAATGTTGGAAAGATCGAAGACAAAAAAAGAAGCAGATGACAGATGGGGAGGTGGTTAGATAATGTCATTGCTGCAGTGGACATGGGTTTGGGCAAACACCATGAGACAGAGAAGGACATGAGGGAGCCTGGCCAGCTGGGGTCCATAGGGATGGGAGGAGTCAGACACAATTTAGCAACTGAACAACAAGATTACTGATGATCAGAAATTTTATTTTTCTTATTAGTTGTAAAATGATTTGTACTGATATTCTCCAGAATCAAGACTGAACCAGCATCTACTTACTTTGCTAGACATTAATCCATGCAACTGGCTTTTTAAATAATCATTAGTCTTCATAACAAAGCTAGTTTCATCAATAAAGAACTGCTTATCAAGGATGGTACATATGTTCAGATATGCTAAAATGTGACTATTAAATCTATTTTATTTTCTTTACATACAAAATTATCCTCAAATACCATCTTTTAGGAGATTACTTCTCTTGAATCTTCATTATAAATTCTAGTTTCTGCACATTTTTAGTCATTTTATTATTTTTACAATAAAAATAGAATGTTTTTTTTTTAAATCCAGTTTGATTTGTTTGGGAATGAAATGTCTTATGAACTAAATCCAGCTCTTTCTGTTAAGTTTATAGAATGTCTATGTTAATTGCATATATTTTTATATATGTACTATTTTATTATTTAAGTAAAGTGAAATGTAAGCATTACAGAAACTATATTGTCATGATCTTTATTTAAAATGAGGAAAACTTACTTAACTCTCAAGGCTTTGCTTTGTTGTCAATATAAAATATAGAATTCTATGTAAATGTTTCAATTTGTCCATTTTTGCATATTCAGGATGGTTTCCTTCTTTTATGTTTTCAATAACTTTGGTCAAAGTTATATCAAAGGCAGGAAGGAGAATTTTATGATATTAATTAAAAACATCTACATACATTAATGTATTTTTGTAAAGGCCCTGCATTCCTCATTAGCGTTCCTCACTAACATTATTATATTGAATTCCAAAATATACATCCAGGGGATTAAATTTAAGCATTTACAAAATTCTATATTTTGTATTGATAACAATAGCAATAATCCTTAGACTTATATTCCGCTTCACAACCCTCTCTAAGCAGTTTACAGTATCAGCATATTGCCCCCAATAATCTGAGTGCTTATTTCACTGCCTTTGGAAGGATGGAAGGCTGAGTCAACCTTGAGCTGGTGAGAATTGAACTGCCAAAATGCTGGCAGCTGGCAGTCAGCAGAATTAACCTGCAATACTGCATTCTAATCACTTCTTCACCATAGCTCAAAGAGGATTTCTTGAATGAGTGTTTGGAAGTACTTTATCCATGTGTGCAGGTAGTGATGATCAAAGAAAGAGCCATTCAATTGGTACATGATTTACACTCGCTCCTTTCTTCTGAAGAGCACATACAATTGATGAACAGTTTGATAGGACTGATTTACCCCATTGTAAATGGCAAATATAACTGACATGTCATTCTACTGAACAGTAGCTCAATCAATTCCACAATTTAAAGTAAACAATAATAAGCTTATGGGGCATCAAACATGCAATGGATACTCATTTGGAATATTAAAGACAGATTGTTATAGGTGTCTATTTTTTTTCCAAATATTATGTAAGGTGCAAATATCTGAAACACAGTATATGCTTATAGTGCTCTGCTAACCAAAATAAATTAAAGTGGACTATTATTGAATTACAAAAGATAGGAAGAATCAGGAGCTGGCTAATAATAGGTTAATGAAAAGGTTCTACCTAAAATCACAATAGTTACAAATGATTTCTATCTCAAGATCCATAAAACAGAAACTATAGACTGAGTAAAGAATGAAAATTTTAATTGTCATCTTTTAATATAAATAGTTGAATAAATAGGAAAATATTAAATTTTACATGTGCTTGTTTTCTTAGCAGTATACTGCTGTGAAATGTGTTTGAAAACTTGACTTTGCTATATGGACATATTGATTATGCTATATGTATCAAAACTCTGACAAGCTGTTTTGTTAATTGAATGATCTCATTGTAAACCACATGATATTCTGACATTTTACATTAAAACTAAATTTGCATGGAGGTTTTGCCAAGATTCCTTAATTTCACAAAGTAATAATTCACGGCTTAAGCCAACTCCCACAGGCAGAAATTCAAACAGAGTTTTGCTATAGCAGTTTTGCAAAGTATATTAAAAGCAATTTCATGGAGATACTTTACAAAAAGCCACATGATGATGATGACCTCATATAGAAATATATTTTGCATTAATATTATAAGATACAGAAATACCAAAGAAAATATTAGAAAAGCTAGGGGAAGGAAAAGGGAAGGAAAAAGTGTGGGAAAAAGGAGAAAATAGAAAACTTCCTTTGGTGCAGTAGAATAAAATAATAACATCAAACCTCAACTTTTTACTTTTATATAATAGTATAAACTAGCCATTTCGATAACAACAAATCTATCTAATCAGTAAAAGCCAATATCAAAGTTTCACTTTTTTCTACATCAAACACAAAGTCCAGAAAAATAAATAAATACATACATACAAAAAACAAAAGTTTGGTTAGAAAAAGATGTTTTGTGCAAAGATTTTTGCAATTTTGTGAAGAATTTTATCATGAAAATTTGAGTTTTTGTCTATCTGAGTTTATACTAGCCCTGAAACCACAGACAACTCCTACATTTGGGTTGTTATTATGATACAGTCTAAAACATGAATGGAAACACCTAAAAAATAAAGTTTTGCAGAATTAAAAATTATAAAATCTGTTTGTATGAAATTGAAGCAGGATATAAATATAACAGATAGAATAAAGAAATATTTATTACATTATATCAGAGGTTTTGTTTCACTTCTGTATTATTTTTTCAGAACGTTTCAATTTGGATCGTGAGCTGTGAAAGAATAAGCTGCTCTCTTCATTTTTTAAATGTTCAAGTCTACAAACTTATTTTCTTCTGGAATAATAAATGCAACACAATAATACGTTTGTGTATTGTTATCCTTTTTTTCCTCTCATTTTTTAAAATTAAGAAATACCAGAACGACTTTTATCCAAAGTATATGAATTCTACAGCAAATATTTTTCTACTTAGGACGCAGCCAAGAGGAAGATTTCGATGTGTGCTGTCTTTCTGAATTTGTCTACTAAAGTTCCTGACATTATTCTGTTCTATTACCAACTTTGATGGATTCCCCGGTCTTTGTTTTTATCCAATTTGTCTAACAGTCAAAATTAATAAAATATACTTTGTTTTTTTTTACAGTTCTCTCTCTGACTTATATTTCTAGATATGGAAATAAATAGGAACAAATAGTAATTTTTTTAAAAATATATTCAATAAGTAAATCTATATATATAAAAACAAAATTCCACTCATGCATCATCACAAAATCTCCAGAATATGAAGCCTACAAATTTGAAATTTGCCACATGTTCCTCTTGGCTTCTAGGTGCTCTTTAAGAAAGGATTTTTCGAAATGACCATCAGAGCATTAGTATTTCACATATTATTAACATGCTTTGATGCTAAGGAATTCTACCTCCCGTACTTACCTGAAAAGAAATCTGTTCCAAATGCAAAACACAAGCAGAGGAGAGGATTTTCAATTTCAGTTTTACACCACCAAGCAGCTTTAGTACAGAACAGTACAGAACAGTTGAGCTGAGCCATGCCCAGGCTCCTTGCTATCTCCTTCTTGCTCACACAGCAAATACTGTTTCAGTTTCCAAACAGCCCTCAACTCTCTCACACACTGACAGGACACTAGCCAGATGAATACAGATGGATGGCAGAATCTTTTCCCCCTTATTTTCCTCCCCCAAAACTAAGCCCGACCACATAGTTTCATAGCGAAGCACAGGTATCGAGCTAGTGTAATTATAATCTCATTAGATTATATTTGTACATTTAGTAAAAAAACAACTTATACATATTGCATGTATGTTCCTGAAACAGCAAAATGAATTTAGGGCACTAAATGGCAGCATAAATACAAACATAAATATATATTTCTATTCCAACTCTTCAATAACACTGAAAAAGCAAGATTTTCTACCTATGGTTTCAAAATATCTAGAAAATTTACATTTTTCCTTGGAAATCTTCTAAATTTTAAAACTCAAAATGTATTAAATCAGATGCAGGCAATATAAAAGATGTAATGATAGATAACATAAAATACAACATAATAAATTAAAATATAAAATAAAATACTGGTATAAAAGATACAATGGTAGATAACAGTTTCCATATTTCTGATCCCCCAATGCTGAGAACTGCAAGTCAGCTTTTACTGCGGTTCAAATGCAATATTTTAATTAATTAAACTGATTAATTAAGAGGGCCATCATAATAGCCCAATAGGCTCTAGGACTCCAATTGCACAGCCAGCTCTTGAGCAATTTGTGGAATATTTAGAATGGTGGAAATAACTTCATTTCTGAGGGGAGAAGATTACACAAGGTGGGCACAATGGTACACTTTTGCCTCTCTGGATGGTCAAATATAATTCACTACATGTCTTTTAGGTCATAGCTTCCATTTTTATTGTGCAATGTTGTTTTTTCCCCAAGTTCCTGATTGCACAATTGTCAAAATATTATACGGCTGCTACAAAGCCTTCTGTTCACTAGGAGTCCATATAAGGGATTGCGAACAAAAGCAATGATGGCCATAATCATGAGATCAAATCCTATCCATTTTTATATGTATCATGATGCTTTTAAAAAATGGGGTGAGCCCTCCATCTTGTTTTTTTTAAGTCACTTGAAATTTCCCTCTTCTGTTGCTGTAGAGAATCACAGGTGTAGTTTAGTTTACTTTATTGTCATTGCATCTTCTACAACGAAATCAAACACCATCTTCAATGCTAATCACAACCATGAAAATAAACACAAGCACACATCCTTCACCCTCCACACAGTGAACCGGAAACCCCCGAACACCACACCAACACTGCACTGTACAGCAGAATTCAAAAGAGCTACTGCCCTGGGATAGAATAGATTGGTCCTTGTTTTTATTATTCTGTACCATGTAGGTATGCAAGTATATGAAGTAGCACATTTAAGGGTATTATCCTTGCTTCAGTTAGTAGAGATTGCTTGCACATAATGCAAAAATAAAGTTTTGGAGTACTGTGGACATAATGCATTAACAAAATTCTATGCATTGACAAGTACTATACATTGAAATACAAAACTGTTCCTAAGAGAGCCATTTATATTTATTCAATAATTTATATTTACTTACATAGGAAGACAAAAGAAAATAATCTTCAGACATACCAGGTTTAATACATTTTTGCTGAAACAAAAACATATATGGATATATAAGCCTAAGATATAGAAATATTAATATATGTGCAGGGTCATCCTATTAATACATATTTAAAAGAAATATTTAAAAGAAGTTGGTAAGGTGTATTTATAGGGAACAAGTCATACCTTAAATGTCTTTCAAATTAGAATATTTCATCTTAATAGCTATTAATATATTAATATTGCTAAATACAATATTGAAAAATTTCAATCAGTCAAATATTCAACACTTTTTAAAAATAAAATGTAATGTACAGAATTAGAAATGCTGGTGTGGGAATTTATTTAAAAGACAATTATTATGACTATGTTGTGAAATAATTTTTTCATTTATGCAAAGTAGATTTTGTAAGATGTGCTTAAAAATAGAAAAAAAATTTTAATGGCTAACAAAGAAAAACAGCCATACCTTAAGACACTTAGCCCTCAATAATTACATGCATTAGTTTTTTCAAATCATTAGGCACAACTGTAAGAACAGACAAAACAATTGCCAGTTAAAGAGCTTCGGAAGCGACTATATAATTAAAATTAATTTGATTAATTCTATGCACACTCATCTGGAGTAAGACTAATTCAGTAGCTATGTATATGCTGCATAAGTTCAAAGACTGACTGTTAAATCATAAGGTACATCTCATTGTTAAATGAGCAGCTTGTAAGAAATCCCAAAGAACAGTGATGGCGAACCTTTTTGGTGTGGTGTGCTGAAAAAGTGCATGTGCCAGCACCCACAATGCAATGCGCCCGCCCCCCAGTGCAACCTTACCTGCATTGTGTATGCACGTACCTTCCAGCTGATTTTCGGCCCGTTTGAGGCCGTTTTTACCCTTCCTGGGCTTAAGGGAAGCCACTGCAGCCTTTGGAGGCTGAAAAACGTGCCTGTTTCAACATTCTGGTTTCGGCACTTTCGGTATTTCCGGAAGGTCTGTTTTTCAGCCTCCAAAGGCTGCAGAGGCTTCCCTCGAGCCCCCGGGAGAGCGAAAAAAGACTGAAACAGGCCAAAAATCAGTTTGGAAGCATGTGCATGCGCAATGCAGATAAGTTTGGCTGGGGCTTGCATGCCCTCCCAAATAGCTCTGCATGCCACCTGTGGCATGAGTGCCATAGGTTCGTCATCACAGCCATAGAATATGATGATCTCTACTGCAGCTCCTAATGTCAGAGAGTCAAATTATATTCGTTTAACTCAGAATCTAACACAGGATATTAAAAATTTCAGAGGTAACTCTATCATGTTGGCTACTCTAGATTTTGTTAAATATTTCAATAAATGTCATTTTGTGTTTTATTGGCACTACACATTTCTATAAAATCAAGGTACTCAATATAATTAGACATTCAGTTGATGGATTTTTCATTTTTCTCATCATAGCTACAATTTCAGAATAGGACAGCTGTAAATATTAGGATATTCAAATAACTAGATACCTGACATTATAGAATTTTGATTTTTAAAATGAATGTCAATTTGGTTGTTGAATTATCTGAGTCTATTTCTGTTGAATACAGTAAGAGAACACAGCTGTCTTTTATCTCTATTCTATGATATACTGCTTTTTAAAGGAATGATTAAAAACAATACTTCTTATAGGGATTTCCACCCCTTTTATAAATAAGGTATCAAAAACTCTCCCTTTTAGATTTAAAACAGAAAGATCTGAACTTGCCCATCATATTCTGAAGCTGTTTCTGACATAAATAGCAAGATTTCACTTTTAAATATTCAAAATAGATTCTCTTCTCCTTGAACAAGGAACCATTTCCCAAACATCTGAAAAAAATATGTAATTCTAGAAATCCCCATGCTATTGTGGGAATAGTCTAAGGGGAGGCAACTGGAAAACAGATTCAACTGCTTTATTATGCAAAACTTAGAGGTTAGCTAGACACAGTATGCAATTTTAGACTGTCCTAAATGTTTGTAACTTTCAGTCTTGGAGCTAATGATATATTTTATTCTGATAATGGTTTCAACCATTGTCAACACAATTTCAAGAACAGGAAGTTTATTACGTAACTAGGGCAAATTTGTGAAATTCAGCACTTTAATGCAACTGTATAAATAGAATAGACAGTAGAATAGAATGGAATAGAATAGAATATTCTTTATTGGCCAAGTGTGATTGGACACACAAGGAACTTGTCTCTGATGCATAAACTCTCAGTGTACATACAAACAACATTGTGATAAATCATAAGATATCACTAGGAGAACGTAACAGGAAAAATGAGGATGATAGTAATGCAACCCTAATACATAGATAAATATTCTTAGGCACAAATCAGTGCTGTGGGAATTAGGTGTTTAGTAGAGTGATGGTATGGAGGTAAAAAACTTTGTGTCTAGTTGTTTTGACATGCAATGCCCTATAACAAGGGTATCAAACTCGCATCATCATGCTGTTGTCAGACGCATTGCGACTTTCCCCTCCTTTGCTAAACTGAGCATGGGCATGGCCAGTGTGACATATCCACAAAATAAAATCATGTTTATTTTGTTAGTGCAAGCTGATTATTAGGTAATATATAACAGTGCTAATTTATAGATGAATTTGAACTTTCAAAAATCCATTCAGCCTAGTCTACGCATTGGTTAACACTGATGTTAGCCAATAGGTACACTTGCCTGTTTAAAAACCTATGAGATGCTTTATTCAACAGGCAGATAAATCCATTTGAAAATCTCATTAATCTTGAACTATTCAATGGCTAATGTGGAATTGTGACAATTTGTAGGTGGATTTGGCCACCAGAAAAATGTTTTTCAGCTGAGGCATCACACAAAGGACTGTACTATGGGAAGAGCAGTGGAACCAAAGAATTGGTGCAAAGGAGAAATCTGGCAAGACAAGGATTAAGGCAGACCTTAATCCTGAGTTAAAGGTAAATAGGATAAAAATATCTCAGCTACCAAATACTGAACATGAAAAATCTTCATTTTTTTCTCATCCTATAATTGTAGCAATATTGACCCCAGGAATTACAAGTGTGGTATAGCATTTGTTGGTATAGTTCCATCCATCCAAGAATATTTTCTACATGTTTGAACTACAAGATAAACTCAAATCACTTAGGAAACCATGTGAAAATGATTTGTTTATCCATTTTCACTGAAGGTTTACTAAAGTAGGCCATCTCTGGAAGCTCAATTAATTCACAAATTGATAAAGAAAGATTTAATAGATTTAAATTTCAATTCATGAACTTTCTTGGCAAGGTTCTGGTTTAAGTTCCCACACTTTATTGGCACTATATTGTTGCTGGAGCTTTAATCTGTGATCTCCAATCCATTTAAGAAAGTGCACTTACTTTTATTGGAGTATTTTCAGTTGACTTCAGATCACCTCCTTTCACACAGTTAGCAGTTTTAATAATGTCAACAGGGAAAGTAATTTCAGTGTAAATGGAGTATTTGTTGGTTCAGATGACATCTTAAATTGGTTTCTGAGGAGAGACTGAACAGTAAATTAAATTTAAAGTAGGATTAAGATTAGCCCCAAAGGTCAAAATCGCTGGATTGGATACTATTTCCTTGTTAACCTATTATATACATACATGTTTCCGGAGTCTTTTGACAGAAATGTGTAACCTAAAGTACACATTAATAGCTAGCATAACAATTGGAGAGAGAGACAAACACAATACAAGTATTCCCTAGGCAGAACATTTATTAACAATTAACACAAATATAAAAATCACTATAACCCACAGATACCATTACTGTATGACATTATACGGACCAGTTACTTAACTGCTTGAATGTGGGTTAAGTCAGCAATAAAATGGATAATAAAATACTATTGCTACCTAAAATAGCTTCCTTGTCTAATTAAAGATAAATGGAAGAAATACCAAACTACAGTTCAAGAAATGCAGAGAACATTTATCAAAATGATCAAAATGCCTATTATCTATTTTTCTCCCCTATACATTAAAAATAACAATAATAGAAAGCTGCTGAAGAATAACTCAATGAAAAGAAAGGTTATGTTATTTCCCCATTCTCTTCAATGGATCTTTCCATTTTTAAAAATGTGAGCAAACAAAATTTCTCATCCTCAATATGTTTCAAAGGGGAAAAAGTACAGCCTCAGAAACTATGGTTTTCCAGATTTTGGTAAAATACAACTGTCAGGATCTTCATCATCTGCCAAGTTAATCAATGGTTGTTTTAAAAAACGTTAACAGATTCACTATACCTGCACCAAATTAAATCGGCTTTCCACAGTCTTCCATTCTTCAGATTGTTTAAAAATTGAAACTCCTCAAATTGCCAGGTACTTCCCAGTTTAGTGCCCTCTCAGTGTCTCAGAGTGCAACTCTTAAAAAGTATAAGCTTTATTGGAGATTCTGGGAGCTATAGTGCCAACTCATCTCAAAAGCAGTAGGTTGGAGAAAATTGCATTAAATTCTAGCTAAAGGATTATGGAAGTTGAAAGAACAGTGGCTTATAACTGCTTCCTTCATATTAAACTATTAGGCTGGCAGCAGAATGAATGAAGAGAAGTAAGCTCCGCTGAGAAGCCATATCAGCTGTCACCTGGCAGAAGTCATTATATCAGGTTCATAGCAGAGAAACTGAAGGAGACATGGCCGCAATCAGCTGCAGCTTTATCACACTCCTATTTCCATCAACTATCACTTGTCACCAGCCATTTCATCAGGGAAGTTAAGTGAAACAGAGTTATCATCAACTAAGCTAAGAAGTCATCTTAATCAGATTTCAACATCCATCTTCTGTCACCTGGCCAGCAGAACAGAAAGATCATTCCTCTGTTTAAACCTTTTCCATCCCAGATAATTGTCATAAGATTGTTGTATTAAGAATGTAAGCCTGAGTGTGCTCTTCGTTTTACTGTCCCAATTACCATTCCTTTTATATTCGGTCTTACATTGGGTCTTTTTAGAGTTCAAGCCTTGAGAAACAAAATTGATCTTTGTAAACTAATAATAGAAATGTTTTCTACCTTTTGTCTAACAAGGACAGAAATCCTAGATGCAAATACATATCAACATTCCATTAGTGAAACTGAACTAAAAGATCTTAGATCAATTCATGGCTTAAGATTAATGATTTTTTTGGCATATCCGAAGCTGTTAATGAGCTATCAGATTCTTTTAAAGATATTTTGATAATGATTAAGATGAAAGTGGACAATTTTAAATTTCTACTGTATGTAAAGTAATAATGAACATAATGTGTTGCTCTGAAGTATAACTCTTTTGAATGTAAAGAAAAATAAATGTTTTACAATAGTTTATTAAAATTAGATCAATTTTTTTCCCATGAATGCCAGCAACAAATAAGCGTCCTTTGGTTTTCTGTGCAACCCAAGATATTTATAAATTACCTATGTGTATCATATTTAATTTATTGGTCTGCATGCTGTTTATAAATTCTGGGAATTGTAATCTCAACATATCTGGAAGCAACCAAATTCTAAATTCAACCCTAGATATTTTTTTTAGATTGAAATTCTAGCAAACACTTCTGTAAATGTCATGCTTTATAGATCAATGAACTCAATAAAAGCCATTCTTTCATTCTATGTGTATAGCATCTTCTCTATACAAAAGAATAGAACATAGAATTGTTGGAGAAAATAATGATTTTCAGAATTAATCAATAATATAATTAAAATATTATTTTTGTTTGTGCATGCTTAGCTATAAATCTTTTCAACTCCTTTTGCATTTCTTCTAGGCCAGGGGTTGCTAAATTTTTTGCCATTAAACTTCTCTTTGGTATAACCTTAATGTACACATTCCTCTAAAAATTAAATACCAAAACGAACAGAAATGAATAAGGAAAACAGTACAATGAAACTTTGCATAAGGTGGATTTATTGTAACAATGCTTGTTACAATAAAATTATAAAAGGTTCTTTTAAAAGGTTCTTTGGGTTTCCCCTAGATTGACTTCACCACCTCAAGGCTGGTACATCTGACAATTTAGAAAACCAACCCCTAGATTTTTAAGTGTGTACACAAATATTATTTTTGAAATTCAGAAAGATTGCAACTGATTAGAAAGTCATGACTTTGCATTAATTACAGAATAAAAAATAATCTTGTTTTTTTTTCCAGATGGGTACGTTGGTATGAAAGTAAAATGCTGCTTGAAATCAATAAAACTGAAAAAGCCTTCTCCTACGAGTGATATTTTGGCTGCTATTTCTCCACTAGCGGATTACTTTTCCACTTTATTCGGGACAAAGAACCTTCTACAGGTGAACAGAACATTCTTATGCAAATCCACTCAAAAGGAAATCCAGTTCCTCCCCAAAGGAGTCATTCCAGTAATGACATATCATTGCAGCCAGGATAAATTCCCGATTATTAAAACCTTGAATCCCAGATCGTGGCAGAATTAGAAGATGGCAAACCGAGCTGGTGGAGAACTAAAACCGGGGAAAGCATAGTTCAGCCAATCAAAGAAGCTCCTTCCGTATTCAAGCATTCTATCGAATAGAAATCCCCAAAGACTGAAGCTGCCGTGGACCATTTTTGAAAGTGGAAAAGAATTTTAAGACTCAAGTCAAACTTAAGAACGGGAAGCCCACGCTAAACATGGAGAGAAATGCAAAATTGGAATCATGTGCTGCGACACTTGGCAGTCCAGAGTTTTTGTAACCATAGAAATGGGAACTTTTGCAGTAACGTAAGGTGCTCCGGTGCTTTAAGGCACACATGCGCAATACTACTTAGGATACGGGAAATGACTGTTGCAGAAGCTGGCAAAGTAGCTCCGCCTCCTAGCTTTATTAACTAACTTCCCGGAGCCGGGAAAGGGGTGTGGTTATACTTTTCCCCTGTCTTCGCTGTGTAAAGGGTTCCTGTGAGACCACCTGGTCATGATGCAGGGCTTGCCCGCCATCCCTGAGGAGATCAGTAACTTCCTTGCAGGTGAATGTGCCCTGAGCGGCTGGGAGGGAACTTTTGCAAACATGGCGAGACTAGGGAGCGCTTTGGTAGAGGCAGTGTAATACGGTTATAGGAGAGTAAGGAAAGAAAAGGGAAGGTAGAAGAAATGGAGAAGTGACTTCTGGGGCGGGAGTGATTGCTTTTTGGAAGGGAAGCCGAAGATCTAAACTTGAGGATTTTGTTTTACAAGTGTAATAATAAAGAAAAGGGGGTAAGAGGGTCATCAAGAAACTTATCCTAGAGGACCAGCTGGGTGGGCTGATGCTTTGTTTGTTTAAATATTTGGACAAGAACTTGCCAAATACTTCCCTCACTTGGACTAGGAAAAGCTTGGCATCAGAATTCATCAGAAAATCTGCTTTTATACTCTTGCTATCTTATTCTGGGGATACATTCTTAAAGTCAGTTTGGTGTAAAGGTCAGTGAATAAGGTGCAGGGTAGGAATCAGGAGACTGAGGCATAAAAAACCTGGATGATTTAGTCATTAGTCATCCAACCCATCTCACAAGGTGGTTGTTGTGGGAAAAACAGAAAGGCAAAGTATATTATGTTTGTTTAATGCCTTGAATTACTTATAAGATAAGGTGGAATAAAAATCTAATAAAGTTTTAATTTAAAAATAATTATTTCAATTTATTAAATGCTGATGCTATACGTATGAAGAGAACATGAACTTAGAATGGTACTGTAGAAGCATAATATTTGGATAAGTCCATCTGGATTCCTGATTTTTTTTCTTCTTGAATCAATGTCCATACTGCAGAATTGGGGCTTTGTTTCACCCGAAAAAAAGAAAAGAGAAGCCTTTGACGGTTCCATATTTGCTTACATTTTCATAATCTTAAAATAGATTGTTCTGTGTTGTATTTCCTGTCGCACATTATACTAGACTGAAAGCCACCTAGTTTTTAAAAACACATTTCCTTTTGTCAACTATATGCTTTTAAATGAAATAAAATCCCCTTTCTGTTGGTGACTCTGTTTTGTATTTATGCCAGCACTAATTTTCTATCATACATTTGGCTGAAATTATACCTATGTATAATAAAATACATTTTTCTAAAGTCAGTGGGCTCTTCCTCTAAGAAAACTTGTTTAATATTATTCAGTAAATAACTTTATTTTTGTCTGCCACTATCCATTACATTGAAATTTTATTGAAACACATATATGGGCCTGTAAACACTTTGTTTAACTATTAACTTTACTACATGAATTGTCTTAATCAAGAACCAACTACATTAAATATATGAAATAATTATGAATGGGCTGAATTAGTGTGCAACCACAATTCTCAGGCTTTAGTTCCTTTAAAAAAACATGGAAAAATATTACATGCCAAATAAATGTTGATCAATTATATCTCAGTCAATAGTTATTCTATAGATTGAAAGATTGCTTGAGTATACTTTTAAAAAGTATATAGCTCTGGCAACATATGGTTGTGTCGGCTTTTCAAGAATTCCTTCCAGGATGCCAATAGAAATAGATCTAATTTCATAAGTAAACATTAGGTAAACATTAGGGTTGCATATGTTTCAAAAATTATCTTGAATAAGTGCTTTTGGATCCCAGGCAAACACTACACCGAGACATGAAGGCAGGCTGATTCTTTTCAGGCTTCAGAGCAAGCCTGAAACAAATGCTTCTGTTTCTAACAGTAACTCTTAAAGCAGTGGCACCTTATTTCCAGACATGAAGTGAAAACATCAGGCTGTTGTAATGAATAGCAGAAGAGTGTGGTGATTATGTGGGATCTAAGGCACTTATTATTATTAATCATTTTGGAAGGGTGCTGTAATGCAAACCCTTCAAGTTCAGTTCCCCCAGACTACATGGAAGTATGTGTTATCCTTTTCCCAGCAACCAGAAGGAAGTGTCCTTTTTAAAGAATATTTTTGATTTTCCAGACTAGTTTACAGTCTTGGAGGCTTCCTGTTCAAGAACTAACTGGGCCTTATCCTTGACATTAACAGAGCTAACCCAGGAACTGCTATATGTTGTGATTGGGACTTTTTAATCCTTGAATGAATCAGACTTGGATAGAGTCATACAGCAATTATTCTATTATTCATGGCCTACAAACTATAATTTTTGGTTTTGCACAGTACATCCAAAGTAACCATATTATTTTAATTTGATGTGCTAACCCACTCTATATCAAAACACAGCTTGCTTTTTTGAGACTATATGATTGCAATCTATTTGCCAGAAAATAAGTTTAATTTTGAATGTATATATGTATGTATATTATACATATACACATTCAAAATTAAACTTATTTTCTGGCATATACATATATTCAAAATTAAACTTCCAAATTAAAATGGCTTTGTATGATAGGCCTTATCTTTTGTTTTTATTAAGTGTCCAGCTTTTCTCTGAGTGGAGTGTTCCATTTTCTGACTTCACACTAAGAGAATCTAAATCTATGATTCTTAATCTTGGCAATTTAAAGATGTGTGACCTGAGCTCCCAAAAACCTCCAGCTAGCATGGACTTTGACTAAAGGACAATAGGAGCATCGTATTAGAACTATGAGCAACCTTTCTGTCTTTTCTGGGTATTGCTGTTAACTGTGCTCTTATTAATATGACTTGGAGAGAAATGAATGAATTAGTTTTAAATTGATAAAAGTTAAAAACAAGCTAAAAATTCTCATGATAAATGATTGAAATAAGTCCTCATTTAAATACTTATATTGTAGGACTAATTTCTATAAGTCCTAATTGTTCCTAACAGTGGACCAGTTAGACATTTGTTTTCTCCAGATCTCTGCCCATTCTTTCCTTTCATAGTTCTCATCAGTATTGTGCTGGATATGTAATAATAGGAACAGATTGATAAAGAGAAACCAAACAGAAAAAAGTTACAAAGGACTAATTTGTACTAATGCATAATATTAATTCAGAAGTTTTTAACTTTAATTTGATGAACCCTTGATATTGACCTGGTTTGCCCATAACTCTAATAGTGGTTTGGCTCATTCATCACTGTATGTTAAACGTTTAATGCATTACAGTTCAACAATAAGTGCAAATCTGTTTAATCTGTGATTGTAGGGTAACCCTCAATACAATAGTTACAATCACAAAAAATTAAGCATCTTCAATATTTTGAAGATGCTTAATTTGTCTGGAATATTACTTCACAATACAGAATACAGAATAACAGAGTTGGAAGGGATCTTGGAGGTTTCTAGTCCAACCTCCAAGTAGTAGGAGACTCTATATCATTCCGGACAAATTTCTTCATAAAAATCTCCGGTGAGCACCCACAACTTCTAGAGACAAGCAATTCGCAGTTTACCTGTACTATTTAGACACCCTTGTCTGGATTATCTAATGCAGGAGTGTCAAACTCAATTTTATTGAGGACCACATCATGGTTGTGTTTGACCTTGGGGGAGTATGGCTGTGGCCAGATTGATGTCACTCATGTCAGGGGCATCTGTGGTGGCCAAGTGCTAAGCAGGACTTCCCTGAGAACCTTACTCTCATAATATTCCTCCCTCCCTCCCTCCTTCCCTCCTTCCTACTTTTCTCCCTCCCTTTTCTTTCCTTCCCTCTTCATTCTAATTTCTTCCTTACCCTCTTTCCTTATTTTTGCTTCTTTGCTATCTTCCCATCTTCTTCTTTGCCTTTCCTCTTTCCCTTTCTCCTTTTTTGTCCCTTCTTGCATGCTCATATGCAAAAGAGGAAACAGTTCTCCTTTTATTGTGTTTTTATTTTGTTTTGATAGCCCTCCGCCAGTGAAAATGGAGCCGGGGGGGGGGGGGGGGAATGTCATTTACTGTGCCAGCCTCCTGTGGTCCCCTGCCAGCGAAAATGGTGTTCGGGGGTAGAGGCACCACGGGCTGATCCTTTGCTGTTTTCAGGCTGGCCCATGAAGTTTTCAGGCTGGCCTTGAGTTTGACACCCGTGATCTAATGCAATGAACAAGTATTGTTTTAATCAAATTTATTGATAAAATTTCTAAGATAATATTTCAGGCAGCATAATGATTTACTGCTATTATTTATTTTTGCGAAACTCCAGATGCTTTTAATGAGCCCTCGCACCACCACTAGTCCTCATATATGATGATGTCCTCATATTTGATAATGCCATCATAGTTGATGTAAATGGATCTTAATTTTTTTTGGATTTTGGATCTTGTGCAAGCATAATTCTGCCATGTATGTGAAAAAGGTGCCACTGCTTTAATTAAGCGAATAATCAGAGTAGCATATCTTTAATGCAACTCTAAAAAGTAGCATCTTTTTGCATGCTCAGGCAGAAGTCTTCCTGATAAATGACTTGCATGCTTTAACAAGGAGCAGAGAAATTCTGTACTGAGTTTGAAGGTCTTCTTTTGAATGATTTATGAGGGTATAGGTTGTAGAGATTTGTGCAGATGTATAAGGATAGATAAATTATGTACCTAGTTGCTCATGCACATGTGATATTCCCCAAAAATAACAAATGCAATAATAAAAGCTTGCCATAAGCATTCTCAGGTTCAACTTCTTCCATGCAGCTCATTCTTGCCTCTTAATTTAGAGTTACTACTTAATTTAACTTTCATGATTGTGAGTCATGAATATAGATTATCTATTTGAGCACATGAAATGTTTTAGCTGCCATGAGTATCAGTCACTCTCCTTTATTTCTCTTCACTGTGGTCCATTAATTCAATCTATCCAGGGTAGAATTTTATATTTTTTACAATGAGAGAGACATAAAGATCACACTTTTTATAGTGTTTCATTTTCAGTCTGAATATTACTGAAATGAAGGTTCATTACAAAAGAATTTTGAATAACTGAAAAAGACATAATCATTATGAGAATATAATTTAAGCTGATTACCGTTGCAATTACTATTAAAAATATTAAAATGAGAAGAGAGACATTGAAATTAAAGAAGGGAACAGGGTTCCACTGACATTTTTTAAATAAGCTGTAGTATTACAAGAAGAGTCTTTTTCTTTTCTATGAGGTTATAGTGCCCCATATCAGGAATAAAAAGTGGGATATGATATTTTATACACTTTCTGCCCCATTGATCTTTTAAAATTAATATTGAGCTAGTTGTGATTCTGTTGGCTTTTATTCAATTATTCAGAGACAATTTTGAATGAAAATAATTTTTTTTGCTTAAAATACGGCATGACTCAATATCTAAGAAAAACATACTCAGTTTTTCTCAAATACGATGTCTTCCTTCCTTCCTTCCTTCCTTCCTTCCTGCCTGCCTGCCTGCCTGCCTGCCTGCCTGCCTGCCTGCCTTCCCTCTCTCCCTCCCTCCTTCCCTCCTCCCTCCCTCCTTCCTTCCTTCCTTCCTTGACATTTGAGTGCCACAAGACAGACCAGGAACATTGAGTCAATTTCTGCCAATGAAATAAAAGAATGAAATAAAAGAATGAATAACCCAATAACAGGCTTGGGTTATACCAAATTTGTCACAAAACACAATTATTTAAAATTATGCAGAGTTTATTTCTAATTAGTTATTTGGTTCTCTGCTTTGAGAAGAAACTTACATAAAGAAGTAATTATTTTATAATTTTTTATTTAAGCTTAGAAATTAATCTTTTTGGTTGTCTAGGTATCAGTGCTCCCATTTACCAATATTTTTATTTATTTATACACTAATATCTTATGATTATGCATTGCACATTTTGTACCTAACCTTTTATGTAAAACCTAATATGAGCTCTTTCTACTCATATTCCATTGAGCTGTGACAATCACTATTCATGAAAATGTTTGAAGTGTTCTGTGCTAACTCAGATTAGGCATTAGCCCAACCATGCAGTGAATGTGGCTATGTATAACAACTAGCCTGTCTAATTTCAGCCTGCCATTAAATGAATAATTGCCTCATTATGGGCAGAAAACCTATTCTTCAGTCAACTGAACAACTAGATTGCAATGATGTGAATTGAACTTATTATATAAGAAAAACAGTCCTGGGTGAGACCAAAAAGGTAATACAGCAAGCTATTTGTAACACAATCAAGCTTGTGCTTTTAGAGAACAAATAGGACAAACATCTCATCTTCTGTCCTTCAAAACCAGGTATTCATGATAAACATAAAATAATTTACTGATTAATTATGGCAATCTGCTACTAAACTACTATTTTGCATAGCAAAACATACATACACATATGAACATCTGAACCGTCTGATGCGTGACTGGGTTCTTGTATCAAAGTCATAATATGGTTTTTTGGTTTGAATGTTGTATTGACACACCTATAAATATTGATAAACCATGGGCCCAATATTATGTGTGAACCACCAACTGTGTATTTAACTGTACTTAACAACAGTCATAGTTTAGTGCAATATCTGAAGCCAGCTGATAGGCTCCCCAGGTTGCATTACAGAGAATTATCTTTAATGGTACATCCTTCTATTTCTATCCATTTGAATCTGACCACTGGGGTTAAATCCAGATTAAATTAATGTGTATCAGGGTAAAGTTCTTCATTAGAAGCTGTGTTCTGCTTATGTACATGACTTTATTGCCATATTTAATGATAGTGTTATACTGAATTTACTAATTCTTTTTGTTTTGTCATAGATTTTATGTTATTTTAGCATGCATATTAGCAGTTCTTCTTTGTACAAAGGATTCTGTAGATAGCTTTGAGAGTTACTACCATTTTTCAGGGTCCAGCTTTTATACAAGGGCTTTAAGGATAGATAGCTTTAGCATGGAATAAGCTGGCAGTCAGTTTTGAAAATTCTGTTTTGTTAATAAAAGTGCCAAATAAAGTTTGATTCGGTGACAATTGCATATGGGTTGAAGCAGTTTATTATCTTCTAGATTTTATTCTTTGAGTAATGGGTGGGTACATATATTTTACATGTTTTGACAGTTTATAAAAACTTGTTAGGCATTTGTTCATTTAATGATAGTAAATGTCAAAACGGCATTTGCTGTGCTAAGCATAAGCAAAGCTGTGAACAAATCTATTCAATTTACAGTTTGAAATATCTTTCAATTATTTTATGCCTGGAACTGATAAAGTAACTCCATTAAATAGTTTGGCTGTTATTGCTTCTTGAAAAAACTATAATAGAGGTATTTATCATCTGAAAATTAGTATTTCTTTTTTGACTCATCTCTCTCCCTTTATTCTTTCATGATTTAGATGTTGACATATTCATATCAGATATCCTAAAAGGTGAAAATTTATCCAAAAGAGCAAAGGAAAAGAGAGATGTCCTGATTAAGAAGATGAAAGACATCAGGTCCAAGTAAGTAATTATGCTTATATAAAATACATTTAGTGTACAAAAAAATATATGTTTGCAACCAATCTGTGGAATAGGCTATCCATATTATTTTTCTTTTGTTAATAGAAAACTTTGAATAAATTAATAAAGGCTCCAATATAAATTAAAGCTTTGGCTTTACTTATTTACTTTACTTTACTTATTTACTTTACTTATTTCTTTATTTGGGTTTATATACCATCATATTTTCATTTAATGTTCTAAACAAAGGAGACAGGAAACTCAAGCTCCTGTCATCAGCCTGCTCTTTTCTAATAAGCGGCAGAAGAAATATATCTTTAGATAATCCTTGCTGATCACATGAATAAAATACAGGTGTTTGGCAACCATCTTGTACTTAAGACCAGTTGGCAGTCCTATCACAATTTACCATTTGTGATCTTCCCTGCCAGTTTCCCACAAGTGAAGTCAATAAGGAAGCTGGCAGGGAAGGTCATAAATCTCTTGGGTTAGTCTCTATCCCCCACATTCTTTGCTCTCCTCCTTTGCTTGCATGCACTGTGTCATCCTCCTTCATGTGCAACACAACCTTCTTCGCCTTTTTGTTGTTTCCATCACATCATCTCCCTCCTTTTCTCTCAGTACCCTCCTTCCCCACTTTGCTTGAATGCACTGTGCCTTCCACCCACCTTCAACTGCAATGTTCCTGTTAAGCCTGGTTTCCCCAACCAGGGTTAGGGAGACAAGCTAAACAGAATGTGCAGCGTTAGTCAGATAGGCACACAGATAAATGAGTGAGCTAAGCTTGTATGTTTATTAACATACAGTAAAAATAACAGATACGCTTGTGCTATCAAAAATATAGTTTATTCCATTATGAATTCATAGCATAGTCAAAATAACAGTCCAATGTATCATTTAGTCAGTCCATTCAGGGATATTCAGTTAGCAAAGTCCGTGTAGAATATCCTATGTCAGTTCACTTACAAATCAGTCCTTTGTTTTCTCTCCCGTTCGAGCAATGCAGTCTTGATTCCAAGCAGTAATCAGGGATCATCAAAGCCAGAGAGAGCAAGCTGTCATCTTGCTTCTTTTAAAGTGTTTTCATAACCACTCCCTTAATTACTTTCCCATAGTTAAAGTTGTAGACACTTTAACTTATAAACCATGATAACATATTATTATTTACCTAAACCAGTTAGGGTAAAACAATGTTATCCCTAACATTCTCCCCTTTTAGGAAATAATAATAAATATAACTATTTACATCTTTAAATCATATTTGTTACAACTTTCTTTAAACTTAATTACTCCTTGAGCTTTTGTAAATTGGTCTGCAATGTTTTCTTCTGTCATGCAGTATTCCAATTTAATTAGCCCATTCTTTACAGATTCTCTAACATTTAAGTATCTTAAATCAGTATGCTTTGATCTAGTTTTAACAGCAATACTAGTAGCTAACTTTATAGCTGCTTGGTTATCCTCGTACACAATAATGGAATCTTTCACAGTTATACCCATGTCTAATAATAACTGTTTGTACAAAATCAAGTCAGTGCATAATAATGACAGACATGAAAATTCCGCTTCCATTATGGACAAGCTGATATGCTGTTGTCTGATTGACCTCCACCCTATTAGTGTTTTACCAAATAATATAGCCATCCCAGATGTTGATTTTCTTGTGTTTATATCAGTTGCAAAACTTGCATCTGCATAGGCACTAAGACTCAAATCACCCTTTGGTTCTATATACAATGCATGGTTCATTGTTCCTTTAAGATATCTTAAAATTCTCTTTGATGATTGCCAATGACATTGATGTGGATCCGAATTAAAACGTGCCAGCTGATTTACACTATAAGCTATATCAGGCCTTGACCAATTGCTGATATATGATAAGCTACCAATCAAAGATTGATATATAGACTTATCAAATTTGGGACTTTGATCATCAGTTTGGCAAACTTCCTGACTCATTGGAGTCTTTGCCGGTTTACAAAGTTCCATTTTAAACGTTTTAATTAATTGGCAAATTTTATCTTCTTGAGATATCTTAAATCCATTTTTTGTTTTGTTAATTGTCAATCCTAGATACTTTTTAATTTCACCTAAATGCTTTAATTTTATCTTTTTGGCTAATAATGATATAATCGCATTAGCTTCATTATTAGTCTTAGTTATCAAAGCAATATCATCTGTAAATAATAACAATAATGACACTGTTCCATTATTTTCTCTTTTAAACACACATGGATCTGCTAAACCAGATTTAAAACCTATATTGTTTAACTCTTTCACAATATATTGGTTCCACTCAAACCCAGATTGTTTCAACCCGTAAAGACTCTTTTTGAGTTTCCAACAATCATTACTATTTACTTTATTGTCTTTTATATCTACTGGTTTTCTCAAATATATAGTGTGCTGCAATGGTGCATGCATATAAGCAGTTTCTACATCTAAATGGTTAATGATTATTAACCATTATTTCTTAGCTCCCCACACTAAAGCTGCTCTCAAAGATGTTGCTTTAAGACTTGGTGCAAAAACTTCATCGTAATTAGATGCAGTTTGATTAAATCCTTGAGCTACTAACCTAACTTTATGGGTAACAGTCCCATCATTTCCAGTTTTTACTTTAAATATCCATTTGCACCCAATGGATTTTTCTCCTGGAGGTAATATGGCATCTTCATATACTTTCATTATCTTTAATGAATTTAGTTCCTTTTCCATTGCCTTTTGCCAATTCTCCTGATCCTTAGCAGGATACATCCTAAGTTCATCTACACTAGTTGGAACTTTAGTTACTTGGCAAACTATACTTGCTTGATACCTATCAGGTGGTCTAGTTACACGTGTAGTACGTCTAGGTATTACAGGACTTACAGGTGGACTTTCATTTATTAACTCTTCTTGATTATCTAACTCTTCCTGATCATCTGTTTCCTCTTGTTCTGGTCCTATTTGCTCTTCGTGGACTTCTTCTTTAATTGGACTCTTCTTATAACTAATCTGTTCTTTCTGCCTTTTGTAGGGTTCAATAATTACTTCATTATTTAAATCTTGCTCTAATCTATTCCATCCTACATGTTCTAGGAATTTAGCACTGGCACTGGTGTAAACTCTAGATGTACCTGGTTCCCAGAATCTATAAGATCTATGATTAGATGTATATAATCTTTTAGCTCTATGTTGTCCTTTGTGTCTAAGTTGTGTAGGGATATGCACCCATGCTGGTGCTCCAAATGTGTGCATGTAACTTAAATCAGTGTGAATGGTAATTCACCTGTTGTTGAATTAACAACATTATTTAATATATGATTACCACACATTATTGCTTCTCCCCATAAATTGTCAGGTAATCCTGAATCAGACATCATAGTTCGTGTCATTGATTGTAATGTTTGGCCTCTTCTCTCTATAAAGGCATTATGTTGTGGCCTATATGGTGCAGACTTTTTATGTTGAATACCTAACATTCTTAGTCTGTTCTGGAATTTATTATTTGTAAATTCTGTACCATTATCTGTTATAAGAGTTACTAATTTCTTTTTAGTTTTCCTTTCTGCAAATTTAATCCAATTAAAGAGATTTTGATACGTTTCAGTTTTGCTCTTCATTAAATAGCAAAACCCATATCTAGAATAATGGTCCATTATACTTAGTATGTAACGAGCTCCTCCTACACTTGGTTTTTTCGGACCTATTAAATCTGCAAATACTACCTCTAAAGGTTCTTTGGTAGTAAATCCATCAACTCTATTAGCCGGTGTGACCCTGCTCTTACTTTGATTACAGGCATTACATTGCAAATACTTATTACAAGGTTTCAAACTTATTCCCTTAGATAATTCAACAGTTTTCTTAAGCATTTTAAAATTTAAATGCCCTAGCCTTCGATGTAACAAGTGAATACATTCATCATGAGGTTTCTTATTTTCATAAACTGTGTTAGCCACCTTTAAACCATATCATTTAACACATATAATTCACCTCTTAAAGATGCAGTAATTTTCTTATCTTCTTTCTCAATTATGCAGTTATCTCCTTTAAAAGTAACTACATATCCTAGTTTAACCAAAATTCTAACTGAAATTAAATTAAACTTAAGTTGTGGTACATATAACATTTTTACATTCTCTTTTATAAAAGAACAATATGCTATACCTTTAGCTTTCAGTTTCCAACCATTTGCTAATGATATCTGCTGTGTACTATTGGACATTTTAATAAAATTTCTGTTATCATTTGTTATACAGTGGGATGCTCCACTGTCAACCACCCATAAATTATTTTTTACAGCTTCATTACTATACATGGCTAACTCTAAATTTTTATTTATCTTTTGATGACTTTTAGTATTCTGGCCAGCGTTCTGGCGCTTTGCTTTTTTACAAAATCTTGCCAAATGTCCTCTTCCTCCACAATTAAAACACTTTTTAATTGCGTATGCAGTAGGAGATTCATTATCTTCTTTTTCAGGTTGCTGCCTCCTTAACTGATCTCTTTCAAGCCTTCTTCTGGCCTCTTCAATCAATCTGCCAGTTATATCAGTTAAAGTTAAACTTTCCTTTGGCAAAATTTCAAGGGAAGTTACATAGTTGTCATAACTTTCATCAAGGGAAGATAGAATTATGTAGACTTGGTGTAGTTCAGAGAAAATAAGCTCTTTCTCGTGCAGTTCTTGAAAAATGCTTTGCATAGTTTTCAAATGACTCAGCATATCACCATTCGTCTGGAGATGCGTACTGAAAAGCTTCCGTGTAAGATTTATGTGAGCACCAACATTATCTCGAACATAAATCCTCTTCAGTTTCTGCCAACACCCAACAGCCGTTTTCTCTCCGTGGATATAAACAAGTTGCTTGTCAGTTAATGTTAAAGCAATTATGCAAATAGCTTGTTGATTTTTATGCATAAATTCTTCTATTTTTAGTCTATCTTCTTCATCCTCTGGATCCCATTCCTTTACGTTTGGTGGATTTTCAATTATGTTCCACAAACCTTCTCTTCGTAGAAGCAGACTACATTTCATAGACCATGATACATAGTTTGTTCCATCCAACTTGGATATAAGGGACAAACTTTGTAGATTGACTTGTGCCATGTTTCTTTATATGGATATAAAACTATAATTAATAAAACACAGCTGTCTGTTTACTGTAATGTATAACAACACAAACTCTCACTTTTACATAAATCTGTTTTATCCTAGTTAAACTGACTTTGCAGCCTCTGGGCCCATAACCAGTGTTAAGCCTGGTTTCCCCAACCAGGGTTAGGGAGACAAGCTAAACAGAATGTGCAGCGTTATTCAGATAGACACACAGATAAATGAGTGAGCTAAGCTTGTATGTTTATTAACATACAGTAAAAATAACAGATACGCTTGTGCTATCAAAAATATAGTTTATTCCATTATGAGTTCATAGCATAGTCAAAATAACAGTCCAATAGTCATGTATCATTTAGTCAGTCCATTCAGGGATTATCAGTTAGCAAAGTCTGTGTAGAATATCCTATGTCAGTTCACTTACAAATCAGTCCTTTGTTTTCTCTCCCGTTCGAGCAATGCAGTCTTGATTCCAAGCAGTAATCAGGGATCATCAAAGCCAGAGAGAGCAAGCTGTCGTCTTGCTTCTTTTAAAGTGTTTTCACAACCACTCCCTTAATTACTTTCCCATAGTTAAAGTTGCAGACACTTTAACTTATAAACCATGATAACATATTATTATTTACCTAAACCAGTTAGGGTAAAACAATATTATCCCTAACAGTTCCCTTCTTCCCCTTTTACTTACACACAGCATACCTTCTTTCTCCCTTCACTCGTATGCAACATGCTCTTCTTTTCTCTCTTCTTTCCTGCATTTATGCTATTCTGCAGCAGCCCCATCTCCTAATGTGCATGTAGTCTGTACTTGGCCTTCTCAAACTTCTCTTATCCCTGATGAACATTCCTGTGCTCCTTACTTCAGATTCCCACTGCTTCCCACTTAACAATCTGCACATCTTGGCGTTATGGTAGCAATGACTGTCTGGATTGCTGTCACTCAGTGATGTGACCCCATGATACAACATTTTGTGACTATATCACTTTGTAGTGGTCATCCTAGTCCAGATTGCCATTGCTGCTTGACGGCTGCCCATACTTCTATTCATTTCAGATTTGTCACTATTTACTTTTTCATCTGAACTTGGAAAAACCCCAACATTTGCTTTCATTTATGAGAAATATGGGTGGCTAGTGCTTCAAACACTTAGGAATCTTTCATAGCACGTGAGGCATTAATTTATGAACAACTTTGCTTTCTACACTGGGAAGGTTTTTTTTTCATGCAGCCTATGATACCGACTACTGGTTAATAGAGATGGGCAGATGTATGGCAAAATCATTCAGCAAACATGTTAGAGGTCTTAATCAATGACTGCCATCTAAGATTGGGAAAGTATAAAGCAGCTATCAATATACATGAGGAGCATTGTCTATCACAACTTGAGGAACTAGTCACCCACCTAGAGAATGTTATTAGGATTCTTCTAAAGGAAACAATTGGAAGATAAAATTCAAAAGTTAAAATCATGCTCCTAAACCTGTATGATCCATGATTTATGGAACAAACAATTAAGCCAGCAGGAATTACAAATACTTGAATATGATGAGGAGTTTGACACATGTAACGCCACACTAAGAGAATTCATAGCAGCGTTAGAATCCATATTCAATAGAGTAGAAATACAAGAGTCAGAAAAACATGCTATAAGACAAAAAACAATGGTGGTCACACACAAACCAAACAATGTGCTCAGCCAAGGGATCAGTGCATCTTGAAAGACCTGAAACAAGATCAAGACATTATTATTTTAACCAGCAGATAAAGGTCGTTTCAACTGTGATAATGAACCTTACATTTTATGAAATGAAGCATCCGCCCTGCTCAATGATTCCTCAGCATGTAAACCAAAAAAAGACATCAGAGGTGAGAAAGAGGATCCCACAATTGAATGCTTATCTCACCCAACTCAAATAAAACAACTGTATAACAGAAATGTTGGAAAACAAGAGGAAAAGATGCTGCCTCAGGGAGATTTAATGGATTTCTAAGATACACAAAATAGGAGTCTTCCTTAGAGCTATTGTAGAGCTATGAGATACCCAAACCTACAACTTGGCTAAATATCTAGCACAATGCTTAAGCTTCCTGACCCCACCCTCAAACAGCACGGTCACAATATCCACACAAGCTTTGGCAAAACTACAAGGCTTAAATGTCATTCCTATTTACATCCATCCCCTCCAACTTAGCACATAGAATAAAAGGTAAAAAACTAGAAGAAGAATATATCACAGATAAACAATCTAACCAGGACAAAAAACATGAAGAATGAGGATGGGCTCATTTATGAGTCCAAAAACTCGGAAGACTAAATTTCTGGTCCTGGTGTCCAACCCAGATTGGATCTTGCAACATTAGCCTGGGACATATACATTTGCTTTCATTAATATAAAGTTAATTTTTTAAATATTGCTGCTAACCATATACTTCCTGTCTCAATATTCAGAATGCTTTAAAAAGCAGATTACATTTATAAAAATTGGTGGAATGAAAAACATAGTCTTTTCTCTTCCAATTAAACATAGATAAATTGATATAATGTCTAAAAAATTCATTAAGAAATATTTACATTCATACAAAATGTTCAGCAGAAATCTAGTGATACAATTAATTATGATTAGAAGCTACTGGTATGTATATACAATCTACTTGCACAAAGGAAAGACTTCATTTTTTCTGTCCATTTTCCATATGAATATATACCACAATGAAATGTCTAGCAGGTTTCAGAAACATGGAGAGGAAACAGGTCCAGTAGAAAAGGGATATCTCAGCTGTGTGGAGATAAGCAAGTATTAGAAAAAGACTGAAACGTAACTCTGCTAATATAGGTTGATCTGGAAAATAGGTTGAGTAGCCTTTCAAGATTCTGTTCCTTTCCCTGTTAAAATAGAGACATTTCCAGAAATTCAACAAATTCTTGTTTTCTGAGTTTTTTAACCTTCTAGTACTTGACAGCAATAGCAGTAGCACTTAGATTTATATACTGCTTCACGGTGCTTTACAACCCTCTGTAAGTGGTTTACAGCAGTGGTCACCAACCAGTGGGGCGGGAACCACTGGTGGTTGCAAGAAAATTTTGGTGGTCCGCAGAGAATTGTCCGCAGAGAATTGTCCTCCCCAAAGCACTCTTCCCCAAAGCAATTAATCCAGGCTGCGTGGGAACACAAGGCTGTGCCATCCACACGGCCTGCCCACCTGCTGGTCTCTACCCTTCGGCTGAGCACAAATCTTACCTTGAGTAGAGCCATGCGTGCTGGAACTGGAAGGTAAGATCAATGGTGTGGGAGGGAAATCCGCCCTGGGGTGGCTTGCTGACATTGGTGAGAAAGTTGGTCACATATTCCAGAGCTGCAGTAGTCACAAGACTGGCCCTTTGGTCATTCTGGAGCAGCTCCTTCAGTCCATGGCAGGCAGGTGCACCCAGGTGGAAGAGCAGCTGTGATGTGAGCTGAAAAGCTTTATCTATGTCTCACTATTCTTGTCAGATACATGGTTGATCCAGGTCATGGTTGCTTACAGTATTATATCTGACTGTTGTGCTTCTTGTGGTTGTCTGGAGAAGTGACAAAATAGATAAGCAAATAGAGGTTGTTGCCATAATGGATATGATTTATCACTGATAGCTTGGCTTTTTGCCAGCAAAACTTTCTTTCCTTTCAAGAATAATGCTTATCTTGGATAATTTGCAACTACTGCTATATAATTTAACACAAATAAATTGTTTATTCTGTGCAAAGTTTTAACACCAGAGCCAGACTTGAGGAACATAACAAAATGTACCAAATGGTACTAGAATAGTTGTGTGATGTGGCTGGCTTATGGTAATGATAGAATCAGGTTCTAGCCCAGGGATGCTTAGTACAATAACAGTACAGCATCTATCCCTCCGTTTTTGCTCTTCTGTTTGGGTGGTGTTTATATGGACACAGTTTGTTGTCCATTGTTGTTTATTTAATTAATTTATAACTGACTTCAGTGGAATGAGCATCTCTAGGCACATGTAATACATTAAAAAAGTAGAAAAAGTTAATACTTGCTCTTATTATTATAATAATAGCAGGGCAAGAACCACTGAATACCAGGAAATCATTCAGGACAATTTGGGAATCTGAATTAATAGGGGATATTATTTCCTGGTATTCAATGGTTCTTGCAATGCAGATACACAAATTGTCCTGATACTTGGAATGATTTTAGATATCTCAATCTTTATCATATTGTGATTTTTTTTTTCAGAATAGCAATGTTTTTTTTTCTATTTTCCATATTAATATATTAATGTGTTTAATTAAAGCTTAGGTGCAATACAGTCATTATTTCTTCATTACAGATATGCAACTATTAACCTCATAGAAGACTTCTTCAAACTTTAGATCATATTTTTGAGGTAGCGTTGCTCAAAGTGCTTTCCAATAATTAGTTGTGGACTATCATTTTGTTAACCTAAAAAAACATGTAGAGTTCTTTACATTTATAAACACTTACCATATCCTTTTCCCCCACCCTCTCCTTTTCCTTTCCTGCAGCTACCTACAAGAATTTCCTGAAATAGGTAAGAGTTATTTCACGTGCATGTAACTTAAATATTTTTTATTCCTACTGAGTTTCCAAACTAATCTTAAGTACATTCAATCATCTATTGAAAACTTAGACTGTGCGTGTATGGTATCGTTGAGTATGCTGGCTCCCCCTGCTGGAGAAAAACATAGAAAGCTCTCCATTTTCTTTTTTTAAAATATACATTTTACTGATTTTATAAAATAAAAAGGCACACTAACCAACAACTAAAAATTGGAAAGGAAAAAAACTATTTCAAATGAAATCACTGGCTATTGGCATTTACAGTGGCTTAGAATGTTTTTCTAACATGAATTCTAAATTTAATAAAAGTGTTTAAAATATTCTCTACTTTGCTTGTTACAGCTGTTTTGGAAAAAAATCTTCAAAGAAGTCTCTTATAACATTATTCCTCTGCTGGACAAATACAGTGGAATTCTTAAGTCATAGTATTGCCCATTTACAGACATAATAGAACCAGGGGTATTGCACTTCTATCAGTGAATTTTCCAAGACATTTTACAAATCAAATTTTGACCCAGCAAAAGAAGTATTCTACTTCTGGATGTGAATTTTAGTTTCCACTTTCAATCTGGTTCTTTTTCTGTCTATAACTGCAAGTTTAAAGAACAGACAAAATGAAAGCATCAGCATTAGATATGTTGAAAATATAAATAAGCTCTTTGGTCAAACAGTAGAAAGAATTTGTAGCAAATACAATGAATATTCTCTCCCAGAAAAGCTTGGCAACAACAGCTTGCTATCCTTTGAAAAAAATCAGTTTTATTTTAGTAGTTTAGAGTTTCAGGACAAGAATTGAAATAATGGGAAGCTGAAATGTGGTTTGCATATTATGTTCTAATGGATTTCTTGAAACAGACCTTATGATCTCATTAAAAATAGCCTGGTACAGTGGCCTGTTTTGAAGCTGAACCTGAGATGGCCCTTATTTTCATGATGCTAATTCGTGAGGTCATGACCTGAAGCTTGTGAATGCTGGTACAAGGGTCACAGCATGAGGTCAACAAAGCATCTGTGGAACTACAGTAGATCCCCCCCCAAAAAACACACACACACCAACTGGTAGGGCAACAGCCAGGAAGAGTAACATTTACTTTTTTCATTTTATGTCAGAGTTTATAGGCCTGCCATCAGACAGGATATTTTCAGGATAACCTACAAAGTTCAGCTCTAAAATAACAACTATGCTCTATTGTTTTTGGAACTTGTGTGTTCATTCAAAATTTTCAGAATTATTTCCCGGTATAGAATGTTCCTAGAAGTGGTTTGTTCACTGAATTTAGATGGAAAATAGAAAAGCTTTCTGATTTTCTAATGTAATCCAATTTGGATTTTATATTTTTCAAAGTAGCTATTAAAAAGTAAATATTAATTAGTATTTGCCTAAAGCCGTTCCACAAATTGATCCAAAATGAGGATAATTTTCATATACAAGAATCAGAGTGTCTACCCAGATAGGCTAGTGAGATGCTGGTAGCAACATTTTTAAAAACAAATCTTTTTGACTGCTAAGGACCATGAGGGCATGATAACAGCATAGTGTCAAGAGAGGCAGTAGAATTAGACTCAGGGGTGTGCAAAATGGTTTGAACTCAAAACTTTTCATACCAATTTTGTTGAGAAGTATCCTGATATATGTTTCTGAACAGAAGAAAATGTTTCAAGCTTATATTGTCCTACCCTGATTTTAAAGTAAATATTTTGAGTTTAAAATGGAGATGCTTCCAGCTTGGAATGTTTCTGTTTAATGCAGTACAGATTTTGTTTTTTGTTTTTTTTAAATTCAGAGCATTTTTAAAGTTGGCACAATTTGAACACCTCCCACACCCTCTCACCCCTATTTGAATTCCTCTAACTTCATCCAAGTTTTAGTTAGGATTTTTTTTCTCATCTGTTAGCAAACTAAAGACATCAGTTTTTCTTTATTTTCTTTATATATATATTTAAGAACCTGTACTGCTCTTTTTGTTGCAATGTGATCATGGGGATGAGTATTGAATTGGAAAAAGGGTAATATTACAAAGACTGTCTAGTAATGTGTGCTTAAATATCAGGTTGGCTTTTTGATGTATTGTAATACACAAAGTGCATCAGCATAAAGCATTCCTTCAAGCATGGATCTAACAACCTAGATCCTAAGCAGATAGTTTATTAGGGTAGACTCATTCATAAAATCTTATACATGCATATTCTTATTGCTTCCTGTGGAAAAGCTGTTAAAGCTATGAAAGTTGGAGATGTTCCTGACCTACTAAATGGAATATATCACCTTATGTACGGAGAGAGAGTGAATTTATTGTAGCTCATGGTTGCACTGTCATCCTGTTTCCTGGACCCATTACTCTTGCCCTTAGTATGCGAGTCAAGTGCTTTGCCATTCATTTATGTGTTTTTGTGCGTTGCTCTTTGTGTGCTTAGATTTTTTTAGACACTGGGTCTCCAGTATAGTTTTCAAGGACAACAGTCTACCTAACATATTATTTGGTGCCTACCAAGTTTCTTTCACCACCTAATTCTAATGTATCCTTCTCACTTTTTTTAATAAAAAAAGAATTGGAAACTTGTATATTGCAGATTCAAGTGTGTCAAACGTGTATTTCACAAATAATCCCCAGAGCTATTTCTTGTATATAAAATGGTGGGTGGCATCTAGTTTTACTTTATTTATATTCTATTAGATAATGTTTTGTGACTGGCTACATTCTCCATGGGAACAATTTTGTGATGATGTCTCCTCCAACACGCTGTTAAAATTTCTTTGTTAAAATCCAAGCTAGGAGATACTGAAGCTTGTCTTTACCTTAGTTATTTGATACCTAAAGCTACTTGATTTTCTCTCTCTTTTTCTCTCCCCTCTCTCCTAACACACACACACACACACACACAAATATGCATATAGTTTTCTCTCTCTCTGTGTGTGTATATTTGCATGTCTGTATTCTAGAAGGATGACATCTAAGCCCCACCATCTGTTACTGATTCAATGAAATTCACGAATTTCTGCCCTGTAACCATTTGGAGGCTGTTAATTTGCATTTTGCTTGTCCTTTAGTTTGCTCTAAAGATTGTCTTACTCATATGTTGTGAGTTTAGAAAAAAGTATTGTGTGTACCAATTTATTTTAACCTTACTGCTTTGTGTTGAAAAGTCTGTAAGGGGGCTTAAGTCCTTTGAAAGCAGTAAATCTAAAAGTTTTTGTGATATAGAAATGCAATTGTTAGATCTTCTGAAATTATAAAAACCCTCTACTATTAGTTTTTTTTGTAGATAATCAATAAATCATCTTGATATATTAAGAGATGAATGGAATAAAGGTTCTTGCATTACCTAAAAAATGGGACAATGCCAAATTCTATAGCAAGAAACTTGAACAAAAATCTGACATAAAAATATTTAGAATTTATTGAATTCAGTTATATTTATATAGAAAAATGTCAAAAACAGTATTTTGTTGGAGGTATAATAAGGATAATACTTTAAGAACATTTTATAGCATCATATACTTATTAAGTTTTGGGAGAAAATAGTGGACTATATAAACGATTATGTGACAAAAGCTAAAATTTTCAGAGGATAATATTGAACATATCTAATATATGAAATTCAACTTTAACACTTAAAAATTCAGCAAATGACATAAATGAATGTTTCAGATGAGTTTATCCTTGATATCTTCAAACCCAAGTGTAATCATTGGTGTTTTAAATTTGTATGGGTAAAGTTGTATGAACTCTTAATCATAACTTCAACATTCTTAACTTGGTGCCCCTGTATGATTTGGGTTACAAGTCCCAGAATTTCTGCCTGTATCTTCTATTTGAACCAGTGTTTTCTAATCTTAGCAACTTTAAGATATGTGGACTTAAGCTCAGAGAAGTTAGAGTCCATATATCCCAAAGTTGCTCAGTGTGAGAAACATTTCTCCAAACTGTTGGCAGAGTATCTGTCTAAAACTCAACATCATGCCCTTTAACTGAGTGAAACAATGCATCATTGGGCAACAATTTTTGAACCAAGGCACTGCAAATAGACTAACTTACAGAATCTGTTCAAAATCCAGGATTCATGATCTCCAAGGGAATGAAATTTGGGGAAATTGTGGCTGCTTCAGTCACATAATCTTTATTTATAATGTTCTGTGACAGCTCCCAGGATATTTTGCAATCTCTTGCTCCCTCCCCCGCCCAGCATTAGCCACTTACCTGTCTGCTGGAAAGGGAAGGGGCAAGGAAGGAAAGGAAGGAGGGAAGAACAGGAGAGAAGGAATTCCTGTGCACCCTACTGGCCCATGCCATCCTGCACACTCCCCTGATCTATGCTGCACTCCAGTGACCCATGTTGAATGTCTATCCCAACCGTGCTGAATCTTCTGTGCACCTCCCTGACTGATATAATCCATTGCATACCTTTCCTGAAGTGTGTGGAACTCCTTGCACGATGCCTGTATGAACTCTTCCTGAGCCAGGCCACACCCTGTATGTCTTTCCTGACCTGCATGGCATCCCCATACACCGTCTCCAATCTGTGCTCCTCATGTGTGCTTTATCCATGTAGCCCCTTGGGAATCCCCACACCTTTCTGCTCCATCTTGTGCCTCCACACACTGTCCATGATTTTCACGACACCTCTTGCATACCCCAAGCACATCCTTCCTGTCCCACATTCCATTCACACATAATCTCCAACCAGCACTGCACTTCTCACATATCCTTGTAACCCCATGCATTCTTTTTGACCTGCATTAGCCCATGAAGTCTTATTTGATCCACACAGTTTCTCTTACCCATTAACACCCATGCATCTTTGTTGACTACCTGCTGTGTACATGATGTACACAATTTCTAATGTACACGCGTGTACCCTACTCAACTCATACTACCCACTCAGACATTTTCCCTGACCTACATGGAATGTCTGACACACACCCAAACACCATTACCAACCCTCACAGTACCTCTCACACTCTGATGTAGCATTCATGACCTGCACAAACCTTGTTCCTTTCCCCATCTGGCAGCAGCCTCTGACCTGTTTGTTCGCCTTGAAATGGCAACTTCCTGTTGGCTTCCCAACGAATGTTCTGCCAACAAGTTTCTCAGAAGCAAAGGAAATGGGGAAGCCATCAGTAATTCTGGGGGAGAAGGAAGGAGAGAGAAAAGGAGGGAGGGAAAGGAAGGAAAAGAAAGGGAATTTGTCACTCAGATTGGGATCTATTCATCACTAATACAGTTATTAAACTTATTCTAGTAATTCTACTAGAACTCATAAGGTGTCAAAATTCTGGAGTCCAAATAAAGTTCCGCATATCTTCTTGTCATCTAGGGTAACCTTTTTAACATGCTGTCGTCCAGAGGAGCTAGGGTTAAATTCCTGAAATTGCAACTAGTGCTGGCTGTCAATTCCTAAGACAATAACTGAAACATATACAAAATTTGGCATTAGAGAGTATACATTTTATTTAAGGATATATGTGTGTTCTACCAGTTTTTTTATAATTTAATAATTGAAGTACAGTAAATACTGATCAATGTTTTATTGCAGTTTTTTGGCAGAAGGTAAATATTGTCAATACTTTTAATTAAAATTATTTAGTATAAGAAGTTTTTTTCATACAAAATAGCAAAAATCACTTGATAATCAATTGAGGCAGTCAGCTTGAAGCCTTTATTGTGATAAATGCAAATTAAAGAATAACTTCTATTCACAATGATTAGATATCTAGTTTCCCGTATTAGAGCAATACCACCATCTTTTGGATCAATAAGCAAATTTACTGCAGTCTAAATGTAAAAGTACTGTTTAATAAAGGAAGGCCAGCCACTGTGCAAGTGACTCAAAATATACTGCTATCACAACATAAGATATCATATTGCAGAAGAAAAAGTGTAGGAGCAGTATTATTTCCAGTAACCATTAACTGTGTTTAATTAATGAAACTTACAACAAAATATTCTGGGATAAATCAAAATGTTCTGGGGAAGATATTTTAATGAATATTAGCCTCTTAATTATCCTCTTGGCTACATTGTAGGAACACACGTGTGCTTTTTCTTTGTGTAACAACTTTTTATAAAGAATTATTTTTAAACTGATCATTAATTTTATGGCTACAGAAATGAGATGCAAAATTTATGCTGTTGTCATTGACATAGGCTCAAGGCACTACTGGTATTGTGCATGATTATAATAGAATTGCTGCCGGTTAATGAGTCTGTACATTTCATTTGAACATGCGTTGCTTTTAGATGTGTGATTAGGCTGTAATGCTTTCAGTTATGGGTACAAATTCTTTTGCATAGTCTTATCTGGTAGTCTTTGTTCCTTAGAGTTCTCTTACATGGATAATAATTAACATTTTCCTTTACTGATTTCTGTTGCCATTCCAAATATAACGTTAGAGTAAAATTTATATTTCAGATTGTTTCATGCAGTGATGCCACTGACCAGGGGTAGGATTCAAATTTTTTTAACATCCGGTTCTGTGGGCGTGGCTTAGTTGGTGGGCATGACTTGGTCATGTGACTGGCTGGGAGTGGTCAACTCAACATCACTCACATCAAGGCACGTATCTCCTCGTCTAGCCTCTCATGACTGTGGAGATGCTGCAATAGTCGTAAGTGTGAAAAACAGTCATTTTTCAGTGCCATTGTAACTTTAAATAGCCACTCCACACAAGCATAGTACCAGCAAAGGAGGAAAAAAAACTCCAGAGAAGTTCCTGAGACAGGAAGTCTAGTCCTGCCAAGAATGTAATAAGGGTTAATGGAGAAGCAGTCTCTGTAAGCAATACCAGAATGTTTCCTTCCTGCCTTCCTTACAGGTTTAGGCCAGTAATTTCTTCTAACAACTGGTTTTCCGAACTACTTAGAATATTAACAACCGATTCTAGCAAATAGGTGCGAACTGGTAGAATCCTACACCTGCCACTGACCAAATACAGTACATAAAAGTATTCATAGCTTTTAAAACAGTGTTTTTTGAAAACTAGTCAGTATTTTAAAAAATGTGCAAAATTTGGCATTAAAGTTAGAGTTATTCTGTTTTTTACTGCATGTTTGAAGTGACTAGAGCAGGGATTGGCAATTAATTTTCTCAAATGGCCATATGAGAACACAGTCTGTCGTGGTAAGCCCACCCTCCACTGCCCCCCTCTGCCTCTCATTGCTGCCTCTCCACCCTCCCTCACTGCTACCCTATCCCAAAACTGCCAGCGCTGTTGCCACAGGCTGGATAGGGACAACCAAAAAGGCTGGATGCTGGACTGTAAAAAAGTCTGGGCTAGAGCATACTGTAGTCTAAATCCATGAAGATTTAGTCTCTTTAATTCTATATTTAAGGTAAAATCTTGAATATATTGTACAATATTCCAATGTTTTCCCTGCAATATTCAAAATTTCTGATAAAAATCAGAATTAGATAAAACCTGCATTTAAAATAGCATAATTACAATTAAATCCCACCACAAACTTGATTGACAGTCTGATAAAAATGAATCAATTTGTTCTGTGATACTCATAGATAGAAAACACTGCCAAAAGGACTGCAGATTGGCTGCATGGTTTCTCAGTATTTCATGGCAGTACGGAGTAGTCCTGAACATACGACCATAATTGACTCCAAAATTTATGTTGCTAAGTGAGAAATTTGTTAGGTGACTTTTGCCCCATTTTATGATTTTTCTTGCCACATTTGTTAAGTGAATCTTAAATTAATAACTTGATTGTTAGGTGAATCTGGTTTCCCCATTATTTTTGCTTGTCAGAAGGTCACAAAAGGGAATCACACAATTCTGGGACACTGCAACCATCATAAATGTGAGTCAGTTTTCAAGCATCCAAATGTAAGTCACATCATCATGGGGATGCTGCAATAGTCATAAGTGTGGGAAAATGGTAATAAGTCACTTTTTTCAGTGCCGTTGTAATTTTCAAGTATCACTAAATGAACTGTTGTAAATAAGTTTAGCTCTATGTCCACAAGCTGTTAAATGGACAGCTATGAAGGAAATTCCCCCCATCACCCAGAATTCCTTTTCCCAAAACAAATAAAACAGAAAAAAACAGATTCTGCTTATGTCTGAAACATTTGGATTATTGGTGAACCACTTTTTCTCTTCAAAAATATTATAAGTAATCCCTATTACTCATCTTGATCAAAATTCAATAAAATAATTCCCCCCTCTAAAAATATCCAAAGGAACATGTTGTCCAACATTTTTTCACCATCTAGATGTCCATATTCCACTGGCCTGTGCTACTATTGTTCCCAACATATAATATTTAGTATCATTCTTTCATTAAATGTAAAGCTTCTATGTAGGCATTAAGACTTGGTCCAGATTTCTAAAATGAAGACCATTCTGACTTTAAGATGAAAACCTCCTTGGAAAATTGGACAGAATAACAGAATAGAAAGAATATTTTTTTTAGAAAAATGTAACACAGAATAAGCTTTTTCTTAGTTTCCACTATTTGTTCAGCTCCTGTTAGTTAAGGATATTGTTGGGGAGCTGCATATGAAATGAAAACTGATCTTTGACCATTGTATATATAAATAACTAGAACCTTGCCACATATTTCTAAGCATTTATGGTTTTACAAGTTTCAAACTCCCCAGTTTTAACAAAAGCTGAATGCTGTAAGTGAAAGCACATGCAATGATTGCACTATTTGCTTATAGATGTGTGGCAGATAAGCATCCTGCATTATAAAACTGCATATTTGTAACTGCTTACAAAGCAGAATGATGCAAGTATTTAATCTGCCTGAAGGGGATTTTTTTAATACACCCTTGCCAAAATTGGAAAGTTATATCTTTGAGCAAATGCCAGGTCTCTGACATTTTAGTAGGACCAATCCCTGCCACCTGCCCTGAGATTTGTTTAATTAATTTTTTTGGCTGAGAAATCCAAGCAGCACCAGGTGGCCAGATCTAGTCACTTTTTACATTTACTGCATTGCTTCCAAACGAGTACTGTCTAGGGGTATGGCAAAAAGTTAAACAGGTGGACCATACATAGCTTTTCATTATTGTCTCTAGAGCTATAGGTGTTTTTGGAATGTTGTTGTCCCAGATTGGTAAATTTTTGTGACTGTAGTGCAGAAATAGTCTTGAATGACTTGTTGCCAGGGTCCCCAAAGCAAGGGTCAGGCCCCTTTGTACTGGTGACAAAAAAGCACCAAGAATAACTGGCAGAAAGTCTGCTGGCCATATCTCTATAAAATTTTTTACAATTTATAAAATGTCATAAAATATGCAAAGGATGCAGATGACAGGAAAAATGTGATTGGTTACAAAGATACGGAGTTCACACTGTTGAAGTTCTCCTGCTGATCGTGTTAGAAATTATTTCCTAAAAAGCTCTTTCTAAATAATATTGAACTGCAATAGCAGATAATGTTTAAGATCTTTAAGTAAGGTAAGAATACAATCTTTAAAATGCTTTTAAAAAGGTAGGAATATAATTAACTGTGACACAATGTGCCCTCAAGCTGACAATAAAATATTGCATATTTCAAAAAAGAAACGAAGATGAAATAAGGCATGAGGAAATAAGAATTATTAAGTTAAAACTTTAGCAAGGCTTGGGAAATCTTGTGCGATGTTTTCCAAAGAAAGATAAGCACTGAATTGTTTAACTGTCTGGAGGTAGTGAGTTCCACAGTGTACCTGCAGGCAAAAGAGGTGAAGCATGAGACAATGTATACCATCTTTATTTTAAGAAAGACAATATTTTTAAAATCATACAAGGCTCTGGATAAATGAAATAAACAAATTTAAACAATAGCAACATAGTATTTGAAAGTAAGAAGTGGATCTTTTAAAGTAACTGTAGCAATGGAAGCCAACCAGCATGAAGTACTTTTAGAAGAAATATTTCTCAAGACAGGAGTTTCAAAGAATTTGATGATATTGACTGTATAGAAGTCAATTTATGGTAGTCCAATAAATGTTTCCTATTTTATCTTTCTTCCCAACATTCCCTTAACATCTTCCACACTGGTTAAGAGAGATTTACTCTCTCCACTATCTTTTGGAAGTTTTCATGGGTATCTTTGAATAGGGAATTTTATTTTCTGAATTTACTAGGATATTAGAAAGTGCTTAACACAAAGAAATGGTGGAAACAGTTTTAGGCTTTTCTTAGGATCCAGGTATGATACATGCACACTAATTTGCATCAAATAAAAAGTTATTTAAAGACCAGTGCTCTGATAGACGAGCACAATTCAAAACACACTGACAATGTCTCCACGAATGGTGATGAAACATTTGCAACCAAATTGCCAAGGTCCAAGCTCAGCCCAACTGAAATGCAGATTTGGTAAAAGCTAGGAATTCCCAACTTTAGTTTGTATTTGTGATCATCTGTTATAGTCACCAGACTACTTATCTCTTATTGGTCCCTATGAAGGGAATGTCTCTCCTTTTAATTCTACTTGATGCCATTTTCTAGTGAAGAATATTACATCTATATAACTCCACAAAATTTTGAGTGACAAAGATTAAGAAATGTGTAGTCTTGTGACTACAAATTACAGATGCTCACTGTAATTTGAACATGTATATAGTGAGCAGTTGCCAGAAACAGAAAGAGAGGCTGTTCAAAGCTAGGATGGAAATAGAATTTCTGAAATTCTTTCCAATTTTTAATAGTTCTGTTCTAAGTCACAGAATAATTTCAGAATAGAAGTTGAATTAAGGAGATGGAAATATTCCAAATATTACCTAACCATCTCTCCCATAGGGATGCATTGGTAGAATATTTCTGAAGAGCGATCCCACATTGTTTATTTTTTAGAGTGCTGCTTAAAAGTTTATGAATCCTTTTGAATTTTAAATATTTCTGAACATATGACTTAAATGTGATATATTCTCTATAATGCCCTAACACTAGATAAAGAGAACACACTTCAGTAGATGGATCCAAAATATTGTACTTGTTCAGTGTGTTTGAGGAATTATAGAGGTGCCTTATATATATATATAAGTCTAGCTTTTTTCTGGAGGACAGATCTGTTTTAAATTTTTTTTTCTTGGAAAGAATGATAGCATTGTCCACATGGAAATTCAGTTTAAACATGATTTGACCAGCTATGTATTGCTGGTTGTGTCCCAAACTGGTGCATTACAGGATTTCCCCCACCTCCCCCTCCTCCTCCCTGTTAGCAAAGCTCTTCTTTGACCCAGCTCTACCATTCTTTCATTAGCTCAAGCCTGTCTCATCATATTTTAAAGAGAGCCATTTGGATTTTTCTACTGTGTGGATGGGAGAGAAGCTAAAGTTAGGGAAATGCACAAATTCTTCCCTTAAATTGTCCTGCCATAAAGCTCTAAGCACAAGACTTCTTACAAGCCATGGTATTAAGCTAGTTAGAGTTTGGTTATTAAGGTAGCATAAATTTCAAAGTATGGGGGTTTTTTTTGTTGCTAATCTGAAGACTGGAAGTAATTAATGAAGACAGCCATAGGGAGGAATTTGTGAGTAGGACTAAGTATGAAGTTGAAATAGTCTTTGCTGACTAATGTTTAATATTTACCAGGTGCGAAGATCCCAGAATTCCTATCCCAAAATATTAAAGTAAACTATTAATTCTGAAAGTGGAAGCTCAATCTAAATGGGTTGTATTAAATCAGAGAATACTAGAATGCAATTTGAGTTAAAGCTAGAGTTGAGATTATGAGAGATTTACTTTATGAAAATTGCCACTTGCAGTGGTGTTAATGAGCTATTGCCTTTACAGATATGCTTTTCATTTGCATGTGAGTTTCTGTAATAAATTTTGTTTTAAGAATGTATATACTGCTTGTTCCAGTAACTGTTGGATTGTATTAAAAATCAATTAAAACAGTAGTTAAATGATGCAACAAATGAATGTATAACTGATAAGAAAACATTAACATTCCTATAAAAATAGATAGGAATGGAATTCTCCTCCCAGATGTTGATAATTTATTCCACTGGTTGGGCCCCACTGTGGAAACTACTGAATTCATTGTTGTCAAACAAATCTGAGTACCTAAATACAAGTACCTATTAATGATCTAATTGTGCAGGGGAGACTACAAGAATAGGCATTTTTATAAGTGCTTGAGATTGGACATAAACCATTTTATTTATTGTAATGCATGTAGCATTTCCAAATCTGAGAGGCTGCTGTGATGACATGTCATGGCTGCAGTTATGCAGTCTATAAGTTGTAGCATAGCTGTATTAAATAAACCACTTTATTCCACTTCTCCAGAACGATTGGAGTAACAACTTTGATTTATGGAGTATCAACATGCATAAGCACCATTCCTGTTCCTTCTTTGAAGTACTTGAAACAGTAGAAAGATTTTAGATTAATGAGACTTTTTAAAACACACAAGGATGTTGTAAACATTTAAAATATTGTCTTCATCAATATTCCTGCAAAATTTGAAGGAAAAAGGGTAGAAAAACCAAGGAAGTTTATGGTAAAGACATAACATTAAAGACATAACACAAAATATTGGATTTTGCAGTCTGATTCAAATAGATGAAACCATTTTAGATGAAAAAGAAACTTTTGGATCATGAGACTGAAAGATCCAGTATGCAGGATCCACACTGCTATAGAAATTGAATTGTATTATTATCTGAATCCTGTGAAATTACATACACAGGACCAACACTTTTTGAAGAAAAAATTGTGAAGAAAGGACTATAGGTAGTTCTTGTCTTATCAACCATCCGTTTAGTGACTATTTGAAGTTATAACTGCACTGAAAAAAGTGCAGTCCTCAAACTTATGACCATTGTATCATCCTTGTGGTCATGTGATGAAAACTCAGAAGCTTAGTAAATAGCATTTATCTACAATGATTGCAGCATTCTGGGATCATGGGATCACCATTTGTAACCTTCCCAGCCAGCTTCCAGCAAACAAATAAAGTCAGTGATGGAAATTAGATTTGCTAATGACTGCATCATTCATTCAACAACTGCAGTCATTCACTTAACAACTATGGCAAAAAAGGTTTTAGAGCATAATTCACTTAACTATCTCGTTTCTGCAACAACTACCTGTATCTCTCTTTTTTAAATTTGTAGTGTATTGTTAACATGCTGCCTAGTTCATTTTTTATTTAACATAACTTTGGTTGTGATTGATGAAAGAAACTGTAGTACATTTTATTATTTGTATCATGTTCTTCTTGCAGAATGTTTAAGAAAGCAAATGTTTTGGAGAGAAGAGGTATCACGGAATGTAATCACTTATCAGAGATCAGTGGTTAACATACAAATAGGTATAGATGCAAATTCAGGTATATAAGTACGCCAAGATCTATGGCTTTTGGAAGCTATTCATATGACTAAATTGTGGTTGTGGCAAAAATGCTGAGAATTGAACTGAGTGGCATTACAATAGATGTAGATTGCATTGTTGTAAGTTGACAAAGCATTATATCACACACACATAAATGCTTTATGATTACACTAGCAAAATTATAAATGGTATGCTCATGTGGTGTGCCCATTGTGCTGTGTGGGGAAGGGAATTCTGAAAGCACGGATTGGAAAGTATCTACTTCTCAGGCTAATAAAATATTTTTAATTTCCCCTCTCCTTTTAAATTCATAATAGACATTTTCTTGCACTTACTATTTTCAATTTGATGCCGTTTGGTCATGAAAAAGTATATTTTAGAACTTGCTGATAGAAGGATACAATTGCTATTTTAAAGACTTGTTCTATACAATATTAGTTGAATGGATTAGTTGCCCCAAGCCCATTAATTACAGTTGGTTAAATATTTTAATTCAATCCTGTACCTCGGTGAATTCAGTCAAGTGGCTTAGTTTGGCTGTGAAAATCAGATTGTCGAGGAGTTATAATTGCAAAATAGGCCTATGAGTGTTGGAAATAACTGAAGGGGCGGGTAGTCAGGTTTTTGGTCTCTGTATTTCCAAGCTCCCCCTCTGCCAATTATACTCAAGTGGATCAGAATGGAATTTATTGTGGATACAAATCCATCTAATTCTGACAATTCAACCATCTAGTGAACATATCCTTTTTATTTTTCCACTTCCTTTTTGAATTAGAAAGATTTTAAAATAGAAATATTTTTCTTTCACCTCACTGAAGGCATTGGAAATTATAAAAGTTAAATTTTGGAACTTTTGCTGTGAGCTGGTTAGAAGAGAAAGCTCTGTCCGATGTTCTGAGTTCATGATGTATGCTTCTGATTCACTACTGATTTTGAAATTCTCCTACTTCAAAACTTGTCGCTTTCCATGTTTAGGTAGGATGACATGAATTCTCAGCCACTGGAGATTGCCATCCCAAAATAACCAACTAGGAAAATTTTGCTGTCTGCATAATATAAAACTGAAAGTCTCTGCTTTTAATCACTGATCATGTTTCATACATGCAGGAGATCATGAAGATGGGGAAGAGAATGAAACACTTGCTGCTCCAGACAGTCTCTCTCTAGCATCTGACCATTACGATAAAGAGGATGAAGGCCCTTCTGATGGTGAGTGATTTTTCAAGAGCTTATCCTGAATAATTGTAATATTGTTGATAGTTTGGTTGGTTTCTAATGAACTGCATAAGAAGATTTGAGACCAGGATAATTTGAGAACAGTAAATTCTCAGAAAGCTTAAGGCCCTGAAAAGTTTCTTACATTTTCAAGCTTGTTAAGGAACTGAAGAGCACTCTCTAGTGGCAGAAAAAGCATGGTGAAATAATAATATTTGAAATGATATACTTGCTTGTTCTGTTTTATAATTAAAACATATTCCTTAGATGTTCTTCATAAGCAGAGAAATCAGTGACTGAAATAACTTTCTTCTTCTTGCAAATATAAACTGGTTAAGTCCTTAAAAGATTAAATAATTTGTTCTTAAAGTGTATTTCCAATTAATAAGTTAGTGTGTATTTATTGAACAATTACTTTTTTAAAATCTAAACACTTTTCACACTGTTTTTAAAATAAAAAACATAATCGGTTATAGTTTTATTTTAAGGAAAAAATGATACAGAGAACCATGGCTTACTATCTGTTACAAATGAGAATTGAACAATGATAAATCACACATATATATAATTACCAATTTATATGAATTTGCTCAAAAATTTAGACTGGAAAATGAGAGTTGTCGGGGGAAGTTGTGGTTTGCCATTTAAACTGATCAAAACATGTAACTCTGTTTCAATTATTGAATAAAAATATGCATTTTACAGCATGATATGCTACATTTTACATTAATCAGATTATTCCCTTTGGAATCATATATTGTATTTGTGAGATAGAAAATTATTCTTATTGCAGCAAAGGGATAACTCAGAGTGATAAACCTTCCAATAGCCAAGCAAGCATGATATTTACATTCTTCAAATTCGGTAGATTGTATAATGTTAACAATAAAAGTTTTCCTGTTTAAATCCACCTTTTTATATTCTAAGAGCCAGTTAAATATCAGGAATAAAATAGCCTTTTAAGTTTTTTTTAAAATAAATGTATTTATTGGTATAATAGATTAGATAGAGTTAGACTTATTTTTCCCAGAAGACATTAAATAGAGTATAAACCTTTGTCTTTATCTGACAAATCTGGTGCTTGTGTTCCATTCCCATGTTTTATGGCAGTGGACACATTCAACACATTGAATACATATACAAAGAAGCAAGCATGAGAAATGATTTTTTCTTGTTTGTTTGAGACAAAAAATTGACAACTGCTTTTGTTTATGAAAGTAAAAAATCAATTGCTGAACAATTGTTGAAGCCTAAGATTTAAGCATTACCAATACATTAACTATTAATTTTAAGAAGCTTCTAAATACTATTATTAAGCTATATTAATTTGAATATTTTACAAGGTCTTTCATTTTGTAAAAAAATCAAGATTACTTATATTAACAAAATGTTTATTGAACAAGACAACAATCTTAAACTATTAAGTAGAAATGGAAATAAATGTTGAACAGAAAGATAAAGTTATCCATAATTAATTTGGAAAAGTAAAATAATTTTTGCCAAGCATCTCATACAATGTAGGCCCCAGGCAAGCATTAGCAAAATTATATGTATACTTCTTGCACAGATCCTATAAAGTTAATGGAATTTCCCTGAAGAGTATAATATTTAGGCTATTTATTTTTCTCCCACACCTCATAAATATTGATATTTAATCTTTATATAAGTTTTTACTGATGTCTGTCCAATAAATCACTAAGGTGTCTCTCAGTAGACAAATGAATTCTATTTATAGCAAGGACTGTTCAGAAATAAATCCCCTTGAACACAATAGATATGTGGGTTTAAGATTAATTCTTTAATGCAGCTCTCCTTTTCCCTCAATTAAATACCTTGAGGAAATTCACATTTTAACCATGTAAACCCTCTTTTGAATATATTAGTAGAACCTTGGCAGATCCTTTATGAAAGCATATACTTATTCATGTACCAAATACTTAAAATTCAGAGTTCCAAGTATTACATTTATAAGTTATGTGGAAACATAGATTAGTGATCTGTGTAGTGATGGACACTGTTGTTTAAAATAGAAGCTTAGAAATTATAAGCAGTCAGTGGCATCCTTGATTAAAATATCTCTTATCTTTAGAGAAATCTTTCAGCAGTATTTTTAAGATCAGGTCATAAATAAATATATTTTAGTTAATTGTTAATTTTTAAATTAACCATTTTTTCACAAGATATAAAGATTGTATAAACAAACAAACATCTTTGTTTATAACTGTAGAGCTCTGTAGATAGATAGATAGATAGATAGATAGATAGATAGATAGATAGATAGATAGATATAGATATTTCAAATTTATAATGTAGGCCATCTAACAAAATAAGTGACTTTGATAGGTGGTCAACAAATTTAAAAAAATTACAAATAATAATTATTAATATTATTAAAACATTAAAAGGTATAAAAACCCAGCCTACAACAATCATCAGATCGTATTATATTGAAAGATCATTTTGACCATCAGTGAAATTAAATGGGGCAGGCTCACAAATTTCTTTTCTATCAAACTGGTAACTGATGTGTCTTTTTTATTGTGGTTCCCCCAGAGGGCATGAGTTAAAATTCCAATTTTTGGGGGGAATATAAAGTTGAACAATGGATGTGGTTTTTAGAATAATATTAATGCCAGTTCTGGAAAAAGTAGGTTTTTGACATATACATCTTTATATATATTTTAAAGTCTGCGACTGGTTCCCATTCCTTGTCTTTTAACAAATTATTTATTTGCCCCCTTCTCTCTCTGGTTCAAAAGTCCATTCAATTCCCCAATGGCTACCTAATTTTCCTGTTATTCCCCTCAAGCCAAATGTGTTTTGGTTTCTTTATGATTTATTAGGTACTGTAGAAAAGATGCATAAGTTATATCTTCTAATGAAATTCAAGCACACCTCAATAATGCTCAAACTCAGTTGTCAGCAGCAATTAAATTTCTAGCAGGAAAAATAATACAGAGGCCCAGTCATGGTACAGAACTGAAAATAGAAAGAAGCTGCGAAGGTGAGAAAAACAGTTGTGAAGAAGCCACAAAATAAAACAAGATGTTCAATTCTTGGCCACAATACAGTTCCTGCCTGGCTCTTCTTTTATTGGCTAATGGTTTGATTGATAGGAAAAATCATAACTTGCTATATGCTAACAAGCAGAGTTCACTTGTAGGTTATTATAAACTGATAAAGACTGAGATGGAGGTTTGATTTTCACACTGGACCCGGCTGCACCAGATTAATGGAATTACAATGAGAAACTAGACTAGTTGCAGCTTTGTCAGAAAAACTGATGGAGATTCTATAGTCACGACTGCTCATTAATACAAGTTGTCTGAAAGGTGTAGAGGCTTCTCTGTACAAAAGGCTCAGGATAACTGATTTTTGAATAGGATTTTATTTATTTATTGATGGCTAGTTTTCTTGCAAAACAAATGATGGCCTCTTCTATATACAACAGTGTTGCACATTTGTTAATATATTTGTGGCAAAAAGTAGGCCTTGACTTGACAGTGTTCACTCTTGATAGAGTTGGAAATCAGAGGAACAAGGAGCATATTGTTTTGTATATAAATCTTACATGGCAAATGTTGCGGATTTTAAGAGACTTTTTTTAAAAGTTGAAATGTGAACTATTTGCAATGTTCGATCTTAATCATACTCAATGCCATGATGCATTTACATCTCAACACCATACTATAATATAGTAGAATGGAATATTATTTCAAGAGTTTTCAAGACGGCAATATCTTCTTATTCATCTTGATTTTTCTACTTTTCACTATGTTAGCTTTGAAAAAAATGTTAATTTTTGAAATATTTGTGTGTAGGCCTCCATGTAAGTCAGGTGATAATAATTATACCATGATTCAGTCGTGAATCTTACATATTTATATGATTTCATGAATAAAATTAGTACCAGAAATTGCATGGCTATTAGAATGCAAAGTTCAGCCATGTACTTTGGAATGTTCAGATGTATGTGTTGGCATACAAATGAAAGAAAATCAATCTTTCTTCCCCCCAAATAGTAGATAGTACAATGTAGATAGTACTTACTTCCAAGACTGATGGAATAGTGAAGGGGCTACCTGACAAGGAGCAGTAAACAGAGATGCAAGAAAGTAGATTTAAATAGCCCTGAATTATTTTTGCTACTTGGTAGGAAGTTTTTATTATGTATGAGTGGAGTAGAAATAGGACTACATGTCAAAAGATTAAATTCCATCCTTTTGATAGAATTTCTTTCTCCTTCACCAGTTTCTCCCTTTGTTCTGGTGCAACTTCGGCACAGACATCTTCCTCTGGTTATAAATGGTTTTTTTTAAATTATGTATTTGGGGTTATATTGTGCCATTATTTATTTACTCATAGGAATATAGGTAAGTGATAATAAAATCAGTTAATAGGTAAAATTTATGGTAGCCTACCATGTCAACTTGATTCCTCATCTTTAAGATTTCAAACAACTTAACTTTACCAGACCTAGTGGGGGGTGAAAATTTTGTGATTCATTCTGAAATGAATTTTGGTATGAATCAAAACTTGTCTCTTTTTGTTTGAAGCTTAGTATGCTAATAAGTAATTTAGTGATTTAGGATTTAAAGTAAACTCTTTAACCTGAGTTCAGAAATGGAAAATGGACATTGAACATTTGCCAGTCAGGGATGTTGCCTGATGGTGGCATGCTAAGAACAAAATGAAATCCATGCTTTATAAAAAAAACGGTTATGACAAATGACTTACATGTTCTTCATTAAAGCTTGCAGATCACATTAAAAGTAAAATGATGTGTTTGCTCTACGTACTTGTTTCAGTTAAACATTTTCAAAGGGTTTGGAAAGTTTGGAAGGAAAGATTGTAGTTACTAAGCTATAAATATATTTCAGTTAGAAAAAGCTGTACAGTGCATTTATAAGAAATAGTGTGTATTTTAAAAAGTTAATTAAAATAATTATACCTCACATTTTTATACTGAAACAAGAATTCTGATATGGCAAACAGCTGTTTCAGGATAATCAATAAAAAATCAAATGACAACAGCAGTAATAAGCATTGCAGATAATAAATCATCCTAGATTGCCCTATTGAAATGCATGGTAAAAATGTAGTTCTTAATGGACATCTGAAAATGCAGAGGGAAGAAACCAATTTAATTTTCAATAGCCTGGATTTTATCAACCAGCAGGCTTGTCTTGCACATTCTCTGACTAGACTTCCACTTGTTTTTGATAGATAGAGCAAGTTCCAAACCTCTGTGTATATTTTCACTCTGTGTTTTGCTGAAGGGTTACATATTTTTTGTATGAATATAAGTCTTATGCAATTTAGCAATATTTCTTTGCTGATATAGATAATTCATTACTTTGCTTGGAATGTTAAATTAAGAAACTTTAACCCATCATGGATAACATCAACTTTAGTCATTTGTTGTTGTTCTTATTTGCTGCCATTTTGTATTCTTGATTCCTTCAGATTTTATATCATATTACCAGGCTTTTAAGAGAAAAATGAATTTAATCCATGTAGTTTTTATTGATCCATATTCATTCTGGTAATTTGATCTACCAAATAATAATTTTAAAAGTTAGTTACTACAGTCACTTTTTATCAATCCACTACTCTTTGCTAGCTTGGATCCTTCATCTGACCTGCATTGCTTAGTTTATGAGCAAAACTAATTAGGAGCATCTATAATATTTTTCTAAGATAACGGTTAAAAGAGAGGAGCTTATTCTCAACTGAAAAAAGTCTGATCGCCATTTTGATAATTATTATGTTAATTAACAATTTCCGTAGCTTGAAAAAGTTTGAAAACTCCTGCTCTAGACCTCATATTATAGTCTTGTTCCATATTTGTTATTTAAAGTGTTAGCACTTTTGACTGCTACACTTCTCCAGCAGTTTTATACAATTTAATTAACACTATAGTTCTTCAATTATTGTTTGACAGCTAGCAATCACTTGTTATATTGTAATTTATAAGTCAGTAGATTCCTGAAAAAATTATCCTTCTGAAAATATTTCTTTCATTGGAATTCATAAAGAGTTTCAGAGTAGTCTGACCATTCTTCTTAACCTTTTTTGTCTCCTCTTTGTGACTATTCCTGAGAAGTATTATCTTGCCTGTACATTTTCTTGTGCTTTTTTTCCGTTTTCTTTTATTATCTTTTTATTTACCCTTATTTGTTCACATTTTTGATTGAGAAATTTTTCCTTGTCTTTTTTTCCTTTTCCCTTTATGCTAGGAATATCTCTGCATGCAGATCTCATATGCAGTAGTTGCTGCCTGAGGTTTCCATCTTCCATCTTTCTATGTCTATTATTCTATTTTTTTCTGTGATCACTGTATTTTGTCTCTTTGAAATACTGAATTAATTGTTTTTCGAATTTTGACAGTGACTTATCCCTTCTCACAGCTAATCAAGGTAACTCTTTTGCAAAAAGTTAGGGAACCAGTAACTCATACAATGAACTTATATTTTGATTATATGTCCTTCAAGTCAAATCTTGCTGACACAACTCTATTTTTTTAAGTTTAATTCATATATATTTGACACTTAATAATTAATGGACTGTTCCACAATATCTGAAAGTACCCTTTTTAACTGGTTTGCATTTCTCCATCTTCTGTTTATTATTGAATAACTTTTTAGATCTTATTAATTTGACTAGTGATTAATTAGTGTGGCATTATTTCATGTTACTTGCAAACTACATTTCTAGTTTTCAGATTGTTGTTGTCTTATATTAATCATGTATATTGTTGCTTTGGAATATAGTGAGGTATTGTTTTTTATTCTTTTCTAAATATTGTTAAGTATTAATTTTATTGAATAGAATTTTGTAACTATTAATTTTTTAAAAAAATTATCTGCATCACACTGTGTAATGAAATAGTAACATTTTTTGCAAAAAAGCAAAGTATTATTTTTCTCAAACCCAATTAATTATAACAATATTTGCTGTGTCATCAATAAGACGTACATATATTTCTATAATACTAGTATTCGCTGAGAATGATAGCCGCTAATTTTAATTTATATGATGCTGTCATTTATGGAAATAAAGCTAAGTTCTATGTTTAGAGGTGTTGGTCTTTTGTTTTTTGTTTTGAATATCACTGCTATTCTGTTCTTCAAATAAATGTAATATATATAAAATCATCTGATTTAAAATGCTCTATTCTGGACCACCTAACTTCACTTATTTTTAAAACATCTAGTTGTGAATTTCATATTTGTGTCTCATATTTGATGTTCCAGAAGAATTCCTCTTATTAATATCAATGGCCAACCAAACTTGGTTTTGATTCGATTATGCCATACCTCCAGAATTCTTATAAAGGATCACTATTCTATTGTTAGAAGAATGACTTCTAATCTAGGAGTTAATTGATACGCAACATTTTAAAATTGTTTTTGCCATATCTGTAAGGTTTCTAAAAATAATATAGAAATTATTTGCCATTTCTTTCTTCTGAATTTACTTTTGAGTTTATTCTCCTAGCGGGTGGTTTTTCTCCATAACTGCAAACCCCATTCTAGCCACCCTCACATTGTATATTACTTTTAGCTGTACACTTCGTCTTTTGTTCTTACCAACTGATATTGCTTTCGGGGTCATTAAAATTTCTCATCACATCAAGGTGGCAATCCCCAGGAAACAGCAGTGTATGGTTCCCCTATACCATCTATTCATCATAAATAGCTGTCACAGGTGTTAGAACAGCATCAGTGTATTTGCCAGAATGCAACATTACTTAAATTAGTGTTTGAGGAAAATAAAAATATAAATGGATCCTGGTTTACTGCTTTGCAAGCCTATGGGAAAAGGATCAGTGAGACTGACCATATTATCAGGTATTAATTTAATATTTAGTTTGTTAGAAGTAAAGTGAAAGGATATCTAGCTACCGTCTGCCTAGCTTTCCGTAAACTGGCTAAATTAAAATAAGAGAATACTATTTCTGCTTTGATTGCTTCAGTTAAGAAATTTTTGTTTTGCAGGGATTGTTTTTGTGTGTTTTGGATTTAATTTAGAAAAACAAGAAGCACACAAAATTTAAAGAAAAATAAATAAATCAGTAGATAGAATGGATGTCTCCAATGACTATGAAATCTCTAGGAAATCATGGAAATGATTTGTTTGTTCAATATTACGGGTGTCTTGTCAACATAACTTTTTTACTTACCAAGTATTAATAGGATGCATTTCTAAAGTACTCTGAAAACCCTGCCATGAGTTAGTGATAACAGAGTTACTTTATCATCTCTATTTCTTATTTTCATTATTCCTTCCTGTGGGCACTAATCATGGGATTAAGCTGTCAGTCAGTGGTTGTAATTTGTCTAGTGACACCATCTGGCTTGTTGGCACTTGAAGTTGTGATGATTCTTTTGCCATTGCAACTGGCATTGTCAAATGGCTAGAGTATAGCTTTCATGCTAGTAGCTGCTAATTTTCATGTACTGTTGACTTTAATTAGTAATTTTATGCACTTTTGTCCCATGTATGTTAAAATGTAATATATACTTAGGTGTTTTGGTTATAGAAACTATCATGCAAGAATATACAATTTCCATACATTTTGAAGTAATGGAATAAAACCATTTTTTGCCTGGGGAATCTTTAGAAGAAAAAATTGAAGCTTTTGTAAAAAATAGTATACATGCATTATTAATTTTTCCACCACAGTTTATTGACATATTTTGATATTCTAGAAGATACAATACAATACATATGTTTGATTTACTTATGAATTGGAAAAGTATAATTTAAACTATAGTTAAGCTTACTAACTGAAGTTCTTTAAAGCAATTTACGTTTTATTACAAATGGAAATATAAACATCTGAGGTTTAAGAAATAAAGGATTTTTTTGTTTTGTTAAGCTTGAAAAACATAAAATTGAAGACATCTATGTGATGGTAAAACAGAATGAATGAAGCATAGTCAAGAACAGATACAAAGTTGTCACTTGAGAATCGCACAAGCCCCCAAGCAAAGAAGGGTACTGAATGTTCTTCTTTCCTTTGGTGAACATGATAGTCCCTCCAGAATGATGGTGCAGAAATACATCTTGTCTCGCATTAAAAAGGCTTTTGCATATAGCAGTTATAAGGTCTGATACTTGAGTAAAAATCTCATTACAAGTTAATAGAAAATATGATAAACTGATAAACAGTGGCAATGTTTGAGCCCTTATTGTATTGCATTTGATATTCGAAACTATTGCTTTTCATGTGGCTTGGGAATTCTAGGATTTGAAGCACATAACTCTTAACATTGCCAAGTTAAAAAAAATGTTCTAAACAAGAAAACAAAAAAGTTTTAAGGTTATATATTTAACTTTTCCTACTCTTTTATATTTTTTCAAGTATTTGGAAGAAAATGAAAAGTACAATTTGGCAAAACCAAAAATAACTATTTCTGCCTACATATATCTTACCTCTGCTAAGATTTTCCTATGATCTTTATTAAAATATAATATCAAAAAAAATCTTCATTATAGTTCATTTAGGAGAGATGTAATTTACATAATAATAGCCAGGATTTTTCATTTGTCTTTGCTGGCATAAGCCTTTAGTCTTATTTTGTACCCAATGTAAGAAGGCATAAAGCAAAACACAACTATATTAAGGTTTATGCTTAATTTTAATTCAAATGAGATTCAATGTAAGTTTTATTCATTACTTAATAATGGTGATTATTCGGAACTGGGTTAGTGTAGTCAGACATGAATTCAAATCTATTAGTGACATGCACAAAACATGAATAATAAAAGTGAAATGCCCTGGCTGAATGAGTAAAAAGGGACACTTGTAATAAGAATGCTAAAAATTTGCTACAAATGTTTTACTCTCAGTTTTGCTCTCTAGAAGAAAATGTTTTCAGATTGTTGTTCTAATTGTTAATGATGCATGCATCTTTTCCTGATGCTGTATTGTTCTATAAAATATATTTTCTTTAAATAGTATTCCGAGATACTTTATGTAAATTAACAAGATAATAAAAGTTATGTATATTATATACATGGTAAAGCAATCTCACTCCTAAAAGTAATCACTACTATAATTGTGTCTTTAAAAAAAACTTAAGAGAAGTATAATATTTTCCTGGCATAAAAATATAGCAATATGTTTTAGATGAGGGAAAGTATTTGAATAATGAAAACTTGAAGTCTACTTTTATGGGAACCACTTAGATGGAGTCGCTTAGAGCAAGCTGAATACTAAAAAAAAATATGGGCAAGTGTATATGCAGATAAGCAAGCATTTACACATTCTGGTCTTAAATAGTAAATTTCAAAGTAAGCACTTTGATACATTCATAAAGTATGAATGTATTGTTTAGCCACAAGTAAAAAAAAATAGGATGACATGATGCTGATTTAAATATAGAACTTCGCCATGTAAGAAGGATTTGATTAGTCTTACTGCCAAATAAGCTTCTGACTTTTCTGAGTGACCTCTAAGAATATGGAACTTGGCTTTATATTGTGGTTATATTCATATAATCCTAGAGTAATTACTTTAAAACTATGATTTGTTGAATAGGATCACTCTTAGGTTTAAAGTAGGCAAGTGTAATAAGGTCTACTTAGCATGATGCTCAAAATAGACCAGTATGTTCTTTCTTCATTATAAATACTCCAGTAATTTTGCACCAAATGAAGATTTTGAATAGACATTTTCAAATTATTGCTGAAAACTATGTTTGAATATTATATCTATATGTGAAGGGTCTTTGTAGCTGGACAAAATTAAAATTGTTTGAATAATAAGTGAATTGAACTTCTATTTAGGAGCACAGATACAAAATTCATTATGAATAATGTCTACCTGAAATATTTGCCTCAATATTTTAAGTCTGTTCAACCATACAATTAGTCTGAAAAGCAGATCGCTCCATATGCAGCCAAATGAGTATTTCTGCATTACATGGTAGGCTGGGCTGGATTATTACTGAATAATCCTTTGATTCATGTTACTTCTCAAAAACAGTTTTTTGATGGGGTGAGCGGGTGGGAGTTTGAAGTGTTTCAGCAGGAATCTGGATAACTGCTCCCATAGGCAGGGTAGAGATTCTGTAAGGCGCTTTTAGATCCTAATCCTTTTTTTTTATTCGTATGTATTTTCAGTTTAGACTATTTAGCAAAAAGGCTCTTCAATGAAAGCTTTATAATAAGTAAGTCATGATTGGTTATACATCTTTCTGAAATTGCATTATATCTTTTCAGCTGTAACTAAAATGTGCAGCTTAAATGTTTTCTTTAATCAATCTCATAGGATGCTGCCAGAGCATTAAGATTTATGCCATTGTCCAAAAAAAAAAAAAATCATCAAACTGCTGAATTGTTTTTTCCTTTCAAATATGGAGATTGGAGTTTTGTAGCATTTTTCTTTAGGAACATAGGGAGATCTGTGACCTTTGGGGACAAATTATGTAGAAAGAAAATATTTATATTCATTTAAAATAACCTTAGAAAAGAAATAGTCTCATTACCCTGTTTGATCAATTTCTCGGAGGCTGAGCTGTAGCATGCGGCTGTTGCCATTGGGTGATGGAATACACTGAGAAGTGGCTAATGGTGATGGTGCTCATCAGAATAGGGTTCAGCCAGCGGTCAGCAACAAATAATTCAAGACTGTTTCTAAGTTTGTGGCTGGTGGAATTTGCTTTTCGCCCCAAGCCAGCAGTAGTGCTGAGCTGGCCTATTTGATTACAAGAGAAGCATATTTGCCTCTTAGCAACTGCACATTTATGCAACTGATAGAACTCTACTGTCTCCAACAATTTTCTCTCTGCACTCTGTTTTGTGATGGAGGAATAATGCTATATTGTTGATCGCATGTAAAGTACCATTTCAGAAGAGCCTACAAGCAGTTCTGTGTTTATCCCTTGTAGGGGTTACACTGCTGTTGAACAAATGTGTAAGAGAAAACTGTTTGCAAGCAGAATATTGTGGCATTATGTTGTTCTTTGCTAAACAATACTTAGTGTTTACTAACAAGTTCAATGTGATATGTTCACATTGCAACTTGACAGAATTATTCTTGGATTTTAATTTTTTTTTTGCTGTTAAGTATCAAACCCATCATCTTCCTGTACCATCCAAGGGAATGCTTCTTAACCATAAAAATCTTATGTCTTTGTTATTATGGCAATATTTAAAGAATTTACAATTTCTGCAGGAAATGAGCCTGTGGGAGTTAACATGTCAAGAGATGAAAAGCATTTATAACCCAGATAGTTACAGCACCAATGAATGAAGACAGTTCAGGAAAGATGTTTTGAATTTTATGACCGTAAGAGGCCAGATCAGGGAAATTGCACACTGGCTTTTTATGGCTTTATAGCTTTCTTTACACCAAAGCTATGCTTTGACTTGTGATCATTCCTACTTAAATCTTTCCAAACAATCTTCTGCTTGACTGGTGGTAATTCTTACTACTAGTAATCTACAATAATAACTTAAGGAACATATAATATTTTATGGTTTATAATTAAAGAAAATCCTTACAATTTGTATAGGTGGTGATAGTTAAAACAAGCTTGTGAGGACACGGGTGGAATTATCTCGGAGTTTTTGAAATACCTTTACTGCAGGATAGCATTTTTCAAATTTTAAAATAAAAATTTAATTTTAATTCCAGTATATGACATCAATTTGTAAAACTTTCCTTCTCTCACCACTTTTTTTTTTTTTTAAAAGGTCTCTTGATATAATTTTAGAAATAATGCAGTATGGCTCTGGAATAGCCAATTGACAGTTTTTTATACATATATTAAATATTTATCTATTGAAATAGTGAAAGTAGGTTGTGGTGTTTTTTTATTATAGTGCTGAAGTGATTTGTTCATATTTCTCAAACAGATTTTTACATGAGAAACTTTGTATATATATAACTTACTCATACATTTATAATATATTTTTGGTGTATGCAAGTACCGCAATAATCTAGAGAGAGAGAAACATTGACAGTTGTGTTAGAATTGAAATACGCACACGAGCATTTTTTTATAAAGAGACATCAAGAAGATTCGAGGCTGGAGTGTGTAATTTCTTTTACTAGAGGATGATGAAATTTGAATTTTCATCTATTGTTCAACTGTACAGCATTTATTACAGAGGAATATTCTTTTTAATAATCCTTTAGAGAAATGAATGGTAAGATTTTATGTAAACATCTTTTAAAAAGAAGTGTTAAATGAGAGGCAAAATTTCTCCTATCTTTCTCATTATTTTCTTTTCACTGATTTATAAAGGTTGATCCTTGAAAAATGTCCACATCGGTCTTTTAGCATCAGTAAGAATACTCTAAATGAAATGGATGGAAATTTTAGGTTCATATGCGGAATTATTTCTGAAGAAGTAATTAAATAGTAAAATCTTATTTATACTATATGAATATTAGTAATACCTCTTAGAAGAATATTTTTCTAGCATGTTATGTATAGTAGTTCTCTTGGGTAGAACTAGAAAACTTGTTACAGTAAAACAATGAACCCATATCTAGCAAATGAGACATAGCTTTTTTTCTTTTTCCTTTTACTAAGTAGATTTAATTTTCCAGTCTGTCATTTGGTAGAATGCTAAGGTTAGCATTGCTAATTAGACTTTCTGTTCCATTATATAATCCAATAAACCTTCATGCCTGTGTGGTGTTTCTATCATTTTCCATCTTCATATTTTGGTTATGCTTTGGAAATAACTTTTACATCATGCACATATTCCTGTGGTTTTTTTTTTTTTTTTTTGGCATGGGAAAATTATCAAAGATTGCAAAAATAATATTACTTCTATAACTCTATTAACTGTGGAGTTATTATGGTCCAACTGTTTTACAAAATCAAAAATCCCTCTTGCATAACTTTTTCAATGTTTCCCTACCTCCCCTTTTTGAGCAATGAATTGCCTGTGTCTCTGGTTTGCATGAAGGTGTTCCTGGAGCTTTTCATACCAGATGGGTCAGGGCTGTCATTTTAATAGCATTAGGAGGAAATTTTGGCAGCAAGGAGTTGCTGAATTTGACACCGAATATTGTGCCATACTTTTATACCCCACAATATATTGGTTCAAAAAAAAGTACTGAATGATGCATTTTTCATTTCATTTAAAGATGGATTTGTTGAGACTGCTCCCTTTAAAGTTCACAATTAAGTAGATTCATCCCAAAATGACATCAGTGACTCTAAAAGTGAGGTTCCGCCAGAGAAGGCAGTCAGAAATTAAAAAAAATAAAAGCACAACTCCGCTATGCCTATATGGTCAAAGACATAAATGTAACATAAAAAGAATAACACTTAGAAGTCTTGTAGTTCATTGGTTGCTCAATTTTCCTTATTGTATGGAGCATCAAAGAGGTGGTGTTTGACAAAATAATTTACTTGGACATATTAAAAGTTTAATGTTCATATTTGGGATATATATCACCATTTTAATACTGAATTGCTTCTGGTAAAGAAACCTTTAAAACACAAGGGCAACAACAACAAATCAGACTATGTATCTTATATTCATAAATAAAGAATTTGGAATCTGATCCTGCAAATGTTGCTCGGCTAGGACAAATTAAAATCTTAGAGAAACAATTTGTCCATTGTATCCAGATAGATAGATAAATATTTATTCATATGCCTCTGTAAAATTTTTATACATAGGTATTTTTCTGTATTTAGAATTACATTTGTGTTATGCTCTTTTGACTTTCACGAATGAAATATGATTATGTTTCGCATATTGTTCCATATAACAGTGTAGAACATATGGAACTTATATTGTTTGTACATGTTTGTTTATTGATATGTTCACTCTTTGTGCCTTACCATTATATCTCTCTATGTATAGTGAAATAATGGATAGTTAGAAATTATTCTTCCTCTATATATTCTAGAACTTGGGTTATTTTACTGTAGTAACGTGGTAAAGAAATGTACTGTGTACTTCAAAAAAGAAAGCAGATCACATAATTCATTTTTTAGAATTCATAACTACACATACCAGCTAAGATGTTCAAAAAGGATAGGTTACCATCATAGATCAATAAATATGGATTAACAATTATAAATAAATAATTAGGATTTAAACTTTTTCACTGCTTTAAATCCTAGCTCACTGTTGAACTTAAGACAGAAAATTAAGTGTACACAGTTAAGTTACAGAAGAGCATATGCTTTTGATAGAATAAAACAGAAAAAGTTGAGTTTAAGGACCAGCTAGATAAGTTTTGTAATTCCAAAAAACTGATTGAAAAATTGACAATTACTATTCTCTACTTTCAAAGTCCTTCCACGTCCAGCCTGAATACATAGCATACATAGGGAACAGAATGTTCCATTACAACTGTGCTCATTTCAATTAATTTTTGATTAGCTAGAATTTTAGAAGTTTAATTAGAATTTAATAACCTGTGTTGTCATATTGGTGTAAACAACAGGAAATATGTGGTGCTGATGCTGTAAATTGACTGGCTGCACAGATTATTTTGTTATATATGATGGCTGCATCATTTAAAAAACACACGACATTTCCCAATAATGAGTGATTATAATTTTGCTTATTCACCACAATTTTTGCTTCAACCTTTTTTATAAGGAGTGAAATCCACAAAAAGAAAAAGAAACTCAGTTAATTTACATAATGATGAAGGAGATATAAGAGATTTGATGGTGAAGTTCCAAATAATAGAAGTGATTTGGGCGCACTCTAGAGGCAGGAGAAAAGAGTGAGCGAAGTGGATATCATTGTTACTACTAAGTGGCTTTATTGGTGTTAGAGTGAAATTGATTCCTTTTGAGGAAAAGAAAAAAACGTGTAGAAAAAGCTCCTTAAAAGTGCAGTATATTTTTCTTTAAAAATTATTGTTTCATTCTGTTAATTGATGTTTGATTATAATAACTCGATAGAAGCATTTCAGTATTGAATTCTGAAAGATCGGAATTTTTAGCAAACACTTCCAGATTGCCTTCTGTCTGCTTTGCAAAAACTCTTAATTAAATGGACCTCCTTAAGTTATATCGTTAGCTCAGATTGAAAAGAAAAAGCCTGAAGGGGAACAATTTAATTGTTTTAAAAACACTGTCTACTTTTTATATGAATCTGAAAAAACTTCTTCCCTGATCAAATAACTTATCTAATGTAAAATCTTCCATAAATTTTGTATAAAATAGTCGGGGTCACTTCGGAATCCAAAAGTTTTTGTCTTGTAACCTCAAAAGTTGTTGGGGAAAATCCATTTATTCCTGCATTCATAGTTTAGGATTATAGTTCTCATGCTTCTTGTATTAAAGAGATGTTTTAAGCTTAATGAGGATATTCATGCCAGAGAAAATGAGGCTGTATAGAGGTCATCCTTGAACTGGAGAAAGTCCCAAATTTCAAAGAAATAAAATAGAACATGACATAAGCTATTAATCCCATCTTATTACAGATGGTGGACTACTATTAAAATACTTGGCAAATAGTCTTCATCCTCATACTCCAGTACATTTCACTTAATGGAATGTTTGTGTGACATCACTTTTACAAAGAAAACAATTAAAAATGAATATTCCAAACTAGATATTCTATGTTTAATGTTTATTTTCACTGTATCATACTATGTGAGATATGTAGTGAAATTCTATCCTGAACTACCTGGGATTACATCCCTTTAATAAATAAATTATATTTATTCTAGGTAAATATGGATAGCTAGACTTTTCCTAATAATATCTAGATGATATTATTATAGTCTTGTATATTATTTTTTCTACATTGCGCCTAAACAAAATAGTACAAATTTGGAGGACTGTATATAATAGTTGGGAAGTTGAACATGGTGTAATCAAAATATGTTCATGAGAATAAAGGACAATTTTGTTTGTCGGAGACACTCTAAGTTACTTGTCTTCATAAAAATTATTCAGAGAGTTTTACCAAAATGGAAAGAACAGGTTCACAATCTGAGAATATATATTTGTCTTGGAAGGAAGATAGAGATTACAAAGGAAGTCCAAGTCCATGTTCTAAAGAATGGAGGACTGGGAGATTAAAGATGATATCAATAATAGGCTAAAGAACCCAAAGCAACTGTGTTTTTTTCCTTTCTAATAATAAATGACTTGGCTTGCAGATAAACAAACAAAACAAGATCTATACAGGTATATAGCTAGCAGGATAGTGGCTACTGGCCCTTGTGAAATAAACTTCAGGGATCTAAAAGCTGCAGCTATTCCCTCTCATGGAAAAATAGAATATAAGCTGGAGGAAGAGGAGGAAGGATCAAGACTATATCTCTTAGAAGGCAAATGTTCCTGGGGTAGCCAAGTCAATAATTACAAGCAGCTGGATCAGAAGCACCATTAAGACCTACCTCCTGGCAGTTAAAGCAAGGAATTGTCACTATTTCTCTGCTCTTATTGCATCTGTAGAGTGCTGCCTGAGAGCCTGTTTAAGATCACCTGTTCCTTCCTAAGTAAGGAAGGCTCAAATGAACATTTGCAGGACCATGCAAGGATTTGTCGAGCATTTGATGGATAAAATCCCTAAAATTCGTTCTCAATTGGAATTCAAGCACTGATTGGGTCCATTGAAGATGCCCAGGAAATGGACTTACCTAGTTATCTGGGAGCTGTTTGACCCTGTTGGACTGAGGAAGTAGACAAGCCATAGACAAACTCCTCTGGCAGCTAGTTGTCATTTTTTTAGAAGATCTTTGGCCTCCTAGTTTGAAAAAGCATACAGGAGGGTGACTTGCAGGTGGCTCTAGGCAGTAAGTAAATACATCACTGCAGGGGAGAGTGTTCCTGGTACCATTTAAGGAAGCCTTGGTGTGCCCTTTCCTTAAGACACCTTCATTGGAACACACCTGCCTGAACAATTTCTTTTTAGTTTCCAATTTCCCCTTTTTAGGAAAAGTGGAAGAAAAAGCAGTTGCATAGCAGCATCAGAGGGTCCTGGATGAAATGGATTTCCTTTCAGTTAGGTTTCAACAGAAATAGTGGCATTGATTGCACTTGTAGAGTCTCTTGTAGATGGGAGTGGGATGGAAGTAGTGCATACAAATCTTTCTAGGTAAAAAAAAACCAAAGCAAGAGATTTTGATTTAAAGATTCAAGAAATATTTGCCAAAAGCTTAATTAAGAGAAGCTGTAAAAAAGGTTTCAAAATGGACAAGAGGATAACCTTTTTTCTACTATTATTGTTGTTATTTGTTTATTTTGATGAAATTATTAAGCCAGTTAAAGAGACAAGACCTGTGTAAGAATGTTTTTTGTTATTCTTAAGGCAAATGTACAATTGGTGGAATGTGCATAAGAAAATATAAGGTAAAGAATCATACTGTGACATATAGTTCCAATAGAGATATTATGCCTATTGTGGCGAAAGTTACAGCTACTAAAATGAAAGTTGCATATAAAAATTGAGAGTTACCTTTTAATTTTGCCTAGTGTAAAAACGGCTGCTAGAAAAATGGCAAGAGAAGACAGGATGGACCTGTTATGGAAAAATAGTTGCACAAAATATACTTCAGAAATGTTTTAAATAAATGAGAAATAAATTTGATCAGATTGGAAATTAAATTGATGCTTTTGAAAAAAAAGATTGGATGAAAGATTGATAAAGTTTAAAGATATGAGAGAAGATGTTAAAAAAATGGAAGTTCTACAAAGCAAATATTTGGGGTAGAAAAACAAACTAGTTGTGACTGAATGAATGCATACAAAATACAGGTTGTATATCTCTGATTTAGAATAACTAGAACTGTGATCTAAAGAGATCACAGTTCTAGATATTCTAAATCAGAAATACACAACCTGTATTTTGTTTGTTAGGGATTTGGTGTAGCATACTGGGAGCAGCACTGAGCTCTATAAAGTAGGATGGGTCAAATTAAGCAATTAAATAAAAATGACATTTTATTTAATAAATTCATGGAATCATAGGACTCCAAGGGGTCTTAAAGATCTTCTAATCCAACCTCTGCCCAAGGCAGGAGACCTTATTGCATCCTGGGCAAATGGCCATCCAATCTTTTCTTAAAGACATCCAGTGATGGAACAACTCCAGAAGATAAGTTATTCCTTTGATTAATTAATTAATTGAAGTTGAAGTTAAAATAATTTAGTATGCCAACTGCCAATATATTTATTTTTTATTTCAAACATATACAAAACTACAGTTCAGCAGCAATTTTTGGATGGATTTTGAATCACACTCATTTTTTTAGAAGCCATATATAGTTTGGACTTCTGCTTTCAGTGATTGTGGCCTAGATCAGTTAGTCACTGATTTGACTAGACTGGCAAGAAGTTCATAGTTCAAAAACTGGTGTTTCTAAGTCAGGAGGAAAAAGTGATTGGATTACTATGCCATTTAATTTATATACACATTGCAAAGAGGGTTTTACCCAATCTCAACTGAAGTGACCTAAAGAATTTTTAAATAAATGAAGTTATTTTTTGTTTGTTTGTTTATTTTTACAAGTGCCAAAACAGAAAATGTGTCAGCTTTCTGGCATGTTGTAGCAAACATTTTCTCAAAATTATTAGAATGGAATTATTAGTGAAAATTTATAAACAAATAAGAAAGACACTATCAGCTGTCATCTAAATGATAGTTAACAAATGGTTGTCATTCTACTCCATTGAATACAGAAATCACACCATGACCAACACCTGTTGCAGAGTTCACTTTCAGATCTGTTCTGAGGAAGTTAGCAGCATGGCTTCCAAAATGTCAGCATATAGTCTCATCCAGACATCATTTTTCCAATAAATAAATGAGTTAGCTGCAAAGAGAATTTAAAAGAAAAATCAAATTTGTAAAGAATGCTTAGCAGCAATTAATATTCTACAAATTCTACAGTGCCACAAACTTAACTATTATGATTATTAAAAGATTAGAAAAATCCCCCAAATGCTTACAAGAATGTTAAAAAAAGACTTCCATCTGAAAATGAAATAACTTAGGCAAGAATTGATGAAAAAAAGAAAGATACACTTATCTTAAGATAACACTTAAGATATGCAAACTTATGAAATTTGGGGAAAGGAATAAAATGTGGCCTTTGATATATTTATTGTTAATACTATGAAACTTAACAATAAATGTATTAAAATCAATTTTCAGATACAGTATATTCTCCAGTTCATAATATCTTTTATCTGGGATGACATACTAACTGTGATCCTATAAAGATGATGAAAGGTTGGCTTCAATTATCCAACTTCTGGTAATAAAACCTGCTTTTTACAATATAGCAAATACTTATAATCAATATTTTAAATCCTTGAACCTTTCTGTACATATGTATGTATCTCAACCTGAATATATTTGTTGATGGTCCTGATTTCCCGTAAGTTGCATTATCTTCTTAATTTGCATCATTTTGATTCCTGGTGATTAAAAACAATTTAAACTCCTGTTTACAAACTGTTAATGTAATCAACTCAAGTCGAAAATTTACCATGACTTTAATCCTAGTTGGTCTCGGATCAAATATCCATGTTTATTTCTTAATAACATTTCTTATCAATTGCTGATTAATTGAATACAGTAATCTCCAAAGTCAGTCAATATTCCTGCTTTCTCCCAAAAACAGATAAGACCGTTCCCCAATTAAATGTAATAAATTCATTCCCCACTCTCCTTCAAGCTTCTTAAAAGAGACCCATTTGCCACCCAGAGAGTTCTTTGCTGTTGTATAAAAGCACAAGGTTGAACTTCAGAAAGTTGATTCTATTATTTCTGAGTCTATTATTTCTGAATATTTTCCAGTCTGTATTGTTTCTGAATCCATATTTCTCCCCAATAAGTCTGCTTTGAAACTAAGTTCCTCTTGTGGGTTTAAAGTATTTAGAGTTGATTTCTTCAAAATGTTTTCCAGTCTTTATGAGTTCATCAAACTTTAAAAAAAAATTCAGCTAAAGATTGCGTGTTGCTGTTTCTCCATCTTCCTCAAGTGTCAGTTTCTGCTTTCTGTCTGTAATCTGATAGGTTGTTGCTCAATGGACTACATAAGTAGAGCAAGGAATAAACAAAAAGAACAGGGAAGATATTTTCTGACTATTTTGATCCAAAGTCTATTTTTGAAGGTTCATAAAATATGGATTCCCTGCAGTAGATAATCAAAAATATATAATTCAAATATAAACACTTTCACCATTTAAAGGCGCATATGGAAAGCAGAAGTTGATGAGAATAGTGATATAAATCAAAGAGAGAAAGCAGAAAACACAAAATCCAGCAGGGTTTAAAAAATAAATAAATCAGTGTTTGACCAGTTATTTGAGCATTCAGCCAGTTATTTCAAGATAAAAAACAAAAACAAAAGTTCAAAAAGTGAAATTTAAAATCCCAACCATTCTTACAAAAATGTTCTGCTGGAGGAAAGAAATGTAAAAAAAACCCCAAAACTTAATTTTCCAGCTGCTCCCTTAGGGAGCTGCAGTCTTTCAAATTTTCCCTTCTTGGGTGTGTCCACAACCATCCAAAAGTAATCTTGGGTCATTCCTAAGTACCCCAATTCAAACCCAGAAGGCAAGACTACCAAAAAACCAGCTCTGGCAACAAACAGCAGATGGTAGTAAGAGAAAAAAAGTCCCTTATCCTTCAGTAGCCAGCCTGGGGATTAATACTTCATGCTGAACAATTCTTGTTTTTCCTTTCTCTTTTCTCTATTATTTCTTTTGTTATAGGTAATTCTTTCATTTTAACTTCTTTTTAAAATTTCAGTTACCTCCTTTAACCAAATCGTGTCTTTTTTGTATTTCTTCAGGTTAGCCTATATCCAGAACTATATGTGTCAGGAACTAATTGATTCAATGCAGTCTGCTCATTGATAGAAACATATCTGATTGGATTGAAATCAGAAGTTATGCCTATAATTTGCTATTCAAACTTCGTATTTGCTGATGATCTTGGTTATACCAGTAGCTGTTTTTTCTGTTTTATTATTTTCTAAGTGGTATTTCTTGATTAGGTATTCTTTTGTCTTTTTGTTCTTCAGCTCCTTTTCTGTCATCTGTTCTAGCTTGCTTGCATCTGATCTTAATTTGCTAATCTTATTTTCCAGTCTAATCTTCCATTTTGGTGTCACACTGTTTGACTTTTTTCTTCTTTGTTTATTTTGCATTCCAGGCATAATATATTATATAATTATATATATTATATAATATATTGCATTCCATAAATGCAGATGTGCTGTACATTAATTGGTTTATTCCTTGCAGTGAGTTGGTTCTTATATTTGATAGTGTAGTATTTGCATTTTTTAATCTTGTACTATTTCTTTGAAACAAGCTTCAATACAGGCAGCCTTATTCTGATGTTATTGTGCTCTTCTAGATGCTCAGTATTTGTTTCAATTCTACTACTTCATTAGTAAGAGATTTAGTTATTTTTTCTGAGGCAGAGGAGAGGGTGCCTGATTTCCAAATGAATACAATTCTCTATCTCTGCTGGGTTCCTCTACTACCAACTCCCCCTGGTTTGCCTCTACAGTCCAAGTTACTTCTGACAAGACTTTGAATTTTTTCACCCTTGGCAGACCATTCTGCCTCTGAGAATATTTTATTTCGTATTATAAATCTACATATAACCACTAGATTCTATTATTTCTGACTCTGGATGTTGTTCTTTCCAGAACTGGAGCATTGTTTTCTAATATATTTTGTTGGATTTAATCTCTAATAACAGATCATTATTTCTTTATTTTCAATTACTGTAAATTTGTGATGGTAAATACTGTTTCTTCCGGTAGTTCTGCTGGCCTGGTTTCTCAGCCAACAGTCCTGAGTCCAATAGCCCATTTTTGAGCAAATATTCAGCAACTCCAACATCTAGCATGATCCTTGTTAACCTGGGGGCTCGTGGTGAATGAGCCAATATAGATTTCTGTAATTTCTCACCATATTTTTATGTGAGAGACACTCTTTGTCTGACTCCTCTAATTATGAAAGACCTATCTAGTATGGTTGAATGTCTGGCATACTTCTCATCTTTCTCAGAGCATACAAACCCCACATCAAGAGGGTGTCTCACTGTGGATTGTCATTGTTTTTAAATTTATTTGCTGCCTATCTCACAAAGTGGCTACTGTAGGCGGTACATAACTATAAAAAAAGCAAAGAAAGAAAATTAAATAAAGTGAAAGTAAAATAGACCAATAAAATAACCAAGGAAAAAGAAAACAAGGAAAATACATCAATATTATTAATAAAAAAAGATGAGTGAATGGGTTTTTTTCTTATTATTTTAACTTTGTCTTAAACTTTATTTTATTAATCATCCAATGAAGGCCTACCCAATCTCGGGCTGCAGCCCATCATTGGGCTGCAGCCTGTTTGGAAGCAGGCTGCACAAACAGCGGATGAGTGTGCCCATGTGTGTTGTAACTATGTATCATTGCAACTATGTATCATTCATGTGTTTGCAACATTGTATCATTCATGTGTAATCATTAACTTCTGTCTCTTCAGTGACCTTTGCAAGGCACGTACAAGGGACAAGGAGCTAGACGGTTGTTAATAAGCTTATCCACATTGTAAATGATCTGTCTGGTATGCAGCTTTGTAAACATGCACATCCTGATGGGATTATCATGTTTGACTTGAGCTTTGATTAAATCATTTTCTTGTAAAAAAGCACAATAAAAGAGTGTGTGCCAAGACATTTGGGCGCGCTCATCAAGAGGAAACCTCGCTTCCTGTCGTTTCTCTTCCCTTCGCTCCCTATCATGAGCCGCCCATCAGATGCGGGATAGCAGATACCGCATTATGGTGACCCCGACGTGATTCCCTAAGGGGGATACGTAGCGACGTGCCCATATCTTATCAGCTCGATGGGAGCTGTGCATCGCCAGGCCTGAAGCGAATTGCACGTCATCGGATCTGAAACACGGTCTCGACTTTCGTAAGTATGGGTGGAAACTTTTCTCAACAACAGACGCAGCATCTGAAGGAATTGAGGGAGTTAGTCGCTTCTTCTTCTAAATATTCTGCTAATTTAAAGGGCTCTCCTGTAAAAAAGAAACCTATTGCTACATTTTTGGCTTATGTGTGGCAACATTGTCCTAATTATTCAGAGGAAGGGTCCTTAAAAATTTCCACTTGGCAAAAAATTGGTGAACATCTCCATAGTCCTCCTCGTGCACCTATTGGCATTTTGGTCACTTGGAGGAAAATTATGGAGGCTTTAATGGTCCATTATAAAATAGAAGCAGGGAGTGTGTTTGAATCTCCCCCGCCAAGTTATGATAACTTTTCAATTTGCTCTAACTCAGGCAGAAGCTGCTGCCATTATTCAACAATGCCCCACATGTAGTAAGCAAGGACATTCCATTCCCATAGGAGTAAATCCTAGAGGATTAAAAGCTTGTGAAATTTGGCAAATGGATGTAACTCAGTATCCACCTTTTGCCCCTTGGAAATATTTGCATGTTTCCATAGATACATATTCAGGGTTTATTCTGGCTACTCCTCAAAGGGGAGAAACTGTAAAACATGTCATCAATCATTCAATTCGTACCTTTGCCTCGCTGGGACAAAACTGACAATGGACCTGCCTATACAAGTTCTGCTTTCCAGGACTTCTGTAACAGATGGGATGTAACCCACAAGTTTGGGATTCCCTACAACAGCCAGGGGCAGGCTATTGTGGAACGAGCGAACTTATCTCTGAAACGTGCTCTTGATCGATATTCGTTGCGGGAAAAAACCCCGAACCTCCCAGCATTGCAAAATTCTCTTAACATTTGTCTTTACACTTTAAACTTTCTCAATCTGACTGGCATTCCTCCTACTTCTGCTGCTTCATGTCATTTTTCCTTCCCCTCACCCCCACCTAACAGACCTCTGGTATATTATCGCAGATTGCCAGATCCCGCCTGGCAGGGTCCCGCTGAGCTTCTCACTTGGGGACGAGGCTACGCTGCGATTTTACTACCAGACAAAACCACTTGCTGGATCCCTGGTAGGGCGGTTAGACCCTATCATGGGAATTCCTCCGCTACATCTGTATCTTAAAACTCTTCCTGATATTCTTGCCTATATCTTCTTTGCAATTTCTACCTTACTTCAACAAAACCTATGCTTCCTGTCAAAAGACTATTCGTGTTAAAACCATTTCATTAACAGAAGGCTATTATACTTGTTCCATGTGGGTACGTCATGAAAATGCTACCCGTAGTTTTCACTCTGTCACTTCTGTTTTGTTTAAAGAACACTCTACCACTCGCTCTTTTGTTCCTTCTTTACTCTTCCTATGGAAAGGAACCTTAAAATATTTTCCTCTATTAAATCTAAATATAGGGGGACCTAGATGTCCTTCTATTGTATTATGGGTTCCCCCACCCCAACTAACATCCTTGATGAATTACCAAATTAATCTTTATTGTCATTATTGTAATTATTATCCTTTTTCTATTAATTGCATTCCCTCCTCATTTCGCAAATGTTCTACAACTAACTTGTCCATAGCCCTCTCTCTTGCTTGTGATGTTTTTATATACCCGAACTCTGATCCTGTCAACAAACGACGCTTCAAAAGAACTGTCCATGACGATCCGCAGAAGCCTCATAGAAGATATAATATTGCTTGGACTATAACTGACTTTCAAGGAGTTCGTTTAAGTTCTACAACCAATTTTTCTCGCATAGAAGACTTCTACCCACCACTTCAATTTGATTTGGCAGACGCACCCACACAACCAGGGGATATTCTGCAATCTACACCACTTCAGAAGGAACTTTAACATCACGCCTGAAAGGAATGTATTTTATCCCTGGCAATAATTTTGTTTGGACTTGTTCCACCGGTCTCATGGCATGTGTCCACGGGGATGAAATTGTTAAATCCAAATCATTTTGCATTCAAGTATGGCTTGTGTGTATAACTCTGATGATTTTATATCCCTACAGGTACCCATGGAATACCCCCTCTTGCAAAATCGTAGAGGCTTAGATCTGTTATTTTTTAAAACAAGGGGGATTGTGTGCTATGTTTAAAGAAGAATGTTGTCTTTATGCTGATGGCAGGGGGGGGGTTGGGTTTCTAATTCGCCATGGCTTACAACCTTTTTAACTGCATTGGCAGGATCATTAATAATCACTATATTGATATGTATTATAGGACCTTGTTGTTTTAATAGAATATTGCAATTTTTTAAAAAAATTAATTATCCTCCATAACTGCTGATGTTAATGTGCTTTTGCAAGCTCATGTTATATCCTCAACACCGGACGAAAAAATGTCATTGCTGAGTTACCGCTCCTTGGACAACCCTGACGCTGATGGGTCGCACTCTTGCCTAGATGACGGGGACGGCGAACATTCCATAAAAATGGTTCCTGTCTTCTTGGACGAGGAAGAAGACTCGTCATAAATAATAAAAACAGAGGAGATGTTGTAACTATGTATCATTGCAATTATGTATCATTCATGTGTAATCATTAACTTCTGTCTCTTCAGTGACCTTTGCAAGGCACGTACAAGGGACAAGGAGCTAGACGGTTGTTAATAAGCTTATCCACATTGTAAATGATCTGTCTGGTATGCAGCTTTGTAAACATGCACATCCTGATGGGATTATCATGTTTGACTTGAGCTTTGATTAAATCATTTTCTTGTAAAAAAGCACAATAAAAGAGTGTGTGCCCAGACATTTGGGCGCGCTCATCAAGAGGAAACCTCGCTTCCTGTCATTTCTCTTCCCTTCGCTCCCTATCATGAGCCACCCATCAGATGCGGGATAGCAGATACCGCACATGTGCACAGCTCCACTCATGAGCAATAGTATTGGACTTATTTATTTTCTTATTATTTTTACCTTATCTTAAAGTTTATCATCTCCTGTAGGTATGCCCAACCCCTAGGCCAGTACCAGGTAGGGCCTGTTTGGAACTGGGCCATGCAAGTGTGAAACAGAAAAAATCCTGAACTTATAATTTATAGTTTTGATGATTAGAAAGGTTATATTTTAGAAAGAAAAGAGTTATATTGTCATTATAAAGATAAATCTATAATTATATTTATACCTTTATCATTCTGGGTCATTATTTCAGAGATATATCCTTCTTTGTATTTTTGTCTTTTTTTCCTATTACTTTTTTCTTTTTTGCATTTTAATCTTTCTCTTTGATCTCTTTCTTTTTTTTTCTCACTTTATATGATTGGTTTGTAATCTTTCTTTTAAAAATGTTTATATAAATTCTCTCTGTGTGTGTATGTATTTAGATCAGCTGATTGTTGATTATATGAATTAATGGATTAAAGATGGATCAATACTAGTTTGATCAGAAAAAAGTAGATCGGGAGAAAGAAACAAGTCCAAGGGATATAAGCTGCCAAGAAAAGAATGTATGAACATCACTCTGGGAATTTTAGAAGAACATTTTTTCAGATACCAATCAATTAGGATTTTAATGATAATACTTGTATTTATGATTATAATTGAATTATTTTTAACTCAATTAAATGGAGGGGAGAGAAAAAAAACCCTTCTGTCGACAACGCCAGTGTGTGATATTGATTACAAGCATACAATAAATTTCTACACCTCAGTCAGTGTAGAACCGGTATTTCACTAGAATGCAATCGGTATTTAGTCCAAATCAATAACACATATATATCAAGATAAGTATTTTCTTATACATTCATCCACATTTATCAAATTTCTTATTATCTTCACCTGGAACAAACTGGTAGAAGAATTATAATAATGATAATGATGTTTTATCACATTCTAAACCTTACACCTGCTAGGTTTTATGGGGATGCCCTGGGAGATTATGGCCTTAAGGATGCCCAATTTAGTGTAGTCCAACGGCTTATGGACATTGACTTGCAATATCTATGAGCCAGAGCTAGCAAAACTTGCTCCCCTCTGATCTTCAGCCAATTTAATAATTACGGACTGAGGATGGCTTCCTATTTTTACACTCTAACCATTCCCAAGTATAGAAGAGCTTTCTCCCTAGCTCGCTTTAATGTCTTGCCCTCAGTGTTACTGGATGGGCAATTTAAGAGGCTCCCGATTAACAAGTGGCTATGCCCCTGTGACAGAGCTGAGGTTGAAACTATGGAGCATGTCCTTTTATATTGCCCTATGTATAACGCAGGCAGATCTAAGTTACTGTCTCTCCTTGAAACAGACCCTTCTAGACCTAATGTTAGTAATTTGTTCTTATATTGTCTAGGGTATGGCTCCTCATACATCACTTCTCAGGTTTCCAAATTTTTTAAAGAGCTGTAACCATCAGAGGAGAACGCTGTAATTCCCCTTAGTCAGGTTGTGACCAATTGTTCATGATTAATTTTCCCATGTTCTTCTTTTGTTGTACTTGTGTTTTGGTCTGTGACCGCAAATAAAGCATTATTATTGCTATTATATTAAAATCAAATAAACTAAAGAAAGAATCTGGCCACATTTTGGTATCTGGTACTTGTGTGTATACCTAACAAAGCTTGGATTACATCTAAAGGAATATTTATATATTTCAAAGACTGATAGTTGTCCTGCAGCAAATTGTAGTCCAAATGGAAAAATGTCAAAAGTATATTATAAGCCCTTGAATTATCTCTCAGATTTCAAGCAGGACTTAAATGACTGGGCCAGGTGTATCCAAATAAAAGGGCAGGTTTCTCCTCCTTTTCTGTTGAATTGCCTAGAAGCCTTCAGTTATAAAAAATAAACACAATGTACACTTGGATTCATTTTTTTAAAAAAGCAGTTATAGCCCTCTTCTGATAGAGATATAACAAAGATACTTATTTGTAATTTAGTACTTAAAATCAGGCATGAATATATTTATTAAATGAGAGTGGAAAATAGAACTGTGCTACATTGACAATCTTGTTACCTCAAAGGGTAAAAGTGCAGATCAGTAACTTTTTAAGCTGATCAAATGATTCTGACACTTTGATATGATTTGGGTCACTCAATAAACTGAATTATTCTGAGATCTTTGGGGAAGGAATCTGTTTTTTCCCCTTATCACAAGTTCACTGATGGATCAACAAACTCTTCTCAAGAGAGAATGAAAGGATAGAACTGGTCCAGAGCAGGTAATGGTTGATTTTATATATCCAGGTGAGAAGGCTGGACCCAAGCAATTACAGGCTAAGAATCCTCAGATAATTCAGCCAATAAAGTGTTTAATGTTAGTATGAACTATTAGAGTTGGTGATTAATTAGCCTGGGCATTTTGGACTGGCTAGTGTGCATGCTCTACTATACTGTATTACACACTGGCCATCAGCTGGTAGGCCTACAGTCTTGTAAAGGGCTTTCTGCTTTGACATTGGCCATATATCATTGCAGCTGTGCCCTTTGATTACTGGGAGGGCTTGCAGAGTGATTAATAGCCAGGATCAATGTTTCTGCCCAGCACATGACATTTGGTCACAGAGCAACCATATACTTATTCCCTTTTGGCACAACGCTTAGGAGAAATGAAGGATGAGACCTGCCAATTTATAGCTGAGGAGCTTCCAGTTTATAAAATGAGTCAACTTTGACTGTACAAGATTATTCCCCATTGAAATAATTAGTGCAGCATTAAACACAATTAGAACCAAAACTATGAGAGCATGCTTTCTGAAACCAAGCCAGTTGACAGATGGATAAAGCCTGATATTTTGGCCCCTTACAAGGTTCTGGAGTTATATTTTGCTGAGAAAATGGAAAAACAAACAAACAGAAAGAGTGAATGCAGTTGGGAGAAATAGAATTAATGCAAATGCATTTTGATCTTTGGGGAAGAAAAAAGCAATCCACGCACTTAATAAAACATACAGTTATATTGAGGAGCAAATGATAATATTAAAAGATACTTAAGAGGAAATTTTCTGATCACTTGATAAAGTTACCTATCATTCCAGGCAGTGAAAATGTTTGGTATAGGTCATCACTCTTTTTATAATGTTGGTTTATGTTAGTCCTATTTGCAAAAACTTCAGTATCACATGAGAGTTTCCTCCATTATCCCGAGGATGAAAATTTTGCTTTTGTGTATTTAGTAAACACAACTTGGTTATCCTCCTAAATACATATGAATCAATCTTTAGAAGGGCATTTTATTTCTGAGAAATGTCTGTTTGACCTTTCCATACTTTTTGAAAGCAAAAAGTGATGATTGCACAGCTGATTGCCTGCTTGGAATTAGGTATTGAAGTCCTTCTCTGTTTCAGTAGTGCAAGTTTCAAGGGGAAAATGCAACATTTGTTTTTATTCATAACTGAAATCCTATATGCTCACCTAGGATCTGCTGTCAGCTCAGAAAAACATGTTGAAAATATGATTTGTTTGTGTGTTCAATTTCTATAGCTGCCTATATGTGATCTCACATATGTGACTCCGGGTGTTAGGAATAACAAGGTTACCTAACTTAGTTTGGATAAAATAATATATATAAACTATGATTGTAAGTTAAAGTGTGTGTCACTTTAACTGCAAAGCATGTAATTTTGGGTGCGGTTGTAAAATCGCCATAAGAGGGAGCAAGAGAGCTTACTGTATTCCTGGCTTACTGAATTGCTTGCTGACAATGATGGATTGATGGTTCCCTGCTGCTTTTGCTAAAAGAAGAAAGGAGGTTTGAATTTCTTCATATCTCTACTGTGAGAAGATTTATTACTGGACTGATATTTGTAAGTTTACTGACCTCTTTTTCGACACTGGACTTTGCAACTGAATAATCCCCGGACCGACTGAACTAGTGAATGATATATGGACTGTTTTTGACTATGCTAAAACTCTTACTGGAATAAACTATTTAACTAGCACAGTGTATCTGTTTTACTGAGTGTAAGCTACAAAAACGTTTATCTCAAATATTTTGCCTGCCTGCCTGACTGCCGTGCAGATTCTGCTAGGGTGTATCCCTAACACTGGGTAACTCAAAATAATTAAAAACAACATTAAGCACAATAAACAAAATGTAAAACCAAAATAAAAAAAATACATTTCCTAAAAACCGTTATTAAAGATCACATTAAAAAGCACAAATATATTTAGGGGCAAAGTACCCACAATTCACATTCAGTACAGCCATTGAGCAGACTATATATACATTTTACATTTTATACCCATATTAGAAATTTGTCCAAAGGGTTTAGTTTTATGTAGATTTTCATAGGATATTAATACATGTCCCACACAGAGCTAGTTTATTACCTTGAATGTAATATGCTAGACTTTGGACACTGAACCTTTGCTTGATTGTTGTTTTTTGTCATGTCAAAATCTGTCATATTAATCTGTGTATCACCCACTTCCGTAAGTTATAAATTGTGGCAAAATAAAACAAAACAAAAACCACATCTCATGACAACTAAGACCAATAAATTAGGTCACAACAAAACTATTTCTGAGAAGGAAGAATTTAAATAAATCAACACAACATTCAACCAGACATTACATTTGTAGTGAGTCAAACCATTACATCCATTCAGTGATCAGGAGACACTGCCATTCAACAGGCTTTATAAAAAGCTTGTGTGTGTATGTGTGTGTGTCATCTGTTTTCTCTTGCACTTTCCAGGTGGTTCTAAACAATCTCCCAACCCCATCAAATGTTAACAAAAATAAGTTACAACCCAGTTTGATAATCCCATACAGAATCTCAGTGGGCCTACTCAGTCCTTTCAGTTTCTCTGAAGTGGCTGCTGCTAATAATAAAGATCAATAAGGATTTAGTGTACAATTCCTCCTAAAAACCAAATAAGATTTACTTCCTATGAATTATAGATGAGGAAGTTATCCTCTTTGTTTCAGGGCTGAGAAATGCCTAGATGAATGCGTTCAACCTAGAAGAAAATATCAAAATAGCAGATATAATAATTGAATACAGGGAAATCCAATTAAAAAGTGATGGTTTTTTGAAACATTATTTGATAGTTAATTACAAGAAGTTTCAAAGTTGTAGATATAAAAATCTGATTGCAATTCATTCAAGAGGTCCCAGATATTTAATTGGGGCCCCAGGTATTTGATAAAACATATTTTCTTCTTACTCTAGAGGAGGAGGATATAAAAGCATGCATGTAATGTTTACCAAGATCTTGAAAGACTCCCCAAAGAATATACAGTACATTAAAAAAAGCTTTCAACTCATATATTTTCTTTATTATTGTTTTTCCAGCCTTATGATATTCTATTTTTCTTCTCCCCGCTCCATTCTTTTTTGCAGCCACACATTATAAAAAACTGATGTTCATTTTCCAATGAGTACTAAAATATTAATTTAAATAAGAAGTTCCATGATTGGAATTCTAGACTTGGTGAAGTTTGGACTTTTAATATAGATTTGTGAAACCCAGGTTTTCATAATATATAGTGAAATAGAGTGATAGAAAGTGAAAGACTTATGGAGCTGTTCATGAACAGGAGGAGGGGGGAGGAAAAGATAAACTTCTAAAATAGCAGGCAACAGCCTAAAACAGTTCTTCAGGTGGTGTTTGTCTTGCTTGTGGTTTGCCTCCGGATTTCAGCACTCTATTTTGTCATTTTGCTTGCTGGTGCTTGTTACTTAGTCCAGCTGTTTCCTTCTTTTCCTTCTTACAGATTGGCCATAAGCCCAAACATCTGTTTAGCAAAGCTGTCTATAAACTCATAAGTCATCTGCAAGTATGATAAAAGCTTTGTATATGAGTAGTTTTAAATAGAAATAAAATACAAATTCTGTCAACATCTTGCAATTCCCTAATTTGCCAACTCTCCTTGCCATTTGGCTACATTTTTTTGAATCATATTTTTGTGAATTATTGCTTTTGCTTACATTCTTGTAGATATAGAATTAGAAGGAATATGTATTTTGTGAGCTTCTAGTTTTAATCTATGTCTTTTAATTTGTTTAGAAGTACTTTTTTAAAGTTTGGAGAGAAAATATACTTTGGTACATGGGATAGGCATTACTGGTTGATGAGAGAGATGCCTTTAGAAATATAAGCAAGCATCCTAAGGTATTTTTTGTGACAGTTTTCTGTTACTGTAAATTTGTCTCAGATTTCAGCATTCTCACTTTTGCTTTGCTTTACTATTTCTTCTTGCTCTAGCTAAGGTTCTGCTATATTTCTAGATTTAGATTATTCATTTTTCATACTTCCAAATATATATTTTAATGTGATTTTTATAGTGCAAAATGGAATGGTGGTTTACTTATATTTTTTTTGTGTTGCAATTTGCACATTAAACATAATGCAAATGAGCCATTCCAGTTAATGTGGCTAGCTACAAATCCTTGAGTATAACAGATCAGTTCAAAATATGACCAAACACTACCCTCTCTTATAATGGTTATTGTATGAATGTATTTACACATCCTGCATGACATTTTTAATTTCCCTTCTACTCCCTTTGGATAGTCAGAGCTGTATGCATACTATGATTTAACACAAGTTAAACTCCCAACTCTTTTAAGACCCTTTCCCCAGCAGCTGCATCTTGATTGCACAAATCTGAATGATTGCTAGATGGCAGCCAAGAGAGGAAAAATATCTTGACTGCCACTTAGTGGTTGATAAGTCAGTAAGTCAATAATTGTTTGATTAAAAAAAGTAACTGTATCCAGGAGAAACATATTTCTTTCTGTCATACACAGGAGGACATTTCTTGAACTGCTCTAAGAACATACAGCTGCATCTGCATCTGAGTTGCCCAAATTTAGGCAATTACAACTGTATGTTGTGCTTAAACCTCTTTTCTGCCATCTAGTGGTCATTAGATTGATAAGTTAAGACTCTTTTGGAAAACAAGAAATTAGAAAAATATTGATCCGACAAAACATCTGGACTTTACCAGAAACAGCCCAGTACTCATTCTGTTTGGTGACTGGTGACAGATTTTCCTATGGCTAATGATATCAAATTTCAGCCAGAGAAAATTGTAAATGATTTCTCTTATGAGTGTTATGCACAGGAGTTTTACAAAGAACAGGGCAGTATGGCCGGATGTGCATGAAAGGCATGCTTTGGTTAATGCGATTAATGGTGCAAATGCTTTCCAGTTCCAGGACAAAGGAAAGTACAACCATGTGTCTTCACTGATAAACTCTATGTAACATTCCAACAATTTGTAGTCTCTATATGTATTGTATGCACATGGAAGGGTCAGTATAGTTTAAAACTATAAACTAAATTATTGCACAATAAAATAATTATGGTATGCTTTCTACAATTTTATATCAAAAACTGGAAGCTGACTATCAACTGGGAGATAAAGGTTGCAATACTAATACAGAATTTCAGGGAAGTTTAACTTTTACTTGTTTTTTTCACATAAATCTTCATTTTCAAAAAAGGGAGTGAAAAAAATTCAGATGGTATATATCATGGTATATATATATATATATATACCATTCAGATAGTATATATCAGTATATCATAAAAAAAAAATACATCTGGTTTCTGCTGTGCTGTTTTCTGATTCACCTTTATCAGACCTGATCATAGATGGAGTTACTCAGAGATAGATTGTCCATGCTATGCATGAAAAAAAGTAATCTTTTTCCATGTATATTGCACAAGGGATGGAAATTTGATCCTGTAAAGGAAATCTTTAGGTATCTCAGGACCAGAATGCTACCTTGACCTTTCCCTTCTGGCCCTAGAATTCCTAAAAACTTTGCATTACTGAAGTACCTTCCTTTTCTCTCTTCTTTCTTTAGGATAAAATGGAATGCTCAACCCTCCAGCTGCTTTCCAATCATATTTAAATCTTTTAAATAACAGCCTCTGTCAATTCCAATGTATAAGATCATCTGTAACCACTATGATAACTTAATAGGGTATGGTGAGGACCATACTGTGTCCACATCTGTAAAAGAAGATTATTAGGTTGAAAAAAATCAAAGAGTAGATTAATAGAGCCAGCAAGATAATGTAATACGGTAGAATACTTTTCCTCCTATGTAGATCTTTTTAAAACAGTAATTCTCAAATTTGGCAATTTTTAAGATTTGTGGACCAAACTCAGGATGGCTGGGGAATTCTGGGACTTGAAGTCCACTCATCTTAAATTTGCCAGGGTTGGGAAACTTTAGACATTTGGATTTTAACTCATATAACACACAAAAATGTCTTGGGGAATTCTAGGATTTTAATCTGCACATCTAGAGGGTACCTAGTCTGAGAAAGGTAGTTCTATAGATGTTCCTTTTTAGTATCTATTTTCAGGATTCTGTACTCTGTTATTATACTTTATATAGCATATAGTTTTCTATCACTGGAGATAAAAAAAGAGATTTCCTAGAATTTGATTTCTGATTTCTGTACAGAATAGTTCATATAAATCTATTTGGCAACAGTCTGATAGATAGCAATAGAGTTGTGAAATTAAAGTGAGTGGATTTGTTTTGAAATAAATGTTGTCATATCTCATATGTAAAATTGTTTAAACAGAATAGAAAAAATAATCTAAAGTACACTTAAATCAAATAAATTTATCCTCTCTACATTAATTTTGTTCACAACAAAACTTCCAGGTTTTTAATGTAATTAGCATTTTTAAACATGCCTTAAACATGCTTTTCCATTTCCTGTGTGTCAGGAAAAACATGACTTTTTAAAAGGCTCAATTCTGGAAATCACCTAATATACCACCAATACAATTTATAATTCAAAAAATCTGTGAATGTGCAGAAATGGAAAAACTCACATTAAAATTAAAAGGAAAATAGGAGGTGGAATTTTACTCGATCTGGAATAAGTGGTACGATTGGCTAGAACGTAAAAAAAATGAAAAGGGGAATCAAGGGGAGAAAACAAATTTATGAAACAGATTATGATACATACAATAACAAACAGGAATTGTTAATGTTAGTCTTAGACTCCCTCGTTCTTTAAACAATCAATAAAAGGAATTCATTGGTAAAAATAAGTATAATCCAACAGCAAACATTAATAACAGAACTTTATGTTTGATAGAGCATAAATAACAGAGAACCCATAGGAAGCAAGAAATAACTGCCACATAATATAATTTAGGAAATATTTAACTCACTGTCAAATGTATTAAAGGAAAGTTTAATTAGTTTTAGCACAGAGATTATTGTGATGTTTGTCTGTATGGATCTTTGTCTTTTGAGTTTGTATATTTGTATATTTTAATTTTTTGTATTCAGTAAAGTTTGTTTTAAAATTTAAAAATAAATAAATAAAATAAAAGTGAAATCTTTTTAACTGGAATGATTTTAACTGTATCTCTGAATGTTAATAGTGAGGTATTAACTTATTGGTATGTGAGATCGGCAGCTGGGAAGTTGGCCATGTCATTTTACATTACACTTATTTGTAAATGTTTGATTCTTTAATAATGCCTTCTGACTTGCTAAGAAAAACCCCTGTGTTTGTTGAGATTATCCTGACAATAGTTTGCTTGTTGGTTGTCAAGGCATGTCTAGCAGGTGGAGATATACTAATCTGACATTGCTACTATTGTAAGTGGTTGGAAATAAATAGAGGACTCAAATAAATGAAGAGGGATTAAATGTGTAGATGGAGCAAACTCTTCAATCACTAAACTGGTGATTTTTGCAAAGGATTAGAGTGCTTCTAAGAATATTGATTACTAATTTCCTTCTCAGAATGAAGAAAGCAAAGTTTGTGTTGTGTATAAGTGTCTTGGAACAATGTTTATTGTTTCTATTGATGGATTTTTGTGGGTAACTTCCCTTTAAAAATTTGCTACCTTTAATATGTGAAAAGAGAATATTATCATCTGTTTATTTCTTTTTTTTAAGCAATAGCTATTTTGTGAAATTTTATAATTCAGTCTTTTTGAAACTGAAGGATAAAGCCATTTGCTGACAAAGCATATTTATATAATGCTTTAATAAAGGTTTCCCAAGATTTAATAATCGGACAGTTAAATGGTCTCCATTCAAAATGTGTTTAGCAGCATATTCTTAATGATCTGTTGTGCAATTTTTGAAAAATTGACAAGATAAATGTTAGGCAGATTGGCTAGATTCACATCTGTAAGTCCTGCCACTGAAACCACAATTTCTGTAGTAAAATAGGAGCTATATGCCACTGAAAATTTACCTTCAAATAAATTTTGCCTTTGTATATTGTCTTGTGTCCCTCATCTAAATTCTTTCACTCTTAACAGAACTTTTTTTAAATTAAATTAAATTAGCAATTTTGTATAAATAAAAACATATTGTCTTGTGTCCCTCATCTAAATTCTTTCACTCTTAACAGAACTTTTTTTAAATTAAATTAAATTAGCAATTTTGTATAAATAAAAACATATTGTCTTGTGTCCCTCATCTAAATTCTTTCACTCTTAACAGAACTTTTTTTAAATTAAATTAAATTAGTAATTTTGTATAAATAAAAATAGTTTCCACCAAACATCAGAAATATCTCATTTTGAACGTGTGCCAGTGAGCTCTAGGTACCTCATAATTAGAGGGATGTGGCAATGCTAGTTTGACTTGCAAAGTCATCATTAGATTCTGCTTTATGTAGAATAGTATGAGCATGCCTGGAGTAACAGAGGCCTTTAGTTATACTTGGAACATACTGATCAAAATATGCTAAAATTGTCTAGCACTGTTCTTTTATCATAAGCCAAAAAATCTGAAGGTAGTACAGGTGTGACTAAAACTGGTAACTTACTTAGCATTATTTCTGTCTTACTAAACAAATATTTGATTGATTGATCAAAGTTATGACAGGCAGCAGAAGTGAATATTTTAGGGCCAGTTTGATAACTACCACGGCATATGTACAATTGTAACTTAGAATGTAAAAGATATGAATGATAAACAGGAAGAATTAACAAATGTGTTGTGAATCTTTGCAAGTAAGAAAAAGGGGGAAGATGTGATAAAGCTGGATGAAGGTAACCTGACCTTGTGGAGTGGTGCTGTGAGTACATACATGCAGGTAAATTAAGATATAGATTTAATTAAGCATGATGGGGTTAAAGGCATGCTAGAAGGCACGAGCTGAATTTTTCATTCATGTTATTATGGAGGAATATGAAAGTAGGAATCTATAGTGGATAAAATATACATGCTTATTGTTAAGCCTGGTTTCCCCAACCAGGGTTAGGGAGACAAGCTAAACAGAATGTGCAGCGTTAGTCAGATAGGCACACAGATAAATGAGTGAGCTAAGCTTGTATGTTTATTAACATACAGTAAAAATAACAGATACGCTTGTGCTATCAAAAATATAGTTTATTCCATTATGAGTTCATAGCATAGTCAAAATAACAGTCCAATAGTCATGTATCATTTAGTCAGTCCATACAGGGATATTCAGTTAGCAAAGTCCGTTTAGAATATCCTATGTCAGTTCACTTACAAGTCAGTCCTTTGTTTTCTCTCCCGTTCGAGCAATGCAGTCTTGAGTCCTTGCAGTAATCAGGGATCATCAAAGCCAGAGAGAGAGCAAGCTGCAGCCTTGCTTCTTTTAAAGTGCTTTCACAACCACTCCCTTAATTACTATCCCACAGTTAAAGTTGCAGACACTTTAACATACAAACTATGATTACTTAGTTATTATTTTACCTAAACCAGTTAGGGTAAACAATGTTATCCCTAACATTTATTTATGTATGAGCCCAAGGCAATGAACAGAATGCTTCTTACCAATTTTCCCCACAACATTTTTGTGAAGTGAAGTATGAAAATGAAAGAACCAGAGATGAGTTTTGGAGAAAATTGCAATGTTTTACATGAATCTAGTACAAGGGAAAAATTATTCCCTTGTACTGGATTCAGAAGGGAGGGCTAATCAAATTTTCAGACATTAAACTAGTAGGAATAGCCAAAACTCCAGAAGGCTCAAGAATCAGATATAACTTGATAGACTTGAACACTAGGCCCTATCTAACAAAATAAAATTCAATATAGGGAAAAATAAGGTTTTATCCTTAAGCAAGAAAAATCAAATGTTCAGATACAGATTGAGTAAAACCTGGCTCAATAGTGAGATAGATCTTGGAGTCCTAATGGACAATGACTTAAATATGAGCCAGCTCTGTGCAGCCAATGCTAGGTTGCATTAATAGAGGTAAAGAATCAAGATCATGTGAAGTACTAGTATCACTTTCTAAAGCTCTTAGTAAGAACCACATTTAAATTATTCCATTCAGTCTTATAATGGTCATCACATTATAAAAAAGATGTAGAAACTCTGGAAAGAGCGTAGGAAAGAGCAACAAAGATAATTAGAGGATTGGACACTAAAACATGAAAAATGGCTGCAGCAATTAGGTATGTCTAACCTAATGAAAAGAAGAACTGGGGTGACATGACAGCAGTGTTCCAATATTTGAGGGCCTGCCACAAAGAAGAAGAGGTCAATTTATTTTCCAAAGCATCAAAAGGCAAGACAAGAACCAATGGATGGAAACTTATCAAGGAGGTAAGTAATCTAGAACTAAGGAGAAATTTCCTAACAGTGAGAACAATTAATCAGTGGAATAGCTTGTCTGCAGAAGTTGTAGTTGCTTGGATTCACTGGAGTCTTTTAAGAAGAGGCTAAACAGGCACTTATTTTGAATGTCTCCTGCTTTCAACTCTGTTATTCTGTTATTCTGCTAGATGATATAGGAATGATGGTTTGTTAAAAGAAGTGACCATGTCTGCATTAAAAGCATACTTTTGTCCAATGAGAGTTAAGTATGTGTAATAAGAATAGATTACAAAAAAAGAATGTATGCAAAACAAGAGATGGTGTTTAAAATAAATAGCTGCTGAAGGAATGTGGAATGAATATAAATATAAATGATTGCTATGAAAGAAATAAGTTGTGGTGGTTTGTTAAATAGAAAAAATGAATGAGGATTGAATTACAAAACAAATATATGAGGAAAGAAAGCATAATGAAGAAAACCTGGAAGGCTGTTTTGATTGTAATTGTTAGTATCTTGAAAAAAGACAGAACTGGATATTTTAAACAACAAAAATAGCATATGGACCTGTATATGTAAGTGATAGAAATAATGTTTTACAAAGACATACAATTATGAAGAAGTAAATGATAGTGGTATACATTGTTTTTTAGAGAGAAATCTTTTTTTTCTTATCTCTAAATTTACTATTTTTCTTTCCTTTGCACTTTCTACTTAAAGTTGTTTAGATTGAAATGGAATACCATGACGATTATGTATGCATATATGAAAGAAAAGTAAAAATTACAAAAAATAATGCCAACTGTTAACAGCACTAAGTGCTATATTTGAAAATATCTTGTATCTGGAATAGTTCTGAAGTCCATCCTCCCTCCTTCCCACCCTCCTTTCTTTCCAATGCACATACATGTTTTTCATATATATTTTTTTCAGTAACTAACTCAGCCAAGCATCTTGTTGAAGTCAGAAAGGTATTAAGAGTAGTTCAATTTTTTGATGAAGAGTTGCATCTGCTTCCCAAAAGAATAATCATTTTACAACCCACAAATAATCTTTACTTTGATAATTTAGTCTTTGCAATAGCTTTTAAGCAATATTTTATTAATAGTATAATAATGCACTGCCAAATGCACCTCATAATCTAATGGCATACTATCTTTTAAAAATGAAATATGAAACATCTTTTGCACTCATCTTAAAGCTGTTATTATTTTGATTGATTACTGCCTTCCTGCAGTCATTTTACAATACTCAGTAATGTGCTTGGCAACTGGCTCACAATGATGCTTGTTGCAGCAACCCATGATCATGTGATTGCCATTTGAAACCTCCCTGCTGGCTTCCCACAAGCAAAGTAAAGGGGAATCTACACATCGTCATTTCCATTTACACTGCTTTTCATCCACTGCTTTTTTCATGCCCAAATTACATATCTTATGGCACCTACCCATGATGTCTGCCTACCTGCCCATCCCTAGCTCTTGCCTAGGAATCTTGTCTATTATCACATCACAATCCTGTGACATCTTTGTTTAATCATCTGGGAATCCTGGAGTTGGTAGCAACTGGGACTGTGGGAGTGTTAGCTCTAAATTATATGGTCACATAACATTATATAATGAATGTATTGCTTAGCAAAGGGAATTATGGCCCCAACTGCCATCATAATTCAAGGATTACCTCTATATTATTCTGCTTTATTGTAGATTTTTATAAATCTTATAAATGTTCAGCTAATAAGTACTTTTTCTTTCTAAGATATGGAAATGATTTTAAGGCAGTCTTTCCCAGCATGATATCCTCTAGATATTTTGGATTATATTGCCCATCTCATCAATCCAAGCAAAAGTGGACAATATTGTGGCATAGTGAAACTATAAAACCTTGGAAGACACCAAATATTAATCAGAAATAGTCTGTGCCTTGAACTCTGGTTATGTTAGGCTGGCAGGATGCACCAGTCTTTATCATAAATGGTACTAATTGAATTTAATCAACAGTTAAGAAAAGGAGACTTGTAGATAATATTTTATATGTTTTGGAACATAAAAGAAAGCTCAGAAATGGAAAACAGAATCTAGATTTTCACAACAGACAAGGCAAGCAATTTTGATTAATAATAATTTGAACTTTGGTAATATGATGTTCATCTGACTTTCTTAAAATGGCTTACAAAAGGAGTATAACATTATAGACAATTTTTCAATAAAGTTTTCCAAATGCCATTTTTTTCTAGTTTTAAATTCCAAATTAGTTAAACTTGGAGTACACTCATTAAAATTACTAGAATTTGTTGATTATAAATATTTTAAGTTACACAAGTGTCAATGTATCTATCCAATCATCACTAATACAGATCTCATCCAGAGTCTTCCTGGTGTCAGATAAATACTTTAAAAAAATCATGTAAAAATAATGCATGATTTTTGTGCCCCGTGTCTTGTTTTTCTTGGTTATTTTAGAAGGTTTTAGTATTATGTTTTTAGTATCCTGTTGCTCTGTTTAATGATATAGCCCTTCAGTAGCTTGCCAAGTAATTTCTATAGTTGGATATCTGAATCAATAAATAAAGGAATACAGAAATTTAACAAGAATTCCTGACATACTGTCCTAGCAATTGGGAGGGAGGGAGAAAATAGCATATTTAGAAATTAGAAAAACGGAAGGCAAGAAAGGTGATGTACTCTCACAGCATCAGTTTGAGTAAGCAAAGGACATATTTTGTACTAAGTATTGCTATGACATTTTGGAAATAAGAGAATTCCCTACAACAGATTGTGCAAAGAAGCTCTTAGTCTCTTTACTGGTAACATTTCTGGACTGGACAGAGTATTATGTAGATTTCCCAGTCTTTTCTATGTTAATTTTTCTCCAGCAGCCCAAAGGCCTTCAGATAATGCTGTAAGTAACATGATTGCCTATTGTGTCATGCTGAGAAATGATGATTCATATTGCCTAGTGCCAAACTAGTCCGTGATGCCAAGAGCTCTTGGTAATCATTGTAAATAGCTGACAGTTGGATAATTGCCTTCTTTGCAGTTCACTCCATCTGATCCTTTGAAATCTGTGCTATGGGTTCTGTTAACTACTGTGATGTAGAAATGAGCATATGGAAACTAAAAAGAGGAAATTAATTACTCTTCAATTATTTGTAGTATTTGTTAAAATGTAGGAAACATGCAACCAATGAATGTAGCCAGGTTCGGCTATTGAAGTATTTATAATGGTGTAAACTAGCAATTGTCAGGTGTTCATTAATATCAACATATACAGGATTCTTAGGTAGATCAATGCTTAATCATTCCTAACCTAGAATGAGAGTCAAAAGCCTGAGAAAATATCTTAAGTTAACTACAAACTGGAGTAAATCTATGTCTTGTCATAATTGAGGAATCTTAATCTTAACTTTGTGGTCTTCTGCTAATGATGAATTTACATCCATAAAGCTCTTTGGTATCCAAAGAGTTATTTCTAAACATCTTCACCTGGGCCATGGCCAACTTCTGGGTTTTGAGCCATTTGGAATGGGGCCACAGAAGTCGTGGGTGAGTGCATGAGCAGTGACTATTGTGGGGGTATGTGCTCCATTTGTGCAAGTGGTGGACATGGAACCCTTTAACCCCTGTCCCTGCTGGTACACAAAGCTGGAAGGTTTGGCGAGCTCTGTTGTATAGCCATTCTTGGCAGTTAAGTTATGCTTATAAGAGAGCTGATGTTGAACAAAAAGTAAAACAAGTATGAACTTGTCTTTCTAAAATTAATATGTGTAATAAATGCAATTGAAATACAATCCTAAAATATATTTATGTCCAATGTGATTATATATATTTATTATGTAGTTTTATTTTATATCCAGTTCCTCTCATAGGGCATTCAAAATAGCTCATTCTCATATATTGTTATAAATTGATTAAAAATTCTATACATTTGTCACTACTAATAAATAATTGTGTTTCACATAAAAGCCTGAAATGAGTATTAATAATTTCCTACAAGTAGGATAATGACAGCTGGGTTTTTAAAAATGTTCAGCTGAATTTATGAGATTGACTAAGATCTGGCAGCCACGTTTGATTTTAAATTTGTAGAGCTTAATTGTAGTTAAAATATGTGGAGAAAAATATAAGATTGCCCAATGAAGGCTGAAAAAACTTAGAGGCTAGAGAGATCTTTGTGATTGTTGGGAGGGAGTGATGGAGGGAATGAAATAACATTATCCTAGACAGAGGTATGGCTGACTGCCTGAAATCCTGAACAGAAGTGTCTGTGCTGCAGCATTAATTTTCTTAATGGTAAAAGCAGATGATTTTCTTAACTGATTAATGTTCCATGTTCTACTAAATAAACAATCCATAATGTTCTTTTCATCCTTCTGACTGTACCAAAGAAAAGGAACTCAGATAACTTAAAATGCTTCAGTAAAGTTTAACTATTTTGTATCCCAGTTTAATGTGTGCAAATTAATGTAAACTACTAATTTCTATATTCACATAAGCTAAACCTACAATCATTAATTAGTATATATTTTATCCAGTAGGAGATTATTTCATAGTACTTTAAAAATTATTTGTTCTTTATGTCCTTTCTCCTTCCAGGTCATCAGTTTCTTCCAATTGCAGCACAAGATCTTCCATTTGTTTCAGTGTCTGGATATTTGGAAAAGCGTAGAAAAGGTAAACTAAAAAGATAGAAATAATGTTTTAAATGTTTATAGTAGTTGCAATCATTTTATTTCTGGAGGCAAATGATTCACTTATTTTGGAAAATATTGAAAGATTTTAACCATAAAGTATAGGTAGAAATATAATGAACATTTCCTACTAGGAGTACAGCTTCAGCAGTGTGGATAAGAGAAGTTGGTTGTTTCTGTTTTAATCCCTTGCCCCATAATTCAGGGATAATCAAAGTTTTGGCCAGTAGGAGGAGGCGTTGCCACCACATAAGGTAAGAGCGGCTGGAGACGCTGAAAGCCAGGCTGAGTGGGGCAAGTGAACTGGTGATCCCCAAGGGGGTGGGCCTGCTTGTACCCAGAGTGGAGCGTTGGTCAAAGGGTGGTGTGCCAGCAGCAGGCTGGGCAGCTCGCTCCTCCACAATCCTGCTGGAAGCGTCTCTGCTGAGCCCTGCTCTGGCTGCCTGAGGGGAGACAGATGGAGTCTGTTTTAAGATCAGTTCCCACGCCCTTGCCGAGGCTGTGGCAGGGGAGGGGGGAGCTGGTGCCCTTTGTGCAGATGGGAAGGTGGAGTCACTCGCCTCTTGGTACAGCCCGTCTTTCCTGCGCAAGAGCCCTGGGCTGCCTGACTGAAGCAGCACATTTTGTGGCGCCCTTGCCAGGGAAAGTGGGCAGGTGATCTGGATGAGAAACTGGGCTTTGGGGCATCGGTAGACTAAAACGCACCAAAGAGTTGGAAACTTGGCGTTAAAATTTTCCTGAAAGAAAAAAAATAATTCCAGATGAGTTCCTGGGATAAGGAGAAGGACTTAAGGCTAGATTCCTAGGCTAAGCAAGACTGTGTGTGGGATAAGTTCAGCAAGTTCCCTCCCTCCGCCCTTCCCCCCCATGTCTTTTCACCTCATGTTAAATAGGCCCAAATTTTGAGGGCAGGGCTTAATTTAACGACGTGCACAAAGCAGTGCTGGGCCTTCCTATGGGGTGGGGCGTATTGTTGGAGAAACACTGTAGAAATCACAACTTACTTTGTACTCAGTACAATATCTCCTTAAACATTTCAATGTCTATCTAAGATCTGTTTGAAATTGTGAGATAAATGTATCTGGGGGCAGTTGCCAAATCTGGTGAAGAATATCTTAGTTTTGGCACTCGTTTATATTCACATTTGCACCAGAATATATCTTTTCTATTGCACACCCCGAATTGTTTATTTTGGTCTGTTTATAATTAAAAATCTATGTAAATTATTTTAATTGCAGATCACAGTTTTCTTGTCTTTGAGTGGCAAAAACGTTGGTGTGCTTTGAGTAAAACAGTCTTCTACTACTATGGAAGTGACAAAGGTATATAGGGACTATTTTGAATTCTGCTTAATTGATATTAACAGTTAACTTGTATTGCAAAATATAGGGGTTATCTTGAATGTTGTTTAATGGACATCAACAATTAAGTGTTTACAGGCCTCAGAGGCCTCTCTATTGTTTAATTGCAAACCGGATTTTCCTGGTTTCATATAATTCTCCATGTGTTTCCAGATGGTGTAAATATACTGTCTTGATGAAATGTTCTCTTATCTTCTTTCCTTTGGAATTTTATGTGGGCCATTTTTTCTGAACTTTAATCAGCTTTCAAGGTGATACAGCATTATTTTGGTTTAGTTTCGTTTGGTAATTCTTCCTTCTCCCACCATCACCATCCCAAATATGATTTCAGTATTTTGGATCTGTTAAATGTCATCAGGTTTCATTTGCTTTCAGCTTGTATAGGAGAAACCACTACAAGACATTATTTCATTCCATAGTAAAACATTAATTTTTTACGAAAATCCAGGTGATGTATCATATAGCTGTACAATCTGGTAAGAAAATGTTTTGGAATGATACGTATAAGCTGTCCAATGTCAAACGAATCAAAGGAAAATTTATTTGCTTATGGCAGTTTAAAATCTGGATGCTACTGAAAACTTCAAAACAGTTGAAATTTGTGTTACAAATACAATGTGGCAGGGTTCATCAGGGAGCACAATAGATGCTTTCCTTAGCTTACTGTAGTTGTTTAGTTTCTTCCCCAACTCTCCAATTTTCTGCCATTCACGATTTAATACTTAATAATTAAGGACAGCACTGGAATCCACATAACTTCAATACTGTTACAGCCATTTCAAGTCCCAGGATGTCAGACAAATAAATCAGTAACATTTCTTTATAAGCCATAGGAATTTGGACCATCCTCAGGGGTAATCTTGGAAAAAGCAACATCCAACGGTTTATAGAAATTTATTGCTGGTAGATACTGTCCATTTTTGAGATACTGTCACTGTAGTTTCACAGTTCCTTTACTTAGGAACACTGTTTTGAGCCTGTTCCACACCACAGTGAGAAAGTGAAAGAGAATCAGAACAATTACGTTATATCATGGATCTCCCCAGTCCCTGGGCCACAGATGGGTACTGGTCCATTGCCTATTAGGAGCAGGGTGTCACAGTGGAAGTGAGTGGCAGACAAGTAATTGAAACCAAAACCATTTCCCCACTCCCTGATCCAAACAAAAATTGTCTTCCATGGCACCAGGGAATTGAAACCATTCCCTGGTGCTACAATGGTTGGGGACTGCTGGTTTACAGCATATATCACCTCCATTATAATTTCCCCTTTTATCTCTTTAATGAGTGGACAGGCTGGTTAACTAGGGCTAAGATAGACTTTTTGAGATAGCTTAATTCATGATGACTGAAGGACTGAAGAACAACGTAATATATTGGTTTGTCTGGTTGATTTCATCCTTGCCATAAATTTCTGTTATGGATCATGGGAACAATTAAACTAAAAGCAAATGCAGCATGTTTAATGTCAAAACTCACTTCAGAAAATGTATACAATTAGTAAAGTCTCCATGTACTGTTTCCATGTAGTTTAGAATATTATCAAATTTGTAAGAAATGTACTCCAAATTATTAAGAGACTATCAGATCACTCAGAAAACTGAAACTTGGTTTAGCAACTGTTCAACATATATTTCTTTGGAGTACTTGATATATCTGTAATGGGACCTTCAGCACATAAGAGTCAAAATGAATTGCCAATGAGGATTTGAAACTTAACCAATATATACACAACAAAGAATATATCAAACTTAAATACAAAGATTTAAAAAAAACTAAAGAAAATATATCAAAGAAAAAGAAAAAATGCAGAAAGTAAAAAAAGGGAAACTTTCAGATAGATTTGAAATAATAGTTTAATAATAGTTTAATTATGATAAAAATTACAAGAGTGTAATAAGAATCTTTCCTATGGGGAAATGCTTTGGTTTTGAATTCTTTTTTAACAAATGATAGGATGATATATTAAAGTTTGGACACTAAAGTTAACCATAAGGAACTAAATATTACAATTAAAGGAGAAAAACACTTACATTTGACTTACTAATACTGAGGGAAGCAAAATATTTTAATATTGGACATATCAAAGGATATTTTTTAACCATGGATTCAAAAATAATAGTATCTACCTCTATAGATAGATTGTGTTTAAAAGATGTTATGAAAGAACAAGTTTTACTCGACAAGATTGAGATTCATTTGAAAGTGAACTTAAAAATGACAGCCCACAAGAATGATATGGAATGATATGGAAAAAGATGCTGTACTAGAGAGACAAAATAAATCACCTCATATCTTAATAATTAAAAGGGTTATACAAGTAACAAGCCAAGAGAATAACTTGGATAATTTTCCTATGCTGAATTTATAAAAGAGACTTGTTAAAGCTTTGAAAAATTTTCTAAGGAAAAGAAAAAAATGAAAAGAAATCAAGATTGAGGACATTATTTGAAGGGACTAAAATAAAAGGAAGGAATATAAACTTGATTCATTTGATCAATGTTAAAATATATTGACTTTTGCTGATCAGGATTGAAACAACTCTTTGAGGATTGTTTATAGATAAGCAATATAAAAGACAAGATCAATTGACTGTATTCTATGAGATGATAAATTATTAAACTTGTTTATGCTTGTTGATAAAGGGCAAAATGTATAAAAAAGTCATTTCTTTATACATTTCTTTGTTCTTTATTATGCTTATATTTTTATTCCTTTTTTATTTCTGTTTTTTCTTTTTTGCAGTTTTGTTTTTTCTTTTGATTCTTTTTTTAGTTTGCATTAGTTTATTTATTTATTTTTGTAAATTTTATTTGAGTTTTCACAAAGAGAAAAAAAATACAAATAAAGCATCTTTTTTTGAAAGCAGCATAATCCCGGGTTACATTTCTTTGTACAGACACAAATTCAGGGTCATGCTCATTTTTATATTCTATTCCATATCTTATTATTATTTTACATTTTCTGCATAGCTTCTCCCCTCTTTTAATTTTCTCAATTTTATTTTAATCATCTCAATTTAAATCATTCCACTAAATCATTGTATTTATATTTTTTGTCTGTCCTATTTCAATTATCTATTATCTTTTCTCATTAAACAAAATTCCTCCTGTAGTTACTGATTGAGTATGACGCCTTTATATCTTTTCCCTAAAATTGTAATATTCAATATAATACATAACTTCCATTCGGATTCTGCTTGGTACATTCTTAAAATTCACACTGTATTCTTAAAAAAAGAAAAAAAATTATAAATGTATATAATTAAAGCAATATTCCATTCCAAATCAATTCTTTATTAATATTAATATTCATTAAAGTCTTAACATCTTTAACATTACTTTTCAATTAAATATCATACTTTTATGGGAACAATTATAAGCTTTCCATAGTTAACTCCCCCCCCCTTCACTTATATTTTATAAAACATTAACTAATTAAAATTTTCCCGTTCCTTCCTAATTCAATTTTCTCATTTATTTTATTTCACTTATTTTATTCACAAACATTTCACTAAATTACATTAACTGTTTTATCCCTCGTTTTAATCCTACGTTGTTTCCAATTTTCTAAAGTTATTTCTATTACTAATATAGCAATACAATCTTATATAGCAATACAATCTTATATAGCAATACAATCTTATATTCTTACAGAATCCCTTTTTCAGTTAGATTTTCACCCATTATCTCTAAATAGGTCCTGTTTCTCTATATCTTGCTTCGGTCCTTTGTAACTTCTTTTCCTTTCCTTCTTCCCTCTCTTCTTCTCTCTCCCCTTTTTACACCCTTGTCTCTCTACCTCTATTTCTCTCTTCTGTATTCCCCTTTTCTGTTGCTTTCCAGTATTATACTTATTTTTCAAATTATTTTTCTTTTCTTTGGTTGTTTTTTTAAGTCTTAAATTCTCCATTCTCTTTTCCCCCTTTCCTTTTTCTTCCCCACATAAAATTGCTTGTTCATTAAAGATGGCTTCTTCTTTGTCCCAGTGTTCTTGTTTTGCAGTCTTTTCTTGTTGTTTCTCATAGTTCCAAATCTCCATTTCTAAGAATTGAAAAATGAAGCCAAAAGAACCCTTCCCTTCTTGTGCATCTTCTTTGTACTTTTTAAGTTCCATTTTCAATTCATCCAGAAGTGGTGCCATTGTATAAATTTTTAAACATTGATTGATTTTATTCTTTCAAATATAATAACTAAAAATCCAAAGATCACCAAATAATCCAAATACACGCAAGCTGTTTCTTTTTTGCTCTTTTTTTTTCACTTTCTCTTCCTGGAGTTACTATTTAGTTGCAAAGTTTCAGTTAAAATGTATCTTTTAGAAGTCTTCTTGAAGTTTTACTTTAGATTCTTTTTAATTCCAGGCAGTCTCCTCCCTCTTCCAGATCCCGCCCTTATTCTTTTTCTCTCCCTTCCTGCTTATGAAAAAGAAAGTTTTTAATGTCCAGAAATCTTTATTATCCCTTTGGCATTTTGTTTTATTTTCAGCTTAATTGCCTATTGATGTCAAAGCGGATTTTTCCGATTTCTTATTTAGTATAGACCAGTATAGGGAAGGAGAGAGAGGGGAAAAAAAAAGCCAAACCTTTCCCTTTTCACTTTCCTTTGCTGCTTCCGACTCTTCTTTGGGAGCAATGTTATTTTTTGTAAGTCTAAATTCCAGGGTACCTTAGTTGTTGCTTTTACAATTTAACCAGGTCAGCCAAAACTTTCACTTCTTATCTTCCTCCTGCACATTCTTTTCCGGTTGGGTTCTTTTTTGTAGTGGCCATTTCTGACCAATGCTGCAACCATCTTCGGGAAAGGGAGTAATGGTTAGCTGAGGAGGAGAGATGTGGCTCTCCTCGACCCTGCTGGCGGTCTCCCCCCTCTTCACCACCTCTACGGGGTGGCTTAGCCCCGAAACCAGCCATCTTGGGGCGCTCCAGCGGCAAGCCCAGACAGAAACCACGTATGATCGCGGATTTCTGTCTGTCATTGAAGCCCTTCAAACCAGAAGTTTCAGTTTGCATTAGTTTTTTGATCTTCGCAATTATAAAACTGTTGTTTAAAAATGAGTTTTTAAAACTCTCTTTGTCAATACACATTGAACAAACAACATAATAAACCTTTAGCTATAGCTTTTCCATAGTCCATTGCTTTAATCACTATGTGAAAACACCTTTACAAATATTGTTAACTGATCTGAAGTTCACTTTTTGAATTCCAATATTGGGACAGATATAACCTCCTTTGTTGGCCCATTGATTACTGAAACAAGAAGAGACACTTAATTTATGAAATACTTGTATTGCAAGTTCCAAGTTTCAGTTCTTAATTCTGTCCCTTCCGCAAGGTATCAGTGTGTGCATTTCACGCTAAATAAGACCATCTGTAAGGATCATCCTGTGGGATTCTATAACCAGCCTTTTCAGAAATGTTCTTTGTAGTTTCTTCTTAAAAAAGAGTTTTATCTTTCAACCATCACTAAATCCACTCACAATAATGTTTAACCTAGCCTCTTGAATATTCATGAAACAGAAAAACAAAATCTGAATAAATGATAGCCTGGTAGGACATTTATTTTCAAATGAAATTCTATCTTTACTTTTCATCTACAACAGACAAACAACAGAAAGGTGAATTCGCTATAGATGGCTACACCGTCAGAATGAATAATACCCTTCGGAAAGACGGAAAGAAAGATTGCTGTTTTGAAATCGCTGCTCCTGATAAACGCATTTATCAGGTTGGAGTTTTTATGTTGTCTTGAAATTAAATAGATAAAACTGTTACTGTTCCAGTTATGGAGACATTAACATTTTGGTAAAACATTCCCTGACATGTTGGAAAAAGAGCTGGAGTAGGAGTGGGGGTGGAATCCTTTATTTTCTTACCTTGTACATTCATATAATAGATTTTGCAAAAAGATTGTTCTAATATTAAATTTTTCGATAAGAACACTCATATGTCATACTTATCTGCTGGCTCATTTTACTGCTTACATTTAAATATCTATTATCTAATGAAATTTGTCTGATTTCTTGGATAAATAATGTTGTAAAATAATTGAATATAAATTCTTCAATGTTAAATATGTAGTGCATTGCTTAGAGGCCTAAGAGGGAAATCAAAGTTAAAAGTATGCAATGTGAGACCTATCAGCTAGGCATCAATGTGAAATGTAAGTTTAATAAGTTTTAAATATCTGAGATTGCAGTTGAAAGCCAGTTAATTAAGTTGTCAGATACTGTGTTGGAATGTGACAAGAACATTTTAAAGAAAACTGTACCCAGCAGTCTAAAGAAATTCATGGGTGTCTTCTAATTGTCAAGGGCAAATTTTGTTCATCAGTCCTGGTTTTGACATTGATGAAGAGAAGCAGCTTTTTTTATGCACAGCTGCCAGCTGCTGATCAGAGTTCTAAATCCATCATCCTCTGCTTCAATTACGTAAATTTGTCAAAATTAACTGTACCTTATAAGAAGCATCCTTGCAAGAAAAGTACCAGAAGACATGTAAAGAATTACTAATGTTGCCTTGAAGAAGTGACCAGAATGCTACTTTCTTGGCTTTATTAATATAGTGCTAGTTATATTTTGATACTCATGAATATTCTTCTCTAACATGAAGTTTCTGAACAGTTTACAGCTGCTACTCCCAAAGAAGCTGCAGAATGGGTAGAGAGGCTGAAATTTGTATTACAAGGTATGCCAGTTGCTAACAAGACACTTCGCCTAAAATGCATGTTATATATCAAAGTTTCCCTGTTTCTGTTGGTCATGTGATGACTATGTTGTCTTTAATAGTGCATTTTATTTTTCATCTGTGTATATTTATGAAAGATTAAGGAATCCTCTCTATATTTAGGAGTAAGCGCCATTGTACCTAATTGACTGCCCTTCCAAAAAAAGCTAATTTAAATGCTAGTAGTGACTGTGTGTGAATTGTTTAATAAATACAGTTAGAAAGAATGTATTGTATTACTTTGATATGAAAATGGAAGGATGTGAGTATGTATTTTGCCCTAGAGAGTTCCTTGTGAACCTACCTGGTTAGGTTGATTGAATATCTTTTTTGTGTTTTGCATTTTTAACAGACATGGGATCTCCAACTATTCCAGAGGAGGAATATGATGACATTGAGGAAAATTCCATACCTCCTTCTCAATCAGGAGTAGCAACTATTTTTGATGACATTTATGAAGAGCTTCCAGGTATTTTTGTTCAAGTTGATTGAAAGGGCTGTAAAAGTTGCTGATTATTCTTTGGTGGTAGCAGATAGAATTTAAACAGATTTCACTAATCTGGTGCCTTCCAGGCATATATTGATGCCTTCCAGGCATATATAGCTGGGAATTCTTGGAAATGGAAGGCCAAAATTTAGAGGATGTAAGATTGGAAAAGGTTTTCTCTTAGATATGGGGAACTGTATATAAATCCTACCGCTTGGACAAAGTAATATACCTCTGCCTCAATTCTGTATAACATTTGAATCCAGATATTTGGAATATTTAGAGTAACAGTAGTAACAATATTTTAAAATAAAATGTTCATATAAGGGCATTGACATTACACAGAAATTATAAAAAACATAAGATTATTGACTCAATAATTTTTCAGTCAGAAAATTGATTCACATATTGCCTGAGACTAACTGCTTTATTTGGTCTTTTTTAATTTAGTATATAGTTTTTAATCATATATTCTTCATTCTTTCAAAAATATTCCTTGAGACATGAGATTATGCTTTTAAAGGAGTGATGGTAACTTGCTTTGTTTGCTTTTAAAGAGTATCTGCTGATGAATAATAAATAAACGCAGTGAGCTGTACTTGAATTTTTCTACATCCATCTACAGAAATTTGATTATTCCAAGTGGTTTACTAATTTTTTTATTCCATCTAGTTATGGGCAAGATTTCTCCTTCTTGACAGCCAAATGTAAATCTCATAAAAATATACTTTATGGCACGAAGAGATGAAATTCATTGTGGTGAAAACAAAGTGGCAAGAGGGGGTTCATAAGGGTATAAAATCACATGGAAATGAGGTTTCTCACTTGAGGTTGTATAGAAATGAGATCTGAAATAGAGAACTAAAGCATTTCTATACTAAATGTAATAGGAATGAAAACTGTAGTCTATGAATCAATCAGAAGCTAAGTGATACAGTATAAATTACATAATGCATGTTTACATAATAGATATTTCCAATTGTTGGAAAATGTAGTTTGTATTAAATTTAGCACACTGTATAAGAAAAGGCATTGTTTTTGACAGATGGCTTTAGGAAGCTATATACATTTTGGACTATTCTATAACAGTTCCGTTTGTAGCTTATGAAGACATGTCAGTCAAGGGATGTACAAATTACATGATGCAGGACAAAATTGGAGGAGAGAGGCCATGTGTTCTTGTGGTTCCCCTTCTGGAATTAAGAATTGGCATTCTTTTATGTAGACAAATATTACCAACTTATTTGCTTATTCAAGGTTTTCTTTTTTCCTTCTATTCATTCCCATTTCTCAGAGACTACCTGGACAGTCCTTGCCTTTTTGTTGACAAGATTTTTCAGAAGTAATTTGCTATTGCTTCTTTCTGAAGGCTCAGAGAAAGTGACTAGTCACCCAGCTAAATTTGTGCCTAAAGTAGGATTGGAAATCACTGTTGCCTGATTTCTAGCTTGTTGCCTTAGCTACTATCCCAAACTGGCTCTCAATTCAATTTGATATTGAAGTTGCAATTCCATGACACTCTCCCAGTAAATCCCGTGATATTTAACGCAGATTTATACCTGTGTAGATATATATTGGATGTTTTATAAATCTCTTGATGAGAAGCATGGAGCTGATTATGGAGCTGATTATGTGAAGCAGAGACTAAACTATTGATTTCTTTTATCCCTTAAATAATCCTATTTTCCCAATTGTAAGGCATAACTAATGATGTTTATGCTATAAATGTCTTTCTATTAATTTATATCCCCAATAATATGGGAGTCTACTGTCTTTGGTACAAGTCCCTTGCTTTTACTTGTGCACTTTACTATTAGTAATTTTGCAAACAGACTATCATTGGTTATGTTATATTTTGCTTCATTTTCTGACAACTAACAGCAAACTGCATGTAGATCCTTTCAAGCCTAATTTGGTTGTGAAGAATTTGCTACCTCCGGAGAATTTCTACTTCGTAAAGTGCATTGCACACCCAGCCTCCTTAATGTTAAAACAAGCAGTGGAATTCCTTAAGGGAAATTAAGAAGTAATTTAGGTTGGGATGTGATTGCATTGATGTATAAGAATTGCACAGACGTGCAATACCAAAGCACAGTTACTAATCTACACCTATACACTGCAATGCAGTCCAAGATTGTGAAACTACATATTTCTAGTATCACCCTGGGACATTGGGCTTTACTGAATTTAATCAGGTGTTTGCTGCAGTATCGGTTTTAGTGCTTTACAACTGGCCCAGATCCAAAAACAAAAAAACCAAAACCACATGTAACTAATTCTGCACACATAAGAGATCCCTCTTAAATGGCAGCTTTACCCTCAATATCAATTTTAATAGAAGAAAGTTCCAGAAGAAGTCACTGATATGGCTTATGAGAAATAGCATGGCTTTTCACAGGCACCTCAAGCCCCTGGGTGTACCTAAGCATGCCTCTTCCATCTAATGTAGGTAGCACACTATTTCAAGTATAAAAAGAATTATTATTTATTTTAGGAAGTATTCATAAAAATGCAGTTTTTATTTGTAGCAATGTATATAAGATCTCAACATGTTTAGAACTCTTGTTCAAATAACACAGAAATTGTTTTCCTTCATTACAGATTAAATCAAATAAGATATACTCTGGGTTTATCTAAGTGATACAGAGCTCAGCTAGTATAATCTGCCATATGCTTGGAGAGAGCCCTTTAAGCTCTCTTCTTCAGAAATTTCCCAGGGAATATTATTTCACTGTTCATACTGACCTTTGCAAGATTTCAGACCCAAACCTGAAATGTCAGCAGTAATTGGACATTGGTATCAGTCACAAGTGTAATAAAACTTGCGACATTTGCAACAAGTTTATAAGCATGTTTGGCTCCTGACCCTTTTGTGCCTGACAAATCTAGTGTATATCATTGCTAAAAGCAAGAGCTTTTGGGTGAGGTTGATATAACAAGCCACAGCTCAGGCCTACTTTCTAAAACTTAAAGAACGAGAAGGCAAACAGCTTTCCATTACTACATGGTTTTGGTTATTTTTTTATAAGCATAAGATGACATGTTTCCTTTATTTACATTTGGGTCCAATAATGTTGGCATCATGCTCTACATGGAAGCAATGCAAAGAACATGATGTAAGGACAGAGGGAGAGAAAGAATGACATGGATAAATATTTTTTCCAACCTACATACATTCTTGGAATGCTGTTTGTACAAAATTGTCTTAAATACAATTTATTCACTTACAGGCTTATCAACAGTAGCCTTTTTTATTTCGTTATATTACTTTTATGGCTTGCGGTCTGATACCCTGAAAAGCATTTGAAATTGTGGCAGGAACATATATTGCAGCAGCTTCATCTTAAGTTAGAAATGATTTTGGAATAAAATACTTCATTTGGCCAAGTATGATTAGAGACACAAAAATTGTCTCTGTGCAGAAGCTCTCAATTTACCCACAAAATAACATATAGTAATAATCATAATATTTATACCAAAAAGAGAAAATAGTAGAAAATATGAGAAGGATAATAATAATACAGCCAGACTACATAGGCAAGTATACGTAAGACAGGACTGTCGGAATTGGGTGTTTAGCAGAGTATAGTATGATGGAAAAAACTGTCTTTGTGTCTAGTTGTTTGGCATCCGTGCCCTGCAGTGACATCCTAAGAGTAAGAGCTAAAACAGTGGATGTCCAGGATGTGGCCAATCTTATTTTTCAGGATTTTCCACACATTTGCTGGTTAATTTGCTGAGAACTGATTCCTAAGCTTCTGTTTGCTGCACAGATCTGCTTTGTTAATACACCTGGCCTGTTGTAAAAACAAATATACACCTTGGCACTCATTGTTAATTCATTCCAGAAGCTGCAATGAGTACCAAATGAGATGAGTAACAAACAATTTTTTCTCATAAGGAATAACAGAGTGAGTCACAAGGCAGCTGACACTTACAAGTAGTAGCTTATGAGCTGAGTATCAAACAATGAGTACTGGGACAATTTTTTTTGTCAAAATGCATTGAGTACCAAATTTGATGATTTTCAAAGTAGTCGAATACCCAAGGTACCACTGTTAAAGAAACTGAAGCAATTTTGGGAACAAACTACTTTTACGTTGTTCATATTGTCTGAATTATAAAAGGGAAAGTAATTTTATTTTTTTAAATGATTTTTAAAATGATTTTTTAATAAAACCAGATGATATTTTAGTAAGTAGTGCAGTTTTGTGTTTGGTTTAAAGTTATGTGCAGAAGTTACAGTTCTCCCAAAGCTTTCAAGATCCCTCACCATTCCTTGCACTGGCTAAATGGGATTTGGTCTTCTTAAATCTTCTGAAGAATTTATATTCTCTGTTATAACACTGATTCTTACATGTTAAATTATAAATTATTTTGGATTGTGCTGTTTAACTTTGAAGCAATCTGTCATGAGAAGAAGCAATCTATCATGTATTAAGTATTACATTTCCTCAAATTTTGCTTTGGGTTAAAATAAGTAATTTCATTACTAATACCGATCAATTTTTTTCCTGCTTTGAATCAGCCAACATGAAAGTAGTTTTGACATTATTGATTTGCAAAAAAATAATAATAATAAAATGGTTAAGTGACAGATGTTGGATGCTGAGGCAAGAATGAGAAATCCATGTTAGAGAATCTTGTTATGCTAGAGAAACAAAAGTAATTTTACTTATGTTATAATCTTTTCATTGTTGACTTCATTTCTGGCAGCTGTTACACTTTATATATTTTGTTGGTCACAAAGGTGTTATGCATCATGGATCCACAGTTTAATGTTTCGCTAGTAACTCGGCAAACAAAACGGATGTCTTCCATGACCATAGTTTGTGATTAGGAAGTAAGATAAAGAAAACATTCCTACACAGAGTGTACAGAACATTGTTTTCCCCAATGAAAGGTTACCTCATTAATATCAAATGATTGTATTTGTGTGACTTATATTATGCTGGTCTTTGAGAGAATTCTGTACTCAAAAGCCAATATCCAAATTACTGAAAATATTTCAATAGGTGCAGTATTGGAAGATATGAAACATTTCATAGTCATAGGATGAGTGCAACATTTATTTTTAATGTCAGGTATTTTAGAATTTTAAAAGAAAATTCAGTATTATACTGCAATATACTGGTTAATGATAATCAGTCAATCTTCCCTTATGGTAGAATGCTTTATAATCATGAGGGAATTCCTGTGCATCCTCATCCTCAAAACCTATTCCAGGCAATTAGATGTTCTTGAGCAGATTTTGGTGGGAAATACACAACTACAGAGAAAGAAAGAGTTCTTTCTTATTTAATAATAGATATTGAACCGTAAAAAAAAACAAAAACAAAAACAAAGCTACTTTGAAAATAGTGTCAGAGGAAAAGTTTTTGAAGAGTAGCATGGAAAAGTAGAAGAGGGGAGAGGAGTATGAGCAGAATTTGTAAAATCTATTAATGACCAGATCTCATCCAGATCAGAAATTGCTGAACAGATGGAGCAGCCTTTAGCATGTATATGCCCATAACAAATCCTGTGAGTTTTTAAAATATCTCAGCTCTACTGAACATAAGGTATATTTTCAGGGTTGGAGACTCTTTCTCTCTTCTGTGCATCTCTTTATTCTTCAAAATAACCTCCCCTTCCCAAGTGCAGCACTTATAGTTAGCTAGCATCTAAAATGTCCTCCCAATATTACTGTGATAGATCCATAATTTATATTAGAATATCTCTGATAAGCTCAGAAATTACAAAATGTATATGTTTTAAAGTTCTTTGGAAATATTTACTGAGCAACATACTCTATCTCTGTCTATTTAAGCACAGATGGATTATATATACTTCCAAAATAAGAGTCAAGGTTAACATTCTTAACGGCAGTCATGGAACATCACAGTATGAGGTTTGAATAACTATGGTAGCCAAACATATTGCATCTAAATTCTGCTTGCATATTTCAGATCAGTTCAGCCTTCCTCTCCACTTCCTATCTTTTCCTTTCCTTTCCTATCTTTTCCTTTCCTTTCCTTTCCTACTCCTCTCCTCTCCCCACCCCTCCCCTTCTCCCCTTCCCTCCATCCCTTTCTATTTTCTTTCTATTATTAAATAAGAAATCTTGATTGCAATTTATGATTTGAACCCGCATACATTTCATTCCATGCTGTTTTGAAAAAAGTAAGTTAGAAACATTGTTCGATACTAGACAGTGTTCAACAGGACCACTTAATATATTAATAATTAGTTTTGTGTTTTTCCCAAAACAGTTCACTTGCCATTTTACACAAAGGTATTTTTGTACTATAACTCTTAAAACTATATTCATATAAGAAAGTTTGTACATTTTCTTATTTATTTTGTACCTATTTGTCATTGGCTGAAACAAATTTTTCTTTTCTCCCAAGATGTCTTCAGAAAATTTAGTGCTATTTTTAGTAATTATTATTATTTATCTGATTTTGAAGGTTGTATCTTTTGACAGCTATGTATGCACAGGTACACTTATGTATATGCAAGTAAGCCTATACATGTACCTTTGTTCAGCGGAAATTGGCAAACTTCAGTTACCAGATATGAAAGCAAAACATTCCCCCTTCACTTTGGGGATTAGTATGTCTTTCTGCTTCTGTTTTTATATGTATATACATATGTTCCATTACCAGGACACTACAAGAAATCCAATTGAGCCTAAAATTTAAGTTGCTAACTGAGACATATATTAAGCCCTATTTTACAACTTTTCTTTCCATAGTTAGGTGAATCAGTACAATTGTAAAGTTAGTAACTTAAGTAAAGTTAAGTAAATCATTAGACAGATGCTTTTAAGTTAAGGCAGCAATATGCTGTGATTCAGTAGCTTGAGGCCTGCAGCTTTTCAAGGCCCTCTTAGGCTTTCTCATGTTATATCATATATGTTAGTTATATCATACATGTTAGTGAGGTCTTGTCTAGATTTTTGGGATCTAACTTTTGTACATATCTTTGTAGATGTGAATGAAAAGAGTAATGTCGATTTCCATCCTTGTGTTCAGAAATGTTAAACCAACTTTTAAAATATTGGAAAATTCCTCTAAGATCATGGTTTGCCTTGATCTTTGGAAAAATAGCATATTAGCTCTGCTAATTCACCTAAGCTAATTCTTTGAACTTTTTGATTATTTATTTGGTGTTTTAAAAATATCACAGTGACTATTTTGAAAGAAATTCTAAATGTGGATTTAAATTAATGATTTTTGTGCAAGCTGAAGTTGAGTTGAGGTTTACACTTCTTAAAGTTGTCAAGGTTGAACAACATTGCTAAAAAAGAACATGATGCCTATCTTGGCCTAACACATATAAAAATGGCCAAAAGATATACTCCAGTTTTTGAAAGCAGGGCTAAAGAGTAGTGCTTCAAAATGAGATGTAAAACAGACATTCCTTTGTCTGTTTGTAAGTCATGTGGTACTTAGATGGTACAAACTAAAGTGGGATGGAGAGATTGCAATTTTTTGGTCATTCTATAATCTACTTATATTTTGTTTGTTAGGTGGAAGAAAATAAAATAAATATTTGATCAATTTATATGCAATGGGTAATTCTAAGCAGAGTATAATTTTATTAAAGCAGGACATAATGCTTTAAAATAACTGGCTTCAACTTCTAATTATATTGACCCTGAACACCTATATGACAAATGGTGTGTCTATTTAAATTCCTTATTCCTTTTATTCCACAGAGAATAAAAAAAAATCAGTTGTTTAAAATGGTTAAAGCAGCCAAAGAAAAAGAATCTGGAACCAAATTGTTCTGTGGGTTCATGCCAAAAATTGCTTGGCATTTTTTTTATTGTAGTAACTTCTGATGAAATCAGTTACCTTGAAGGGTTTTTTTCCTGCTTTCTTAAAAAAAAAATGAAATGAATTCATTAGGGTTCAGGAAAGAAAATTTCTTAACCTACAAATTATTGAAAATTTAGGAGACAATAGTATAGAATTATTAATCTATAAAGATTACAGTAACACATTATGTTGCTGCCTGTTGCCAAGTCAACTAAGAGAAACTTAATTTTCAGGAATAATTTTAAAATTAGGATTTATTTTTTCCAATATTGAGTGTCCTACTGTTTTGCCAGAAATTCTGAATTTCTAACTATATATGAAAGGCCCTTTTTCTGCGTTTGTAACAGTTATTGAGTTGAGATACAATCATGTAAAGCAATTTTTATATAAACATACTGGTTCCTAATCTCCTAAGCAACTTGTATAGTTTTCTCATGTAATTGGAATGATCAGTTATATATTTCCACTATGTATTCAGCGACATCTATTCACATCTTTGCCCGATATCTTTTCTGTTCCTTTCTTCCCATCGTTCTTCTACTTCTGTCTGCAGCATTGTGACATTTCTTTAACAGATAAAATTCCTGCCTTATTTGACTTGACTTTTCCTATTCTTAGTTTCAAAGGTCGATGAAGCACAAGGTTTGTAGTATTTGACTAGTGTTTACCTGTCTTATTTTGGTTAGCTTAATGTTTCTGATATTCTGGTATCCTTGGCTACTATATGACTTCAAGTATATTTACATGTGATTTTTATTTAAATCTGTTTAAAATCAGAAGAGAGAGGTTGAAAAGTTATTATTTCTCATGTTTCATTGAGTGTTTGGCATAAGGATGCATGAAAAAGGTTGAATATAGCTTTTGCTTGAGGTGTATATAAATGGTTGCACTATATGTGTTTTCTCTAGCTGCTTGGTCTCCTCAAATTGTGAAAAATTCTCTGCTTAAATTATATAACAAAATTCTAAATCCTTTTACATTCATTTCTGCTGACATAAACCTATCTTCTACTGCTTTAGATTAATAATGCTGGGAACCACTCTTCAAAAGTAATTGCTTACTGGCATCATTACAATCAAATAATCATAATTCATTGAGAGTTATTTGAGATTACAGTTATTTGAGAATAGTATGCAGTGTCAAATCTGCAACTTAGTTTTTCCATCTTATGTCAAAGCTTAAAATATTGTCAGGAGAAATTGTAAACATTCATTCTTGAAATAATAATATTCACCACCATAGTTACCTGCTATGCATTGCCTTCATCAATGTTTTTTCCCTCAGTTTAGTTTGTATTGGGTCATTTATATTGTGGGCACATGTCCTTATTTTTGCCTTTCTTGGGTTATAAAAACTATCAGATGCTAACAAGTGTAATTACATCATGCCTAAGAATGGCATCAATGAAATCTCAAAACACATAATAACCTTTCTGAACCCTTAGATACCACAATTACATTAGTTCCTATCATTAATTCAAAACATAGTAAAGTTTTTGAACGACTGCATTTTCTGCACGACCCTTAGGGGGTAGCCTTATCTCTGTCTCAGTGCACACTATAGTTCTCTTCACAAGAAATAAAGTTTTCTCGATGGCAGTGGACAACTCTTTATTGAGGAAACCAGATAATTTCTTTTATTAATACGGACCTTTTATATTTCAGTTGATCTGTTGCTGAATTAGGGCTTTTTTAAAAATCCAGGGTTGTTATTTACCGAACTGTCCTTATTTAACATGCAGATTTCCCTTTCTTTATACCTCATTGACTTATTTCATCAGTCACCTTATTCTTGACTTTGCTTAATTAACTTTGCTTTACCTTTGTTGAACCACATTATTATACAGGGAAAGTCAGTACATATATGCTCAGAAATACTATATTCTGAGTTCTTCTGATTGCTTTGTAGGAGCTATGGCAGTTTCCAAGGCCAGAACAAATTGAAACTAAGTATATCTGCTACTTGCCTATGATATCCATGAAAATTTTGTAGATTTCTGAAGGAAGGAGCAGTGTCAATTATCTAGAAATGTAATGTTTCCTGAACATCTATATATCCCAAAGATGAGAGGAAGAGATACAGACAGGGGTGTGGGGAGAGAAAGAGAGGGAGCAATCCTTAAAAATGTGGCTTTTTGTATATGCCTTATGCATTTAAGGCAGTTAATAGTCTTTACAAATTCAACAAAATGATATTTCTCCATTTCTCCATATGCATGTGTAAGACAAAGGGTGTATTTTTCTACCATAAATTAATTGTTGACATTAAAAAAATGTTGGCATCTTTTTCAAAAGTTTTATATTATCTAGAATGGAAGTTCCACATATTTACATATTTAATATTTACATTAGCTTGCTCTGTGTTGTCTGACTATGGCATACCCAGTGAATACAGGTAGTCCTTCACTTATAACCACAATTGAGCCCAAAATTTTGGTTGCTAAACAAGATAATTGTTAAGTGAATTTTGCCCCATTTCACAACCTTTCTTGCCACAACTGTTAAGAGAATCGTTGCAGTTATTTTATTAGTAACATAGTTATTAGATAAAATTGGCTTCCCTATTGACTTTGCCAGTCAAAAGATTGCAAAAGGAGACCTCATGACTCTTCATAAATATGAGTCAGTTGCCAAGTATCTGAATTTTGATCACATGAATAAGGAAAGGCTGCAATGTCATAAGTGTGAAAAATGGTCATAAGTCATTTTTTCAGTGCGTTTATAAATTTGAACGGCCACTAACAAATGGATGTAAATTGAGAATTATCTGTAGTCAGAATGTCATTCTCAGCATTAATTTGTCATCTTTGAATAGAAGCATGCATATAAACATTGGATAGAAAATGTATTTAGAAAGTAGTTGGGATGTGTAGAACTCCACTGCGTAAAGTGTAAAAAAAGGTAAGTTAAAAACTCAGTTTCCAAATATTTCCATGTAAAACTATTTTGATGCCTGTCAAACTGGAAGATATTATGGAATCATTTCTCCAATTGACTGAGACAGTCTTGAACTTGAGATTTGGGACCATAAAATCTTCCTGTCTGTCCTGTCAAAATCATTGCAAAAGTGCAGGATAAAACCATCAAGGAAATAAGAGAACTCAGAAGAACATCTGGGGATGTGCAAATTCTTCTTTCCTTGGTCAAAGTCAAAGCTAATGATTCACCTGTCAGAAAAGCAGTGGTAAAAATAGGAATTATGTGGAGGCTAGCTAGGTTAAAAAAACCAGGCCTCATTAAGGAAAAAATGTCACTGTTCATTTCAAGTTTACCAAAGAATACATGGATATCCCTTCAGATTCTGGGAGAATGTTCTATGAACCGATAAGTCAAAAGTAGAACTTTTCAGACTATGGTTATTACAGTCTGAATTTCATAGTATAATATATAAACTATATATTGTACTATAAAACAAAACATTGCTTCCTCCATACCAGGTTTCAAACATGAAAATATTATAATTTGGGAATGGTTTGGTGGCTCAGGACATTGACAGTTGCTATCATTAAACATAGTAGAAATTTGCAATATATTAGGAAAAAGTCTTTAGAAAAATAGCACTTATCAGTTGAAGATGAAATGTACATGTTCATACAGCAAAAACGGATTCCAAACAGACATGAAGCTGAATGGAAATAACACATTTAATATTTGCATGACCAAGTCAAAAGTCCATATTTAAATTCTATAGAAATGTTACTGCAGGTCTGAAATGAGAGTTGTGCTACTGAATTGAAGCAATTCAACCTGGAGAAGTGGTCCAACATTTCTACATAGCAGAATCATTCAAATTCTCTTTATATATTAGCAGTCTTCTGGGAACAGTCAATGGCAAGTAGCCTCATGGTGACATAGGTGGCAAATAAATTTAACAAATAAATAAATATGTGGAAACTCTCAGGAGAATAAAGAGCAATGTTGTTTTTTACAGAATTGGGGGATGGGGATATATTTAAAAATTGCAGAAAAAGAATAGCCTTCAGCTCTAGAGAAATATAAGCAATGATGTCAAAACTAATGTTTTTATTTCTAACAGATTTGAGCTCCTTCCCAAATATAATATTAAAATACACCCAGATATTATTGGCCTTATGACAGATGGCATTAATTAAATATTTTACCTTGCTTTGTGGTGGTGGGATGGTCTGGTTGTTAGTTACACACTGCTAACTTTTGTAATACTCAGGATACTGACTCTGTCATCTACCTAAAGTGTCTGGTCTGTAAATTTTCAAAACAAGAATGTTTATGATGGTTTTCTTCTGTCTGGTGCTCCAGATACTATACAGTATGCTACATTGCTGCTGTTGCCTACCTCTCTAGATGGTCATGGAAAGGTACACAACAATGCTTCGGTAGAGTCTAAAAGGTGATTCAGTAAATTTACTTGTACAGTTGGTATGGTGATAGACTTTAGAAGAAACCCTCCTATACTACCACCTCTTACAATACTAGACAACACAGTATCAACAGTAGAGACCTTCAAATTTCTAGGTTCTACTATATCACATGATCTAAAATGGATACCTAACATCAAAAACATCAAAAAAGCACAACAAAGAATGTTCTTTCTGTGCCAACTTAGAAAGCTCAAACTGCCCAAGGAACTGCTGATACAGTTCTACAGAGGAATTATTGAGTTTTTCATTTGCACCTCTATAACTGTCTGGTTTGGTTTTGCAACCCAACAGGACAGATACAGACTTCAGAGGATAATTAGGACTGCAGAAAAAACAATTACTACCCACTTGCCTTCAATTGAGGACCTATTTACTGCACGAGTCAAAAAGAGGGCTGTGAAAATATTTACAGACTCCTCACATCCCAGACATAAACTGTTTCAATTCCTTCCCTCAAAATGACGCTATAGAGCACTGCACACCAGAACAACTAGACAGAAGAACAGTTTTTTCCCCCAAAAGCCATCCCTGTGCTAAACAAATAATTCCCTCAACGCTGTTCAACTATTTACAAAGTGTACACTACTATTACTGTTAATCTTCTCATCACTCCTTATCACCCATCACCTCCCACATGACTGTTTTCTAATATGATTCGATTGTTGATTGTACCCTATGACTATCATTAAGTGTTGTACATTATAATTCCTGTTTCTTAATGAATGTACCTTTTCTTTATGTATACTGAGAGTATTTACACAAAGACAAATTCCTTGTGTCTCCATTCATACTTGGCCAATTAAATATTCTATTCTATTCAGTTGAAATACGTATTGCATATTTAACACGTTGAGATCACAGCTTTCAAAGGATACAAGTTTCTTTGCTAGGAGCATGAAATGATTAACAACTAGTTTTCACATAAAAACTAGTCTTAGATATCAACAGAAAATGTGACTGATCACTGTATATTCCAGTCATTTTTCTATGTGATTGGAGTAATCATTTCTCATATTGAAGAGTTCCATGGTGCAGCTGAAAAGCATGTAAACACAAGCTGCTTATTTGCAAGAAGCTTCCAGATTTGCAATATGATTGCTATGGAAACCACAAAATGAAAATCCTATAACCATCTGGGTGCTTTGATGAATTTTACTGCATAGTTGAGCTGTTTTTGTTTACTATTGTTGAAATATTGAGTAGAATATATTAACTCACAAGTTCGTTATCTGAAGTATTAATATTGTTCAGTGACACAACATCTTCTAACTAATGTAGCCCAACAGAGTGCTTCTTGTTATTAATGTGCTATTAATTAGGTCTAATGTAGATATATTTATGATAATGACTAGAGCTTTGAATGAGAGGCAGATAGAAGGACTTAGTTAAAGATTGGCTCATAAGGCAAAAGATTACTGGTGTTGCAGAATTTCACCACAGAAACCAAATTTTTTATATCCGTTTAATTTGATGTTTACTGTTTTATCTATTGAATGTGATGTGTTCACCTCTTTGTATCTTCTTGAGTGTCCAAAGAAATTCCTCAAAATGTATTTAATCATATGTAATTATTCAAGCCGTAAAGAAAGGAAATATGATACGGGATTGTTTAATCTTATAATTAATTTATTTAAGATGTCAAAAAGCTGCTGTAATTATTTTCTAAACTTGAATGAGAAAATTATCTTCTTTATTTATGCAAGCAGACAGACGTGCACAAACATTATTATGTATTCTAAAACTATTATAAAAATTAAAAATTGTATATGCAGTAAATATTTAACTGGCAGGGTATACAACTATGAAATAACATATGGCTTTGAGAATCTGGAATAATGTCCACTAATGGTTGATGGGTTGCCTAGACTAAATTATGTGGAAGAGTGTTTTTGAAAGAGCAGATTTCTTAATTAAATGCAACTAAACTTAAATATTGCATTGTTTATCATTTGCCAAGACTGTACAGTAATAAATTGGTAGGAACAGCTGGCACCATTGCTTGAATATCGCAAATAAATAGTTTGTCAACATTTTTAGCAGCAAAAATGGTCTTTTGCAGAATGCTGCATATTAAATAGTGTTTATCAAGTGTAAACTATTTAAGGCTGTGATATCCATTGAAACAGTGGATTCCCCACTGGACATCAGAGGATCTGAATGTTCATAAGATGTGACTAAGAAATGAAGAGTTGGTGGCTCTGACAGTAAGATAGAAAGATTTTTCAAATCTTGTCAGTGTGCTTGATTAATATATAACATGATTGTACTATTCTGCATTTTCATAGCATTTTCCTTTGTGTGAAAAGGGGTTATTTTATCTATACAATAAAAAAACCTCATCTGGTAGGCTATAAGGTGGCCCACCCAAGGAGTTTCATTGCAGACTTTGCAAGCTGGATTTCCCCATTAGATTCAACATGCTGACCTCAGCTGTTAAATGAATTGTAAAGTGAACACACACAGCCACATATTGTACTTTGAATATTATCACAAACTACTTACTGATGTTAGCTTTCTTTTAAATAGACATCAAACCATCTGCTCTGCCTTAGACAGCTAGTTGCTAAGAGAAGCAATCAGATCAAATTAGATTAGATAAAGCAATTCAGTCTGAATTGCAAAACTCAGTCATGTTACTAGTCTCTGACTGAAGTGTTGTGGTCCAAGAATTGTGACATGGTTAGTCCTCGAGTAATACTCTTGAAACTGAATCTTAATTGTGAGTGGGCTGTTAGTTATAGGAATTGAAATTAGGTGCAATATTGTAGTAATAATTAAATCATCCTCAATATTTGCTGGTGATAGTGTGCTCTTTATTAATTATTAGCAAGAACTTGTTCATAACAATCAGTAAAAATCATAGATTTATACAAATTGATAGGTCTCTGAACTGCTTCTGAAGTATACCAATCTGTCAGGCTTTCTAAATAGTCCAGATAAGAAAGTAATGATTATTGATGCTGTTATCTGACTGTTGCCCTTGCTGCAGCTCTTCCTTTTTCTATCTCTCAACAATATTCCTACAGACCATTTTACAACCCCACATTTATAATAACCTGATAATTGCATACTTTGTGATGTTCTAATCTACAAAACAGCATTTTGTGGTTAGAATCAGCCGATTCACAGATTTTCTCAAAACTGATGTTGGAATTTTTTCCAAGTATTTCAGTATATCATGCACAAACTGTTCTAAAAGTAAAATAAGGCGTAGCCACAATTCCGTGTAAGGAAATTGTGTGATCATGCCCCCCAGTATTGGGTCTAGATGGATAAAGGAACAGTCACTTGATGTGAATAGCCATGGTCTAAAGCTTTTAGTGTTTCATTCTTGATATAGAAGATTAATTTGTGTTGATTTAATTATACAGTTTGAAACATGATAAAGCTTTCCATACATATTTATAACTTAAAAGGAGGGGTGGAGGGAGGCTGCAAGTATGTCAGTTTGAAGCAGAGGTAGTTCTGCCAGGAGGTAAATTGAAGTGACTTGATTCATGCACTATTTCAATGAATAGAGAGTGGTTGGGATGGCCATGAAACTGGGTCAAACTTTGAACTCTTCTTTAGGCAGCAAAATACCTTGGAAAGCATTGTCTTAAAGTACTAGTGGTTATCACCACGTAAGTAGGTAAACTGAAATAAAATTTTGGCTCCGGGAGAATGCTGTATTAAAAATAACCTTAACATATATCGATTATAAGCACATTCAAACTGAAAAGAACTACTGGAAACTTCTAATATGTTGAACTCAACTCCACAATGAAAATCCAATACCATCTCTGGGAGACCAGATTTGGGAAGGGCTGACCTGTTGGCAATTAGAATCTACTTTTCCTGTTTAGAGAAAATAAATAGTTGTAAATATGCAATGGACGTTTTTAATTCAAAATGTTGATGTTTGTAATTAAGGGAGTGGTGAGTGTTTAGCACAGTTTAAGCCTTTAATATGTTCTGAAGTCTCTGAAAGATAAAATGTGCACAAATGAATTATTGTCTTGATCTTTTCTGAATGATCTAGGCCTGAAGTTCTTTAAGCTAACTTTTTTGTTGAATGTATTATATCTACAGAAGAAGCAGCAACAGTAGCTGAAATGCCAGGAAAGAGTGAAGAATCAAAGAAACAAAGCCAGGACACTGTGAGCAGTATTTCAGGTGTGTTGGATGTGGTGTTTATATTTGCTTTTGAAAACTTGTTATCCTTCTTAGCATAAATAAAGATATTTGAAATTCCAGAAGCTTAACTATTCTCCTATGGTACTAAAGCTGAGTGGGATTTGGTGGAGGGCAGAATCTGAAGGATGCATGAAAATTTAGGATGCATGAAAATTGCTTGAGAAGGATTTACAAAGTAAGCCTATTTATACAAGGTATTCCTTTCTGAATTACTTTGTAATGACTCAATTAGCTTTCATTTCTTCACAAAAGAGATTTAGCTGCATAAATTAGCTTATCATCATTGAGGATGTGTCACTGCTAAAGGACAGTTTATAGATACAACATGCAGTTGCTGTCAAACCTATAAGAATGTAATATAGACATCTGTGTATACTTTGTGCTTGAGCAGAACAGACTTCTGTCATTCAGAGTCTAACGGGGGACAACAAGTTGCCCAGGGGACCAACAATGTAGACATCTCTGAAAAGGTCATCTTGACACAGGCTCTGACAATCGACCCACAGCTCTGTCTTCTTTGATAAAAATCAGATAAACTTAAGACCACTAATTGATCTGCAGCCTGCTTAAATGTTGGCCATGCATATCTTCATTGCATATGATTATACTGCAGAAAGGAAATGAAGAAATGCCAGGGTCCAATGACTGCAGAAGGAAATGATGGTGGTATGAAAATTTAGAAGGCACTACCTAGGAATTGTAGTGGGGAAAAAAGTCATTACTTTCTTTCATTTGTGTTGCCAAGTTGCCCTGGTGTTAATCCACACTAAAGAAGGGAGTTGAGGAACTGGATCAGGTACCTTAGAACAGAACAGCTTTTTTTAAGGGCATACTAATATTTGCTTTACTGGAATTGCCATTTAGGTACTTGGCTGACTTCTGAATTTGGAAACCCAACACTTATTTCTTATCGAAACACCTCCAAATCTCAGACATCAGCTGAATGCCTGGTGTGCTTTGTCACTGTGTCCTGAAAGAATGAACCTGAGGTTATCTTTTTCGTCATACTTGCTCCACATCATTCTTCCACTGCTGTCAGAGAAAGGATGGATGAGGAGTATGTTCAGGAAATTTCTTCACTGTGCCCTTCCTGTTGTAGCATGTGGAAAGGAAACAGGCCTGACTTCCGGCCTCTGGCAGGAAACTATATGAACAGGTTGTTGTGGGCAGTTTAGGCTAATGTTTGCTGCAAAGGAAACAAAGTTTTAAGTCATCAGATGTTGCTCTTAGTAGAATGGACCTGTATAATAGATTAAGTAATACTTCTTTTCATAGGAAAGTTACTCCCACTAACAATGGGATTCTCGAAGCTTTTTGGTAACTTGGCATGCATTTATACTAACACAATATCAGCTGGCTCCACTTCAAGGCCTTTAGATAGAACATGAAGTGTAAATATTTCAGAAATGAAGTAAAACACCATACAAGGTAGGGTATTTTAGCATCACCTAGAATTTTTGATGCTCCTGACAGTATTGTTATTTCTTCTTCTGGAACACCATGGACTTTGCCTCCCTCAAAAATACCAAAGAAACTTCTATTTAGATCTATTCAGCCACTATAGGATTGCCTTAATTTCAGTAGGTCTTAGTCAGTGTAGGGTTGAAATTTAAATGAACTGTAAGCATGAACTAGTAAATAGCCTACATAATTCTTTCATAGGAATGTTGTGCTAGGTAATAGTCTGTAGCAAACTATTCAACAGGTTCTGACCAGTTCTGGAGAACCGGCAAATACCACCTCTGACTGGAGATTTTACAGTCTCCTTCTCCTGCCATGCCCATCAAGCTACGCCCACAGGACTGGTAGTAAAAATTTTTTAATCCCACCACTGGCCTTTAGGATTTCTCTGTTTTTTATAAGATTAATCCTGATAAATTTCAAACTCAACAATTGGATTAAGTTCTACAGCAAGTAAATCTCAATAAATGCTGTTACAATATATTTAGCAATATTCTTAAATGCAATTTGTTCCTTTCAATTGATTTGTTTTAAACAATCTTCATTATACCCTTTTTACATTTGAACTTAGCAAATCTTGCTGTGCTATTTATTTATTTGCACTGATCTATTTGTCAGTTGGAATGGCGTACAAGAATTGGACAGATTGACCAAAAATCCACCATTTTAAACAATAGTCAGGAAACTTACAAATACTGATATAATAGGTTTTTTTTTTTTGCAGTGGGGAATACCCAAGTGAAAGGTGAATAGAGTTCCTAGAATTCGCAGCAAGCTGGCCAAAGGCTAAAAATTTTGGAAGTTATAATCCCAATCCTTGTTGTGACTGCCTAATCACGGTCCAGAATACTGAGGCACACAAATATATGTGTGTGTGTGTAAATGTTCTTCATTCTAGGTATAACTGTGTATTTATATTACAATCCTGTAATCCCGTAGTCCTTCTTCTGTATAAACTGAAAAGCCCTAAATGCCACAATAATGCTTACCAATAAAGAATTATTTTATATACATGGAAGCAAAGAATTGGTTGTTACGTTTCTAGCAGTAGAATTGTAAGGAAAAGAAATATGCTGCTTATTGGTAGCATATCCTCTCTAGATTGCTGTCTTAAAATGACCAAAATCCTATGAGACTGCCATATGTTTTTCTCTCTCTTATGAATTATCAGGCAAAAACAAACAAACATGCAATCTGATAAGACCTCGGTTTCTAAAAATGAAAAAAAAAGACTTTTTAATGCTTATGCTTTAGCATTTACAGCATCATATGAAATTATACAATGCCTGAAAAGATTGCTGACCCTGTTTGAAAGTAGTGTGCATTTCAGCATTTCTCAAGTTACTGCAGCTGTGATAAGATAACTGTAGTTGGATTCTTTCCAATTCTTCTAATTCCTTATCCAGTGCAAAACTTTAAAATGTTGAGTCACCAAATGTTGAGTCAGAAACTCCACAAACATTTCAGAGTGCCCATTTCTCCCAACATCTGAGCACTGATATTCGTCCAAATTTTATTCTAATTACAGCTGTTGCACAAAAGTAATATACAATCAAGCTTAATTTTCCAGCATAGTGTTGAAAGAGTGACCTGTGTTTAACATAAAATATTAATGTTTTGTCTTAAAATTTCTATGAGCTGACTTTTAAAACCAAGTGGACACAATACCAAAATCTTGAGAGTATCATAATTATTTCCCAACATGAAATTCACTTCGGGCCATAGTTTGAACACTTCTAATAACTTCTGGCTCCAAACAACTAAACATATAATGTTTTACTCTGAACAGCAGTGAGTTAATAAATGATATTTTCTTCCTTTCCTTTTTCCTTTTGTGTTGGGTGGGGGAGATTTCTGGGTATTATATCAGATGAAGTCATTCTAACCTTATTTAAGAATGTGAATCTTTTTTTTTAACATTAAAACTTTCCACCCGAAATAATTGCTTACATTAGCTTCTATTTGAGTATCTGTATGATACATATGCATACACATAAAATATAACCAACCTATGTAAAATTACAATCCAAAATTTAACCATACTAATCAAATTTTAAAAAATTGAATAATGAATATACAGGTGACATGTAGAAACTAAAAGTATATCTATATTTTGTTTTATTTTCTTTATTTATTTGTCACATTTAGAACCTGCCCATTTCATTCATAGAGGGTCTCTGTGTGATGTTCAGTTAAAACTATAGAACTAGCTCAGTCTTTTAAGTTATATAAATTATCTATTTGTTCCATTTCCTTACTTTTAATGTGACATTATTTCAACTCAATAAATATAGAGCTTATTATATTCTTAGTATTTTACCATATACTGTAGGCAACTTAGATTATTAAATATACATAAGAGAAAATATAAGAAAAAAGATGTTCAATTAATATTAATCATGCTTTCAAGTTTTATTGTTACAAGCATTAGTAATTATTTGAGATTTAAAATTAATATAATGAATATAAAATAAAAATTTAAAAATGAAGAAACACAAACAAAATACTTGGTTTACAATAATAGTTTCACCCCTAAGATAAATTAATTAATAAACTCTCCGCCATGTTTTTGCATGATATATGTGTGTGTGTATGTGTGTGTGTCCAAAGGTGCTTTTTCAAAAGGCAATTGTCCTTTCTTGTTTTTCTTTCTTTTTATTATTAATTTTTATTAGTCAAACAAAAAGAAAAAACATTTAAAAATTATGAATGTGGTGCATACATCCCAACACACTCCTACTTATCTTACATCATCAAGTGACAAATATAAAGAAAATCACATATATATATCTTTAATCTTTAATACACTTATTCCTTTCTTTTTTCAACCAGTGGTAAAACTTCTCCCAAATTTTGTAATAATCAATTTAGTCTTATTTTTTAATTCTTAAGTTAATTTGTCCATTTCAGGGCAGATCCAAATTTTCCTGATTATTTCCATCTCATCTGGCATTACCTTTCCATTTTTGGGCAAAGGCTAACCTCGCAGCAGTGACATGGACTATTAAATATGTTACATCTTTACTATAATCTCCCACACTGATTCCAATAAAAAAAATTTCAGGTCTAAATTATATTTTAATTTTACACATCTCTTCTGTCCAATTTCTAATTTTCAACCAATATATTTGGGCTTTTTTGCAGTTCCACCATAAGTGATAATATGTTCTAATTTCTTTATTACATTTCCAACATTTGGGGGATAGTTTCAAATACATTTTTGCAAATTTTGATGGTGATATGTGCCATTGGTAAAACATTTTGTATAAATTTTCTTTATATGGTTTCGCCAAAGTTATTTTTTTGTTTCTATCCCATAAGATTTGCCAATCATCCAAATTTATGCCATATCCAAAATCTTTCATCCAGGCCAACATTGTTTCTTTTACTTTTTCTTCTTCCAATTTGCATTCCAATAGCACTTTATAATTTTTTAAATCAATTTCTCATCTGTTCCCAATAGTATTTTATCTAATTCTGTTTTCCGTCTAGGAATTCCCCATTCTTTCATATCTTTACCATACCTAGATTGTAATTGCAAATATGCCCACCATTCTATCTCCAATTCCAAATCTTTCAACTCTTGCCTCATTTTTAGCTCTCCCTTCTCATCTAGTATATCCACATAAGTAATGACCTCCCCACTATGAAGTAAATGTGGGTACATTAACACTTCTAGAATGGATAACCAAGTTGGTATTTCAACATAAATTTGTCGTTTGGTTTTATTCCATACATTTAATGGAGCCTGTCTAATTTTATGCCTTTTGGAAGTATCCATGAACTTGTTGTTTGTCTTGCCACAGGAAGGCATGCCATCCTGCCTGGATTGTATTCTTGTAGTGTTAACAATCTTTTATTCTTAACTTTTATCCAGTCTTTATCCCAAGTCAAAATTGTTAGGGATAACATTGTTTACCCTAACTGGTTTAGGTAAAATAATAAATATGTAATCATGGTTTGTTAGTTAAAGTGTCTGCAACTTTAACTGTAGGAATGTAATTAAGGGAGTGGTTGTGAAAGCACCATAAAAGAAGCAAGGAACATCAGTTTGCTCTCTCTGGCTTGATGATGCCTAATTACTGAATGAAGACTGCGTTTTTCTCCTACTGGAAAGGGAGAGAGAAAGGACTGATTTATTTGTAAGTGAACTGACATTGGATATTCTATACTGACTTTGTTAATTGAATATCCCTGAATGGACTGACTAAACGATACATGACTAATGGACTGTTATTTTGTCTATGCTATAAACTCTAAATGGAATAAAACTATATTCTTGATAGCACAAGCGTATCTGTTATTTTTACTGTATGTTAACAAACATACAAACTTATCTCACTCATTTATCTGTGTGCCTATCTGACTAACACTGCACATTCTGTTTAGCTTGTCTCCTTAACCCTGGTTGGGGAACACAGGCTTAACACTGGTTATGGGACCAGAGGCTGCAAAGTCAGTTTAACTAGGATAAAACAGATTTTTGTAAAAGTGAGAGTTTGTGTTTATATGTTACAGTAAACAGGCAGCTGTGTTTTATTAATTATAGTTTTATATCCATAAAGAAAACATGGCACAAGTCAATCTACAAAGTTTGTCCCTTATATCCAAGTTAGATGGAACAAACTATGTATCATGGTCTATGAAATGTAGTCTACTTCTACAAAGAGAAGGTCTGTGGAACATAATTGAAAATCCACCAAACGTAAAGGAATGGGATCCAGAGGTTGAGGAAAATAAACAAAAAATAAAAGAATTTAAACAGAAGAAAGAACAAGCTATTTGCATAATAGGACAGTGTTACTGTCTGACCAGCAACTTGTTCATATCCGTGGAGAGCAAATGGCTGTTGGATGTTGGCAGAAGCTGAAGAGGATTTATGTCCAAGATAACATTGATGCTCACATAAATCTAACACGGAAGCTTTCCAGGATGCATCTCCAGACGAATGGTGATATGCTGAGTCATTTGAATTCTATAAAAAGCATTTTTCAAGAACTGCATGAGAAAGAGCTTGTTTTCTCTGAACTACACCAAGTCTACATAATTCTATCATCACTAAACGAAAGTTATGATAACTACGTCACTTCCCTTGAAATTTTGCCTAAGGAAAGTCTAACTTTAACTGATATAACTGGCAGATTGATTGAAGAGGCAAGAAGAAGACTTGAAAGAGATCAGTTAAGGAGGGAGCAACCTCAAAAAGAAAATAATGAATCTCCTTCTGCATACGCAATTAAAAAGTGTTTTAATTGTGGAGGAAGAGGACATTTGGCAAGATTTTGTAAAAAAGCAAAGCGCCAGAAACCTGGCCAGAATACTAAAAGTCATCAAAAGATAAATAAAAATTTAGAGTTAGCCATGTATATTACGGAGCTGTAAAAAATAATTTATGGGTGGTTGACAGTGGAGCATCCCACTGTATAACAAATGATAACAAAAATTTTATTAAAATGTCCAAGAGTACACAGCAGATATCGTTAGCCAATGGCTGGAAACTGAAAGCTAAAGGTCAAGGTATAGCATATTGTTCTTTTATAAAAGAGTATGTAAAAATGTTATATGTACCACAACTTAAGTTTAATTTAATTTCAGTTAGAATTTTGGTTAAACTAGGATATGTAGTTACATTTAGGGGAGATAACTGCATAATTGAAAAAAGAAGATAAGAAAATTACTGCATCTTTAAGAGGTGAATTATATGTGTTAAATGATAATGGATTAGAGGTGGCTAACACGGTTTATGATAATAAGAAACCTCATGATGAATGTATTCACTTGTTACACCGACGGCTAGAGCATTTAAATTTTAAACTGCTTAAGAGAACTGTACAACTATCTAAAGGAATAAGTTTGAAACCTTGTAATAAGTATTTGCAATGCTTTGCCTGTAATCAAAGCAAAACCAAGGTCATACCGGCTAATAGAGTTGATGGATTTACTTTAGAAGAAGTAGAGCCTTTAGAAGTAGTATTTGCTGATTTAATAGGTCCGAAAAAACCAAGTGTAGGAGGTGCTCGATACATACTAAGTATAATGGACCACTATTCTAGATATGGGTTTTGCTATTTAATAAAGAACAAAACTGAAACGTATCTAAATATCTTTAATTGGATAAAATTTGCAGAAAGAAAAACTAAAAAGATATTAGTAATTCTTATAACAGATAATGGTGCAGAATTTACAGATAATAAATTCCAGAATAGACTTAGAATGTTAGGTATTCAACATAAAAAGTCTGCACCATATAGACCACAACATAATGCCTTTATAGAGAGACGAGGCCAAACACTACAGTCAATGGCACGTACTATGTTGTCTGATTCAGGATTACCTGACAATTTGTGGGGAGAAGCAATAATGTGTGGTAATCATATATTAAATAATGTTGTTAATTCAACAACAGGTGAATTACCATTCACACTGTGGCATGGTACAAAACCTGATTTAAGTTACATGCACACATTTGGAGCACCAGCATGGGTGCATATCCCTACACAACTTAAAAAAAGGACAGCACAGAGCTAAAAGATTATTTTTTGTAGGATATGAATCTAATCATAGATCTTATAGATTCTGGCAACCAGGTACATCGAGAGTTTACACCAGTGCTAGTGCAAAATTCCTAGAACATGTAGGATGGAATAGATTAGAGCAAGATTTAAATAACGAAGTAATTATTGAACCCTACAAAAGGCAGAAAAAACAGACTAGTTATAAGAAGAGTCCAATTAAAGAAGAAGTCCACGAAGAACAAATAGGACCAGAACAAGAGGAAACAGTTGATCAGGAAGAATTAGATAATCAAGAAGAGTTAGTAAAGGAAAGACCACCTGTAAGTCCTGTAATACCTAGACATACTACACGAGTAACTAGACCGCCTGATAGGTTTCAAGCAAGTATAGTTTGCCAAGTAACTAAAGTTCCAACTAGTATAGATGAACTTAAGATGTATCCTGCTAAGGATCAGGAGAATTGGCAAAAGGCAATGGAAAAAGAACTAAATTCATTCAAGGTAATGAAAGTATATGAAGATGCTAAATTACCTCCAGGAGAAAAATCCATTGGGTGCAAATGGATATTTAAAATAAAAACTGGAAATGATGGGACTGTTACCCATAAAGCTAAGTTGGTAGCTCAAGGATTTAATCAAACTGCATCTGATTACGATGAAGTTTTTGCACCAAGTCTTAAGGCAACATCTTTGAGAGCAGCTTTAGTGTGGGCAGCAAAGAGAAACTATGTCATTAACCATTTAGATGTAGAAACTGCTTATTTGCATGCACCATTGCAGCACACTATATATTTGAAAAAGCCAATTATTATAAAAGAAAATAAAGTAAATAGTAATGATTGTTGGAAACTCAAAAAGAGTCTTTACGGGTTGAAACAATCTGGCTTTGAGTGGAATCAATATATTGTGAAAGAATTAAACAATATAGGTTTTAAATCTGGTTTAGCAGATCCATGTGTGTTTAAAAGAGAAAATAATGGAACGATGTCATTATTGTTATTATTTACAGATGATATTGCTTTGATAACTAAGACTAATAATGAATCTAAAGAGATTATATCATTATTAGCCAAAAAGATAAAATTAAAGCATTTAGGTGAAATTAAAAAGTATCTAGGATTGACAATTAACAAAACAAAAAATGGATTTAAGATATCTCAAGAAGAAAAAATTTGCCAATTAATTAAAACGTATAAAATGGAACTTTGTAAACCGGCAAAGACTCCAATGAGTCAGGAAGTTTGCCAAACTAATGATCAAAGTCCCAAATTTGATAAGTCCATATATCAATCTTTGCTTGGCAGCTTATCATATATAAGCAATTGGTCAAGGCCAGATATAGCTTATAGTGTTAATCAGCTGGCACGTTTTAATTCGGATCCACATCAATTCATTGGCAATCATTAAAAAGAATTTTAAGATATCTTCTTATACCTGGCTCATATTACCATATGTGGTGGACTTGTGAGGACGCCAGAAAATATTGGACTAAAATTCGCATGTGGTTGGAAAAAATGACAAAGAAACACATAGACTTGAAACCAGAGATCTTCTTATTGGGAATTTTACCTGATATATATAGTAAAGATTTGAAATACCTGATTGTAAATGTAGTAACAGCGGCCAGGATTGTATTTGCTAAAAATTGGAAGAATGAGAAAATACCATTACAGGAAGAAATTATTAAGAAAATATTGGAATGTGCTGAGAGGAGCAGATTGACATTTGAAATTAGAGAGCAAGAGGATAAACAATTTTATGAAATTTGGGATCTTTTTTATAAATGGCTAGATGATAAAATACGATAATAGAATATTTTAGATAGTAAAAAATATCTTTATCTTGCTATGTTGCTATTATTTTGTTATTTGATATTATATTTATAAAGGGTTTTTTTAGGATTGATTTGGTATGATTATATGATTTGTTGAATAATCTGCTTAAAGTATTGTTAGCTCATAAAGCATGAATGATTAAAAGTATAGTCAATTTTTTTTTTTTTTTTTTTTAGTGATTATAGGATATATAAGTTTGGATTGATAATATGAGTTACAATTATGTAACATAATTGTAACTGGGACTACAGAATGAATGCACAAACTGATGAACCAACTGACACACTGGATGTACATACGAGAGTTGAATGTTTTAATGTTTTGTTTGTCTTGTTTGTTTGTAGAAAATTAATAAAATTTTCTTTAAAAAAAAAAAAGAATTTTAAGATATCCTAAAGGAACAATGAATCATGCATTGTATATAGAACCAAAGGATGATTTGAATCTTAGTGCCTATGCAGATGCAAGTTTTGCAACTGACATAAACACTAGAAAATCAACATCAGGAATGGCTATATTATTTGGTAAGACACTAATAGGGTGGAGGTCAATCAGACAACAGCATATTAGCTTGTCACGATGGAAGCGGAATTTTCATGTCTGTCATTACTATGCACTGACTTAATTCTGTACAAACAGTTATTATTAGACATGGGTGTAACTGTTAAAGATTCCATTATTGTATACGAGGACAACCAGGCAGCCATAAAGTTGGCTACTAGTATTGCTGTAAAAACTAGATCAAAGCATACTGATTTAAGGTACTTAAATGTTAGAGAATCTGTAAAGAATGGGCTAATTAAATTGGAATACTGCATGACAGAAAAAAACATTGCAGACCAATTTAGAAAAGCTCAAGGAGTAATTAAGTTTAAAGAGAGTTGTATCAAATATAATTTAAAGATGTAAATAGTTATATTATTATATTTACCTAAAAGGGGAGAATGTTAGGGATAACATTGTTTACCCTAACTTGTTTAGGTAAAATAATAAATATGTAATCATGGTTTGTTAGTTAAAGTGTCTGCAACTTTAACTGTAAGAATGTAATTAAGGGAGTGGTTGTGAAAGCACCATAAAAGAAGCAAGGAACGTCAGCTTGCTCTCTCTGGCTTGATGATCCCTAATTACTGGATGAAGACTGCGTTTTTCTCCTACTGGAAAGGGAGAGAGAAAGGACTGATTTATTTGTAAGTGAACTGACATTGGATATTCCACACTGACTTTGTTAATTGAATATCCCTGAATGGACTGACTAAACGATACATGACTAATGGACTGTTATTTTGTCTATGCTATAAACTCTAAATGGAATAAAACTATATTCTTGATAGCACAAGCGTATCTGTTATTTTTACTGTATGTTAACAAACATACAAACTTATCTCACTCATTTATCTGTGTGCCTATCTGACTAACGCTGCACATTCTGTTTAGCTTGTCTCCTTAACCCTGGTTGGGGAACGCAGGCTTAACAAAAATAGCCGCTCTATAATAACAGTTCCCAGTCAGGTAGGCCAAATCCTTCCCTTTCGGTAGCATCCTGTAACAATTTTAGCTTGATTCTGGGCTTTTTCTTCTGCCATATAAATTGTAATACTAATTTATCCAATTGATCAAAAAAAAATTCTAACTCTACAGGAGCATTTTGGAAAAGAAAAATAATTTTGGTAATGTGTTCATTTTTATGGATGCAATTCTCCCCATGAGAGAGTCTTAAATTATTCCATTTCCTAAAATCTTCCGTAATTCGTTTAATTAGTGGAATAGAGTTATCCTCCTTAAGCGTTGTACATTTCGCTGAAATTGTAATCCCCAGGTATTTAATTTTGTTTGTTATCAGAATGTCCCAGTTAAAGTTCCTTTTTGTTCATTTGTCATATTTTCCTTAAGTATTTTAGTTTTTTCCCTATTAATTTTTAGCCCCGCAACTTCTTCAAATTCTTCTAATTGCTCTATAAGTTTTGGTCCTGAATTTTGTGGATCTTCTAAAATAAAAACCAAATCCTCAGCGAAGGCTTGTAATTTGTACTCTTCTTTTTAAATTTTTAATCCTTTTATTTTTTTCTTTGAAGACATTTTGCTTCTTATCTAAGAAGCTTCTTCAGCTCTGACTGGATTGTGGGGAATCTGAATGAGCTTCTTGGATGAGAAGCTAAACGTCTTCATAAACGTCTTCAAAAACAACAGCAACAAGAAAGTCCAGTTACCTCTTGAAAAAGCACCTTTGGAACAACCATGACCTGGATGACGGAGAATCTCTATCGATGGGTGGGTGGGTGTGCATGCACACACATCTATGTGTCTTGACCAACTCTTAGTATCTTTCTTTTTTCTTTTTCTCTTTTACTTTAAACTGCTCTTTTTTTCTGAGCAAATTTGTCTTTGGATTGGAAAAAAAAATGTTCTGTCCTGACATGCCATCTTCTCCAGTTCAAGCCTCTGCGATTGCTGTACTTTGCTTATCCTGGCCTAATTAAAATCTAGCACTTTCTTCTGAGTAGACATACACTTATGCATCTTAATCTGTGCAGTCTTGTTAAAGGTAAAGAAGCATCATGATATACCAATTAACCTTGTCGCACACTATCCTTTCCTTCTGTTCCCTTTCCCAGCTGGGCATACATAAACACTCATACAGGAACTTGACACTTCTAATGTGTTTGTACTGTTAATTGGTTACCACTTTGGAGACTAATAAAATTAAGGGTATAAAACCCAGTTTTACTTTCTTAATAAACATTTATATTACATTGGTCTAGTCAATATTTAGGCCAGGCATCAAAAATAAAAAACAAGTTCTTTCTAACTTTGCATGTTCCATATATGAAACCGTATTAAATGGCTCAGAGCAATTGCATTTTACAATAATGATAATAGAAATATACAGTATATAATCACCATTAGATTTATGATCACATTTAAGGTTGATACCTATGTGATTTAAAGTGATTGTCTGGTGCTCTTTTAGGTTTGCCATATCCCAATTCCCTAAATGAAGGCAGCCTGGTATATATATTATGCAAATCCCTGTTTCATTATGCAAAGTAAGCATTTTCTACCAATTACTTTGTGTTTTACTCCTGGCATATGTCACCATATTTGAGGAAGGAACATTGGATGCCAGGAAAGAGTCATTTAAATCATCCTGAGCTTTCTTCTGAACTTGAAAGCCAAAATCTTCAAGCAAGGTTTCCTACCGCTTTTTTTATTTATTCATCAAATTTGAACTGCATCACAGGAAGAGCTCTGTTACCTCCCCTCCAGTCCATTTTCCTGATTGAAAATTATTTGCAAACTAATTAATTCCAACCAAAAGCAACATATAGAAATCATGTGGCTCTTTCTTTTGACAGATGGAAACTTGAAAGTTACTCTAACATTTAAGTCTTGATAAGAGAGCAATGGCATGAATATGTTTATACACAGGAGATCCTGTTTTCAAATCTTCTGCATCACATCTGGATTTACTTCAGGAACATGATAAAGCAGAATGGGAAGAGATGTCAGAAATGTTAACCTACAAGAAATTCCATGGAGAAGGATGTTATTTTTTTCTCCTCCCAAATTCTTGGCAGGTTTTTATCAAAAGCTTGTATGTTTAGAAGGAAATGAATTTACAATTAGAAGAAGTAATATTTAGAAAGCAATTCCAAGGATGTCTATCTAGAAAAGTATTTTGCTTCAACTCAGTTATAAAATAAAGTTGGGTTTGTTTGTTTTTAAATGGGATAGATGAGCTAGATCCCTAGTTTCTGAATCAACTCTGGAACAAGTCTAATCCATTTGTATCCAATCCATTTTAATATTTGATCATTTTAATATTACAAACAATAATTACTAATCATTTGCAGATCAAGGTACTTTGTATAGAGGAAAATGATGAATCCTCTTGATTTATTGTAAAACTATTTGGCCACATTTCCATACTTTTTTCAAAATATTGATTATATAGGATCATAGGATTGGAAGCCAACTTGGATCTAGTCCAACCCCCAGCTCAAGCAAGAGCTCTTATTTCCTCTAGCGATGGAGACAGACTGTTCCATCGTTTTTCATAACTTCTTTCCCACATCCCAAAATCTGTTTGTCCCTCTTGATGTCTCCCTACGGATACATAGTAGTTGAGATGGAACTGTTAGAAAACATCTGTTAGTAGATTCCATCCTCAGCCCCTTTCAAGTCAACTTCAGATGGGAAAAAGTTGTGTTGCTCCAAAATGGATTAATTGCTGCTTGGAATCTTTTTTAAAGTTTGAAGAATGAAAATAATAATCCCTATAGCCTTTAGTAACGGTCATCCCTGTTTTCAAAAAACTTACTTGGTTGAAAATTACAGACCAATCTCATTGTGTTGTGTTACGTGCAAAGTTATGGAATCAACCTTCCACCTAGTCTTAACAACTTACTCTGCAATAAACAATTTGGTTTCCGAAAAAATTGTCCTGCAATTTGCAACTTCTACACTGCGAAAACATGTGGACTACATTTCTCGACCAGGGTAAAGCAATAGATGTAATTTACATTGACTTCTGCAAATCATTTGACTCAGTGGTACATGACAATTTATTGTTAAAATTAGATTCTTACCACATTTCCGGATCCTTTCACAAGTGGATTACTGCTTTCCTGACAAACAGGCAACAAATAGTAAAAATAGGAAACACCCTATCAAACCCTGCACCAGTTATCAGCAGTGTCCCAAAAGGGAGCGTTCTAGGACCCACACTCTTTACACTCTATATAAATGACCTTTGTGATCACCTTATTAGCAACTGCGTCCCCTTCACAGATGGTAAAACTATTCAACACCACTGTCAATGCTACCGTCCTTCAAAAAGACCTTGATTATGTGTCTGAATGGTCTAACAATTGGCAACTGCAAATATCTACCAACAAATGCTCTTTCCCAGACATTGGCAAAAAAAAATCTATATACCAAATACAATTTACATGGATATGACCTTGTTGATGACCCTCACTTTGTCAAGGACCTTGGAGTTCTCACATTGAATGATCTAAGCACCAAAGCTCAGTGCCAAAAAGGCTTTAAGAATTGTAAATTTAATTTTACAAAGCTTCTCTGGTAATACTGTTTTGCTAACTAGGGCATTCAAAACCTTTGCTAGACCAATACTTGAATTCAGCTCTGTTGTCTGGAATCCACACTGTATATCTGACAAAAATACAATTAAGTGAGTCCAGAAGTATTTTACCAGAAATGTTCTACATTCCTCTGTTCACAACAGAATACGCTACAGCACCAGACTTGAGATTCGTGGCTTAGACAACCTTGAACTATACCGACTAAGATTAGACTTGAGCATAGTACATAAAATCATATGTTACAACATCTTACCAGTTAATGAATATTTCAGCTTTAACAACAACAAGACTAGAGCGCATAACAGATTTAAACCAGTGCAAACTCGATTGCAGGAAGTATGATTTCAGCAACAGAGTGGTCAATGTCTGGAACTCACTACCTGATTCTGTTGTCACCTGCTCAAACTCCCACTCTTTTACCCTTAAACTAACCTCTATTGACCTCACCCATTCCTAAGAGGTCTGTAAGGGGCGTGCATAAGCATCCAATCTTGCTTACCATCCCTGTCCTATTGTCCCCAATTACTAGTTTCTATTTCTTATATTTAAACTTATGTTTATTCTTGCTTCTGTTATATTGTAAGATTTTGACAAATAAAATAAATAAATAAAAGCCAAAACTCCTTTATCGGGAGATCAAGATCAGGAGAGACTGGAGACTTAGATGAACAGTTGAAGAATGTGTTATATTTTTGCAATGTGGGAGGCTCATTATTGTGCTATGAATTAGATGTCCTGGTTTGAAAGTAAAGAATAAAGCATGACAGCCAGAGTGATTTCTTGGGTTATGACAATGTTTTTCAATCAATCCATCACATATTCCTTCTAGAACACAGAAGTCTAGATGGAACAAAAGTTCAACAATGTCATTCCAACATTCCTAGTTCAGCATGTTGAATTGTCTTGCAATTATTCCACCGTAAAGGCATCCTACTTCCTGTTCCTCCTCATGTTCACTCTTTTGAATGACTTTAATCACCTACAAAGGAAAGCTCTTTCCCTCTATATCAACAGTAGAGGCCTTCAAATTTCTAAGTTCTATTATATCACATGACCTAAAATGGATACCTAACATCAAAAACATCATCAAAACAGCACAACAAAGAATGTTCTTTCTGTGCCAATTTAGAAAGCTCAAACTGCCCAAGGAGCTGCTAATAGTTCTACAGAAGAATTATTGAGTCTGTCATCTGCACATCTATAACTGTCTGGTTTGGTTCTGCAACCCAACAGAACAGACACAGACTTCAGAGAGTAATTAGGACTGCAGAAAAAACAATTATTACCAGCCTGTCTCCATCGAGGACCTGTTTACTGCACAAGTCAAAAAGAGGCTGTGAAAATATTTACAGACTCCTCACATCCTGGACATAAACTGTTTCAACTCCTTCCCTCAAAATGATGTATAGAGCGCTGCGTACCAGAACAACTAGACACAAGGAGAGTTTTTCCCCAAATGCCATCATTCTGCTAAATAAATAATTCCCTCAACACTGTCCAACTATTTGCAAAGTCTGCAGTACTATTACTATTAACCTCATCACTCTTCATTACCCATCCCCTTCCACTGTGTGACTGTAACTTTGTTGCTTGTATCCTTACGATCTATATTGACTGTTTCCTAGTTTGATTTGATTGCTTATTGTACCCTGTGACTATTATTAACTGTTTTACCTTATGATTCTTGACTCTTGACGAATGTATCTTTTCTTTTATGTATACTGAGAGCATTTGCACCAAGACAAATTCCTTGTGTGTCTAATCACACTTGGCCAATAAAGAATTCTATTCTATTCTATTCTATTCTATTCTATTCTATTCTATTCTATTCTATTCTATTCTATTCTATTCTATTCTATTTTACCCTACCCTATCCTACCCTATTTGTATCTGTTGCTTTCATCGTTTTCTGCAAAGAGAAGATGGTTAAACCAGACATTCCTCTCCATGCCATTGGGAATATCCTTTATTTTCTGCCTACATTGCTTTCACAGTTCTTTTGCCCTCTTTATTTTTGAAGTGGCTTCTAAGAGATAAGGTTTCCTTCTGTACTTTCTCCTGTTGTACTTCTTGCTTCTCAAAGTCTTTTGCAAAGTGTTTTTTGCAAGACATTTTTGCAAATGTCTTTCAGATTCTCTGCTATGTTCGGTCAGCCTTTTGTCAGTCTCAGCTTTTGACTTTGCCTTCCAGCAATGAACAGGAACTCCTTTTATATTCTGCCTTTCATCCAGAAGCTGAGATGACATAGATAGAACTCCTTCCTTTTCTCCCCAATCTGAAATAGGCTTATCTAAAATAATGTTTCTCAACTTAGCACTTTAGTTTGCATGGACTTCAGATCCCAGAATTCTCCTGCCAATGCTGGGAGCTGAAGTCTATACATCTTTAGGTGGCCAGTATTGAGAAACTGTAAGAAAATGACTGGCCTGAAGTCAGCCAGGAAGCTTTCACAGCTCAGGATGGACTGGAAACCTGATTCTGCATTCCTAGTCCAACTCGTTATTGATGCATTACACTGGCTATATTCATTATTTTTATTTTTTGAGAGACTAGGGCTATTCAAAAGAATGACTTTAAGGTATACATCAACAGTTGAGAGGTTTTTTTTACTTTGCTCTTCAGTTCCTAATGTATTCTAATAAAGTATGAAATTGTATGTGTGTGTATTTGGGTAATTAACATAGGATGAACAAATTGCTATAAAAAAAGTAATTGTCAAAAATGAACCATGACTGTGCAACTGATCTTGAGTGCCCCCTAGTATTATACAATGGCAGTTAAAATATACAAAATATATAATCCCGAGTACCCTCTAGCGTTATACAACGGCAGTTTAAAAAAATTTTTGGGGAGCAATGTGATTATTTTATTTATGTATTAGTTGTTGGAGTAGAGTTGAGGTGTTTTAGCAGAGACATCTCAATATGTCTCCTTATGAATCATTATGAAGGAAGTAGTGAAAGAAATCCATATCACATTCTAACACACTAAGTAGTGAAATGTAAATATAGCTTTTAGTTTATGGGTCAAGCTTACAGTCCTTACGACCAAAGGCTCTAAGTTTCTAAAATGCTGTTTCTGTCATGCGTATGGGAATGATTTCCCCATATGTAGCAGTGTTTTCCATCTTGTGCAGAAAGCAGTACATAACTGAAAGGAAGGTTAAATGACATGAAAATAATATTCTGTTTATTAGCAGAGGAGCATTTTGCCTGTTTAATAAAATTAAGATACCTTCCCCTGTAATCTAATCAATTGCACTATCCTTATCTTTGAGAAAAAAGATGGAGACAATGAATACATTTGCATCTAGTCTGGTTTGCATAGCCTTATCACAGCTGTTTGCCTCTTTGGGAATGTTCTGCATTATTGGTGGGTTAACTCAGTCAGTTCACTTCTTACAGAACTAAAAACAGGAAATTGTCTGCCATGTGTGTAAAATCTTCCAGTATCTTTTAGTGGTATTACCTTCTGGGCTCCAGTAAATGCTTGGGTGCATGATGTGCATATCACAATGCTGTTATAGTGGCATTACAGAACCAATAGCGCTACAATAATCTATCAGTTAATGGTCTGTATGGCAGTTTGAACGCAGAATATTCATTGTGCTTATGTTTTTAGAAGGATGAGTTTGTATCTAAAGATTGCTGCATATTTTTCAGAACTTAATGTCCTCAGTTGTTGCTGACACAAATAGATATCTTTTAAAAATGCAGCTTCAGCAAGGTTCTCTCTACAGAAATGTCTACAATAGTTTAATGCTAGATCTCAAAAAGAGTGAAATTTTCAAGGATTTCACCCTCCTCCCCCAAAACCCAGACATCAAGGAAACATTTGTTTCTCTCTTGCCAAATGTTTTTCAAATGCCAGCAGCAATGTTTCTCTTTTTATGTTATTATGAAAATGAATATGGCAGCAGTAGCAAAGAGGATGTGGAGGTACATTTTGCAATGAAAAAGATGCTTTTTGTTGCACTTAGAAAGAATAGTAAGGACCAAAGGTAGATACACTCTTTTTTTTAAAAGACTCTTAAAAAAAGCTTCATCAGAGCAGAAATCAGGCTCAAAAATCTAATATATGCATCTTTTCTTCCCCAGACAATAAAAAAACCGATTATGTTAATTTCTATCAAGGTTTATGGGACTGCACTGGTGATATTCCTGATGAGCTGTCATTCAGACGTGGTGATGTTATCTACATTCTCAGTAAGGTACTGTATTCAACCCCTAATAGATAGTTATGGGGAGATAGTTGAAATAAGACCAAGGGGAAAAAAAAAGAAAACTTCAAGGTCGTCAGGAAATGGGCATTTCCTTTGCATCTTTCACACTCAGTGAGAAGTTCCATGCACATTAATTATTTTGTCAATTTAATGTAACATTTGAAGTGTTATTGTGCAACAGGAATTGTATTTATCTCTGTTTGGAATCTTGGTTACCCACCACTAAATAACTTCCCACTGAGACAATGCTCTTATTGCTTGTAAAATGTAGCTTTGTCAATATAGTATGGAGTGGATGTGAATGTATATGTTTTACTTCCTTTTCTTTGGTACTTCTTGTATATGCTGAGGGAGAGAAGAGACGGAGAGAGAGATTTATATTAGTAAACTTTCACAGTTTTGGCCTCAAGAAGAATTGAGGTTCTCCATGCACATGGGTGTGATGTGAAAATTCATATGATTTTCAAGGTACAAATTTCTTCTTTTTAATAACCATCCTTATCTGACATACATACATAATGTATGTATATATATATATATATATATATATACATATATATATATATACATATATATATATATATATATATATATATATATATATATATATATATATATATATATATATATGTGTGTGTGTGTGTGTGTGTGTATGTATATATGTATATATTTATAAAACACACATACATACACACATATTCTATATACTCTAAAAGAGACAAAATTCTGCAACATAGTAATTTGTGTAAGACTAAAAACTTTAGATTTTTTATGTTTAAGCCCCTATTTTATTGTGAAGAAAGATGTCATGGCAACTTTATCTGGGAGTTGGTTTCTGCCTTTAATCACTCAGTAGAACTGCACCTTTCAGATAAGTTTCCATGGAAAAGTGTCTGGGGCATTTTCCAACAAACCCCCCCCTTTTTTTTTTTTGCCACAATGTTCAAATCTTTGCAGAACTTTTTAAAATTCCTGCCATACCAAAGCTAACCGTCACTCACGACATCAGGTCCCTGCCAATTTTCTTAAGAATGCCAGCAGTTTCCAGGATAATACTTTCATAATATTCTTTGAGCCATGCCCTTTGTGATAGTAAAATGCAAAATATTTCCCATTCGAGGTAAGAATAGCTAGAAAGGATCCAAAAGGACCTATTGTTACTAATAGTAATTTGATAATGAATTTGTTCTGTTTGTTATAAATCTAACAACTTAGTTATTCATGTATTCTACTAACTCTACAGTCTTTGTTTATCGTATCTACTCTCCTGACACTCCTTGGATGAAAAATTATTTTAATCCCACATTACAAATAGAAAACTGGGCCTACAGAATATGTTACTAATAGAAGAAAAGTATGATGCAACATTACTTACATGTTTTACCTGCTTCTTTTGCATTATTTAATTAAGTGGATGCTAGGCATAGAATGAGACAGAGCAATCTTCCTATAGGATATTCAACAAGAAGCACCTTTGAACAAAATGGGGTGTTTTTTAAAGAAACTGTGCATTGGACTATATTTTAATGTTTAGCATTCAAGTCTTGTTACTTACTTGAATAAACCAAAGGCTAATCCAGTTTAGAACATAGAATAATAGGTTTGAAAGGGACTTTGGAATCCTTCTAGTTCAACCATCTGCTCAGGCAGGAGATCCTACACCATTCTGGTTAAATATTTTTCTAGTCTCTTTGTAAAAACCTCCAGTGAAAACCTCCAGTGATTGAGCATCCATGACTTCTGGAGGTAAGCTATTCCATTGATTAATTTGTTCTGACTGTCACGATTTTTTTTTTTTTAGTTCTAGTTTGGATCTCTCTTTAAGAATCTTCCACCCATTACTTCTTACTGCCCTCGAGTGTATTGCCCCTAGTTCCTCTTTTCATTAGATTAGGCATGCCTAATTTCCTCAATCATTCATTGTACCGTTTAGCTTCTAGACACTTAGAGACCATCCTTTTCTCTTTCTAGGATTTCAACATCTTTTTTATATTGTGATGACCAGGATGCAGGTATTCTAAGTGTGGTATCATCACGTGATCTCAAAACTATTCCTCTATTAATGTAGCCCAAAATAGCATTAGCTCTTTTTGGCAGCTATAGCACACTTCTGGATGATACTTAAATGGTAGTCTTCTAGGACACTTACATCCTCCCACAGTTGCTATTCATAAGGCAGGTACCAACTATTCTATATCTGTGCATTGGTTTCTCTTGCCTATGTGTAGAAGCTTACTTTTATCACTCATTGCATTTGTTGGATATGGCCCAAATCTGTCAAGATCCTTCTGAGTCTTGAGTCTATTTGAGTCTAACATTTTAGATGTTACCTATTTATCCCCAACTTAGTGTTGTCTGCAGATTTGATGAGTTCCCTAATCTAAATGATTTATGAAGATGTTCAAGAGCATTGGCTGCAAGACAGAATCTTAAATTCCACTGCATCCACCCTCCATTGAGGATTATATGCTGAGTTTGGTTGGTCAGCCAATTGCAAATCCATCTGGTGGTGATACTGTCGATTCCACATTGTTCTGTCTTACCAAGAAGTAGGCTGTGATCTACTTTGTCAAATGCCTTATTGGAGTCTAAGTAAGCTATGTTCATAGCATTTCCCTTATCCACTAATTTAGTCATTTTATCAAAGAAGGCAATAAGCTTTGGCTAGCAAGATTTGTTTTTGACAAATGCTGCCCTCTGGTAATAAGTTGCTTATTTCTAGATGCTCTTATAACTAGGCAATAGGTTTCTTGTAATTAGGTAGGTTTGTAGGTATCTTCTAGTAAATAATTTTTAGGTTTCTTGTAATTAAGCTAATTTTTAAAAGTATTTTTAATGGTAAGATTCATTGTTATTCCATCAGGATTGAATGGTAAGATTCATTGTTATTCCATCAGGATTGAAAATGTTCCATTGGAATCTTTGTCTTTTGATCTAGATATTGCAGCTTGGCTATATTTTATAGCCTGGAGTTACTTAACTTCTAAAATTAATAAGAAATTCAAATCAAAATTCAACTTTATTTTCCAATTTGAATATTGCTGTTATAAATGCTTCTGCAAAATATAGTCTTCTATCAGTTCTGAATTTAGGAAACAAAAATCCACAGAATAATAATTTTAATAATTCATTCTGAGAGTTATTAGCCAGAAAAAGAATTTAAGAGTACTGCTATGGTAAAATAATCTAAAGCCTTTGAAGCTTAAGAACTTGATCAAACCTTTTTTAAAGCTGTCAATATTTCTTAACACTACAAAAAGCTTTAGCTTTTTGGCACCTGGTGATCCTTGGATATTTTTTTTTGAAAATAATTCTTTACCCCATCTAGTGGTTGAAAATTGGAGGTGCACTCATTAGTGTTCAAAAATGATGCCAGAAATTTAACTTGGGCTTCCTCTTAATTATTACTTATCATCCCCTCATCGTATATCAGACTCTTATTGACATTAATTCTGGTAAAATCTTATTCTCATGAATTAAATATAGGCATTATATGCTGTAGGAAGAATACAATATAAATTAAAAGATAAAAGAGGTAAAAAATAACATTTCAACAGAAAAGAATTAACAAAAGAAATCAACAAAAGAGGTAACAAAAGAAGAAAATATATTTATAGCATTCTTTGCCAATAACAAGTTCTAGAAAGTCTGCCAAAGTGCTAATTTGGGTTTGGGCATCTTTACTGGAAAATTTATCTTGTTCCAAGTTACTCTAATATTTATAATAATTGTACATTGATGATGAAAAAATACAAAATCTTGGATAGCTTTTAAAAATTAAGCAAGCTTAATTTACAGCTTCATTTATGAATCTGAATACGTACTGCAAATACTACAGAATTTGTATTTTAAATTCTGCAATATTGCATACTAAAGTTTTCTTATAGTGATTGGACTCCTGAAGATTTGTAAAATTAAATGGTTATTGTAGTATTTTAAAAAATTCTTTATTTTATTCTATATTTTCTATATGTTTATTGTTGAAAAAAAAATCCACAATGTAGTCTAGATTAATATTAAAACTTTGTGTCCATACCAGCATGTTATTGTGATTTTTTTTAATGAAATCAACTTAAATAATTCCATAATTCTTTAATTAAACATCCATATTTATCAATTTATAGAGGAAAGCAGCTTAAGTACTTTTGCAGAAACGAGGAACCAGAGTTCATTTTTTAAAATATAACAATTAAAATCAATTCTTTGATTACCCTTTCATTTCTTATTAAAAGTCAGGTATCAAAAGAGAACTGCAGGGGGAAACCTATATCGTGATTTTAATGGCTTTAGGAATTTTTGTTAACAATTATATGTTATGCTTCTTAAAAAAGCAAATGTACCTGAAATTGAAAAAGCTGATTTAACACTTAATATCTTACTGGTTCCACTTTCCAAATAGTGCAGCTATTTGGTATTATATAGACTTAATTTTCATTATAAATGTATATATTGTCAAGATTTCAAGTACTTTTATAATGAGTATATTATAAGGTGAGAAAGTGGAAGATAACTCTGTCAAGGTCAAGATTATTTTAGCTTATAAATTTGCTGGGAACATACAATTATAAGGCAACATGACCAATATTTTCATTCTTTTTGTTATATAACAGAAATTGGGGTTTGGGCACGTGTGTCATATAATTAGTTACTCTAGGGCCATCATTTGCACATTTACTTTGAGATTAATAATACTGAATGTTACTTGCCATAATTCAGATAATATGGCTATCTTTAGAGTTGTAACATACAATATGTATTGTTTTTTACTAGTAGAAATATTTGATTTTGGTCAGGACTAGCTCTGAGAAAAACTAAAATAAATCTACCATCTTAAATTTTGTCTATCAAAGTCATAGAAATATATTAAAATAATCTATAAAAGAAAACCTTGGTTTTCATTTATTAAATGCAGATGCAACATTGCTTTTTTTATTCTGGACTGTACCTCAAGCATATATTGAAATAATATTTTGAAACAATTGTTCAGTAATTTAGTAGAAATCATGATCATATATTTTTGTAAATAAAGTAAATTACCAATTTCAAAACAACCATTATCAGCTGTCCCATACAGATCCATGTTTCAGTGAGACTTCGTTATAGACTTTAAATGTGTTCAATAAAACTTTCCAACATACTTGATAAATTTGTGAATTTGGATGATAGCTCTTTTAGTTCATTTCTGAAGCATTTACCATAATCAGTAATGAATTCAAAATTTTCCAAAATCTATATTTAGATAGAGTCACACAAAGCTTTCTAATAGCAAGTGGGTTGCCTTTTCTTAAATCTATGATTGTATAATATTCCAGTGCTAAACATTCATTAAAGATTTTTTATGTTTGTCATACTCATTCAGTTTGTCATATTTTAAAAAAGTTATGCAAAACTTTTAATGTCCCAGCATGATATTGAATCAAGTAATTGCTATGAATCGCCTTTAATGCAGTCTTAATCATTTATAATCAAGGGAGATATGGACTGCTTAAAGATGGATATTTTGTGGAATCTGTTTCTTGGAAATAAATATAATACTATACAATTAGGAATTGCAATATTTGTCAGTACCTACAGTATAATCTCATAGAAATCAGTGGAAATAATTTAGAGAAATTCGTTGATGAAACATGCTGTTTCATCACACAGGTGCATACAAAATCACAAGTGTGTATTAAATACAGAGGACTCTCTGTGAAAAGATTTTTACAGAACAAGGAGGAGACTTTGGTGTAGGGTTTTAAATGTTAGGATATTCTCATTTATTGTCCTGAAATTTTTATGGTTCCCATGGTATTGATTATAATGGTGTGTGTGTGCGTGTGTGTGTACACACATGTGTTTAAACATCACTTTAGAGGATTCTCATAGATGTATTCTGGATTAGGAAGTAAATGGATTGAAATAGATTAATAATAGCAAAATTACATTATTTGCATTTACTCTAAGTGGAGTTTGGACCCACCTCTTCTAAATTTAAAAGCATTTTTCTCTACTTTTCTTCCACTAGCTTTTTCTCACATGCACATTTATTGTTAAGCAATTCATTATGTAGGTCTTTAATTTCTTTCATGGTTACTTTCATATAATAAAGCATTACAGTTGCTTCTAGATCATGATAGAATTTCTCCAGAAGGAGAAAGAAGCTTTGTGTTAGTAATTACCTAACATTGTTGGTAGCTGACTGCAGGCTTCTTACCAGTGATAACAGAATAACCATATAATGCAGCTTCATAGTACATGATTAATAGAAAATAATTACACATCCTACAAAGGAATGCAATAATTCTTATAAATTGACTGGAATGGTTTTGCGTAGATTAAAGGACTCTTCATTATTTTATCAATCTTTTTGAAACTGAATCAATTGCCAAAGCTGTAAGAAAGAGCAGAGGGGAAGAATACACAGTATATCTAGACATACAGAAGAATTTTAGATAATAGGTTTATCTATATCTGAATAGAATATGAATAAATAGATTATATGTAAGATTCAAACTTATGTTTGTTATTCATTACAATTAAATATTTGACTCTTGATATTTAAATTGAAGCCCTACCATAAACATTTTATATTTTTTCAGTGATATAAGCAATTTATAATCTCTTAAATGAATTTAGTACACTTAAGAAACTGCTTCATGACATACATTATTTCAACTCTGAACATTAAATTGTAATAAATGATGGCATATAAATCTTGTTGGTATTCTGATTGTTCTTTAATTGATTTAATATTTTAGATAAAAAATAAATAATAATCTATATCTGACAATCTATATTTTGAACAAAATATAGAATATTGAAATTACAATAATACTTGGGTTTTCTCTAGAGGTGACTGTTAAGTTCTATACATTTCTGTTTGTGTGTGTGTTTATATGCAGAACTAGCATATAATCCTGAGGGTTGCTACTAGCCAAAATCACTTTGCCTTTTATTGTTGCTAAAAGTAACGTATTCACAAAGATGCTATAAAAGTATAGTCAAATTGATTTGTAAGTGTATACAAAAGTTAAACACAAAAAGGGGTGTAAGCAAATTAACTAGTTAAAAATTGATATCTCTATAGTGATGGCAGTAACCTAAGGCTAAAACATTATATTTCCAATATAACAGTTCATTTTTCCCCTTCCTACCTGCTTATACTTCATATGCTTTAATTGGTATTCAAATTGCTTGTGGGGTTCATATCAAGAATAATAATGATAAAGTAAGATTTGGATGTCGGAAGCCTATCCATAAATTAGCTTGCAATACTATTACACTTCCATTACCACAATATTTAAAATCAAGACAAGTGCATTAAATTTAAATATTCTTAAATAAAAAGATGTTTTTTGGGGGGGAGACAGGGAGTTTAGTATTTTAATTAGTGGCTTCTGAAGTTGGTCCAACTAACATCCTCAGAATATGATGTTTCTAAGTTCCTGAAATATCTACATGGAATATTTTCATTCTGTCATAAAAAGTTTTAATTATCCTTTAAGTAAAACAGCATTCTATAGAACATCATGATTGCTCTCTGCCTTGTTCTCCAGCACACATTTACCAAAAAAAAAGTTATTTTGGAAAGCTTCCTTGGCAAGATTCCTCTAGCACAGGTGAAGACTGGCATTATGAGTGATTACTTGCACTTTAACTCTGTAGAGAGGGAGTTTGTGTATTTAAGCAGGCTAATGTGGAATGAAACGTGTGTTTATTAAACAAGCATACACAGCTGGAACATCTGAACCCCCTGGTGAGGCAGCAAGTGCCTCTTGCCTTTAAGGGTTTTGGCCTCAGAACAATCAGTCCAGCAAGAGTTATTCTTACTGTAGCTGGTAAATAAGCTTGTTGCTGAATTGCACTGGTGAACTAGCATCGTGTACAGCCTTGGGAGAATAAAGAAGTCAAGAGTTTTACTTTGAGCTGCTTTTATCCTGATGGCAAATGAGGTAAAAGCAGAACTTGGTGATGTGATTTATTGGTTAAATGAATTGTATTAAGATCTGCCTCATGGCTTTTAATACCTCAACTTTATAGAAATTTTTCCCAGTACACAGAAATGTCTTCATTCTCACCACCTCACCTATCCCGTGACCTCTTTTGTCTTCATTACCAAAACTAAAACAAATGTCTTCATTACCAAAACTAAAACAAATATTTCTGCTACTTTATGTTACAGCATAATCTGGACAAACCTTCTCCTCAATGTTTGTGCCAAATGAGAAATTAAGGTGGACTTAAAATGGAAGGAGATATGGAAAGACAGCCTCAGGAAGAAAGGCAAATTTGAGGTTATGAACAAGTGGGTTAATGGATAGGAGTAGATAGGAAACAAATGTGAACTGAAGATAGCAGGGGATACAAAACATATATAAGCTGTTAATGGATTAGGGTTAATAGATCTGGCACAAGTTAATCAGATCATTTGAAGAAAGCCTGAGAGGGATGGAAGTAATTTTGGTTCCTTGCTGTTTCTATTCCCTTAAATGCTATGCAAGGACAGGTGAATTTGCACCCCATATAATACCTAAATCCCCTCAGAACCCATTAATGCTTAGTTTCAGGTAAAAGCAGGCTGGCAAACACAACCTCCGCAGCAGAATTCCCTCTAGGTTTATTCTATTTTTCTTGGCTTTTTTTTTTGTATTGTTGCTCTGTCTTTTGAACAAGGAATCTGTTTTCTTCTGTTTGCTTTAGCACATATTTTAATGGAATCCATTTGCAATTGCTTAAAGTTATTGAGCTCCTGTTAGGATTAATCATAGCAATATTTACCTTTCAGGGACAAAAACAATTAAATTTTGATCTCTATTATTTGTTAATGCTTTCAGGAAAAGATTGTTTCTTAAACTTTCATATACTTGGTTTCGTTTGGATTCATCTTGCTAAGCCTAAATAAAATTCAAAGCAAAATGCATTTAGTAATTTTCAGGTTTATAAGATCTGTGATAAAAGTTTATGGCAAGAAGCATTGGTTAACACAGAGAAGAGGTAATGATATGTAGTTCTTATATGTGAATTTAATAAAAAAATAACATAGGATGTTTTTCAACTCTGTTAAACTATACTGTGTGTCTGTATGCCTGTGTGTATTTACAGTAATTGAGAAGTATGTTTCTATTAGTGAGAACCAAGCAGAATAGACACAAAAAAGATGAATCCAATTTGAACACGTCTGAAAAAATGCCTCAACAATGTGCACTTTTTTAAAATTAAAAAGCAATATTACAAGGAAGACCGTACCAGTTACCTACAACTAGAAAAAGATTTCAGATTGAACATGTTTAGAACAGGCTTTATCTTTCTTTTTGTTTAAAAAGTGTTTATCACCAAATCAGGAAATGCATACTAAATAGATGGATATAATCACATTCCCATCTCATAGAATATATATGGCTTGCAGAATCCATAGGTAAGTAAATAGAGTTTTTTTAAAAAAAAATAAATCATTTTTTCAGACAAAGAAACAAATGCCTAATCATTTAAAAAGTAATTTTCTGTCTTGGCCTTAACTGCATTTCAAATGCTTGAGAAAGTCATGTGTACAACATTCATGTACTCTTCCTTTACATTTTAATTTTCCATTCATGCTCTACATAAGGAGGAAACTTGAGTCATATGCAAAACTCCATTGCATTCATATCAGACTAAAGCTTAATACTGCATATTGTTTTCAATTAGGAGTACAGTAGATTTGGCTGGTGGGTAGGAGAAATGAAAGGAACCATTGGCTTAGTGCCTAAAGCCTACATAACGGAGATGTATGATATTTGAGAGGCAAGAGTAAGTACATTTTAATTCAATTTTCTGTAATGGTTTATATGTTCCTTAACTCTGTTTTATACAGGTTTCTTTTCCTGGAACATTTAATGTATTTCTTTGGGTTGGGAGGAGAAAAAAGATTTGTAATTTACATCAAATAAAATATTGTGTTTTTAGAAATAGGAAAATATTCTCCAATACGTCTATCACACCAATATTGTGACCATCAGACCAATATCAGACCCTAACCTTTCATTTTATTATAATTAAAGAGTCCCAGGAATAAAGTATTTAGAACATTGAACATGTAAGCAATTTTATTTTGCAAAATGATCCCAGTGTAGGGGTTAGAAATGGTGAGCATACTTCTTTTCCTCATTTTTTTTCATACAGACTATTGTCTTTTTAAAACAACTACAATAATACCAAAACTAGCAGTCTGAGCTATTATTTAAGTTGTTATAATTAATAAATTATTCTGCAGTTGGCAAAGGAAAGAGTGGTTTAGAAACCTGATCATTTGTGGTAGTCTCTAGCAATGTTATGCTTGCAAACTACGTGACTCAATAATTAGGTAGCTTCAAGAAAAAGAGGGGTTCAAGAAAAACCATACAGTTCAAATGTTATAACAGCAAAAAACTAAATAAAACTTGATTTATTACAAATTTTGAATGTGCTTCACAAAAATATTTTTAAAGACATTTCATTGGGAAAGATTTACATTCAAAATATTTCATATACCATGGCCTATTTTCATTTTGTCGAGGGCATTCTAAAATTTGGCTTTGTGTAGAAGCTTCTTTTCCTATAGATATATTTTGCATTTAGCTGTTTTAATAGCAATAACCTATCTGCACCTTACATTAGGGCTGTGCAATTTTCCAAATACATATGTTTTGGAGCCTAGGAGGTATTCTTATAGGAGGTCCATGTAGCTGCTTAAAGCAACTACCCGTATATACTCGAGTATAAGTCGACCCGAATATAAGCTGAGGCACCTAATTTAACCACAAAAACTGGGAAAACTTATTGACTCGAGTATAAGCCGAGGGTGGGAAACGCAGCAGCTACTGGTAAATTTCAAAAATAAAAATAGATACCAATAAAAACTTTCATTAGGACAGTTGAGAATAAGTTTGATGTTCACAATTTCCTCTTTGAAAGAGACCAGTAAATAGGGAACAAGAAGATGAAGAAAAAGAAGTGTGTTTTTTCACACTTTTCACACTGCAATGAACAAAAACGGCATCATAGGAACAGGCTTATTCTCAGTCCAAATGTTTTTTTCTGATTTCTTCCCTGATTTAAGGGAAATTTGGGAAACGATCTCACTATCATGAAAGGTTTAATTGATTCACTAACCCAAAAGATGATGATGATGACAGTGGGAGGCAGGAGTCAATCTCTCCCTTGCAAGAAAAAAGCAAGAGCTGTTCTTATGATCTCTCCCTCTCTCTCTCTCTCTCCCCGTAATACAGTCAAGCCCTTTCCAGCACGCGCGATCTGCCTTCACCACTTTGCACCTTGCAAATGCAAAATCCTGGGGTTTTTGCATATGCAAGGTGCAAAGCGGCGGGGGCGGATCCCGCGTGCTGGAAAGGGCTTGACTGTATTACGGGGAGAGAGAGAGAGAGGGAGAGATCATAAGAACGGCTCTTGCTTTTTTCTTGCAAGGGAGAGAGTGACTCCTGCCTCCCACTGTCATCAACATCTTCTTCTTTTGGGTTAGTGAATCAATTAATTTGGGAAATGATCTCACTATCAGAAAACAACGCGAGCCGCCACCACCACCTCCTCCTCCACCTCCTCCCGAGTGGACTGAAAGCAGCTGGAGCTGAGGAAACAAAGCTGAGTGGAGCGACCTCGGCTCGCGTTGTTTTCTCAGCCTAGAGCTCAGAAAACAACGCGAGCCGCCACCACCACCTCCTCCCCCTCCTCCCGAGTGGACTGAAAGCAGCTGGAGCTGAGGAAACGAAGCTGAGTGGAGCCGAAGCAACCTCGGCTCGCGTTGTTTTCTCAGCCTAGAGAAAGGGGAAGGGGGCTCATCTGGACCAAGGGTGAGTCTCCCCCTCAGTTTCCCCTGAAGGATCTTCCGTCGCTTTTGCCTTCTCCCTACATCTTCCCTCTGTTAAAATCCACACACACACACGCACACACACTTATTTTCGGTCGGATAGATTTCGTGTCTGAGCATTCTCACATGGTGGTGGGTCTTCCCCCCCACAAAAAAAAGTTAAAAAAGAAAAAACAATATATCCTCAAGCAAGAACTTTTCTGCTTCCGATTACCCCCATGCTTAAAAGTTGCAAAGGAAACACGGAAGCAGGGAAGTGGCTGCCCAGCTTCGGAGCTCCACACCATTTTTTTTCCAGAGGGGAATCTGACTCGAGTATAAGCCGAGGGGTTTTTTTTTTCAGCACAAAAAATGTGCTGAAGAACTCGGCTTATACTCGAGTATATACGGTATATCTTTTCTGAGAATGTAGGAGCTTTCAACAGCTGCAGTATAGTCTTTACAAAAGAGAGATGCTGAGGTAGACATGTATTATATGTCCGTATCTGTGTGTTCAAAATATTCTTTTTTTTTTAAATCTGGAATACTGCATATCCTTCTTCAATATAAATATCAGGTGTTAATGTTATAATTATACTCCTGATTGGCCATTTCTTATGCTACCAATGATCTAAATAGGTTCAGGACCATATGGATAAAGGAAAACATGCTGTTTTCAAGGGTTTGCTTGCATAACCAAATGTTTTAAAATTAATTTAAGAAAGATTCTTGTTTCAGTTTATAGACTCTTCTCCTTTCCCAAAACTTTAAAAAATTGACAGCTGAGAAGAATTACATACTAAGCTTTCTCGTTCACTTTTGTTCACTTTTTCAGTCTTCATTTAATTCAGACATGGGATTCATAGCTTAATTATGAAAATAAAACAAATCAATTGAAATCTTGTAAAGATGTTGTTCTACATTAATAGGATAAGATTTAGTCATTTGTCACGTGAAGTTGTTATGTTGTGGCTCCAGTGCAAGGGACTAAGGGGGTTTCTGTTCTGATTAATTACTGGGGAAAATGAGCAGAATTTAACTCTGGAAGAATTCTGTGTAGTTAGGGTATGGACTGTCACGATTTGACTAAAAATGAGAGTATATAGGGCTTTAAACACATCTCCTGTTATTGCCTTATAATTTGTGAACTGCAGATAACTGACCAAAACTAAGAATATTCAAGTTATTTTTATTGATTTGGGAGGTATTTTTAAATTTCGTTTGTTGTCTTTAATCAAAGAAAGAAACAAGCCTCTAGTTTGTGCATCGGTTTTCTAAGATGCGTTAAAGCTGTAGATTAGGGACATTTGCATTAATTGTGGTGGGGTAGAAAGGTAAAGAAGAAAGAAATTTGCAGTGTGGTATCCTGACTTATAGTTTCTTCATTAATGTAGAATCATATTCCAAAACTATTTAGAGGCCCTAAGGCTGGGAAAACATGGATTGCATAATTTCTTATGGTTTAAACATGTGTTACTTTTTTGCATTAGTAACTGTAGTTACTAACTGTAGTTACCCCCCCACCTTCCCCTTGCTTTCCAGCCAGGCTGATTCTGCAAATTGGAAGCCAACGAGGGGAGGCTATGAAGAGGCTACAGAGATCTATATGAAATGAAAGATTGGGAAGATATATACATTTTTACTTTCATTTTTGCTATTTGCTTTGATACTCTTTGTTGTGGTATACAGTTATTTAGGGTTGTATTTATTATTTACTTGGTAAATGAGCATGGCCTGATTATATGCACTTGAAATTTTATGGAAGAGAGCTGCAATAAATTTTGATGATCAGCCTAATTAATTTCAATATCTGCAACATAGCACATCTTTGCAAGATTTTATGCCTCTACTTACATGGCAGTGGATCTTTCCTGTAAACATTGCTACGATCTGCTTTTTCTTCCCTGAAAAGGAAATATATATCTGTTTTTAATATATTTGAAGAAGGTGTACACATCAAGAGCATCAGTTCATACATGTTCTTAGGTACTTTTTTTTCTTAGCAGAACTTTTGGGAATATAAATGTTTTCTCCAAAAATTTGCATGACTTAATTCTGTTTGATTAGTGGCTGCTTCTACATAGTTCTGTTGTTTGTTTTTGCTTCAGTTGTTTCAAAGCTTTTTCTTAGCTCTCAGAAGAAAGCTGTGAAGCAATTGAAGCAAAAACCAACAATCATATGCAATGAACAGCAATAATAGAAATTATATTAGGCTGCTAAGTCATTAATGTATTTGATAAGTCTTGTATAAAATAAACAAAATCCATTCTTTGAGTTTATTCTATTTATTCCAAAACTCATGTTTCTTTTCCTATAGAGAGCAAGAGCCATGTTGATGCACAAACAATTGCAATGATCCAAACTGCCTTTGTTTGCTTATAATAATAAACTATGAGATAGGAAAATTAATTGATATTTGGGTGATTAGTATTTATATTCACTTTCCATATTTTGGGTCTGTCTGGGGATCACCTCCATCTGTATGCTCAAGTTCTGCAGGTATCATGCTCCTAATCTTTTCCCCCAGATTGACATAGGTAGTATTTTGATGGTTTGATTAACTTCAAATATCTCTCTGAAGTTCAGTTGTACTATTTCATCCGCATCTCTTATAAAAGCAGGATCAAGAAGGTTCAGTGTTAAGACTTTTTATTTTGGGGAGCAGAAGCCATAAATTTCAGAAAAATACATATTGCGATCGTAACTCAATGTGATTTGATATATTTCCTGTTTCTAAATTAATAGTGGCCAAAGATCAAGTTTAGACAGAATTCATCTAAAATTAATATAGCTCAAAATACAAAATGCTCATAAGTTGCAGTTAAGTTGTTTTAAAAGGGTTCACCTGTTTCTGTCTATCTTTCTAGTTATCTTTTACTCTGCATATATGCAAATAGTTTATCACACAGTGAAGCTATTAATTTTCTGCATATAATTATCTAAATATATATTTTTTAAAAAATAAAACCTTTACTCATAGAAACTAGTATGATAAAGGGAAAATTAATTGAGTGAATTGGAAATAAATTCCCACTGAAATCAGAGAGACCTAAATGAATGTAATGTATATTGTGATTTACACTCACAAGGAAATAAATCTTGTTTGCTTTTGAGGAAACATTTAAAAGGCTCCAACATTAAGTCTGTATCCAATGATGTCTACCCTAACCCTTCGCAGAGAAGCGTTAAAACAAATCTCCCTCATTGCTTTCTGAAATGGTATATCCAACAACAGTTTAAGCATGTGATTAATGATTCTTGGTATGCATCAAGGCATACCTCTTTCAATTGCAATGTTTATCTCCTATTTTATTGTTTTGTTTTTTTATAAATTCCATTGAAGTCTAATGGCTAGACTATTATTTTAAGAAAATTCATTGGTGAATGAAGAATTCTTTAGAAGGATTAATCATTCTTCAAGTTTATGGATATGACCTGACATGCCTGAGATGCAACGGTTGTTAACAAATCAGGAATTATATCACTGTTCCAAAGTGTTTCTTAGTGTTAGAAATAATGCTAATCTAAGAGGTTTTTTTGTATTTCCAACGTTTGCCAGAAGATGGCAGTAGACTTTCACGGCACTTGCTGGTAAAGAACCCATCCCCCAGCCACTTTTTTTGGTGTTCAAATGATTTTTTTCGCAACTTAAAATATTTGGAGAATTTCCTTCCCTTTTTCATTTTAATCCAGGAGAGGGAGTCCTTAGCCAACTGATCAATGAAAAACACTTCAAATAATTTTTCCTATTGATTGGATGATGTAGGCAGCAGTGCTTTTATTGTTCTCTTAACCTTTCTTTCATGTACAACACAGCTGATGTTAGCAAACACACCATTCACAGTGCAGATATTTCAAAGGTACTATATTCATGTCTTTTAACTAGACATACCCTAATCTCAGCCAGTAAAAAGAAAAGGGTGAGCATATTTGTTTATGAAGGCTTGACAAAAGGCTTGACAACTTGGGGAGAGGAGAGCCTGGAAAAAAAAAAACCCATTAATATGAACCATTTGGCAAAATACGCTAATTGGCTTGTTCTCATTATATTATATATATATATATATATATATATATATATATATATATATATATATATATATATATATATATATATATATATATATTTATATTTCCTTGTGTTCTTTGCAAATGAGTTATTTTGTAAGTTATATTTTATATAATACCTTGCTTATTTGCTCTGTACTACACTGCCATTAGATCCTAGAATAATATTCCATGCTGCAAATTTTCAAGGTTCAAATAAAGTTTAATTGTTTGCAAACTGTTATGATGCTAATAATTCAATAGCCTGCTGGGTTACTAATGAAATTACTTTGTTATGATTAATTTGGAAAATAGTGTGTTGATTGTAGTAATTAAACACAACAAGGTGAAGTAAATGATTCTTATGCCATCTGGCCTCCAAAATGAATGAAGAAACGAAATGGAGCTGTCATCTGAATTTATTTGGAGACGTAAGGGTAATACAGATGCTTTCCTATGCAGAGATGCCAGGATGTACTTATGTTAGCTTGTACAATGATTTCACACACATATGCATATGGTTATTCATTTGATTGTGTGGTTTATGTCCCAATTTTTTTCTTCTATATAGCCATCCATGGCCCCGGAGCACTCATGGAGTGAGAGCACGTCTGGAAGAGGCAACAGGTTGGGGATTATGTTCATAGCATCTGTATTTCCAGTTGCTATGAATGGACATAAGTTTTCAGGCAAAACATGAATGGCTGTGTAAGCTACTGCTGTGTTCTTAGTGCAAGAAGTATACACTTCTTGAGATATATATTTGTTGGCAGGTATCATATTTAATGCTTGGAACTGAAAATATTCTTGTAATTGATTTTAATGCAACCATACAACACTATTTGTGATGATAACCCAGTGGGAAAAAATATATATCATGCTTGTATAGTATAATATACGTAGGCAAAAAGCCCAAAGAGATCAAAGAGATTACTTCAGTCATAAGAAGGTTAGTAAAAATTATTTTTGAGGACAGACTGTTATAGGGATAAGGGAAAATAGAATTATTGAGCATAATTCAATGCCCAAGAATATTTATCCCACCTCACTTACATTCTTCAAAGGAAACATGTTCCATCAACTATGTTGCAATAATCTAAACAGGTACAGGTAATTCTTGTCTTACAAGTTCATTTAGTTTTCGTTCGAAGTTACAACCACATTGAAAAAAGGGATTTACAACCGATCCTCATACTTAAGACCATTGTAGCATCTCTACAGTGATACAATCAAAATTCAGAAGATTGACAATTGGCATGTATTTTGATGTGGTTACAGCATCTTAGGTTCACATGATTGCCATTTGTGACCTTCCCAGCTGACTTCTAACAAGCTAAATCAATGCTGGGATCTGGATCCACTTAACAATCACATGACTCACTTAACAACTGCAACAATTTGCTTTACAACTATCACAAAAAGAGTCTTAAAATCTGGCACAATTCTCTTAGTAACTGCCTTACTTAACAGCAAAATCTATGGTACCAATTTTTGGAAATTGAGTAGTAGGTCTAGTGGATGATAAGCTTGGGGGGGATTGATTCCCATTAAATTTGGATGGAATTTATCTCTACAGTTAAAATCCATAGAATCAGATGTTTTCTGAGACAGTTTTAAAATAGGAACTCACTTCTTTAAAAAGGGGGGAGGGGAATTGTATCCAGAAAACTACAGAATTGTCAGCTTGACATCAATACCTGGAAAGATTCTGGAAAAGATAATTAAGCAACAAATCTGCAAACACTTAGAGGGAAATAAAGTCATAACCAGAAGCCAATGTGGGCTTGTCAAAAACAGATCATGCCAGACAAATCTTATTATATTTTTTGACAACGTGACAAAATTAGTGGACCAGAGAAATGCTGTGAATATAATTTACTTAGACTTCAGTAGGGCATTTGATAAAGTTAACCACAACCTACTATTTGACAGGAAAAGAAGGGTTAGACAGCACCAGATGGATTTATAACTGGCTGACCAACCACACTCAACATGTAGTCTTTAATGAAATTGCTTCTCCATGGAGTATCCAGTGCATTCTTCCCTCCATGGAGAAGCAATTTCATTAAAGACTACATGTTGAGTGTGGTTGGCTTTGTCTTCGGCCCAGTAATCTTCACTATCTTCACCAATGATTTAAACTAAGCACTAGAAGGGAATTCATCAAATTTGCAGATGACACCAAGCTGTCAGAAATAACCAATATTCCAGAAGATAGGCTGAAGATATAGAAGGATATTGGAAAGACATAGAGCCCTATCTAACAAAATGAAATTCAATGTAAAATAATATTTTACATTTAGCCAAGAAAAATCAAATGCACATGTATAAAATAGGTGGAACCTGGCTCAATAGTAGTAATTGTGAGTGGATCAGAGTCCTAGTGGACAGTCTTTTAAATATGAGCTAGCAATGTGCTGCAGCTGCAAAGAAGCCAACACAATCCTATGCTGCATTAATAGAGGAATAGAATCAAGTTCACCTGAAGTTTTAATACCACTTTAAAATGCCTTGGTAAAACCACACTTAGAATATTGCATCCAGTTCTGGTTGCCATGATATAAAAATATTGAGACTCTAGAGAGAATGCAGACAACAGCAACAAATATGATTAGGGTACTGGAAGATAAAATATACAAAGAAAGGTTGAATGAATTTGATATTCCAGTTTAATGAAAAGTGGATTAGGAGTAATATGATAGCAGTGCTCCAATTTCTAAGGAGCTTCCACAAATAAGAATTCTCCAAAGCACCTAAAGGCAGGACTAAATGCATGGAAACTAATCAAGAAGAGAACTAATTTAGAACTAACAAGAAATTTGTTGACACAACAATTGATCAGTGGAATGACTGACATCCAGGAATGACTGACATCCAGAAATTGTGACTGCTCCCACACTGAAGTCTTTTAAAAAGAAACTGGGCTGTCTGAAATAGTATAGAGCCTTCTATTTGAGCATTGGATTATGGGGGTGGACTAGAAAAGCTCAACTCTGTTATTTTGTTAAGAGTTTTGTGCAGATAACAAGAAGTGGGCTGGTAAATGAGCAGCCATATGGGAAGCATTTCACTTTGTTCCAAAAAGATAAAAACTTCTTAGTCTTTCATTTTTATTTTTCCTCTATTTTGGAGAATAATGAAATTTTCATGGTCTCAAAATCAAGGTTATCAATTACACCACAGGACACCCATCCTGTTTCTGAATGGCCCAGAAGGGTGAAAATGTAAAAGGCTACAGACAAGCAATAGACTTAGTTGGCTGCTGGAAATAGTCCAGAAGCAAACATTTTGAGACTAAAATTAATTCCCTCAGCTATTGGTAACTTAAGTGTCCTTAATATTTATTTAATACTATTCTTCGCCCACATTCTGTTACGCATTGTATTTGAAAAAGGGCCCGGTGTCTATCAGGCCCAATCCTAGAGACGACACTAAATTCCAATGAAGTCCAATCTTTGTTTGCACCTAAAGGACAGAATCTTGCCAAACTAAAACTATAACTTATCCTGCTAGATATATCATGAGAAGGATAAGGCATGAGGAAGTCACTATCTCAAACTTCTTCCCCATCCCCAATCTAGTTTGTGAGTGCACAATCTTAATCTAGCCCTTTCTCTGGGAAAACTTTGCCAAAAGTTTCCCCTACTATTCCTCCAGGTTCACATTCAATCACAATTGTTGCAAGTAAAGTCACTATAATAACATTAGTATATAGCAGGTATTGCAATGCTTATATCTTTGCAGTGGCATTTAATTGCAGAAAAAATGTGTTCCTAAAATCCAGGAAGCACCTATTATGGATAATCCTAGACTAACAACTATTCATTTAGCGTCTGTTTGAAGTTACAATGGACGTGAAGAAAAGTTTCTCATGACTGACTGGTCCTTAGACTCACAACCATCATAGCATCCCCACAGTTACATGATTAAAGTTCATTCACTTGTCAACCAGCATGTTTTAAAGAAGTTTGTAGCATCCCGAGGCCATACAATTGTACCCAAGTGACAACCAATGAGCAAGTCAACGAAAGAAGACCGACGGCAAAACAGATTGTAAAATTGGGCATGACTTAACATTGTTTAGCAATGAAAATTCTGGTACTAGTAGTAGTTGTAAACATCTGATGTGCTCCTTCACCAAAGTTTCCCCCCCCCCGCTATGAATGTTAAGCTTTCTGTTCTCTTTATCGTATTGCCTCCAATACATACACATTTAATAAAAACTAAAAATTTTAACTATTTAATAATTTTAATGCATGCCTCAAGATGGTATTTGTGAGAGAAATAAGTAAACAAATACATAACCATCAGTAAAGCAAGCATTCAACATGGGTTTCAGGCAGGGGTGGGATTCTCTCAGTTTGGACTGGTTTGGGTGGACCCTAGCTGCGATGACCGGTTCGATCCGATGATCCTATTGGCCCACCCATCCTTGCACTGTAGTCACCTACATCTCAACTGATTCACGCGTAGCAGAGCGGATTGCTGTGCCTTAGCTGTGTTACTTCCATGAAGTAACATTGAAGGTAAGTAATTGTAATAGCTGTGCACGCACAAAGCGCATGATTAGCAAACTGATTGTTACACCAGGAGAATCCCATCTCTGGTTTCAGGATCAAGTTAAGTTTCTTAAATAGAAAGGTATAAAACATTTCACAAAAGGATAATGCATATAGATCATTTACCCAATCCCCTATATCCATTCTCAAGTATTTTTTTTTTCAGCTTAGGCAAACTTGAATTGTCCTCACAGCTCTCTTAAAAATCTTGCTCTTCCATTGAGCTCTCATCACTCCACCTGCAGTTGCTGTCTCTTTGTAGAAAATCACTCCTTAAAGGCAGCACAAACACTTAATTGTGAGATAACAAAACTGCTTACCAGGATATCCTGGTTTCATGATTTTTTTCCCTCTGTATCAGAGAGAGATCTTTTTTAGAAAACGGCAGTGATATTTTTAAGCACTTATTTTAGCTGTATCAGCAATAAGGTGTTCCTCCTTTATCTCTAGTGGTCTCCCTCCCTCTTTTCCCCACTCCCTAGCGAAACAACTATGCTGGGTCTTGATTGCTGGGGCTCTTGTTCAGCCGTGTACTGACTGAAGTTGCTTTTCAAACTTCTGGCTTATTTCTGTCCAGACATACTGTTAGGAATAACAAGGTTACCTAACGTAGTTTGGGTAAAATAATATATATAAACTATGATAGTAAATGTAAGTGTGTGTCACTTTAAACTGCAAAGCATGTAATTTTGGGTGTGGTTGTAAAACCGCCATAAGAGGGAGCAAGAGAACCTACTGGATTGCTGGATTGATTGATTGATTGCTGACAATGATAGATTGATTGTTTGCTAACTGCGTGTTCCCTGCTGCTGAAGGAAGAAAGGAGGTTTGAACTTCTTCATATCTCTACTGTGAGAAGATATATTATTGGACTGATATTTGTAAGTTGACTGACTGCGGTATCTGCCATCCTGCATCTGATGGGCGGCTCATGAAAGGGAGCGAAGGGAAGAGAAACGACAGGAAGCGAAGTTTCCTCTTGATGATGAGCGCGCCCCAAATGTCTTGGCACACGCTCTTTTATTGTGCTTTTTTACAAGAAAATGATTTAATTAAAAAGCTCAAGTCAAACATGTTAATCTCATCAGGATGTGCATGTTTACAAAGCTGCATACCGGACAGATTAGTTACAAAGTGGATAAGCCTATTTAACAAATGTCTATCTCCTTGTCTTCTCGTACGTGCCTTGCAAAGGTCACTGAAGAGACAGAAGTTAATGCTTACACGTGAATGATACAATGTTGCAATTGCTTGAATGATACATAGTTGCAATCACATGAATGATACATAGTTACAACAACTGACCTCTTTTTCGACACTGGACTTTTCAACTGAATCATCCCCGGACGGACTGAACTGGTGAATGATATATGGACTGTTTGACTGCTAAAACTCTTACTGGAATAAACTATTTAACTAGCACAGTGTATCTGTTTTTACTGAGTGTAAGCTACAAAAACTGTTATCTCACATATTTTTGCCTGCCTGCCTGCCATGCAGATTCTGCTAGGGTGTATCCCTAACACTGGTTATGGGCCCAGCTGCACAGTCAGATTAACCAAGATATAACAGGCTTATATAAAGTGAGAGTTAGTGTAGTTACACAATACTGTAAACAGACAGCTGTGTTTTATTTTTATTTTTTTTGAAACAAATTTTTATTAATTTTAAAGATAAAACAACACATCATTAACCATTAAATACATAAACACATAAAACCTCTTAACATTGTAAATCCTTACAAGTCAAACAAAACATTATTTTTATACAGCATAATTCCAATTTATCCCATCTCCATATGGACACACAAATATCTTTCAGCAAATTTCTCATTATTTCTCTTTACTCCTATTCAATTTCATTTCTCTTCCATATTTATCCATTTTATAGTCATCATATTCTTTTCTTTCTGGCTTGTTTAAATTATTCTCGTCTAACATTCCTCCAAGGTTTTATTGATTCTTTTTTCCTTTTTTTTTTTTTTATAAAAAACAAATTTTGTTAGTTTTACCATAAACACAATACACAAACATACAAACACTAAACATAAACAAAACTAAAAAATCTTTTCTGAAGGTTGTCTGTTCCCGGGTTAAAACTCTTTACACAGACACAAATTCAAACATCATATTCAACCCATATCTCCTTCCATATCTTATTATCATTTTCTTTTTTATATATATATATAAAAAACATTTTTATCAGTTTTATAAAAACAATGCACAAAGAATCAAGGCGTAGCAGCTTATAAATTCTTTTCTAAGAAAAAATAATAAAAAAAAGACCAATAAGGCATAACATTTCCAGATTATAATATCAATATTTCATATAATATTAACTTCATATCTTGTCCCTACTTCTCTTTTCCATCCAAATTATTTATTAATTAAAATTTTATTGCCTTTTATCAATATACAAAATCCAAAAAAAAAAAAAAGCATATATATCCTTCCATATCTTATTACCATTTTCAACAACATTCTTTGTCTGTTCTATTTCCAATTATCCATTCATCTTTTTTTTCTTTTACTATACTTCTCCTGTACACCAATTGGAGTAACATCTATAACTCATTACCCTAACTTAGAAATACTACATATAGCAATCTTTCTTGGGATTCTGTTTAAAAGATTCTAAAATTACATAATAAATTTTATATTCTAAATATACATATAAAAACACACTCTTATATACCCTCCAGAATCCCTCTTTTAATCTAAATTAAATTCACCCATTGTCTCTAAATAAACTTTTTTTCTTTAAGTCTTGCTTCCCCCCATTAAGGCTTCTCCTCCCCCCCTTTCTCTCTTGCTTATTCTTCTCTTTGCCCTTTCTACCCCTTTGCTTTTTCTCTTCACTTTTCTTGCTCCTTTTCCTTTGCTTTCTAACCTTGCCTCCATCTTTTCGCTCATTTTTCTCTCTTTTGGTTGTTTTTATAATTCTTAAAATCCCCTTTTTCTTATCCTTTTTCTCCTCCTCTCCGGAAGGGACCCATTGTTCATCAAAGATGGCTTCTTCTTCCTCTTCTTCCTTGTCCCAGTCCTTCTGCTGCGTAATCAACTTTTCAAAAGAACATAACGCCATTTCTAAGAATTGAAACAAAGCGCCCAAAGTATCTTCTTTTTTATATTTTTGATATTCAATCTCTAGTTCATCCACAGACGATGCCATTATAAAAAGGGAAACTTTTTCCAAAACAACCACAAGTATTTTTAATCAAAGACAATCAAAAGCAATTAAAAAAAAATTCCAAAAGTTAATACTTTTCTTCCTTCTTCTCTTTCTCTTTCTGAATTAATTTTTAATCAAAGAGGTCCTATTACGATATATCTTCTTTTGGGATCCACAAAGACGTTCTAGACAATCTCCTCCTTTTTCAGCTTCTGCTCCAATTTTTTTTTCTCCCTTCCCACTTGCAATGACAATTTTAAATAATCAAAAAAACCATACCTCCAGCAGAGATTTTCCAATTTCTTAAATTTTTCAATGTCCAAAAATCCCTTTGTCTCTTAGCTTCAGCTTTCAAAGCAATCCACTTTCAATGTCTAATATATCCAAATATTTCTGCTTTTTCCGTGGGGTGGGAGAGTAAAAAAAAAAAAAAAAAAATTCCCTTTAACAGCTTCTCCGCCGCTTTTCGCTCTTCTTAGGGATACAATGTATCCTCCAGCAATTCAAGCAGCTCAATTCCAGGCAATTTAAAAGGTGTTACTTGACCCGGCTCAGACAGAACTTTCACTCTTCACACTTCCTCCAGCACAGTTCTTACCCGGTTGCTGGCTTCTTCGTGGCGGCCATTGCTGACCGCCGCTCCGCCTTGGGAAAAAGGGGTTTTCCTGGAGAAGGGGGGGGTCTGCGATACCCCCACCTCCCTATCCGACTCCCCTCTCTCTTCAGCTGTCCCTACAGGGCAGCCATATCCCCCTGACCCATCTGGATCGGGGGTACCTCGACGGCTAGCACAGCAGGAATCGCGAGCTGTCGCGAATTCCTGCTGCCCCGAAGCCACGCAAACCGGAACTCACCCGCTGTGTTTTATTAAATATAGTTTAATATCCAGAGAAAGATGGCACAAGTCAATTTACCAAGTTTGTCTCTAATATCCAAACTGGATGGAACAAACTATGTTTCATAGTCTATGAAATGCAGCCTATTTCTACGCAGAGAAGGTTTGTGGAGTATAATTCAAAACCCACCAGAGGTAGATGCTTGAGATCTGGAGGATGAGGATGATGCCCAGAAAATACAAGAATATAAACTGAAGAATGAGCAAGCTCTCTGTATAATAGGACTGACACTTTGTGACCAGCAGCTTGTCCATATTCGTGGAGAAGAAACAGCTGCAAAATGTTGGGAGAATTTAAAGAAGATTTATGTTCGAGACAGTGTAGGAACACATATAAATCTTATTCAGAAACTGTTCAGAACACATCTTCAAAAAATTGGAGACATGTTGACTCATATAAACACTATGAAGAGAATTTTTCAGGAACTGCATGAAAAAGAACTTATCATCACAGAACATCAGGTTTATATAATTTTGTCTTCGTTAGATGAGAGCTATGACGACTGTGTAACTTCACTGGAAGTACTGCCAAAAGATAACCTCACATTAACTGACATTACTGGCAGATTAATTGAAGAAGCCAGGAGAAGGCTTGAAAGGGATCAACTCAGAAGGGAACAACCTCAAGAAGATAAAGAATCTTCGACAGCCTATACAATTAGAAAATGTTTTAATTGTGGAGGAAAAGGACATTTGGCTACATTCTGCAAGAAAGGAAAATGCCACAATGCCAGCCAGAATGCTAAAAGGCATCAAAAGGATGAAAAAGGCTTAGAGTTAGCCATGTAAAGCAACGAAACTGTGAATAATAATTTATGGGTTGTAGATAGTGGAACATCGCACTGCATAACGAAAGATAAGAAAATATTTATTAAAGATGTCCATGAGTTCACAATATATATCGTTAGCTAATGGCTGGAAACTGAAAGCAAAAGGTAAAAGTATTGCACATTGTTCTTGTATAAAAGAAAATGTAAAAATGTTATATGTACCACAACTTAAGTTTAATTTGCTTTCGGTTAGAGGTTTGATTAAACTAGGTTATGTAGTTACCTTTAGGGGAGAAAACTGCATAATAGAAAAGGAAGGTAAAAAAGTGACTGCAACTTTAAAAGGTGAATTGCATGTGTTAAATGATAATCAATCAGAGGTAGCTAACACAGTGTATAATAACGTTAAACCTCATGATGAATGCATACATTTGTTACACAGATGTTTAGGGCATATAAATTTTAAAATGCTCAAGAAAACGGTTGAACTGTCTAGAGGTATAAAACTGAAGCCTTGCAGTAAGTATTTGCACTGCAATGCTTGCAGTCAAGAAAAAAGCAAAGTAATACCAGCAAATAGAATTAATGGATTTAAAACTAAGGAGCCTCTAGAGGTCGTATTTGCTGATATTATAGGTCCTAAAAAACCAAGTGTGGGAGGTGCTCATTATATATTAAGTATAATGGATCATTATTCTAGATATGGTTTCTGTTATATAATGAAGAGTAAAATGGAAACATATCAGAATTTCTTTAATTGGTTGAAGTTTACAGAAAGAAAAGCTAAAAGGAAACTAGTAACTCTTGTAACTGATAATGGTACAGAATTTATAAATAATAAATTTCAAAATAGACTCAAGATGGCAGGTGTTGAACATAAAAAGTCTGCGCCATATAGGCCACAACATAATTCCTTTATAAAAATACGAGGCCAAACAATACAGGCAATGGCTCGTACTATGTTGTCGGATTCAGGAACTTTGTGGGGGGAAGCAATAATGTGTGGAAATCATATATTGAATAATGTTGTTAACTCAACAACAGGTGAATTACCATTCATACGGTGGCATAGTAGAAAACCTGACCTAAGCTACATGCACACATTTGGAGCACCTGCATGGGTGCATATTCCTAAACAACTGAGACATAAGGGGCAGCATAGGGCTAAAAAGTTATTCTTTGTAGGTTATGAATCTAATCACAAATCATACAGATTCTGGGGAAAAGGTACACCGAGAGTTTACTGTAGTGCTAGTGCACAATTCCTTGAACATGTAGGATGGGAAAAACTGGAGCAAGATTCAAGTAAGGATGTAATCATAGAAACCTACAAAAGACCAAAACAACATATCAGTAATAAGAAGAGTACAATTAAAGAGGAAGTACAGGAAGAGCACATAGGACCAGAACAGGAAGAAATAGATAACCAGAAACAGGTAGTCCACCCGTAAGCCCTGTAATACCTCGACGTTCAACACGTGAAACCAGACCACCTGACAAGTACCAAGCAAGTGTAGTTTGCCAAGTTAGTAAAGTTCCAACTACTGTTGAAGAACTTAGAATGTATCCAGCAAAGGAACAAGAAAATTGGCATAGAGCGATGGAGAAAGAATTAAATTCATTGAAACAAATGGAAGTTTATGAAAATGTTAAATTACCTCCAGGTGAAAAGTCTGTAAATGGATATTTAAATTAAAAACAGGTAAAAATGGGACTGTTACCCATAAGGCTAGGTTGGTAGCTCAAGGATTTAATCAAACTGCATGTGATTATGATGAAGTATTTGCACCGAGTCTAAAGGCAACAACCTTGAGAGCAGCTTTAGTGTGGGCAGCTAAGAAGAACTATATTATAAATCACTTAGATGTAGAAACTGCTTATCTGCATGCACCATTGCAGCACACTATATACCTAAAGAAACCTGTAGAAATTAAGGATGATAAAATGAATAATGACTGTTGGAAGCTTAAAGAGTCTCTATGGATTAAAACAATCTGGTTACGAATGGAACAAATATATTGTTAAGGAGTTAAACAATATAGGGTTTAAAGCAGGTATAGCTGATCCATGTGTATTTAAGAGAGAGACTAATGGAACAGTGTCATTATTATTGTTGTTTACAGATGATATTGCTTTAATTACAAAAACTAATAATGAAGCTACTGAAATAATATCATTATTAGGTAAGAGGATAAAATTAAAGCAATTAGGAGAAATAAAACAGTATCTAGGATTGACAATAAATAAAACCAAAGGTGGCTATAAGATATCTCAAGAGGATAAGATTTATCAATTACTGAAAACATGCAAGATGGAACTTTGTAAACTGGCAAATGAGTCAGGAATTTGGCCACACTGATGTTCAAAGTCCAAAATTCGATAAGACTATATAGCAATCGTTAATTGGTAGTTTATCATACATTAGTAATTGATCAAGGCCAGACATTGCCTATAGCGTTAATCAATTGGCACGATTCAACACTGAACCCACTGAACAACACTGGCAAGCGACAAAGCGTATCTTAAAATATCTTAAAAGGACAATGCATTATGCATTGTATTTGGAGCCAAAAGATGGTCTGATTTTAAGTGCATATGCTGATGCAAGTTTTGCAACAGACATAAACATTAGGAAATCAACTTCAGGTGCATCTATGTTAGGAAAAGCACTGATTGGTTGGAGGTCAATTAGACAGCAACACATAAGTATGTCCACAATGGAAGCAGAATTTTCATGTCTATCTTTATTATGTACTGATTTAATTCTGTATAAACAGTTGTTATTGGATTTGGGAATAATTTAATGATTCTATTGTAGTTTATGAGGACAATCAAGTAGCCATACGGTTGGCTACAAATATTGCTGTGAAAACGAGATCTAAGCATACAGATCTTAGATATCTGAATGTAAGACAATCTGTAAAAAAATGGTTTAATAAGATTGGAATATTGTATGACTGAAGAAAATATTGCTGATCAGTTTACAAAAGCCCAAGGTTCATAAAACACAAAGAAAGTTGTGATGACTATGGGTTAAGGTTGTAAATAGATATATATATTATTATATTACCCAAAAGGGGAGTATGTTAGGAATAACAAGGTTACCTAACGTAGTTTGGGTAAAATAATATATATAAACTATGATAGTAAATGTAAATGTGTGTCACTTTAAACTGCAAAGCATGTAATTTTGGGTGCGGTTGTAAAACTGCCATAAGAGGGAGCAAGAGAACCTGCTGTATTGCTGTATTGATTGATTGCTGACAATGATGGATTGATTGTTTGCTAACTGCGTGTTCCCTGCTGTTGAAGGAAGAAAGGAGGTTTGAACTTCTTCATATCTCTACTGTGAGAAGATATATTATTGGACTGATATTTGTAAGTTTACTGACCTCTTTTTCGACACTGGACTTTTCAACTGAATCATCCCCGGACGGACTGAACTGGTGAATGATATATGGACTGTTTGACTATGCTAAAACTCTTACTGGAATAAACTATTTAACTAGCACAATGTATCTGTTTTTACTGAGTGTAAGCTACAAAAACGTTTATCTCACATATTTTGCCTGACTGCCTGACTGCCGTGCAGATTCTGCTAGGGTGTATCCCTAACACATACTGAACCAGCAGAAGGCAAAAATTCACTATAGCTATATAGAATAGCTGCCGAATCATTGACATATAGTCATCAGAGGCTGTATCTCTGAAGTTCCCCAATTTTAACTCCCCCCAATCTTCCCCCAGTTCCCAATAGATGAATTCTGGAGAAATTCTGCTTCTGGAGTGAAAAAACACGTTTGCTACATAACGAGAATTAAAGGAAAAAATTTTCTTCGTGGAAATCTATGCATGTTGGTTAGCCAAGCAATTCATGAAATGTGTGTGGCATAGGAGATGGAAAACAAATTGCAGACTATTCTGATGCCAGACAGAATAATGTGATAGTTTCTCATTTTGACAGGGAAGGGCTACAATTGAGATCATTGGCAATATCTTGTCATAATAGTGTTTCTTCATAGATAGTTTAAAACTAGCAAGTAAGAATTTGTTAGAAAAATGGAAAAGGGTGACAGCAATCCTACTGCTAAGCCCATAGGATGCCCCGTGTGCCTTTACTAACACATTTTAGATCCACCAGTTACCTCCAACAGCACTCTTTATTTTGCTATGCTTCCTGAATGCAAGTTTTGGATTTCTTTTTCAATCGTGCTGGTAAACAGTAACAGCACCATCTGTTGTAGCTTGTTTTAAATTAGTTTATGATTCATTTAAGTGTCAGCAAAGAATGTCACTGATTCAGATTCAATCCTAATTGACAACAGTTCTTCAGAGTCTATGAAAATAGAAATAGAAATCCTGAAAAGCAAATGGCTTTGATATTCCTAGATGCTCAAAAGGCATTTGATAATGTGAACTGGAGATTTATGTTACTACTATTGGGTTTTGCAGATGGGTTTTGCTAGAAAATTTATTCAAGCAATAAAAGCCATATATCATAAGCACACAGCAAAGGTAATGATGGAGGGAGAACTTACAGACTTTATTAATATAAGAAAAGGCACAAGACAAGGATGTTCCCTATCTCCTTTGCTATTTGTATGGACCTTGGAAGTGTTGAATAGAAATATTAGAGATGATAAAAGCATAAAAGGAATGAAAATTAAAAAGGAAGAATTCAAACTGCAAGTCTTTGCGGATGACTTAGTCTTCATTTTGGAAGACTCTTTAGAAATAGCTCCAAAGCTACTGGAAAAGATTGAGACAGGTGGCTGGTTTGAAAATAAATAAAGACAAAACAAAGATCTTGACAAAGAACATGCTACTAAGACAAAGAGAAGAACTGGCAGACCTGTTGAAAATCCAAGTCATGAACAAGGTCAGGTATTTGGGGATATACTTGACATCAAGATTTAATACATTAAAAGAGAATAATTATATTAAACTTAAACAACAGATAGCTTTAGATTTGAAGAAATGGGAAAACTTACAATTGTCATTAATAGGAAAAATTTCAACAATCAAGATGAATATTTTACCCAGAATCTTATTTTTGTTTCAAACAATACCAATTAGGCTCGGAAAAGACTATTTTGAAGACTTAAATAAAATTATGCTGAAGTACATATGGCAAGGTAAGAAAGCGAGAATAAAGCTAAAGCTTCTGCAAGATGCTAGAATTAGAAGAGGTTTTAGCCTGCCTAATTGGGAGTTGTACTACCAAGCTACAAATTTGATGTGCATCAAGGAATGGATAACATTAAGAAAGACTAGATTGTTGACACTAGAAGATCATGATTTGCTGTTGGGTTGGCACGCTTTTTTATGGTATAAGTGAACAGGGTTATTTTAGAAGACATTATATACGGGAGTCTTTGTGGTTAAACTGGGAGAAGATAAAAAGACAATGTTATTTGAAAATTCCAGTTTGGTTATTGACTATTGAAGCATTTTCCTATAATTTATAAGAAGGAACAAACAGTTAGATATGGGGAACTATTGGATGAAAAGGGTGAACTTAAATCATTACAAAATTTAGAGGAACAAGGTATAAAGATGAATTAGTTTTCATATGCGCAAATACACTAAAGGCATGATGAAGATTCTAAAACAGAGGGATTTTATGATAAACAGACTGATCTAGATAAGATCTTGACAGGTACCAATGAGAAGGTGATCAAAAAAATTATATGGTTATTAACTGGGAATTAAGCTAGAGGAAGAACAAGTTAAAGAAACAATGATTGCTTGGGGGAAGAATTTTGGATATGGGATTGATTTAGAGAAATGGCAAAAGTTATGGTCGCAAAATTATAAAATGACAATGTCAACAGCTTATAAAGAAAATTTGTATAAGATGTTTTACAGGTGGCACTTTCCCCTGACGAGGATAGCAAGAATGTTCAAGAATAAATCTGAAAAATGCTGGAAATGTCATCAGATAACTGGCTCATATTACCATATGTGGTGGACTTGTGGGGATGTTAGAAAATATTGGACTAAAATCCGCATGTGGTTGGAAAAAATGACAAACGCATAGATTTGAAACCGGAGTTTTTTAAACTGGGAATCTTACCAGATACATACAGTAAAGACTTGAAATATCTGATTGTAAATGTATTAACAGTGGCTAGGATTGTATTTGCTAAAAATTGGAAAAATGAGAAAATATCATTGCAGGAAGAAATTATTAAGAAAATATTGGAATGTGTTGAGATGAGTAGATTGACATTTGAAATTAGAGAGCAAGAGGATAAACAATTTTATGAAATTTGGGACCTTTTCTATCAATGGTTGGATGATAAAATAAAATAATAGAATATTTAGAATGTTACATAGCAAGGAATATCTTTGCTTTTTCTTTCTCTTTTGTTATTTGATATCATATCTATAAAGTGTTTTCAGGATAGATTTGGTATGATTATATGATTTGTTATAGAATAAACTATTTAAATTATAGCTATCTCATAAAGTATGAATGAATAAAATTATAGTCAAATGATTTTCTAACAGTGATACTAGGATATATAAGTTTGGATTGACAATATGAGTTATTATGTAATGTAACTGTAATTGAGACTACGAAATGAATGCACAAAACTGATGAACCAACCGACACACTGTTTATATATATATATAGAAGAGAGCTGATGTTTTTATGTTTTGTTTGTTTTTAAAAAATCAATAAAATTGTTTTTTTTAAAAAAAGGATTTATTTTGATTAAAATAAAGGAGTGGCAATACTTGGAGCTTGTAGACTTGTAAGGCACACTTTGACTCTTACAATTATCCACTCACAATGGTTTTAAATATTTTATTTTTTACTGGATAATTATTATTATGGAAAAATCCCATATGAACAATTCAGAGGAACAAAAATTTCCATTGTTCTTTAAATGCAATCCAAAGCAAAAAAAAAAAAAAAAAAACTAGATATAGACACATTCTTTCAGAATGAATACAATATTTATTAAATGAGTTTATTCATGAGGATTATATGATAATGCCACTGGTTTTTAGTGCAACAATTATCTCATGTTAAATTTGATTGCAGTCCAGAAAACTGCTGAAGATATCTTTGTACAGGATGATCATATATGGGCTGCAATTTTGTTGTTATTAGTTAGTAGTCATCTGGAGTTTTGGAGATATTGTAGGTATATTTCTTCTATTTTTCAAGCTATGGTATCACAATAATTTCTACTTTTTTAGCCTTGTAAATCAAGATTGCAAGCATACATTGATCCCAATGTATAGTGAATACCAAATTTGTGCTTTCCTAATTTAAATGAATGCAAGTGAAAAGTATTTGATAAATTCATGAATCATTCATTAAGGGCCTAAAAGGGAAAGAAAAGTCATGGACATACCTTGGAAATATTTCCATTCTAATTTATTCTGCAATTGTAGATATATTCAAGAATACAGTCTTTACATATAGTTGAGGCCTAAATTAATATGACTACTAAGCCAATCTGGAATTAGATATATATGGTTGAACATGTTCCAGCATTCTCTGTACCTTGTATGTTATTTCTAAGGAACATTCCAGATTACATGATTCAGAAATAACAACCTAAATTATCTCAGAAATAAAGGATTTCTCAACACAGTCAATTAAAACTATTGTTTAAAAATATTCCTTTGCATTAATTTTATTTATAACCTTTTCCAGTAGCATATTTCAAAGCAAATGTCACACATATAAATGAAAACCACTGAATGTACATTCAGTTTTTACAAAATACAGATTCAAATTATGACTTCTAAATCCTAGAAACGTGGGGGAAATGCATAAAAAGCTATCAATTAGTTGTTTATGTTTCATGTTAAGTTTTTAACATTTCAACAATCCTAGCTTCTCCTTCAAACAAATTAGCAAACAAATATTAAGAATGGTTTTTATGAAATATTGAATAATATTCTCAAACGAGCCATGTTTTAATATATAGTGTTGATACAGATGGTTTAAACACAGCTTGAAGTTACTCCTTTTCCCTCCCTGCCCCAACCCCAGTTGTACTGAGCTTTAATCAGTTCCTTAAATTCCATTAGCTTCAAGTGCTTTTGCAAATGTGCTATTGGACTAGAAGGGTAAATGGAGGTGATTCCATTAGAATCTATTATTATACTTTCATTGAATCTAATAAAACTTTAGCAGTCTAAGTAGGCCTTTTTAAAAGGATGAACATTATATGCTTAAAATTTTTATTCACTTAAGAAGAACAAATTAAATGTGTTAAAGAATGGGTCCAAAATGAATGAAGTACTCCAACTCATGGCATTCCCAATGCTCCCTGAAAATGGGTTCTGGGGAAAATCCTTTGAGACATGGCCAAAAAAGAAAAGAAAAGAAAAGTCACAGCTACATCTGGGAAATATTCAGTGATCTGAGGGTATTCTTTGAATAAAAGGAAACTTTGGATCCTGCTGTGAATGAGTAACAGATCACTATGGGTAGTTTCATGGATTTTGGCTCAGAAGCTAGACAGTGTTAACTCTGGCTAGGATTTGGAGGGAGACCACCGAGGAATTACATGGTTGTATATTACAATAGGAGACTAGAAATGATCCTAGAAAGAAGGCAAATTACACCCATGTTGTTTGGATGAAGAGAACAGAAGTGCCATGTGATCACCAGGAGTCAAGTTTGGTGAAAACAAACTCAAGGGGTTCTTCTCTTTTTATTTATAGAGAAATTAAAAATGAGGATGCTGGAAAATAAGCAACTGGAGAGAACGGTTTCTGTTACTGCTCACTGATTTATAATCACTGGATGGAATCACTTAAAATCATGTTAAAGGAAGTCCTATTTTTCAAGTCTGTACTGATAAGTAAAACAAACAAACAAACCTCCAAAACAAAAAAAAATGTTCAATTTTCAATTATTAAGAAAATAGTTGTTTGTTTTATCGAGAGAAGAAATAGTAGAAATCCCAGTCTTATGTCAGCTTTCCCCAGAATGGGCAGAATGGAAGGTACCATCCTGTGAGAGGCTATAATCAATAAATTAAGCTTTTATTATTACAACTTGGTAACTTATTTTTTAAAAAGCTACCTTTTTTGTAAACCTTCATTATTTTTCATTATGGAAGAGATAAACAGAGATCACGAGTAATGAAACCAGCGTGTAGCCAGGAATCAACACTGACTTGAAGACATTAATGAGAAGGAAGAGGAAGAGGAGAAAGAATGAGTGAAGAAGCTGATGGTATTCCATCTTGAGAAAAACAAAGGACTTCAAAAAATTTTTGAAGAAATACCGCAGACATCTTTAAATCTGAAAGGTTCTGAGGGAAACCCAAGATCTGTTTTCTATGTTTTTGAGAAGTCAGAACACCTGACTCCAAATGAATCCTACCACCAACAATATGTCAACAGTGGAGCCAATTATCCAGGGAAATGAAGAGAGCATCTTCAGTGGAAGCGTGCAGCCACAGGTTGGACACCAGCTGTGGGTTCCATCTGCATTTTTGCACTGAGCAAAGGGTTAAATTGAATGGCCTATTTCCATTTATGATTCTGTTTTAGTCCAGGTTTGCAAAAAAAATTTGTATTATAGTAAATACCATACTGTAAAAGCATTTAGGAAAACATGTAAATTAATATATGTTTCATTGCATATCTGCAAAGAGTGCTATAATTTGGTATTATAATTCATACGCCTGATTACCACAAGAGTGATAGCTCTTTTTAAAATAAATTTGAGCAGGTTGCAGAAAGTGGAAAGTTATGAAAACAATAGAATTATTACCAAAGCATTACAATGGCATTCATCTTTAGATTGTCAGTGTACCTTTAGGATACTTCTGTAGAAATATGTAGCCACTTTAATTCAATAAAAATGCCTAGTCTATATCAGTTACAGACAATTAAGTTGGTAGTTATTGTCTCATAACATTCACTTCGTAATTTATATCTTGTTTTTTTACAACAATCTGTTCAAATGGCTTACAGTAACATTTAATAAATATATGTTTTAGCAATTAAAAAGCCAGATTGAAACAGCTTTTCAAAAGTTAACCAAACTCATTTTAAAGGATTTAGATATGAATGGAAGTATATATTATGTAACTTTTGTGGAATGCTTTATTTGACCAGAACAGATAAATGGGCTTAAATTAATAAAATCTGTGTCCAGGTTTTGATTAATTTTATTAACTAGAGTTTGTGCGTTCACTGACACATGGACTGAACAGCCTCCACTGTTAAATTTCTGGAGAGATAAGTGCAAAATTATAACTTATTCAAATTATGGGCAAGAAATCATTTGTGGCGATGATTAAATAGTGCAATGTACTTTCTGAAAGAAAGGAAGTGAATGATTTTGCCTCTCCTGGTTTCCAATTCCCCAAGAAAGTTCCCTTTCATAGCTGAAATCTCACTATCCAGATGGAAACATTGGGTAGGCTGCACATGTTTAATTCCCAGATCTAACATTCAGGATTTGAAGAGTTTCAGTTGAATTATAATCACTTTCCCTTACATCGTTTCTTGGTTGTGCATCAAAGATCAGAAAACATTCCAGATTGGCAAGCTGGAAACAAAAGTACCAATGGAACCAATTTCCATAGATTTAAACAAGCTGCTGAAAGGCATGGATACAGCTGTCTATGAGCATAATACTGAAAATAAGTATCAGTATCAAATAAGGCATTTAAAATGTATACTATGTGCATGAAGACAAATATAAGTCTCTCCAGGATAATGTTGCAGGATACAATCTGGGTTGGTCACTGAGACAAGAGGTTTAGTCTTCTGAGCATTCAGACTCATGCTGGAGAATTTCTCCATCCTCAGAGAATTTCTCTACCAGAATGTGTGCTTTGGACTATTCTGTGCCTCATATTAATTAAATTGGTGATGGGACTCCAGCAGGGTCCAAAATCTTAGAAGATTAAAACTCTGGTCCTGGTGACTGACCCAGATTAAATCCTACATACTCATAGTATATACATTTAGTTAAGAGATCCATTTTGGCATAGTGGTTCAGGCATCAGGCTAGAAATCATGAATTCTAGTTTCACAAAACCACAGGATTACCTTGAACCAGTCTCTCTTTCTCAGCCTTGGGAAGCAAGCAATAGCAAATCATTTCTGAAAGTTTCTCAGAAAGTTACAGGAAAGTGTCAAAGCAGTTGCCCAAATTCAACAATGACTTCAAGGTTAAAAAAAAGAAAAATAGTTAAAGTAACACTCATATCCAGTGTTCAAGTCATTTAAACTGCATTTCTTGATTCCAATGGAGGAAGAAAATTTATATGTACTGTGTTCTACACATATGGGTATTCTATCTACTGGAGTTAATGAGGTTTATTTAGCTGCATGAGACTTTTATCCACATCTAGTTATTTTCTGCACTGCCATTCCATTTCATGGTGTATTTTTAATTGGGATAACTTTATATATTTCTCTTGAAAGTTTAGTTTTATGGACCTCCCTGACAGTACTTGAATGATTCAGTAAATAAAATCAATCTTTCCGAGTCTTTCTCTGTTCTGCCATTATAGCCAATTTTATTTGACAAAGCATCGCATCCTAACAGCCTCTACAGTTTAAATATGTACCAGAGGATCTACAAAACACCCCTCTTTGATCCAGGAAATAATATTTAAGAAATCCAAATTTTAAAGTCAGGCGAACTATATTTAAGTATCTCTTATTTGTCATGGCTTGGTTACTGTATGTTTTATGTATTATATATGCATTATGTAATAGATTAACAATTGGAAATTTAGGCTAAGGAAAAGCAATGTGTAGAAAAGAGCAAGCTATAAATGTAAATTCATAACCCTTCTAATCAAAGCTTCTGCTTAAAAATCCAGGGATAAGGATAGTATGCCTTTCTGTAACGGGAAACTTAAAAGTGTGACATTTCAATGGCATGCATAACAGCAACTCTCTAATGATCCTCCATGCTCATTAGTGATGTTAGACCTGCTCTCTTCTCTTTCAATACAGTTGAGAGAAATAGTTGTGAGACCAAGGAAACTCTAAAATCCGATGACTTCTCATCGTGGGAGTGATGCATAAAGGAAATATGCTTTTTGCCTTCAGATGTCATGTAGGCATGCCTTCATGAAAATGAGCAATGCTCAGGGATTCCTTTCGTAACAGAAAGAGCATTGAGGGTCAAGAAAGGGGTGCCTTCCTTTGGGAAGGAACTTTTACTCAGTTTTAGCATGCATGGTTTGTAAGCTGAAAGTTTGGGGCCCAGTCCTTAATTTTTGTAGCTAAGCCTGGAAAAAGCTTTGAGTAATAATATTACATCAGAAGATTAATAATCTGACATGGTATAAGGTATTAGGTGTAAGGATTTATTTAGAAAGGCAAATTTACTTCTTAAGCAGCTTGCTCCATCCAATTGATGCTGATAATAAGAAGAAACGTGCATTTTCATGCAGAAGATAAAATAAAAGATGGTTAGCACAAAGAGTTTTCTAATTTCTGATAAAAGGTGTTTTTAAAAATAGTTTTTGCATTTTATGTTTTAAATTTCTTAATGTGCCATGATTTTTTTTTTATCTTTAAAATGAACTTGGCTTTTTGTCAGCTATATGTACATATTTATGTACAGTATTTCAAAAGAAATTTTCCATTGCCTTGTCACCAGGACTAGGAAATAAATGATTGGCCCAAAGTCACCCTGTGGGGATCTGTACCCAAAGTAAAATGAGAAGATAGACTAACTACTAGACCAAGTTGGTTCTCAAATGAAGCCTATCTATTACAAAAATTCACTTATTGAAAGTTTGATTTGCAATTCACTTCAATATAACAATGTCTTTGAATCTGATAGCAACAGATTGCTTTCAACTTTATTCAAAGATGAATTATTTTTAAATATTGAATGAAGATTTCCAAATTTAATGAATAGAATTTCTTGAACTTATTTTGTTTGCAATGAATTTATCTTAATTTATTTGTTAAATTTATTTGCTGCTATCTCACTATGCAGCTATAATAGACAAGCAGCTTTTGAAAATACATTTTAATATAAAATATATTTCCTAGAGACTTTAGTCTTTTGATTTCCTACATTTCCATTATGTCTTCAAATAAGACATCATCCTCAAGGAGTGCCTTTCCCATTTTCCATTTTATTGTTGGTTTTTCAAATCCGTCCTTCAAATATACAGAACTTAAATACTCAATGATGCCACATAGTAATGAATAAGTAATCAATGGAGAATGGGGGAGAAGAAGAAAAATGAAGAAAACAATAACAATTGCCACCTAGTAAAATCAGAAATGCTATCAAAAGAAATTGTCAAGAAAATATAAAACACTTCTAGAATGTGCCTTTTCAAAGGAAAAAACAAAATAGGGGACATTATAAGTCATGTTTCTGGATGATATTAAAATTACATTCACCGTATCTTGTTAGTATCCAATTAATAGTTTTTCAATTCAATTAGAAATAATTGTATCTCAGATAAACTTTGTTGCCTATGATAGTGCCATTTTTAAGTGCCACTTAAAAAAAGCTAGATAAAACACTACCTATTCCATGTTTATTTACTTGGGTCAGGTCTCACATACATCTTCCTTCTGAATAGATACGGATAGCATTCTGGTTTTAAGTCAGTAGTTTTGTATCGATTCCTCATTCTCTTGTAAATTAAAATAAATACTAAAATCAGAAAGTTCCTCAGATTCTCCACTGTAAAGAATATTATACACTGAAATGTAATTATTTTCTTAACTCATTATGTTTTTGAATGAGGTAACCATTGTTCTTCAGAATTTTTTATTTTGCAAAAGTCATGAATTATATAGCATGTCTAACTTAAAAACTGACAAATAAAAATCAGACCAAATTCTACATTTTTGAAAAAAATACCTTACAGAGACTGAAAACTACAAACTGCTTATTACTGCAAGAAATGCATTAATGTCCATTTTAGTTCCTTATGAGAGGAACACTGCTACCCATCCAAAAAAATGCTGAAAAGCTAACAAATGGCTAATCAAGAAACAGTTTATAATACAGAGATTCTTCTTGTACTTATTGTCATGCTTTGTCTTATAGAAATAAATTATATTAAATATTGATTATTTAATGGCAATGAAAATACAAAGAACAGCATTGCGGCTTGTTCCATGGCCTTAATTTTTAAAGAGTTTTTAAATTTTAAAGATGAAGATGGCACAAGATATAGCATGCTACAATATTCCCCACTTGGTAAAACTGAGTATGTCTTCACTGCTGCTTTTACAAACCGATAATCTAAGTGTTAAATATTTTTCTTCTTGCTTATAAATAAAAAGAGAGTGAACTGTGAGTTCCGGGTAGGTTGTTATTTTGGGAGATGTAAAAAGCTGCAGCTCTTTTAATAAAGTAACTTTGAAAGAACATTTTTAAAAAGTTTTACCCATCAAATAAAGACTTCAGCTTAATATTCAATACATTCCATAAATGAGCCTATATTAACTTTTCAAAATTAATATTCAACAGATATGTTTCAAATAACTTTTCAGTAGGACAAAAATGGTATTTCATGAAACAAGACTGGAAAACGTATTTAAATGGAAGATATGTATTATTGGAATATATGAAGAAGGGTTCTTTTCTTTGAAAAATGCACAATTCTTCAAATGCCTTTATTTTATGAAGTTAAACAATACAGTAGCATAAGTTGCAAATTATATAAACAAGACATTTGGCTGAATAATTAAAATGAGTAATCAGCATTTGAATACTGTGATGTAGCAAGAGAGGGATTTTTTTTCTATATCTCATTTTATTTTATTTTTTCTAAGTGAAAAGCTATTTCCCTGATGCAAGAAAACCAGCAGATGAGATCCGAAAGGTTCTGAAATTCAGCTTTTACAGAGTTTACCGCTTTGCCCATTAGGCAAATCCTTCTAAATCATCATTCTGAAACATGACATTTGCTCTTTAGAATGTTTCATAGAAATATGAAATAACTTAATCCTGCCTTGATAAAAAGATATGTTATATATCCCCACCACACCTCCACCCCCTCCCCAATCTTCATTTAATTAATAGCTTTGTTCTCACTGGATCTCATTCTGCACAACGTAAAAAGACCTTTGGCACCGATACTCTTATTTTTTAGACATAGAAAACTTGTACCTCTGTGGTTTTACTATCTGAATTCTTCCTTAATCATTTTGGACAAATCTTATTCAAAGATTTCACAGAATCTTCTTTTAGCAGCAGCCATTTTCAAAATGAAGCTTTTTTTTTTTTTTAAAGCCCAATTACTGTATTCATTTTTAAACCAGGATCAGGCAAGCTTTCTTTTATTTTCTTATTACAGGAAGGACAATACTTGTGTGTTAATTTTGAAAGTCAAGAAATAATAGTGTAAATTATTTTCTTTAGAAGAAAGAAAATTTTCAGAATTATATGTGCTGACTGTAATTGCACTGGAAATTCCTCCTCTGTATTTCCTGCATAACTGGAAAATTAACATTAGAAAAGCAAATGATACTGAATTCTAATGAGTGGGTTCCCATATATGCACACAGTGAAGATAATTCATTTGCACGCTGAAAGCATCCCAAACTCCCAGTCCCTGTGGCTTCTACTTTGGGGGTGTTCATCATCTGTTCAACACTGGTCCTATTTGTGTGCTGAGCTGCACCTAAAATGAGTGGGTGAGGGGAACGGAAGCCCCTTCTCTCTCTGAATCATGTTAATCCAACGACAATCCAACGCCACGCAGTAGTCATTATGCGGATTAGCTTTTAAAGAAAAGGTAAATCTTCCATACAAATAACAGGGACAGGTTAAATCAGAGGAAGGAAAGTAACACACAGGATGTCCGTTTAAATATTACAAAAGAGAGAAAAAGTAGCTTTGGTAAATATGTCAATGCTAAATTACTCCCAGGCTGACAAACAGATCGTCAGCTGATGGACGGAGATCTCTCTTCTGATGTTTTGCTGATGGCCCGATCACCCTTGAACTGAAGGCATGCAGTTTTAAAAGCCAAGTGGGGCTTCTTTTACAAGGAAAAATAAATAAATAAATGAAAATTTAAGATTTTTTTTAAAAAGTCAGGGCAGAAGCGGGGAGGGGTTTAAGAACAAATTGCTATGTAAAACGATCAGCACAAAAAGGCATTGGGGAGGAGAGCGCGAGGCTGTGCCAAACAGATGGCACACCCTGCTGTGTTTTTGATTGAAAAAGAAAGGTAACATTTGCAGCCATGTCAAAGAGACAGTGATCAGCTAAACAAATTGGTCTCTAAAGTACAGCAGTGCAAGAGCAAACGTGCTGCAGGGTAGTGGGAAGACTGTATTTCACAGTAATGCCATGCGTCCGTCTTTTTTTTTTCTCCCCGGAGCAAAGGGAGATGTTCTAACGCCGTCCTTTCTTTCCTGCCTCGGGCGCCCGTGCGCACGCGCACACTCATACGCGCGGATTCTTTGTTGAGTAAGACTGCAGCATTGTACAGTCTGCGGAATCGCCGAATCGACTGCTAAAACATCTCCTGTTTTCAATCACGCGAGCTAAAAATGAAGCAAACGAGGTGCAAAATGCTCTGACAAGCCTGATTCTTTGCTGCATATATTTCCAGTTTTTAGAATAAAGTAAAACCGGATAATATTGGCTTTAACAACAATAATTAAAAGGGAAAAAATAGAGACCGGGACTTAATGCCTAATTATTTCAAAAGGCGATTTTAGTTCAGAAAAACGGCTGTGCATCATACCCGTGAAATGTTAGCAGTTCAAACATCAAATGTGGCAGAGGAAAGGTGTGTAGGGAATTTAAATATTTTGGGCTCATCTCAGCTGGCTGCCTTATTCCGCTTCAGTAAAGACAAGGTACAAAAACGTCCTTTGGGTGACATTCAAAACTCGATATAAATCCTCTGCTTTATGAGACTGCAGTGCAATAAATTACTTAGCCTAATTGTAGATGTAATGAATTACCATAATTAGTCATGGGCTACATTAAATTAATCAGCATGGTACATTATTTTGCTAAATTACATCTTTGCCTTCCAAAGGCACCAGTGCAGCAATCAGAGCTTCTTGCAAAAGGGGAATGATGCTGTAATGAGAAGCTTTTCTGTTTCTAGAACAGTGACAGAAGATGAATTTTGATGGGGGATAGGAAAGCTTGGAGACACCGGAGCCCTGGCTTGTGTCTTCGCTTGTTAATGATCATCTTCTTCTCCTGCAGGGGAGCAGTGGCTGTATCCTGCAGAGGTTGCAGAAGATGCACGCAGGGGAAGAAAACCACTTAGATGATGCTTTAAGGCAAATAATATAGCTGAAATGACAAGTTGCATAGCAGTGGGGTGGCTAGGAGGTAATGTCTTTGGAAATATTAATAGATTTTGAATGCTCTTTTACATTGACTGATGAGATTTATACTTACCCAATTTTTTTGTTAGTTTTATTGTTATTTTGGTTATTACTCATATAGTTTGGATCTGAGTTAAAGCTTGCAGCTATTTCTTTTATTATTATTGTTTTACTTAAAACCTCCAGCTGTTCAGCCTCTTCCTGCTGCTGGTTATCAGTGAATAAATTTGGAGATTAATTGCATGGGCACCTCAATCCTATTCACTATTCTGCTGTCAAGAAGATTCCTGGATCCTTCCCCAACAAAATGTGCTCCCCCACTCCCATCCCTGGGGAGTTTAACATTATGTTCCAAGATAGGAAAAAAATGTGTTAGTTTCTTGTGGGTCTCTAAGATATTTTCATAGTTCATGTTTTAATTCTATAAAGCTTATGCCATAATAAATTTGCTACTCTTCAAGATGCCTTCAAAGCTACTAATATTTCTATCAAGGGCCATTGTCCAAGGAAGCAAATGCAGTAGTTTTGTAATCTTTTACTGGTTGGCTGCTGTTTGAGGCATTCTGACATGCTTATTTAAATATTTACTGTTGTCCATGATATCACAGCAGTTATCTGCAATAAAAGTTAATTATGCTGGTCCTGAAACAATAGCTGGTGTTCTAATGATGATATTTGAATCCAAACCTCATATTTTGCAAGACTTGTGGGGCATCCAAAATACTCAAATCAGAAAATGAGAGCGTAACATTTTGGAAACTATTAGGTCTAAAGAATTGGTGTAGATTTATTCAAGAATCAATCCAAAGGCTGTTATTTTTAAAAAAATAAAAATCACATTCAAAAGAGAGCGTTTAATGTCTTAGAATAGTAGTTTTTATTCTTCCTTGATTGATTTGTAAAAGATAGGTGATACTCTAAATAGTATATCAGAATAAAATATTCAGATGCAATTCTAATTGAGCTGTATCTTATTTTATAGCAAACATCTCAAGGTTAAAACCTTACTTCTGTTCTTAGTAGCCAGGTGAATGTTGGACTCCTTATGTAAGAAAAATGCATAGGCATGCAAAAATGGACCATGTGCTAATAATTTGTGTTGTTGAGTCTTTTCTAAACCACCACAACCATCATCACCCACCCCCTGGTCCTGGTGGGAGCCCATTTAATTAGCAAAATAAGGTATTGAATTTTAGCTTATCATGCATATTGTTTTCCAGCTGCATTGAAGATTGCCAAGTTTCTAATGGCCTGACCCTCTTCTGTAAATTAGCAGTAAATTGCGACATTTACCCTGAGCTAAGGCAAAGGGCTCATTCTGTTGGGTTTTGGCTGTCATAGGAATCTGAGTTTAGGGATTAATGGTTTGATGTTAAACATATGTCCCCTGTCTTTGGGGGGATGTAAACACACAGAGAGGGAATCTAATGCCATCTACTAAAAGATCTTCAAAAAAAGAAGTCCTTCCTAATGTTTCCAATCCAATGGCACCTTAGATGCATAGCTCTTTATGCTAAAACCCCACCATACTAAGGGCCTATAAATAGTCCCTCTTTGGCAGCCCAGAGAAGAGAGGTTTCCTCCAGACATTAGTTGTGCTAAAAGATTCATCATTACCTGCAGTTATGAAATAAATCTTTGATACTTGCAAGTATAATATTCATGCTCTACATTTTATTGCAGATATAGGTAGACAGTCATTATTTCTGGCACTTTCTCAGCATTATACAGAACACTCTAGGAGAAAAAACTAAGATACAGGGCTACAGAAAATAGATAGATATAATCCAAAGAAACTGGTTACTTCACTAAGCCTTTGTAGTCAATATAATATTCCCTCAATGATCTTAAATGAAAGCAAAAATTACACATTTAATATGCAAAATACAGTCAAGAAACAAACCACAGTTACCTGAAAATTAAGCTGCCAAAGAGTGATATATCAATTTATCTGCCCAGTTATCTTTCCATCAATTATATCAGAAATATGCCATAAAACAAAATAAAATGATAACCTTAAAGAAATACATACCTAAGAATTTTTTAACATATTAACAATTGTCATTTATTAATTTTATTTCCTCTGTGAAAGAATAGAAATTTAGAATGTTATAAAGTAGATCTCAAGAGAATACATGATATTTTACAGTTGAGTTACACACTTGGGTGTTTACACTGCAAATACATCTGTAATTCGGAAGATGCATTAAAGAGTGTCTCAGGATAAGATCCATGGAAAGCAATAGTTCTTTTTTTCACTCTCCTCAGTGAATTATGGGACTGTGCTATAATTCTTCCTTTTGTGTTATGTTGAAATTCTTTCTTTAGACCTACCGATGAATGACATAGTCTGCCCTCCTCTGGGCACAAAATTGTATCTCAATATCTTTGTTAGCTTCAGCAGGTGGCAGTATCTGTCTAACCTACTCTAGGCTCAGAAGCTAAGAAGATTGGGTCTGATAAAAAGATACCACAAATATAGACTAGACTGGGGAGGTCAAAAATGTACTTAGAAGAAGGCAGTGGCAAGTCCTTTCCATATTCAGTCCAAGAAAACAATGTGGATGTATCCATGTGGCCAGCAGCAATTGAGTTCAACTCCAAGAAACTCTATATTTTTATCTTTGCCAAAGGGCTGACCAATAAGCAATGAAGAGATTCTGAGTTTTGGGCCATGTTTTATTAATGATGGAACACAAAAGGAATATATTACAAACAGTTGTTCATCACCAGTTTATTGGGATTAATTTAGAGCAATCAGGCAATCAAGAATAGGCAACCTGTGCAATCAAGAAGATAAGTGATATGATTTATTGGTCAAGACAAGGATATAAAAGAAGTAAAAGTTACTGGGTGGAGGGAGAGAAAGAGAGAGAGAGGTATCTTTATAATAGCCTGATGAAAATACCATTACAGAATCTTTATTATTAAATAGTAACCTCTCCTCCTCAGTTCTAAAATAATTATGCTGGATCCCTTTTAAATGGCTTAAATTATATAAGTTAGTGTTATAATTCTGTGTAATTCAATGCACATCATGAATGTAAAACCCATTTTACCCAGTCGTGAATAGGATTACAGACAGAAATGTTTCTGGCCTGTTGTAAAAAACACTAAGCAATATAGTTTTTAAATATTAAAAGAACAAAAAATAAATAAAATTGATTTATTGATTTTTAAATATCATAGATTATGGAGCTTAATTTTCAAAAGAGCATATTCAAGATTATATATATATACAAGCATATACAAGCTCTAAAAATCCAGTTTTAAAAAAATTATTAATCTCATCCAATTTTCTAAATCAGGTGTGCACAAGCTATAGTCTAGATCACAAGTTCATCTCTTAAGGCCTTCTAAAAATTACTGCTGAATTATAGATTCAGTGTTCCATGTTAGAAAATCATTAAATATATAGGCAGTAATAATATTAGCTGCTATTAATTGGTTCATATTAATTGAAATTAAATTTAACAATTATCAAATTTATTTTTTTGGCCTTATTTTTTGATCACGAGTTCTATTGTATTCTATTCTTTCTTGCTTTGTAACTCTTAGTACATTGTTGAGACACTAAATATGGCCAACAATCCAAAATTTGTACAGCTCAGTTCCCAGAAACAAAAGATTGGTCCTTACTTTCCTGTCATAGATAAAAAGTACTTACCACTAAAAATGTCTGCATTGCTGCCATCCACTTAATTTTATCCACCACATAAAACCCATGTTACAGCTTGTAGATTCTTGATTCTAATGTGTGGCAAGTTACTTTTCAATTTTCATATCTTTCTAGATTACGGTGTCAAATGATACTAAATATATTTAAAATATTTTTGAAATCTGATAGATTTGGGAATAAGTACATAATAAACATAAAAAGAGATTATAATATTGTGGCATTTGCAAAAATCACTTCTAATAAGACAACATTACATTATATTCAATCTGCAACAAATTTGGAACTCTAGAAAGAAATCTTCAGCCTGCATTATAGCAGGTTGGAATACCCAGCTGACTTTGTTGATTTCAAAAAAGAAAAAGAAGATAAGCAAGGTTGGATCTGATTATATTAGACAATAAGGAAATCTTAAGGCAAAACTGGGAAGTTGAAAATACATCCTTGAGGATTCAGTATCATGTCTATGTAATCATGTCTATGTAATCACCAAGATATGAGCTTGATTTGAAGAGGAAAGTCTTTGTTTTAAGCAGCATGATATTGACAGGGTCACAGAAATTATATATAAGAACTGTGTTACAGCGGTTATAACGCAGTTTTGCAGGCCAATTGTGCCTCTGCCTGAGTCAAGACGATTCAACCTCGCATCCTTCCAAGTTCGGTAAAATGGGGACTCAGATTGTTTGGGGGGGTCAATATGCTGACTTTATAAACTGCTCAGAGAGTGCTGTAAAACACCATAGGGGGACATATAAATCTAAGTGCTATTACTATATATATTGAATGAAGTAATTTGTGTATATGTGTTACTTTAGTCATTATCAAAATTCGAGCTCTGACCTGGACAGAATAACAGAAATCCCTTTCCACATGAGCATCCAATGTAAACTGAGATTATATCAAATGATGGCAATCCCCTGGATATTCTAGCATACTCTCAGCATTCCGAATGCATATTCCAAAAAATCATAAAGCAAAATATGGGAAGAGAAAATAAAATTTCTGAGCAGTTTACAGTCAACACATTGCATTTCCCCCCACCTCTTCATTGCAATGCCAACAGCAGCTCAGCTGGATTTTAAAAATCTGAGCCACCAATATTTCATAATTAAAAAAAATAGGGGGATTGAATTGTCTTAACAGTATTTCTATGCTTTTGAATAACATTGATCTTGATAGCAAATTAGAAGGTTTTTTTTATGGTAAACAATTGTTATTTTAAAATAGGACATTTTCTGTTTTTCTCCTATTAGAAGAAATAGGTCTATTTTATATACATGCTTAATTACAGGGTAAGTAATCTAGATGTTAAAAAATAAATACATTAGAAGGTTTTATTTTCCTGCCACATTCATTATAGCTTACTTATGTTGTATCTGTATATGTGTGGTTGCTTTAAAAAACAAGACTGAAAGAATAGATAGAAAACAATTGCAACATGATTGCCAGACACTTTCTCTCTATCAGAGAGCCTTCTGTTGCTTGCACTGAAACATAGCTTAATATTAAGCTTTCACCTTTAGGCTATTGTATAAAATTAAGCACTTCATTTAGTATCTTGTTGATAAACAGAAAGACTGAAAATACACAAACATTTATTACAGTACAGGTAATTACTTCAAAGTTGTCTTAATGGCTTGCAATGGTGAGGCAGGTTTGAAAAATCCAAATAAAGAAGATTAATTCCACTGCCATAACATTTGGTAGATGAGGCCTAAATATTAGGGGATTGCTTAGGGTTATTCCAAGGAAGGGGGGGGGACAGGAAATGCCACAGAAAGTTCTTGAGGCAGAGTTCAACCTTGCCCCATCATTTGTTGCCATGGTGACTGGCTCCGTACTATTCACCAGTTCCACCAGTATTTCAATGATGAATAACCAGTATAAAACAGGCAGAGCACAGGTTTAGTTTAAAAAGCCATTAGCAGCTTGAAGTCTGAATTTTTAAATATAACTGGGATGGTATTGCATCATCTAGTAGTGACTGCTGGGAAGTTGTTTAGAAGAACTTGGTTTTACACCTGCAGAATTTAGAATCTTGCAACCATGATAACCAGTATCTATTGTATCAAAAAACAGACAGGAGGCAGGAATTGGAGCTGTAGAACATTAGGAAACAGTTTTAATTATAAGATATTCCAGCAATGAAATGATTTGTCAGTAGAAATCATGGAAACCACGGTTGGAGTTCATCACTAAATAGGTAAGAAAGATATTGTTAACCAATTAGAATTAAGCCGGCCATAAAAAGCTCTTTCCAAGTGCAGAAGAAGAAATAAAATAGGAAGGCTAAAATAGGAAGGCTTTAAGGAAGGCTATAAGGAAATAGAAATAGGATGATATGGCATCTTTCAAAATCCAAGGATGATATATTGTTTTCCCTGCAATGATTTGGCTAAAACTGTAGGCTGTTGCAATTGAAATTCATGAATTTCATTGAATCACCTTTTAATGCCTTAAAACTTGAGAAACACTGGAAGGCTCTTTCTTCCATGATCTGCCACTTTATTGTACCTTTTAATGCTTAGGGATCTTTCATATATAAGTCTAAAAATAGTTTTGTGGCCTCATTTTAAAAACGGCAAAATAAATAACAGCACAAATTCTCGAAGTTGGGTAGCTCCTCTCAATAAAGAGTATTTTGCACTAAGCCCCAGGCCTAGAAAACAACAACAACATTGAATTCAATGATTCTGCAATGTAAGATGCTTAATATGTCTCCAAGCAAGAGAGCATTTGTTTTCTACTGATGTATGTAGTCCACAGGCATTTTGTTTTTGAAATGCTTTGTCATGAGACCCATTCATGTGGGCCAAAAAAAGAAATTATGTGTTGGCAAGCAGCTATCTCAGCAAAATAGTCAGTGACTCCTCCCCCCATGAAATAAAATCAAACCAAAAAGGCAACTGGGTTAAAATAGATATTGAGCATTGGAGTTCTCACTAATATAAATTACTAGAATTGTTATTTCTAACTACAATTTCAGATTGCACAGAACAGCTGATGATTGGTTGATTTTTATTATTCAATAATATGACACCATTCTAGCTAAACATTTGGATAACTTGGACAATACAATATGATTCTTGGATTTGAGATCTATTGAGAAAGGACAGGCTGCCATTCAGTGATATGTGATATTCCTGACATATCAGAGATAGTCATTAGAATAGGATGATAATTTCTTAGAGTTCAGAAAATCTTTATGCATACATAGTTCAGTTTCACTGTCTTTCTTTCCCTGTCACACAATCATACCATGTTGGTCTGCCCTCATCATGGCTACCTTGTATGTGATTGACGATAATTAGATTTCAACTGCCTTCTGATGCAAAAATACACAGCATTACAGATAGGCTGGTTTCTCTTCCTGCAATCTTGCCTCTAAAAGGGTATTGATTCACTCCTTCACATTTTTAAAAGGTCATAGCCATAATTCCATCTGAACTGTGCTAAGTGAAAATAGTTTGGAGAAATAATATGGTTACCATTTAGTTCTGATACAATTGAAAGCCAAGTTTTTGCTGTTTGTTTATTTCTTTTAGTATATTTTAATCATATTTTATTTTTATATCTTAACTATTCTTGAACAATATATATACAATATTTAGAAATTTATAAAGCCATCGCTATAATCTCTAGTTTTATTCAAACATGCTTATTTATTTGTAGAAAGGCTTAATCTACTACAAATCTTTATTTACATTAAAAGCTAGTAAATGTAAACATGACACTTTTTTCATAAAACTTTTTTTATAGAATGAATTACAAATTTAATTCTATATGAAAGATTGTCTGCTTTGGTAAAATAACCTGTATTTGCCTTGTATGGTCAAAATAACACTTTTTTTTTTTTTGCTAAGAATTGGATCATGCCACATATAATTTGATTTTTCATTGTGTCAATGAAAAATTCAACTTTTCAAAGATTTAATTGATAGGTGCTTCACTCAATTTGAAATAAGATACATTTAATTTTTACTTTACTTTGGCTCATTCATACATGTAAGTCATCAAGTGTTTAGCAACATAACCTAATAGAAGGCATGCAGGTTATCCTTAATAAGCTCCTACTGGCTTCTATTAATATGAGCAAAGAGTTTTCTTTTAAGTTTCCATGGTAGTATGCAGGATGCAGAAATGCTATATGTTTATCTTTAACAGCTCCTGACAGTTAAGCACATCTACAAAGCCAAACATCTGAGTATTGCACTACAAGGAATTCTTAATATTCCTACTGGATTTCTCATAATTCATCTAAAACCAATTTGCTAATATACTCTAACGTCCACAGCCTGCCATTTAGTATCTATGTCAGCAACAATTGTACACAGTACTGATAAATAGTTGGAAGATATGTGATAGGCTAGCTAACCTTATGTGCACAGATGAAGGACTATAGACTTGAAATCCATTCATTCTCCTAAACACTGCTCTGTTTTGCTTTTCTATTCATAGTGCTGTAAATTTGTCAATTTAATGGGACACTATGTAGATGCTTTCTTTTTAAGTGCTCTAACAGGAGAGGATATTACATTGATCCAAATTCCAAATTAGCGCTTTATTTTTGTGGTGGGCATATTTTTAGCTTTATAAAAATATGGAAGAATGTTATATTACCTACATGTATTCAACTTATTCTCAATTTGCAAACAAATGTTTATACATGGCACGGAGTGTAAATGATATTTCTTAATATAGCCATATCAATCCTAGGTTTAACTATTTGTCAAATTTAGTCTTTCAATGCCAGTATATCAATCATTCAATCAGAATAGAGCTGTAGAGATTTTGGAGGTCTTCTAGCCCAACCCCTCTCCTGCTCAACTTTGTTAGTTGCAAAGTCCGACTCATCACAACCCCATGCGCGACATTCTTCCAGGCCTTCATATCCCGGAATCCATTTAAGCTCACACTGTTTGCTTCAGTAACTTCATTCAGCCACCTAATTCTCTGTCCTATTCTTCTTTTGCCCTCAATCGTTCCCAGCCTTAGGTTCTTCTACGGTGAGTCCTTCCTTCTCATTAGGTGGCCAAAGTATTTGAGTTTCATCTTCAGGATCCGGCCTTCTAAAGAGCAGTCAGGGTTGATCTCTAGGACTGACCTTTTTGATCAACTTGCAGTCCAAGGGGCTCACAGAAGTTTTCTCCAACACCATAATTCAGAGGCCTCGATTCTTTGATACTCAGCCTTCCTTATGGTCCAGCTTTCACAGCCATACAACTGGGAAAACCATAGCCTTGACTATATGCACTTTTGTTGGCAGGATGATGTCTCTGCTTTTTAGTGTGCTATCTGGATTTGCCATAGCTTTCCTCCGCAGGAGCAAGCATGTTTTAATTTCTTGGCTGTAGTCCCCATCTGCAGTGATCTTGGAGCCCAGGAAAATAATATCTGTCACTACCTCCATTTCTTCCCCATCTATTTGCCAGGAATTGAGAGGGCTGGATGCCATGATCTTACCATATTTTTTGGAGTATAAAATGGCTCAGAAGTATAAGACGCACCTATCTTTTGGGGAGGAAAACAATTTTTTTTGCCATCTCTGCATGCCCCATTTTTGGCCTATGTATGCCCTATTTTCCACCAGTTCCAGGTGGTGGTGTTCAGAACAGCCAGAAAATGGGCCGCATGCAGGCCAAAAATGGCATGCACAGGCCAAAAATGGGGCATGCGGAGGCGGCAATAGGTGATGGCAATCCCTGTAGCCTGAAACAGCTGATTGTCGAGAGGCTGATCCTACCGACAGTCAGATGCTTGTGCTAATCAGGCTATGCTGAAGCTGACTGGGCGGTTTGCTGTTTACTGCAAGGAGGCAAATTGCTGGGAGGCAGATGCTGAAGGGAGGTGGGCGGTGGTGGGTGGGGCTTCGGCAACATTTCCTGTATAAGACGTACAGACATTCCACCCCTTCAGTGCATCTTATACTCTGAAAAATACAGTAATTTTCTTAATGTTGAATTTCAAGCCAACTTCTTCACTCTCCTTCATTCGCATCAAGAGGCTCTTTAGTTTCTCTTCACTTTCTGCCATTAGAGTGGTATCATCTGCATATCTGAGATTGTTGATATTTGTCCTGGCAATCTTAATTCCAACGTATGATTCATCTAGCCCCACTAGCGACAGTATACAGCCTTGCTGAACTCCTTTCTCAATTTTGAACCAATCAGTGGTTCTGTGTCCAGTTCTTGCTGTTGCTTCTTGACCCGCATTTAGGTTTCTCAAGAGACAAATAAGGTGGTCTGGTACTCCCATCTCTTTAATAACTTGCCATAATTTGTAGTGATCCACACAATCAAAGGCTTTAGCATAGTCAATGAAGCAGAAGTAGATATTTTTCTGGAACTTCTTAGCTTTGTTCCTGAACTGGCATATATTGGCAATTTGACCTCTAGTTCGTCTGTCTTTCGAAACATACTTGTATTTCTGATAGTTCTCAGTCTACATACTGCTGAAGTGTAACTTGTAGGATTTTGAGCATAGCTTTGGCAGCATGTCAAATAGGAGACCCTATACTATTTCAGATAGGTGGTTCTCCAGTCTCTTCTTAAAAATCTCCAGTGATAAAGCAACCATAACTTCTGGAAGCAAGTCGTTCCACTGGTTAATTGTTCTCACTGTTAGGAAATTTCTCCTTAGTTCTAGGTTGCTTATCTTCCTTGGTTAGTTTCCATCCATTGTTTCTTGCCTTCTGGTGCTTTGGAAAAAAAATTGACTCCCCCCCCCTTTGTAGCATCCCCTCAAATACTGGAATACCGCTATCATGTCATTCCTAGCCCTTCTTTTCTCTAGAATAGCCATATCCAATTCCGCAACCCTTCTTCATATGTTTTTGTCTTTGTCTTAGTTGCTCCTTTTTGCATTTTTTTTTTCCAAAATCTCAACATATTTTTTGTAATGTGGTGACCAAAACTGGATGCAGTATTCCAGATGTGGTCTTAGTAAGGATTGATAAAGTGATACTTATATTTCATATGATTTTGATTTGATGCCTCTGTTTATACAATTAAGGCTTTTTTTACTGCTGCCACACATCAGATGATGGAATGTATGTACAGAGGCCCTGGGGATCCGAGGAGGGGTCATATGGACCCAGTATGGATGGAATGGATATGAGAGTGAGGAATATCAATTCTGATGAAAACATTTTCTCTTGTCTTCATTTCTTTGCCTTAAACAGCCTTGCTCCTTCCTGTCTTCTCTATCTCTACAGGAGGGAGTCATGGGGGTGGGGGGTGCTGCCACAGACAAAGTTAAAATTGCTTTTTTCTCTGCGGAAGGAGGGGGGGTCACATGGAGTGGGGGAGCTACCTTGAGCTGCTCTGCAATAGAAAGGGGTTGGAACCGCACATTCTTAGTGAGGCAGAAGTTAACACCTTAAACCACTAGCCAGGATATCAGGAACAAAAATAGTTTGCTTATAAGAAAAACCCCAAAAACCACATAGCTGGCACATGAAACTACGACACTTTGCAAGATACCCGTGACTTGGGGTGAAACACAGGTGACGTGACATTTAGCTATGTAGGGGGCTGAGATCCAAATAACCAATCAATATGATCTGTTATGCATGCATTATTAGGGGAAGGGCAAAGGGCTGAATGTGACCACCCCTTGACTATAATTACTGTAAGGTTGTAATTGGGGCCCTTGGTTAGCTTTTGAGCCAGGGTCCTTATAACTTGGTACCAAAATAAAATTATCACACCTTGTGTCCGGTGAGTTATCGGCTTCGACACCAAGCAAGAGCCCAGTTTTGGGGACAACAGGCTCATTTAAGTGATCCTCCAAGGTCCGGTTTTTCCTGCCGAAGTATAAAACTTTGCTTTTCTCCACATTAAATATGGAAAAAGACAGTGTTGTAGACAGATGAAAATACAGGTGCGATCAGGACCAAAATAAAAGGAAGTTAGATTTATGTTAACAATCTGTGGAATTCCAAAGTATGCTTCAATTTGACTCAAATGGTGCCTTTAAAGTGAAATACTGAAGTGAAACAGCACTACATATCTATAATAAATGGATTGTAATAGCTGCACCACAATGCTCTGAATAATAAAAATGGCTGTTGCACATTACAGAAACCTCTTTTTCCAGCTTAAAATGCTAATGTCAATGCTGAACTGAACCTGAATTGAGTGGACACACTTCAGCATTTCTAGTGAAAGCAAAGCAACTCAATTCTCTGAATAAATCATTTAAAATCAAATTTCCTTTGCAACCTCAATTGTGCTTTGAAACATTCTTAGATGATGTACACATTTATAAAATCTACCTTTTATGATTTAGTACATTATTTTGAAAATGTTGTGTATTGACACCATATATACATTCTGCTACATTCTATTACAAAGAGTTCAGAAGTTTCCTTTTCTTTTGATTAACCCAATTTAATATTTCCAAAACTAATAAACTAGTATCAGTCTTAATTATGATATATAAGTGGATATATGGGAAGTTCAGACCATAATTTCTATAAGTAACATTTTCATTAACTGTACTTACAGTTAATACATTAATCTATGGTTCTCCTAGAATGAAAGTTTCTAAAAAAATGCTTGAGGGGAACAGGAAAAGTGGATGTTCAGAAAAAGATTAGGCCATTTCTTGTAATGCTAAATCTAACCAAAATCAATCAGTGTAATAGAAACAAAAAGGTCATAGTCAATCCATGCATGTTTATCTCAGTAACAAAAGGTAGTTGGAGGCTTTTTTCTACAAAAACCAATAATAATTACTGAATTTCTGAAGAATAAATTTATTATGATTCTGTATATATGTAATCAACATCCTTACACAAAAGTTACTGTTTCTTGTTATTTTGTAAGAAATTAAACAGCTGCTTATCACAGAAATCTGTTCATCCCATTTCCCATTCTGCTGGATAACAATTAGTCATGGTGATGCCCTATAGCGGGGGTCCTGAATCCCTGGGCTGCAGATCAGCACTGATCCACAGCCCTCCAGAAACTAGGCCACGTAAGCATGCAACATGAGGGATCCAGGCAATGCTTGAAAGCACACTTCTATGGAACTAGCCTCTGGTGCCCAAAAGATTGGGGCCATTGCCCTATAGGACGTTTAGCCTTGTCTAGCAGGATACACGGACAGAACATAAAATTGCATATCAGAAAAGAAGGCAGTTGTGGAAAATACCCTCATCAGTTGAGGAATAACTAATGATAAGTCATCAATTTATAAAATAGTAATACAGAGAGCAGTAAAGCTGAAGTGAATCATGAATACTGAAACTGAATTTGGTTATTTGAGTAGCCATGGATAAAATTACAATGGACAATAACCCAAGAACTTTGTATGTTTATATTTTGTGGATATTTTAGACCTTGATTTTCATCAGCATACTGACTGAATAGTGGTAGTTATAGCCTAACACATCCAAAACAGAAATGAGTTAGGAAAAGTTGAACTCGACAATACATTCTAATAGGATTCAGCCATGAGGATCCTGAAAAATGAGGAGCCTTCAATGTAATTTGAAGTGCATCAGTTAAGGCTAGACACTTAAGTTAGCTTCCCAATACTGTCTTCTGAAATGTTTTCTTCTTAGTGTTAATGATGATTCTTTCTAACATTGGAAAAAACTCTGAAAGTTCTGAACACCTTGCTTGCTTGCTTAGTTGTGAGCTTTTGATGTAGCAGAATGTCAAGATCAAAAGATAATTGAAGAACCTTCTTCCCCTCCCAAAGTCAGTGTTCCTCTATGATATTGTTTTCCACTGTAGAAGATTATCTTAAAAATGAGGTTGAGATCCCTAAAGAAATTGCTTCAATCAGCAACAGTGCTTAATGACTCTTAATGGGAAGTGGAGATAGGATAGTAAGTGTTACTTTGATTAATAAGAGAACTGTAGAGAATTTAAATTGTGCCACTGATGGATTATTTTCTTCAAGCTTGATAAGCGCTTCTCATTTGTTCTTAAATTTGGTCAATACTGTTAAAGACAGCAAAATGAAGTATAATTAATTCCATTACAGCTGCTCAGACCTGCAACTAAGAAGAATATTATGATGCAGATAACAATGTTAAGTAATGGTTTAGACTTTTAAAAAAAATAATAGTAGTGCTTGGTGTCTCCAAAGACAGTAGCATAATAAGCAATGCCTTAATTTAGGTCTACTTAGATACAGCTACATTGACTTACTTTAGCTATTAGCCATACAGTGGATGTAGACAGTCTACATATACCTATTAATATGCCAGGGTTTTGATATTTTTAAAAATCATACCAAGATAATTCACTTCAGATTTTTTTTCATCTTTAATATAACATATAAAGCAGAATGGGCAATTAATTTTCCCAAGAACCTCATGAGAAATTGGGACTGTTGTGGAACTAAACCAAGAGGGCTGTGAACATGTGCAGGCATGTATGCATGCACAGGTGTAAATTGAAAAAATAGCAGTTGTCTTTAAAATAAAGCAATGTGTTTGTATTTCCTACACTTATTTATATCTGATTTCTAATTTCCAATTGACCTCACAAAGGCTGGACAGGGACAACCAAAGAGCTAGATATGATTCAGGGACTATAAAATGCCTAGAACTGATATGGAACAGATATTTGCAGTTGAGAAATATGAAAAAAAAGAAAGAAGAAAGGAAAGAAAGGAAAAAGAAAGAAAATCTTACAATTCAATTGAAAAACAAACTGATTTTTAGGGAAAAATAAAATAAAAACTTTTAACATATGCATAAGTATGAACATTCTTAAATTAATACCTTGTTGAAGCACCTTTTGATTTTATGAGAGCACTGGGGTAGGAGTCTAGCAGCATGGCACATCTTGCCTTGCAAATCTTTACCCACTCTTCCTTGCAAAACTGCCTCAGACCTATCATATTGCTAGGGCATCTCCTGTTCACAGCCCTGTTCATGCCACTCCATAGATTTTCAATTGGAGGTCCTGGCTCTGGCTGGATCATTACAAACTTTAATCTTCTGATGAAGCCATTCTTTTGTTGATCTGGAGGTATGCTTTGGATGGTTATCATGTTGAAAGGTGAAATTCCTCTTCATCTTCACCATTAACATGAGGGTTAAAATATTGTGCCAAAATTGATTGATATTTGGAACTGTTCATAATTCTTTCCACCTTGGTTAAAGCTCCACTTCCACCTGAAGAAAAGTAGCCCAAAACACACTGCTGCCACCACCATACTTGGAGTATTTTTGGTATGCAAAGTGTTGCTTTTGTACCAAATATACTTTTTGGAATATTTTCCCACATGCTTTTGTCAGACTTGATGTAGGTTTATGCCGGGTGTTGGCAACCCATGGCTCCAGAGTGGCATGAGGATCTTTGGGCTCCCTGTGCAGCTCACTGTCCCATTACTATATGGCCCCACCTCTCCTGCCCCCTTGCTCTCCCCTCCCTCACCTGGCCTGAGAAGGTAAGGGTGACAGTGGGCAATGGAGAATCAGCTGGGGCTGATTTTCTGGTGCCTCACTTTGCTGGAGCTTCTTCTGGCCCTTGTTGGTGCTGGGTATGTTTCAGTCACTTGGGAAGACATGCAATCTGCTTTCCACCCTGAGACACTGGCCCAACCCAGCTGCGATTGATGCTGGCCTCACTAATACGAGGGCTGGTGGGATGGAAATGGGATCCAGGAAGAGGGAATGATGGAAAGGGGGATGGGCCTGCAGCACCCAGTCATGGATTTAAGAAGCTCAGGGCAGCAGGAAAAGAGGACTGGCCATGCTGAGCCTTACACATCCACCCTGGGGGTCAGGCTTAGAGAAAGCCCGAAAGCCCTGGCCAAAGATACCCATCAGCCAGTTTCCCTCTCCCTCTATATATTTCCCCCTCCCTCTGTTTCTGTCTCTGTATGTATCTCTCTCGTGTGTGCTCTCTCTGTCTCTCTCTCTTTCTCCCTCTCAGAAAGCCAAGGCTGGGCTCTGCCAAGCGCAGCAAAGACACATATGGGGCAGGTGGCTACTCCCTTGAGAAGGGTCTCCCCACTCATATGCACCCTCTCGGCCCCACCACAGCCAGCCAGGGGTCACAAGACGAGAAGGAGGGAGGGAGGAGGGAAGCCTCCACCATGGCTCATGCTCGTTCCTCAGCCAGCCCAGATTTCCAAAAAGAAGAAAGAAAAGGATAGTGAAGAGCCCCAAGGAGAGCTTGTCAGCTCGGACCAGCCTTGGCTTTCTGAGAGAGAAGAGACGCAGAGACAGAGCGAGAGTGAGGTACAGAAACACCAGTAGTGGTATTCAGCTGGTTCGCATCGGATTGGGTGAACCAGTAGCAAGAATTTGGCGTGGGTCACCAAACTGGTAGTAAGTTCTGGCTGGCTAAGCCCCCAACCTGGTCGACTTCCTGCCTGATACTCGCTTACCCACCCACCTGACATTCGCCTAAGGTATTTCTTTTTTTTTTCCCTCCCAACAATCAAATATGTATAGATCAGCTGTGCCAGGATTCCCCTTGCTAAGGCCAAGGAAGGCAAAAAATGGAGGGAGGAGCTCAGCCCCTCCATTTTTTGCCTTCCAGAGACTCAGAGGAACCTTAGGGGAGCAAAAATGCACCCCCCCCAGGCTCCTCTGAGGCTAGGAAGCTCCCAAAAATGGGTGGGGGTGGCAAAAAAGCAAAAAAAGCCACACCCATGCCACGCCCACCAAGGCACTCCCACAGAACTGGTAATAAAAATTTTTTGAATCCCACCACTGAGACACACACACAGTTATAGAGAAAGAGAGAGACACACACACATACAGAGAGAGAGCTACAGAAGGGATGATAGGGAAAGAGAGATTGAGAGAGATACAGACATGGGGGGGGAGAGAGGAGAGGGAAAGGGGGAGAAAGAGACAGAGAGATACAAAGGGGGAGAAAGAGGGAGAGGAGGGGAGATAGACAGGGAGTGTTCTGTCCTTAATTAGCATTCTTGAGATCCCCGCGCTTTGATTGGCCAAAGCGCGGGGCTCTCTGATTGGTCAGGCGAGCCGCGCCGATTGGCTCGCTGAGAATTTCCCGCGATTGGTCCATTCGGATCGTGGGAGATTCAAAGCGGTGCCATTGGCCGCGGCCGCCGCGGCTAAAGGAATAAAAGCCGCGGGCTTTTTCCTTTACGCCAGTTCGGTTCCAACTTTAAATAAAAGAGCATGATTTGAAGTCACCGACTCCTGGCATCATTTCGCGGACACAACAGGGAGAGTGGGAGAAAGAGACATAGATACAAAGAGAGAGAGAGAAATAAAAACCAGATGCTAAAAATAAATGAGAACTCTCTGTTAAGCTGGATAAAACTTGACTTCACCAGCAAAAATCTTCAGGATTTTTGGATGGATTACCAAAAGCTAATTTTATATTTCTTAAATCATTACTTTTGTTTTGTTTGTCAGGTCTTCAGTCATTACACAAATCATAGGTCTTCAGCACAAAAGAAAAGAGATTTGAGCAAAGTATCCTGTTGGTTTTTAATTGTTATTTTATGCTTCACCTTTTTTTTCCAACTCTTTACAGAGTCCTCCATTACAGAAACATTCACATACCGTCACACAGAGAAAGTTAAAAACAGCAGTTTAAATAATCATCAATCCCATTCAAAATGCTCGAAGAGAAATATCTCCATTTGTTTCCTGAATTTGAGACAATGGGAACAATCACAAATCCTTAGGGAAACTTTTGACCTCTACTCCATAACTGATATATGGCCTCCAAAATTAGATACCTTAAAGATGATCTAGTGTCTGATAGGTTCAAATGCTGATTTGGTATTTTAAAAAGTAAAATAAAACCTGATTTCTACCAAAAGCAAATATTTTGAGATATTTTTGAGGTATTGTGGACCTCTCTAAGTTGTGAACCAATTAGCAACCTTGCTAGACTGTTTGTCAACTGAATGTTCTTGATACTCTTTAAAAACAGCCCTTGAATCACAGTAATATATATATAGTAATACCATATATCACACCATAGTAATCTGATAATTTCTAGATCCAATTGATTTTAAAAACTACATACAAACAACTTTCTTATTTTCTGTTTTTCTAAGGCTGAAGATGAGATCCATCAAATTCCCAGAAGGAAACTGGAGGCTGACCTGAAGAAGACCTGTATTGGACAATTTTCCCAGATGCCATCAGTCTTTGTTAGATTGATGCATTGAGACCTAGTTTCTGGTCCAGGTCACATTTTCTCACCATTGTATCATAATAATTGTTCTGTAAGAAGAAAGAGTAGATTGTTCAACATCACATGTTCTATTATTACTCTTTAGAGAACTATTTTAATCTTCAAAAATTGGAACTTCCCCCTCTTAAGTGAACTTGATAATTTAAATTTATTTGAAAAGGATATTTCTACAAGTATAATCTGATTTGATGAAGAACAGACTTTCTTAACTCAAGTTTGTCACAGAATTTAGTTTGTTATTTAAAAGGGATTAATTGGCTATGATATCTTTTAAAAGTTGATTAAATGAAATTATAATACAATTTCAATTTTCATTGTAGTCTTCTAAGAATGAAAGCAGAAAACTAATAAGTATGATAGGGTATATTTCATTGGTAAGTTTTATTGTTGATTTTGGCAAAAGTTGTCATATGCTGCAATTAGATTATGTCAGCAAAGTAATTTTTTTCTTCCAATTTAATTCTGTGAAAATTAAATTACAGATAAGAATACCATAGATATGGTTATAACAGCTAGGAAATGCTGACCAAATTTTATTGCAGGAAAAAAATTACATCTAAGCCATTGTTATTGTCACGGAGAGCATGACTTGTTCCTCCAAAGCATGACTTTATTTATTTATTTAGTGATTATAAGATAACAGGTATAGGTATAATATAGTACATGAAATAGATACATTGCTTTGGTTGCTCTGGATCCAATGTTGATGATGTAATTATGGAACTCTGAAAGAGATTGGAAAATTGGAACTGGGAAACCATATTTTATCTCTTCCTGGGGTTGGACTACCACATAGATGCACAAATGGGAAGACCAGCATATGACAGTTTTCAGTATCATGCCATTTAGATTTTTGTTTTGCAGCTGAGAAAGTGAAAGGCTTCAGAAAGTCTCCTAAATTTTCCTGTTAGTTGTACTATGTCAATCAAATTTGGAATTCAAGCAGCAAATGAAGAAACATGAGTGACCCAGTGCCTGTATGAGGTCTGCCAGCATTGTCAGAAAATGAGTCCTGATTTCTGTTTTGAGACTAAGCCTCTCTTCAGCACTTTGGAGACTTTTCACCTTATCTGGTACCGTGACAATTTTATTCGATATTTCTTCTATTTAATATAAATTATCTTGCTCCACTAACCACACCTTTTTATTCACAGTCTTTATATTGAAATCTCTCCTAGAAAAATATTTTGTATCATTATCAGTTCTTTTTTTTAATCTTAGGGTTTTTTTTCTTTTTCTTGTATCTTAGGCTTTTGAATGAAGGTACAAGATTCCAAATTTGTTCTTGAGGTTATATTGAACAAATTATAGATAAGTGAATCAGTAATGAAATTTGTAATGAAAATTTCTCAAGTATGAAATATTGGCACAAATTAATTGCAGGATTTTATAGCCACCATAGATTATATCATAAAAACAAAAATGACTAGGACTTTGTAATTACAGCAGGAATACACTAAATTTTTATAGACTGCCATTTTGTAAAAGAAACTTGGAAGTAAAGCGCAAATGCGGATGGCTTAGGTGTCTTAAAAGTAAATATGCTAAAAGCAATGAAATGGTTCCTTGGATACTTCACTTGGCACAATGACTAATGGAATGAGCTTTGTTCTATTTACATTTTATCAAAAGTTTTAAAAATCACTCAAGGCCACAAAAAAGATCAGAACATGTGTATTCTTGCCACTTGTGTCTTGAGGCATACTAGGACATGATGTCTTTCATAAGATTTTTCCTTTCCATGTGAAAGGAATAGGAATAGTGTCATCTTATTTTTTACTTATTTATGTAGAATAATATTGTATGTCAGAGGATATTCACTAATCTTATCCCTTCTGCTAAAAGTGTATTTACATCTCATATATATATATATTTGTGTGTGTGTGTGTGTGTGTGTTAGTCAAACATTTCATAGAAATAGATGTTCAGCAATACTTATTGCCATAAGTTTTATACTGCTGCACTTTCAGAATTCAAAAGTATTTATAGAAGGCCTAACTCTGAAGATCTTTCAGAATCAGTTTTAAATGATTTACCATACTCCATAACTATGTGAGAGCTCTGTGTGGATTAAAATTATAAGGAGTAAAAAACATATATTTATGGGGTCTATCTGCAATAATACTGAATAATCCATATTAAGTATAATCCAGCTATTGAGTTATTTATATTTGGTAAAATAGACAGGAAATTCAGAAGTCATGAAACATAGGAGCAAAAAGTAAAGAGAAGCTACCCCAAGGCTGCAGAATAGGCATGAATAAAATATAAGTTAGACATAGATAACTTCTATTGAATTTAAAAGATCTATAAACCCTAAATATAACTGAAATTGGATCTAAACCAATTTACTGTCCATCGCTATTTAAATATTATAAATCATCCTTAAAGAATAATCTAATTCCAACTAAATTTCTTGTGTAATATATAGCAAGGTTATTAAGAAAGCACTTTCTTCATTGTTCCCTAAAAAACATATTGATTGTAAGCACAATCACAAAAAAAAATTCCTAAATATCCTGTCTCACATAGATAAATGAAAAATAGAGCACAATTACATAATATAAAGTACATAAATTTAAGAAAATCTGTAGACACTGTAAAGATAAAATGCTTAAAAGTTATGGGGACTGAAATTATTATTTTTGGGGGGATAGTAAGAAAATGTAATGAATACTGTAACACATTGTACATGAAATAAGATTCAGGCTTAAATTTTGCATAATAACAAAGATGTTTTATATGTGAACAGGTATTCTTTTTTTAAAGAATGTAGACTTTTTCTAAGCTGCATATTATGCTTTGAAAACATCAATCACTCTTTTTGTTACATATGAAGAACAAATAAAGGAATACTTGATAGGGGGAAGCCAAATAGTTTAATTAATGGGAGAAGTTCGAGGTCCCATTGGATTGTGAATAATTCAATATCAGTACAGCCTTTGGCACTGACCAAAAAATAGCCAACATCCTAAGATACCCCAAAGACAAGATCCAGCTAGAAAACCAAGGAGTTTATGAAATACCATGCAACAATTGCCCAGCCACATACATTGGACAAACCAACAGGAGAATAAATGCACGCATCGCAGAACACAAAAACACAGTCAGAAGAGAAGAAAATACTTCCTTCCTCTTCCAGCACCTTAAGGTCACAGGACATGAAATTAATTTCGAAGGAACCAAATTAATATTCAACACTGAACACTCCAGCAAGAGAACAATCAGGGAAACCATTGATATAGAGAAACACTTCCATAACATGAATAGACGGGACGATACCTCCCTCCTACATCTGGAAGCTAGCACTCATCAATAGACAAGTCCCAGACACGAAAACCAACAGCAGACCCGAAACAACATGGGACACCACCGCCAATCCCTCTCATCAGACCCAGGCCCAAGCCTATCCCATAAATGAAGGACAATCACCATCCAGAAAACAGACCACGGCTGCCTCGCCAGCTGTCGCACCCCCCGACCCCAAAACCAAACAAGCTGACACATGCCAAGAACACAGACCCAGACACCAAACTCAAAGCCAAACTAAAATCCAGAATGCTACATCACAGCCACCCGCTCAGGATATTGTTAAGCCTGGGTTCCCCAAACAGGGTTAAGGAGACAAGCTAAACAGAATGTGCAGCGTTAGTCAGATAAGCACACAGATAAATGAGTGAGATAAGTTTGTATATACAGTAAAAATAACAGATACGCTTGTGCTATCAAAAATATAGTTTATTCCATTTAGAGTTTATAGCATAGTCAAAATAACAGTCCATTAGTCATGTATCATTTTAGTCAGTCCATTCAAGGATATTCAATTAGCAAAGTCCGTGTAGAATATCCAATGTCAGTTCACTTACAAATAAATCAGTCCTTTATCTCTCCCTTTCCAGTAGGGGAAAAAAACGCAGTCTTGAATCCATCCAGTAATTAGGGATCATAAAGCCAGAGAGAGCAAGCTGACGTTCCTTGCTTCTTTTATGGTGCTTTCACAACCACTCCCTTAATTACATTCCTACAGTTAAAGTTGCAGACACTTTAACTAACAAGCTATGATAACATATTTATTATTTTACCTAAACCAGTTAGGGTAAACAATGTTATCCCAAACATTCTCCCCTTTTAGGTAAATATAACAATATAACTATTTACATCTTTAAATTATATTTGTTACAACTTTCTTTAAACTTAATTACTCCTTGAGCTTTTGTAAATTGGTCTGCAATGTTTTCTTCTGTCATGCAGTATTCCAATTTAATTAGCCCATTCTTTACAGATTCTCTAACATTTAAGTATCTTAAATCAGTATGCTTTGATCTAGTTTTTACAGCAATACTAGTAGCTAACTGTATAGCTGCCTGGTTGTCCTCGTACACAATAATGGAATCTTTAACAGTTATACCCATGTCTAATAATAACTGTTTGTTCAGAATTAAGTCAGTGCATAGTAATGACAGACATGAAAATTCCGCTTCCATCATGGACAAGCTAATATGCTGTTGTCTGATTGACCTCCATCCTATTAGTGTCTTACCAAATAATATAGCCATCCCAGATGTTGATTTTCTAGTGTTTATGTCAGTTGCAAAACTTGCATCTGCATAGGCACTAAGACTCAAATCACCCTTTGGTTCTATATACAATGCATGGTTCATTGTTCCTTTAAGATATCTTAAAATTCTCTTTGATGGTTGCCAATGACATTGATGTGGATCTGAATTAAAACGTGCCAGCTGATTAACACTATAAGCTATATCTGGCCTTGACCAATTGCTTATATATGATAAGCTACCAATCAAAGATTGATAAATAGACTTATCAAATTTGGGACTTTGATCATCAGTTTGGCAAACTTTCTGACTCATTGGAGTCTTTGCCGGTTTACAAAGTTCCATTTTATACGTTTTAATTAATTGGCAAATTTTATCTTCTTGAGATATCTTAAATCCATTTTTTGTTTTGTTAATTGTCAATCCTAGATACTTTTTAATTTCACCTAAATGCTTTAATTTTATCTTTTTGGCTAATAATGATATAATCTCATTAGCTTCATTATTAGTCTTAGTTATCAAAACAATATCATCTGTAAATAATAACAATAATGACACCGTTCCATTATTTTCTCTTTTAAACACACATGGATCTGCTAAACCAGATTTAAATCCTATATTGTTTAACTCTTTCACAATATATTGGTTCCACTCAAAGTCAGATTGTTTCAACCCGTAAAGACTCTTTTTGAGTTTCCAACAATCATTACTATTTACTTTATTGTCTTTTATAATAACTGGCTTTTTCAAATATATAGTGTGCTGCAGTGGTGCATGCAAATAAGCAGTTTCTACATCTAAATGGTTAATGATATAGTTTTTCTTAGCTGCTTATACTAAAGCTGCTCTCAAAGATGTTGCTTTAAGACTTGGTGCAAAAACTTCATCATAATCAGATGCAGTTTGATTAAATCCTTGAACTACCAACCTAGCTTTATGGGTAACAGTCCCATCATTTCCAGTTTTTACTTTAAATATCCATTTGCACCCAATGGATTTTTCTCCTGGAGGTAATTTAGCATCTTCATATACTTTCATTACCTTTAATGAATTTAGTTCTTTTTCCATTGCCTTTTGACAATTCTCCTGATCCTTAGCAGGATACATCCTAAGTTCATCTATACTAGTTGGAACTTTAGTTACTTGGCAAACTATACTTGCTTGATACCTATCAGGTGATCTAGTTACACGTGTAGTACGTCTAGGTATTACAGGACTTACAGGTGGACTTTCATTAATTAACTGTTCTTGATTATCTAACTCTTCCTGATCAACTGTTTCTTCTTGTTCTAGTCCTATTTGTTCTTTGTGGACTTCTTCTTTAATTGGACTCTTCTTATAACTAATCTGATCTTTCTGCCTTTTGTAGGGTTCAATAATTACTTCGTTATTTAAATCTTGCTCTAATCTATTCCATCCTACATGTTCTAGGAATTTAGCACTAGCACTGGTGTAAACTCTAGATGTACCTGGTTGCCAGAATCTATAAGATCTATGATTAGATTTATATCCTACAAAAAATAATCTTTTAGCTGTATGTTGTCCTTTGTGTCTGAGTTGTGAAGGGATATTCACCCATGCTGGTGCTCCAAATGTGTGCATGTAACTTAAATCAGGTTTTGTACCATGACACAGTGTGAATGCTAATTCACCTATTGTTGAATTAACAACATTATTTAACATATGATTACCACACATTATTGCTTCTCCCCATAAATTGTCAGGTAATCCTGAATCAGACAACATAGTACGTGCCATTGATTGCAGTGTTTGGCCTCGTCTCTCTATAAAGGCATTATGTTGTGGCCTATATGGTGCAGACTTTTTATGTTGAATACCTAACATTCTAAGTCTATTCTGGAATTCATTATTTGTAAATTCCGCACCATTATCTGTTATAAGAGTTACTAATTTCTTTTTAGTTTTCCTTTCAGCAAATTTTATCCAATTAAAGATATTTAGATACGTTTCAGTTTTGTTCTTCATTAAATAGCAAAACCCATATCTAGAATAGTGGTCCATTATACTTAATACTTAATATCGAGCACCTCCTACACTTGGTTTTTTTGGACCTATTAAATCGGCAAAAACTACTTCTAAAGGCTCTTTGGTAGTAAATCCATCAACTCTTTTCGCCGGTATGACCCTGCTTTTGCTTTGATTACAGGCAAAACATTGCAAATACTTATTACATAGTTTCAAACTTATTCCTTTAGATAGTTGATAGTTCTCTTAAGCATTTTAAAATTTAAATGCCCTAGCCATCGGTGTAACAAGTGAATCATGAGGTTTCTTATTATCATAAAATGTGTTAGCCACCTCTAAACCATTATTATTTAACACATATAATTCACCTCTTAAAGATGCAGTAATTTTCTTATCTTCTTTTTCAATTATGCAGTTATCTCCTTTAAAGGTAACTACATATCCTAGTTTAACCAAAATTCTAACTGAAATTAAATTAAACTTAAGTTGTGGTACATATAACATTTTTACATTCTCTTTTATAAAAGAACATTATGCTATACCTTGATCTTTAGCTTTCAGTTTCCAGCCATTGGCTAACGATATCTGCTGTGTACTCTTGGACATTTTAATAAAATTTTTGTTTTTATTTGTTATACAGTGGGATGCTCCACTGTCAACCACCCATAAATTATTTTTTACAGCTCTGTTAATATACATGGCTAACTCTAAATTTTTATTTTTATTTTGGTCACTTTTAGTATTCTGGCCAGCATTCTGGCACTTTGCTTTTTTATAAAATCTTGCCAAATGTCCTCTTCCTCCACAATTAAAACACTTTTTAATTGCGTATGCAGTAGGAGATTCATTATTTTCTTTTTGAGGTTTCTCCCTCCTTAACTGATCTCTTTCAAGTCTTCTTCTTGCCTCTTCAATCAATCTGCCAGTTATATCAGTTAAAGTTAAACTTTCCTTAGGCAAAATTTCAAGGGAAGTGACGTAGTTATCATAACTTTCGTTTAGTGATGGTAGAATTATGTAGACTTGGTGTAGTTCAGAGAAAATAAGCTCTTTCTCGTGCAGTTCTTGAAAAATGCTTTTTATAGAATTCAAATGACTCAGCATATCACCATTCGTCTGGAGATGTGTCTTGAAAAGATTCCGTGTTAGATTTATGTGAGCACCAACGTTATCTTGGACATAAATCCTCTTCAGCTTCTGCCAACACCCAACAGCTGTTTGCTCTTCACGGATGTGAACAAGTTGCTGGTCAGACAGTGTTAGTCCTATTATGCAAAAAGCTTGTTCATTCTTTAGTTTAAAATCTTCTATTTTTTGTCTATCTTCCTCAACCTCTGGATCCCATTCCTCTATGTTTGGTGGGTTTTCTATTATGTTCCACAAACCTTCTCTTCGTAGAAGCAGACTACATTTCATAGACCATGATACATAGTTTGTTCCATCCAACTTGGATATAAGGGACAAACTTTGTAGATTGACTTGTGCCATGTTTTCTTATATGGATATAAAACTATAATTAATAAAACACAGCTGTCTGTGTTTGAAAGAGATCAGTTAATGTACAACAACACAAACTCTCACTTTTTACATAAATCTGTTTTATCCTAGTTAAACTGACTTTGCAGCCTCTGGGCCCATTATCAGTGTTAAGCCTGGGCCCATAACCAGTGTTAAGCCTGGGTTCCCCAGCCAGGGTTAAGGAGACAAGCTAAACACAATGTGCAGCGTTAGTCAGATAGGCATACAGATAAATGAGTGAGATAAGTTTGTATATTTGTTAACATACAGTAAAAATAACAGATACGCTTGTCCTATCAAAAATATAGTTTATTCCATTTAGAGTTTATAGCATAGTCAAAATAACAGTCCATTAGTCATGTATCATTTTAGTCAGTCCATTCAAGGATATTCAATTAGCAAAGTCCGTGTAGAATATCCAATGTCAGTTCACTTACAAATAAATCAGTCCTTTATCTCTCCCTTTCCAGTAGGGGAAAAAACGCAGTCTTGAATCCATCCAGTAATTAGGGATCATAAAGCCAGAGAGAGCAAGCTGACGTTCCTTGCTTCTTTTATGGTGCTTTCACAACCACTCCCTTAATTACATTCCTACAGTTAAAGTTGCAGACACTTTAACTAACAAACTATGATAACATATTTATTATTTTACCTAAACCAGTTAGGGTAAACAATGTTATCCCTAACAGATATCACATCAGAAAGCTCAGGAAATTACACCACAAGAACTCAAGAAGTTGCAACACAGCAAATGACCCAGGATATCACAGCACAACACCAAGAATACCACAGCAATAAGTCTCACAAGGTCATCACACAACCCATTATCCAAGAGGAGGCTAATGGAAAAGAGATCAAAACACAAATGACCCAGGAGATTACAATGCAGGACCCAGGATACCACAACAAAAAAACTCGCAAGCCCATCACACAACCTATTACCCAAGCCGTTAAAACACGAGAGGCTAATGAAAAAAAGATCACTACAAAACAAACGACCCAGGAGATTACAGCACAAGATCCAGGATATCTCCACAACAAAACTCACAGGGCCATCACACAGCCCATTATACCAACATCAACTCCATCAACCATTCAAGAGGCAGCAGCGCAGCCAACCAGCCCAGCACACCAGCCCCCACCACCAGTATTTGTAGAGAGAGCAGCTCTGATCACACACTGCTTGCACTGGCACAAAGCTGAAAGCACCAGCCTGAGGATGGTGAGTGGGACCTCGCCGAAACAACACCAAGATACTCTTAATCTTACACAGGAAAAGACCCGAACATACCTAGACCTACATATGTATGTATGTATGTATGTATGTATGTATGTATGTATGTATGTTTGGTATTCAGCTTTGTTCGGCTATTTTCCCATGTCATTATAGTTGTGCTTTTAAAGTTGTAGCGACATTTCAGCAAAATCTCATCTGCCATCATAAGGCTTCTGTATTGTGTTCAGGCTTTCACAGCCGTTTCTGTTTTAAATTTGGTGCTAGCCTACTGCTGTACCAGAATGGTTTTTTCCTTCATCCTGATTGGTTGGAAGTCTTGATCTGTGTTTATTGGTCTTGGAGTTTGCTGTGTTCTGCTTGACTGGTGTTTCTAATATCTCTGTCTGTTTTGTAGCATTTTTTTGTTTTGATTGACTGGCAACATGCATTTCCTGTATTAGAGGTTTTTAGTGTGGCTTGGCTTTGAGTAAACGGATGGCTATCATTTATTAGGAAGCTAGGTTTCATCTGGGTACCTGGTTGGGGTCTCTTTGAGCTGGAGGTATCAGGGGGTCTGTTTGCGTCCAGGTGTTTGCTTGGCTTGTGGAGTGGAGATTTTTTTGTTTGTGAGTGCAGGCTTCTTGAAAGTCTAGCTTTCAGGTCTTTTTTCAATCTCTATGCCTTCCCTGATAATTTTGTAGCTGGGGTTTTCTATAGTGGCTAGGGTTTTGGTGCCATTGAAGTCGATGCTATGACTTGTGGCTTTCATGTGGTGGACTAGTGAGGAAGCGTGTTCCAACTTTTTTATTGCATTTTTGTGTTCATCCAGGCGGGTACTTATTCTTCTCTTGGTCTGTCCGATGTATATGGCAGGGCATGATGCACAGGGGACTTCATATGTGCCTTGGTTTTTCAGGTCAATTTTATCTTTGGGATTTCTTAGGATGGCTGCTATATTTCTGTCTGTTTTGAAGGCAGTCTTGGTGTGATGCTTGTGTAGTATTTTACTGATTTTGTCTGTAGTACCTCTTATGTAGGGCAGGACAGCTGTTCCATAAGTCTGTTCATCTTCTAGGTCTCCATTATGTCTCAGTGTATTTTTGTGGATCAGTCCTGTGATTTTGCTTTTGTGGAAGCCGTTGGCTGTCAGTACTTCAGTCAGGGTGCATAGTTCAGTCTTTATGTGTGTCTTGTCTGCCAGGCATTTGGTTCTGGCAATTAATGTTTTGGCCACAGAGTTTATCTGTGCTGGTTGGTGGTGGGATTGGACATTGAGGTAGCGGTTGGTGTGTGTTTTCTTCTGGTATATAGTGTGTCCCAGTGTGCCATCTTTTTTTTTTTTGTAGATTAGAACATCTAGGTAGTTGTTTGTTTGTTTCCGTTTCCATGGTGAATTTGATTTTTGGGTGTGTGCTGTTTAGGTGTGTTAGGAAATTGTTTAGGTTTTCTTTTCCATGGGGCCAAATAACAAATGTGTCATTGATGTATCTTAGCCATAGTTTGGGTTTGTGGCTGGCATTGGCTAGGGTTCTGGATTTGAATTCTTCCATGAACAGGTTTGCAATGACAGGTGACAGTGATGGTCCCATAGGAGCTCCTTCAATTTGCTTGTATCTTTGTCCTTTGTATATGAAATATGTGTTTGTTAAGCAGTGTTCTGTTAGTTCCATGAGGTGTTTGAGTGGTTGGTATTTATTTTTGATAATTTCTTGGGTTTCTTTTATCGGGACTTGAGTGAATAGTGAAACCATGTCGAAACTTACAAGCAGATCTTTTTGTTCAACGTATAGATCTTTGATCATTTTCAAGAAGTGGCATGAGTTTTGTACATGTAAAGCTGCTGCTTCAGCGTAGGGCTGTAGCTGCTTTGCTAGGTATTTGGCTAGGTTTTGTAGTGGTGCTCCTCTGGATCTGACTATGGGTCTGAGAGGTATGCCTTCTTTGTGTATTTTGGGGGGACCATATAGTTTGGGGCATCTGGAAGATTTTTCTCTTGGGATGATCTTCTGTTGGATCTCTTTGCTTGTGTTGCTGGTTATGATTTTCTTCCTGGTTATTTTTTCCAGATATGTGGTTGGGTCTGTGTTTATGGGTTTGTATGTGGAGTCTTGGAATAGGTCTGTCAATTTTGTTTCGTAGTCTTTTTTATCCATTACTACTGTGGCATTACCTTTATCTGCTGGAAGTATGATTATGCTGCTGTCGTTCCTTAGGGATTGCAGGGCTTTTAGTTCCTCTTTATGTAAGTTGCTTTTGGGTGGTTTGCTTCTGCATAGGATGTTAGTGACTCGGTGTCTTATTCTATCAGCTTCATCTGTATTTAATTTAGTTAGGCTGGATTCCACTCCGCATAGGATGGATTCTGTGGGGATTTTTGGGGGGTGCTATAGCATAATTGAATCCTTTGGTTAGGACATCTGTTTCTGTTTTGGTGAATTCTCTGTTGGAAACGTTGTGTACTAATTGTTTCAGGTGTTGTTGTGAGTTGTTGGGGGCTTTCTTGTCATGTTCTAATTTCTTTAGTTTCTTCATATGTATATGGTATTCAGCTTTGTTTGGGTCTTTTCCCACGTCATTATACTTGTGCTTTTAAAGTTGCAGTGACATTTTGGCAGAATCTCATCTGCCATTATCAGGCTTGTGTATTGTGTTCGTCTGTGAGTCAGGCTTTCATATCCGTTTCTGTTTTAAATTTGGTGCTAGTCTACTGCTGTGTTAGAATGGTTTTTTCTTCATCCTGATTGGTTGGGAGTTTTGGTCTGTGTTTATTGGTCTTGGAGTTTGCTGTGTTCTGCTTGGTGATTGGTGTTTCTAATATCTTCTGTCTGTTTTGTAGAGGTTTTTTGTCTTGATTGGCTGGCAACATTGTGTTTCCTGTATTGGAGGCTTTTAGTGCAGCTTGGCTTCAAGTAAACGGACAGTCCTCATTTATTAGGAAGCTAGATTGGGGTGTGTTTGAAATATATATATATATTTTCTTAAGTTTTCACGGGTATTTATATGTATGGTATTCAGCTTTGTTTGGGTATTTTCCCACGTCATTATAGTTGTGCTTTTAAAGTTGTAGCAACGTTTCAGCAGAATCTCATCTGCCATCATCAGGCACAATACACAAGCCTTATGATGGCAGATGAGATTCTGTTGAAATGTCACTACAATTTTAAAAGCACAACTACTATGACATGGGAAAATACCCGAACTAAGCTGAATGCCATTTGTGCTGTATATGAAATGTGCTGAAAGAGAATTTTTTTTAAATTAAAGCTAGTTAAAAAGCACTTAAGTTTTTCAATAATTTTGTTTTACAGCTGTTGCTGTGACATTAATTCAGATAAATGCATAATAGAAGATCAAAGATTGGTCATTATTTTAGATCACCACAATTCATGCTCAGAAAAGCTGAACAGAAAATGGTGGAAGGTAGGTCAACCCCCCATAGCATTACTAGCCAAGGAGCAAGGTTATGCTTGCAGCCACTTAATGGGAGGCTAACATTCTTCTAACAAAAGGGAAAATGTTGTATTAGTAACCAACAGCTGGTATGTGGTGATGCCTTACATCGGGGGGAAATTTCATTGGCTCCCAACATGATGGAGTAGCCTTTAATTGTCCACGTTCCAATACCTACGGGATTGTTACAAGCGCTGCTGATATAAAGGGAAATACTATGGTATTAAAACAATGCTCTGCAACTCAAGCCTCTACAGAAATAGTTAAATGACTGCTTTGCCAAGACCACATAGTGAAATATTACTGCTCTACAGGGTGGATTAAAATATGCGTTTTCTCCTAATTAAGCACAGCAGCCTCAGCTGGAGATCCTGTCACAAGAAGAGGGATCATTTTAATGGCAAGAAACATACAGCTCAAGAAAAGATCTATTTGACAATACTGCAAAAAAAGAAACAAATAGAATTTAAAAAATAATAAAGCAAGAATTTTGAATGAAGCCTTGAGTTTCCTACAGTTTTTGTGGGGGTCTCTATGACTAAATGTGCAGAAATTGGATTTGGTATGCTGCATTGGAAGTTGTTCAAGACATTATTGTTTGATTAGTAATACATAGGGAAATTATCACCTCCTGTAGCATTTTGGCTTGAAAAAAGTAGAAAATCACTGAACTAAGGATGGCTTCCTGTCTTCTTTGGCCTTTCTTTTTTTAATAGCAATTCTAGTTGTAACCGAAGATGGTGTTAATCTGGTTGATAATGTAGTCCCTGCAAATACTAGGTCATTTATACATCTCTCCAAAAATGTCATTTGTAAATCATCCAATTAAATTAAAATGAGTTTTTTAGATATTTAAAAAGAAAGGTTATTAGGGGATAGTATTGCATGAATATCCAAAGATGTTTTGTATTATTTTATTTTATTATATTTATTTGTTATCCATCTTGTATCAAACTCTGGGCACCAATGTTTTGATGAGATTTGGAAATCTGTCAACGTTTAACTCTAACTTTGCAATAGTAATTTATTTCTGTCACACATTCACACTTAAGATCTGAAGAACAACTTTTTCCTTCTCATCATCTCTTTTTGCTTTCAGGAGGATTCTTTATAACAGCTCATAAAGTTATTTACAGCTATTAATCCAATTTTCTCGTGCTCATTATTAACTAGCATGGAAAGAAATTAGCCATGGTTTAAGCTTGTTATGTAAAAACTTTACTTTAGTAACTTTTCCCTTTATCCAATGCACCTCGGCATATATTCATGCTAGCTTCATGACCATGGAAGTGTCTTTGGAAAATGCTGTCTTGGCTAGGAAACGGAGATGAGCACCACCCCTAGAATTGAACACAACTGGACAGGGGATCATTAAGTAATTTAAGTTTTCTGTAACAGTATATATTCCAGGAAGTTGGTTTCACGTGTTTAACTTTCTAACTATCTTTAAATTTAAAAGGGCTAATTGTACTAGCCAGCATTTTTTCTATCTTGGATTAGCAGTAGTAAACTTTGGCTTGTGATAGTTATCCAAGTAGTTGAGTCCGACTTTTGGTGATTCTATGGGCCAGGTCTCTCTAAAATTTCTGATCATGCACTATTTCTTTGATTTTTTTCTATGCTGTGGCTGGTGTCAATTTTGATGGTATCCAGTCACCATGTTCTTTGACTGTCTGGTTTCCTTTTATGTGCTAATGTAGAACATAGTACATAGAACACAATATTTTTTCCCTGTTGACCCTCAGAGTGCTCTTTTGGTAAATTTTGTCCCATGCTACTCCTCATCTTCAGTACATTTCTCTGGGTTGTACCCTGATCCACTTCAGCAGTTTTCTTAAAGTATATCTGTCTCTATTTGGATCCATCTTAGGTTGCAACCACAAATCATCCATCAAAGTTCTTTTTCTCACAACCATATAGTTTCTTAAATGCCCTATCTTCCTTTCACAGAATAGCAAACTTATCTTTCTCCATCATAAGGAAAAAATGGCCAAGATTTCCTACTCAGTCTTGTCATTTGTCAGCTCACTAGAAGAAAGTATTAGTTGAAGTGTCTGGGCTGCCTTCATACCTTCATACTTTTGTGACATATTCACAGAAAAGCATCCTACTGTCTGTCACACAAAGTCTTCAATTTTGGGGGTGCTCAAGCCATGTCAGAAACAAATTTCAACATTTTAATAAGTCAGACAAGCTGTGAATGAATTTATGTTTTGCTTAGTTTTTAATTCAGTTAAAATGAGATACAAGCTAGTACTTTTTTTTCTTCAGTTAAAAATTCCTATAAGAAATTAGATGTTCTTGCATCAAAAGATTGGTACTTCTTCAGTTGGAATTTTTTTCTCAGAAGACAGTAGTATAGCATTTTTTGGAAGTTTTATCTGGCTTTTAATATATAGAGGATTGCCTTTGGAAGTTATCCCTATCACTGTCCCATCTTTTCCTTTCCATTATTATTATGAAATACTGCTTTGTTATTTTTTTCCCCAGTGTATCAATATTATTTTACAGCAGTCATATTCCATGATTGAAAAAGAACAAAACCTGCAATTAAAGAGAGAGAGAGAAAAATATATAAAATGTGTTTTGAAATCATGGAGTTGTGCTTTATTTGATCTCCCATTCCATTTGGCTTTCTCTGTCAAGTTCTATAAAAACAGCTGTGCTCCTGAAATGGGAGCTTCATCTCTACCACTGGCTATTTACCACATGAGATTGAAGGGGGCAGAAGATCAGAAAAATGCCAGTGCAAATTCTGTGTTCAAAGAAAAAAGAATCTTTAAAAAATGCACATAATGCTGGAATGGCAATTACAAGAAATTCCATGAAAAGAACAGATAACTAAAAAACTGTTGTTAGTATAAACTCACAGAGATGTCTTAAAATGAGAACTGAAATTCTTAACTACAAGAAAGAATAAATGAAATCTGATTTTTGGCCTCAGTTTCTTTTGCACACATATACAGTGTACTAATATGCTTATATATTTCTGTATCATTAACTTAGCAGATTGGAATAGTCTGCTTTGTTATATAATTCAAAATATTTATTTTGTCTCAAAAGCTATTATTTTATTAAAGTGGTTTCAAGCTACAATTTGTAATTCAGTAAAGTTTTTGGAACTTTATCATCTTGCTGCATTCATTCTGATTAAATTTGCTGTCTTTGCTAATATGCACAAGGAGTCTGACAACTAAAAAAACAATTGAAAGAAAATTTACAATTGCAATAAAAATATTGATAACAAAATAATTTTAAAATGATAGTTCAATGGACTGAATATTCTCTCTGCTAGCATTATGATTCTGTCATGATCTCTTACAAGGATGTACATGCAAAAAAATCTTATGCCTTTTGAAAGACAACTGCTGTTTTGCTGGTATCTTACAGAAGAAGAGTGTCATGCCCCTGGTGGAGACTGACTTTGAGGGAGAGGAGGAACAGCCAACAGGGAATGGAAATGTGGCTTTGGAGGTTGTGGAGGAGACTGGGGAAGGGCAGAGGCCAGCTGAACAATCAGAGGAGGACCCAGGCCCATCCCTATCCATCCTAGGGCACGCAGGGAGGAGAGGATAAGGGAGAGACATGGTCTACTCGGCAGGAGAGGGCCTTGATCCTCTTCATAGAATGCAGCTGTGACAACTGCATAAGAGTTTGGACCTGCGTACTGGCAAACACTCGAAACAAAGCGTATTTCATTTTGGTCTGAAGTTATCTTGGTTGGCGTCCTTCTAACAGACTGTACCTTGTTATCTCCTTGAATTTGGTAAATACTTCTCCTGTTCTTTAGTCGTTGTAGTTTGCTTGGTTTTTTATTTCACCTCTATCTGCTCATTAAATTCAGACTGTATTGCTTTCTTTTGAAGACTATTTTTGAATACGTTTTATCACCAACTGAGTATTATTGAACAGTGGGGCCAAGTTGGGGACATTAAAGGACATTTATTTATGTTTTAGATCTTGTTACTTTTGTGTTACACTCTGGGTCATCACAAAGAGTTATGTTTTATGGTGGGTTGGAAACTGCTTACTGAAAATGCCAGGGAAATTTTTCTTGGTTCTGAAACATTTACATTCACAATAAATTCTTGCCAATTGCTCCTTTTGCAATAGAAAGGAATGAAACCCATACTGTTCTGTACATTCATTTGCATTCTTGAAACCCCGCGCTTTGATTGGCCAAAGCGTGGGGCGATCTGATTGGTTTAGCGAGCCGCGCTGATTGGCCCGCTAAGAATCTCCCGCAATTGTGGATATGAATCGCGGGAGATTCAAAGTGGTGCCATTGGCCGCGGCCGCCGCGGCTTGAGAATAAAAAGCCACTGTTTTTCCCTTGAAGCTAGATCGGTTCCGGGACCAATAAAGAGCTGAAACCTAGTCACCGCCTCCTGGTCTCCTTACCGACGGACACGACACTGGCGACGAGGATGGGATCCCGATTCTGAACCCCAGCAAGCATGTGTCTGACGGAAGCAAGACCGATGAGATGGCCAGCATCACTCCGCCTGCGCCCTTCAACCCCGCTAGCGAGGACTGGAAATCCTACACGGACAGATTTTGCATGTTCCTCGAATGCAGCGACATGAAGGATGCTACCGGGCCGAAGAAACGAGCCTTCTTCCTGACACACTGCGGGCCCGCAGTGTTCAAGATGGCGAAAGCCCTAGCGAAACCCGCTGACGTCACCAGGATGGACTGGGCCGACCTCGAGCCCTTACTCCAAAAACACTACGCTCCCGCAGTACCCACCCTCATCAGACGGCACGAGTTTTATCGGCGGGACCAGAGGTCGGGCGAAAGCCTCAGCAACTTTGTTGCAGAGCGGAACCTAGGAGGACTATGCGGGTTCTCCGACATGGACGAGGCCCTACAGGACTGAGTCGTGCTCAGGCTTCAGGACCCAGTCCTACAGAGTCGGCTGATGGCCAAAGGCGACATCGCCCTTGCCGATGCCATCGCTGAAGCCACCGCAGCCGAGGCCACCAGGCAGTCAGCAAAGACCAGACACCGGGGATCGCACCGCAAACAGCAACCCTGGATGGGCGACTGAGGCCCAACCGGAAGCAAGTCACCGCGAAACTACCACCCACCATGGCGAATTCCACTCCACCTCCGACACTTCGGACGAGGAGGAGGAAATCCACAGGCTTCAGGCAGGACGCGACCAGCGCAGTCAGTGGGGTTGTAAGTCAGGGACCGCGTGTGCCGGTTGCGGAGGCGACCACCCTAGATCAGAGTGCCAGTTCTTTGATACTGTCTGCCGGCACTGTGACAAAAAAGGTCACATCACCCGCATATGCCGTTTAAAGAAAGCCTACAGCCCCAGACGGCGGGACCACAGCGAGCGGAGATGGGACAGCACCCCCCCCAGAACCAGAGATCACCCAGCCGACAGCCATTGGGACCGGAACGGGCAAGCCCGATGAGATGGCGAGCCCCGGCGGAAGGAGGAAATCCACCAGACGGTCATCATCGGCCACGCATCAACCACCGATGCCTAAAAATTCTACATGGAGTAGGCATTGAAGGCGAGCCATGCAAGATGGAAGTGGACTCGGGGTCCTATCTCTCCATGGTCACCTGGCAAGAAATCAAACTCTTGGTGCTTACCATCCAAAAGAAAGGACTGGAGAACCAGAGACTAATCATTAAAGACAACCAGGGAAAGTAATCGGAACCGGACAATTCAGAGTAACATTTAAGGGATGCACTGCAAAGCTTCCCCTAACAATCGTGGACCGAGACCGACCCAGCCTTTTGGGACTGCAATGGTTCGCACCGCTCGGCATCGAAGTCACGGGCATCAACCACATCGCCGAGACCGATTGGGAGCAACAACTGGCACGGGACTTCCAGGAAGTGTTCGACGGCACCCTAGGCAAGTACCAAGGGCCCCCTATCTCTTTCAGCCTAGACCCGAACGTTCCCCCGAGACGCCTAAAACCAAGGCAGGTACCTTTCGCACTCAGGCCAAAAATTGACGAGCAAATTGACAAGCTCGTCAAGCAAGGGGTCCTACAACCTATAGACCATGCCCGGTGGGAGACTCCAATAGTCACCCTAGTCAAGCCTGATGGGTCGGTGAGAATCTGCAGGGACTATAAGGCCACCCTAAACTACGCCTTGCAACAAAGCGCCTACCCCGTCCCAGTAGTGCAGCATCTTCTACACTCACTGGGGGGAGGCAAGGTTTTCGCGAAACTCGACCTGGCCCAAGCATACCAGCAGCTGCCGGTCGACGAAGAAACCGCGGAGGTGCAAACCATAGTCACCCACCGGGGAGTTTTCCGATGTAACCGACTCCAGTTCGGAGTCAGCGTGGCACCTGGAATTTTCCAGAGCCTCATGGAGAGACTCTTACAAGGCATCAAGAGGGTAGTGCCCTATTTCGACGATGTGCTGGTATTGGCAGCCAACCAGCCAAAACTAGAGGGTTGAAGGGAGGTGCTAACCAAATTCTAGGAAACCGGGCTAAAGGTGAAGAGGGAAAAGTGCCAACTTTACACAGAGCGGGTCGAATTCCTGGGGTACCTCCTAGACTGGCACGGCATCCACCCAACCGAAACCAAAATTAAAGCCATCAAAGAGGCCCCCACACCCAGGAGTAAAACAGAACTGCAGGTGTTTCTGGGACTGCTTAATTTTTACAATGTTTTCCTGCCCCAAAAGGCGACCGCAGCAGAGCCTTTGCATAGTCACCGCCTCCTGGTCTCCTTACCGATGGACACGACACATACCATTTTTTAAGATGCTGGTTTGGGAATAGGTAACTTAATAATCAAAGGGCAAATTTTTGGCAGACAGTGCAAAATGCATGATTTTATATCAAATATTGGAAAGCTATATCATAAATATGATGAACCAATTTGATATAATGGTCAAGGATTAGGCCAGAGGCCATGAATTCTAATCCCACTTTAGGCATAAGCCAGCTGGCTGACTTTGGGTCAGATCATTCTCTCTCAGCCCTGAGAAGGAGGCAATGGCCAAGAAAACTGCAGGGACTTGTTCAGCCAGCTGCCAGGAGTCAAAAACTGATACGAACACATCTCTCTCTCTCCTTCTTCCTCCCACCCTCTATCTCATCCACATCTCATATTTTAGCAAGCGAGAAAATTAGGACATTTGCAGAGTCCTCTTTATTCTTTCAGTGTAATTTTCCATTTTATGTGTTGCAGAATAACATTCAACATAGGAAACCATGTTATCAGTTCTCAATAATCATGGCCAAAGAGCTTCTAAGGGTTTCAAAAAGGAGCCCTAAGGGCCAGATACTGCATATGCAATGACCAATCTATCGATATGTGTCAGGTTTGCAATACCTTGAGCTCTACCATACCTTTACTCACTTTCCCATGCATTATAAATTGAATATTTATATATTTTTTCTTTGCTTTATCTTTTCCTCTGCAGATCATATATGCTTTGTAGTTTTACCTATTAAAGATGACCCAGAAGCAGGGACCAATGCTGGACAACAGGTTTAATTCAAGGAACTTTGTTCAAGACATCAAATGTAATATTGACTTTATATTTAACTTTCATTATTCATTACTGCATTGATTAACTTGCAGAAAAAGAGCTGAGAGGTTCCAACAATTCTAGATTTAAGCTAACTGAATAGGACAATTGGTCCATAGTTACCAATACCTTATGATTTTATCTATTTTAATTAAAGCAGTATCCTGAAAACTTAGAAGAATCATGTAGATCTGGTGTAAAAATAGTAAAAATATGGTATATTCTTGGAAAGGTTCTTGAATGTGCACAAAAAAAATTCTGATCTGCAATTCTAGTGATATAGAACTACAGAGATACAGAGTTATATGTGTCACCAAGGGGATGTGATATGTAGATATTAAGTTTTTTGTAAAATGTGCTATATTATATTTCATGCTGGGAATAATTAGGAAAAGAAATAAAAATAAATAAATTCCACAGAATTCTTACTTGTATATTGATCTATGAAGCATTTTGTATGGATATAGATATGAAACTTCAAAAAGTTATTGAAAAAAGTGCAGAAAGAGGGGATTAATATTATTAGAAGGGTGGAACAATGTTGCTAAGAAAAGAGATTAAAATATTTGGGGCCACATAACAGAAAGCAGATAATGGAAACAAGATAGAAACATTTAAAAGTGTGCACAGCATAGAAAATGTGGACAGTTTTTACCCAAGGCTTACAGTCAGCGAATTTGGGTTAATCTATCTACTACAATTTAGGACTGCTAAAAAGAGGTGGTTTTTTATACAATACATAAAAATTAAATTGCAAATATTATCATCCTCTAATATAGTGAGAGTCACCAATTTGAATGGTTTGAAAAAGAGATCAAATCCCTCATAAAGTATAAAGCTGTCTCTGGCTACAAGTTTGATGTTATATATTACTACTGGAATTAATGTGCATGAATAACAATATATCCTGTACAATTCCCAGATTTATCCTGGTGGTCACTTTGAAACAAAAATGATGTGTTAGAGAAAGCTTTGGAATCTTTTTCCCAAATTAGATCCAAGCCTTAAGTTGACATACTTCTGTGAAACATCACAGCATATACCTGTCAGCTGCCTGACCATCCATACCTCTCTTTCTGTTTTAGTTCTAGCAATGCTTAAGCAGAAATTAAATTAAAAGGGTAATTGCCCTCTTCTGCGTTGGGTTTATTTAATCATACACTCATAAAAATATATCAATTCCTCCCCAAAAGCATTTAATAAAACTTCACGAAGAGCATTTAAGAAGATATATTTTATCACAGGAACAGCCCAGGTACTGATGGCTTTGATGGTGTTCCCATAAAATATTTTTTCATTAAAGATTATTCCATCAGCGATCATCATTGTCACCATCACTACCATCATCCACTTGCTTGATAAGGAGACAAGTAATAGCTAGTCCTGTACAATAATGTCTGAATAACTTAGGAAGGATACATTTTGAATATGTATGGATATATATCCATCCATCCATCCATCCATCCATCCACACACACACACACACACACACACACACACACACATACATATTCTGTAGAAAACTCCAAAGCCTAGGACAGTAGAGCCCAAAGTAGTAAAGTTGGCCATCTCCAGCTCCTCAGAAGTCAACAGTAAAATGCTATTGATTTGATTTCAGCTGGAACCCTCCAGAATCAAATAGTTTTTTTATGAATATGAAGGAGTTACATAGCCAAGTTGTTCTCATTCTTTTCATTCTGTCTTCTCTCTCTCTTTTGCAGCGTTAAGCATTTTGGTTGTTTGACCTGTGTTCTGTTATCTCTTCTTGTTTGCCTGCTTTAAATGGATAGCTCCTAGCACTTTGTGCCTCAGTTAAATCAAACAAAGGAAGGAAGCTGTCCTACTTAAAATAACATAAAAGGATTTTGTAATAAAAGTATTTGAAAAGTGATGTGTCAAATAAAGCAAAGGCCATTTTAAAGCTTTTTTTATCTTGTCTATGTTCAATCCTTTTGGTTTGATTTGAATTTAAATTTAGTGAATATTTACTTCACACATAATATCAACTAATTCACCAATTTTAAAGTTTCTTCTGGGAAAAGTATTTACAGGACAGTTGTTGTGAATTTATGTAGGATTTTAACTCAGTTTTTAGGGGACAGATATTTTAAGACCATTTAACCCTCAAATGAGGATTAGATGAATTTTGCATTTTCTGCATCTGGCATTTGATAATTAGAGAATCACTTATCAAAATGTATAGGCAATTTTAGAACATTTCTTTTCTGATTTCTTTTGCACATTAACAGTAACATCCTTAATTTAAACTAGAAAGTGTTCCTTATAATTCCATCAAAGAATGCAAAAGGAATATAAAATTCTTTTCTCTTCACTGCCTCTACCCAACTCCAAACAACCATTAGAGCACTATCTACCTTCTCAATATTAAGGAGAAATATTCAAAAGACATTGAGAACAGAAGGTGTCAGGCTAGTAATTTATCAAAATATTTGACTTCCTTTCTCAGAATGAACTTGAGATCTTGGGTCCTTCTCAGGACAAAGAATAAGCTGTCTTCCATTTGGCTGAGTGTTCCATTCATGACACTCTTAATGCTCCTGTAATCAGGATGGTTTTTCTATCTTATTTCTTTCCTTGCTAACTTGGCTTTCAAGTCACGCTCCCATATTCTTAAGTCTACTTCATGCATAAGAGAAAAAGGCTGGTGGTCTACATTAGGCTAAAACATTGTCTTTAAAATTGTACAGGCCAGCCAATGAAGCACATACTGATGAAATCACCCCAGCAATTGGTAATTAGAAACATGTACTTTCTGCCTGTATACATTTGATTTGTAACTCTTTTAAGATAATGTTTAATGAAATAATTTACTTTTCATGCTTTTGCCTTGCTTATCCTTCGCCAAACTGGCTCTCCTTAAATACTGTATATAGGGCTATATTTCCCACAGTCTGATTCTGAAATACCTGAAGACATCAAGCAATGGAAGACTGGTCCAGGTCTGATAATTAAGTATGCCCTGTATTTGTCTATCCTGAACAGATGGCCTGTCAGCTTCGTTGGAGGAGTTTGAGAGCCATTATATAAAATAGACTAGCTTGATTATCTGACCATTTTCACTCTGAAGATGACAGCCACAATTGCTGGCAAAATGTTTTAATTCCAATAATCAAGGCTAATTAGATCATTGCTTATTAATCCAAAATCTCATCACTGGCTTGATGCTGGCTGTGAAAGGCTGCTTTGACATATACTGTCTTGATCTTAACTTTTTCTTCTTGATTGTTCTATTCATCTACAATATGATATCCTTGTCACTAATGCCATTTTTCTAAATAAGCTCAAATGCTTTTATTTTGTTTTTCAAATGAAAGATGCTATTACATTTGAATAGTTCCTTTCAGGTTCTATTCAGTACCTTGCTCAGCTATAAAGTACCTTTGAGACAGTCTCAAGAATATATATTGTGATGTAAAAAAAAGCACTAAAACCTAAAACATTGGATTATGAAATTTACTGGTTTATATCTCCTTTCATAATAGTCCTCAATACAGTATTTCCCTTAGTTATTTCACAGTGCTGTTTATGAATTAATTTGGAACTCTTGATACTACACAGACAACATGTGGAACTCTTAGTATTGTTTTTGTGTTATGACCACATATTAAGCTGTTTCATGTACATGATCTAAAATCCTGCACTCAACTCCAAAAAAGAAAAACAAAACATCTCTGCTTACATTGGTTAAAACTTTAATTCCAATAGAACAAAAGCTGGTGCTGTGTTCAGATTCTATGCAATTTTATATGATGGCCTGAGTACCCCCTAACCTTTTACTAAAAATCTCACTAGATTTGCCAGCATTGAGGTTGCAGCAATGTTATCCATAGTAGGTTCAGTCATAAGCTAGATTTTAGTACATTTAAAATAATTTATGTAATTCTTGGTGCTGGTACTTAAGAGACACATTTAGAAACAAAGACACTGAATAGCCATATTCAAAGAGAAAAATGTAAGGTAAAAAAAAACATTTTCTAGCTCAAATTCTGAGTAAGAGATTTCTTATCCCTGTCAGAAACAATTTAGAAGCTGAATAGATGAATGTTTCAATGCATTTTTCCCATTTCATATTCCATCTATTCCTTCACATTAACTTCAAAATTTCTCCAGGCAGATGGCAATAGTAGATGCTTTCCCTTGCTTTGTTTAGACTATAGAACATGTATTAGAAGTCAGTAGTTTACTTAAATATAAGTGCCTAAGCTATATTGATCTGCAGATTCTGTTTTGAGTACTTAATATTAATATAATATGCACAAGATGCTAGAGCTATCTCCGTACCATGTCAAGTCTAATAAATTAGGTTTTCCACTATCATAATAATCTTGATGCTGCTTTTTTTCCTTTTCTGTGTAAAAATGCAGTCAAAACAGATGATGTCTCTAATAATCTAACCATAGTAGGACAAATAGATGATTTTGCAGTCTATTCATTCTGCAGCTTAAGACTATAATTGTTTAACTGACAAGAAGGAATTATACATTATAATGGCATATTTAAAGTACCTCAAAAATGCTTCTTTAAGCCTTAAATATCGCTTTGGTTTTAAATGTATCAAGTCACTAACACTATTATCTTTATGGTATCTTTGAATCATTGTTATAATGATATTAGTTAATTGAAGGAGTGTTTCTTCTTTGTACATGGCCTTTTTTATATGAATAGGATTGACCAGGATTTCTATTTCTCTTAATTTGAAGAGGGGGATCTAGCTCTCCAAGCATTGGATTCTAATTTCCCTCATTATTAACTATGATAACTGAGGTTATTGAGAGTTATAATTCAGCAACATCTGGACGACGTCAGATTCTTGAAGTCTGCTCTTTGTATATGCATTTACCCTTTAGACTAGTGTCACTTGTGCATTTAGCAGGGTATGGTTGACATTTTTGGTGTTAGGCAAAAAGATTAGGAAATATTGGAAGACTGCTAGCAGCTCTTCCTCCTGGAATAGACTTCCAGTTCCTTTAACTACACTTCACACAATTTATCCTCCTAGCCCTTCACTATTTTCATTGCTCTGCTCTTCACTTTCCAATTACTCACTGTCCTTCTTGTATTGTGTGAACTGAACTGGACACAGTATGCCAGGTGTGACCAGTACAACATAAGACAGAATTGCCATGATATTAGCACATACTGCTATTGATTCAGCCCAAGTTTCCCTTAATTCTTTTGGTAACTGTACCACACTGCTGTTTTCTGCTTAATGTGCCTGATACCATTGTGGCTTCTACTAAATGCCTATTGTTCTATATTAACATACTCCAAACATTGAAATCTGATTGGTCCACACGGACCACTTTCCGATTGGTCCACTAAATAGCTTTCTAAGAATCAACCGCAATTGGCCAAGCTGATCGTGGGAGATTCAAAGCCCTGTCATTGGCAGGCAAGCCACGAGTAATCCCTATATGAAGGGCTGCCACGGCTCCAAGATCTTGTACAGGTCTTAACTTTAAATAAAGAGCTTGAAGTTCACTGGTCTCGTGTCTTGTCTGTACCCAATCTAACACCTATGAATAGGACAAATAATTCTATTTCATTGGACTAATGATATTATGTATTTATACTACTCTATATTTTTTAAAAAGTGGCTAGTAGCAAGTATTGCTTCTTTCTCCTTTTGCAATGTCACTTTTTGGTTTCAACCTTCCATTATTGTGGACACTTTGATGCTAATCTATGATTCAGCCTTAGTGGCTCTCTCTCTCTCTGTTTGGGTATGTGTACTATACACATAGCTTCTTTAAATGTTATAATGTGTATCTCTTAATAATAAGGATCCATTTTAAAGAAAAACCATACACATTTTATTACTGAAAATGTTTCTTTCAATCTTACTTGATTGATTTAGTAAATTTATATGGCTGCCCATCTCACACAAGTGTCCCAGAGTGGTGTACAACATTAAATAAATCAATAACTAATAATAACTAATAATATTATTATAATAATAAATAACAATAATAAGAGCAACTGTGTTCCCTTCGCTGATGATCTAAAACTATTCAACACCACAGACAAGACTGCTACCCTTCAAAAGGACCTCGACTATGTATCAGGATGGTCAAACAAATGGCAACTTAAAATCTCAACAAATAAATGCTCTATCTTACATATTGGAAAAAAAATCAGAAAATAAAATGCAAGCTGAATAGTCAAGACCTTGTTGATGATCCAAACTCTGTCAAGGACCTTGGAATACTCATCTCTAATAAGAGCCCACTGTAACTACATAGCCAAAAAGGCATTAAGAGTTGTTAACCTAATCCCACGTAGCTTTTTCTCTGATAATATCACACTATTAACTAGAACATACAAAACATTTGCTAGACCAATACTTGAATACTTGAATACAGTTCATCAGTCTGGAACCCACATTACGTATCTGATATTAACACAGTTGAGAAAGTCCAGAAATATTTCACAAAAAGTGTTCTCAACTCCTCTACTCGTTGCAGAATACCTTATGCCACCAGACTTGAAATTCTAGACCTAGAAAACCTAGAACTATGCTGCCTTCGGTCCGATCTAAGTACAATATATAAAATTATACATTGCAATGTCCTACCTGTCAATGACTACTTCAGCTTCAACCATAACAATACAAGAGCACACAATAGATACAAACTCAAGGTTAACCGCACCAAACTTGATTGCAGGAAATATGACTTTTAGCAACAGAGTGGTCAATGTCTGGAATACTCTACCTGAGTCTATAGTTTCTTCCCAAACCCCCAAAAACTTTAACCTTAGACTGTCTACTATTGATCTCACCCCTTTCCTAAGAGGTCTGTAGGGGGAGTGCATAAGTGTACCAATGTGCCTATCATCCCTGTCCTATTGTTTATTTTTATTTTTCTTATATGTATCCATTTCATTTATTCATAACTATGTTTATACTTATACCTGTTATCTTATAATCGTTTGACAAATAAATAAATAAAATAAAATAAATAAAAATAAATAACTATATAAAAACAATCATTTAAAAATATAACTATCAGGTGCAGGACATAGTAAATTAAGCATAATATCTCTTATTCTTTGAGATCTCCAAGACTGATAACAAAGCCATGGCTTCAGGGATTTAAAGAATATTAACACATGGGTCTTCAAACTTTGCAAGTTTAAGACTTGTGGACTTCAACTCCCAGAATTCCTGATTTAATATGACTGGACGAGGAATTCTGGGAGTTGAAGTCCACAAATCTTAAAGTTTGAAGACCCCTGGTTAACAGGAATGAGCTAATCTCACTCCAAGGAGGAGACTATTCCATTAGATGGTCATCATGTCAGACGAGGCCTGCTTCCTGGAAACCATCAGTGTAAGTCATCAGAAGACAGTGTGTCCATTCTCCCAGAGCTAATGAGATGGGCAGATGTAATTTGGGAGAGGTGGTTTCTCAGATATAGATTAAGTAGATAAATAACCAGATAAAATAAAAGATTGGGCTTTGTTTAGTGTAACATAATTCCAGCAATACTAAACCAAATCTGACTCGGGTTTAGTTTATCACAGTGTGTGTTGTTTCCTCATCATCAAAGCACACCAAAGCTTGACAAGAAGTCAAACAAATGAAAGGCTGCTTTGAAACTAGTATAGTAGTAGAACAATTGCTCTTAATCTACATATCATTAGAGCTCAATTGCAGTCAAGGTGCATAATGGCACTTTATCAACTCAAACTTCTTTGTTTAATCATTGATTTAATTATGTGCTGCTTAATTGAAAAAATCTTGACAAGTTATGAAGGTTAAAAAAAAGCAAAGGTTGAGAAAAACTTGAAGCAAAGCAATAGCTGTACTTCGCTTGATCTACCTTTTGCTTTATGTCTAGATGAATGCTCCAGATGATTAGCAAGATTTAAAAGATTTAAATAAAATCATAATGTTACAGTTTTATTTAAATATTTAAATGTCCAGCAAAAGAAATGCATCTTCAGATTTTTTTTTTTTATTTTTTTTTTGAGAACAAGCTGTCAAAGGCAACTCCCAAAGCAATGTAAGTCACGCTTGGGAACACAGCAGGAAAAGCTCCTCTCTCATGCCAGAATAGCTGATTGCTGACAGCAATGGCCTCTGGGAATAGTTTCCTTGCAAATCTTATTGGCAAGACAAGTCCTTATAGGCCAAACACTTGCTTAGATCAGCCATAAGCCCTTTATAGCTTTAAAAGTCAAGGGCGATGCCAAATGTAAGCATGCCATTTGCAACTAGGATTGATCTTCTAATACTGACATCATGGATTCATGCAGCTTGTACTAATCAGTAGTAGAATATAAAACACAAGGGTTAATATTCTAAATCTAAATGGCTCAGAAAAGTTTCAGTTGGTAGCCTAAACATAATAATGAAAAGTGCTGGTTACCAAAGCTGCTGAACTTGAATCTAATGATAGATGAGGAGCTAATAGGAAACTATTCTTTCAGGAGGAATCAGATTCTTCCAAGTTAAATCTTCTTGTATCCAGTTTCCTATTTAACAATATTACCTCCGTATCCATCAACTTCCAACATGCACTTCCAGGCTAAATTTTCTTGACTCCAGTTTCGTATTTACCAGTACTACCTCTATCTTTTATGCACTTAATTTCAGTTTATTCTCCTGAATGTAGGTTTTATCAATTTCAAATATTATTTAAGAGTACCAATCACTTTCTGGGAGTTGGATGTTAAGGAACGGGATGACATATAGAAGAAACCTTATTCTAAAGGATCAAAGTGCCATCTTCTAGCAATTTCAATTTCAGTTGAGCAACACTCATAGGTAAGCAAACAAAGCAGGATAGGATATGTCAGTGGCATTGATGTTAAATTGTCATCTTTATCAGGACGCTCTTTTGAAAAAGATTTGACAAAAAGCATGAAATCTACTGCAGAACAGTAACAGTACCTCAATGCCTTTAGATAATCAGTGATGATACCATGATCAACAGCACTGAAAGCTGCCATGAGAACCAAGATAATTAATTGGCCTATATGTACACCATGTACACCATGTGTGTAGGCCCACCAAGGTAACTAGAACAATCTCAGTACTATAACTTAGATGAGATTTTGATTGAACTAAGTTCAGATAATCAATATCATTTAGATATGTCTTGACCCACAAAGTCATCACCTGTGCAATGCTCAGCTACAATCATTTTACATATGTGGATTTTTGGATATAATGGGATTATGTTGACTTTTGGATATACAGAATTTCAGTGAAATCTTATTTGTGAATGCAGTAAGAACAATATATGCATAAAGAAAAGCATGCATGAGAATAAACAGAATACTTGTTAAACTATTGAATACTGATCCATTGTTCATTGATTGTGGATAAATGTATATCTCAGCTACTCTCTGGCACAAATGCAGGGAAAAAATAAGACACTCTTCACTTCAGTATTTGGTAACACAAACGCTTATTGTTTATTCCTTCTTCTGCAAGGAGTCCGAGATAATAGCTAAGCAAACAAAATAAAGTTGGATCTAACCCGAGTTTCCTGGATTCGATATTTATAATAATTTCCCCTCATTACCCTTCATTACCCCTGATTACCCTTATTACCCATGATTACTGTTATTAATGATAATTATTTGTATGAACTCAATCACATGAATCATGGTTAATGCATAGAACTTCACAGCATTTTTCATAGACCACGCATATTATTATGATACAAAGTTAATTCTGATAAAGAGGAATGCCATCCTTCAGGTCACTGTGGCTTCGATTCAAACACATGTGTTGCGTAGTTGCGACATGTGTCCCCTCTGCCAGGAACCAGTCTATAAAACAATATACATTATATCATTAATTATTTCTCTACTTATGGTCCAGGTTTATCAGGATATTTGGTATGGAATTGCTTTATCAGTCTATTTGCATGCACATCTGCTACTTTCACCCAGGTTGCCTCTGTTTCAGGATACCCTTTCCCTCTCACAAAGTACTATAACACTTTTCTACATATCCACAAATCTAGAATTTTATCGATTTCAGCATGTGTTACATCTTTAGCTATTACAGATTCCTCAAGTTGAAGTATATCAATGTATTCTACAGGCTTCGGTAAACTAGCATGAAACACAGGATGTATTTGATGTAACCGTGGTGACAATTTAAGTTTTACAGTCACTTTTGTAATTTGGAAAGGTCCAATATAATTTGGTCCTAATTTTCGACTATTTAGGTGTAATTTTATATATTTAATTGAAAGGTAAACATAGTCTCCAGGTTTGAATGCTTTATACTCTTTTCTTGTCTGCTTGTTGTTTATATTCTACTGCTGTTTTATGGAGAGTCTCTTACTTTATCCCAACTATCCTGAACTTTTTTCAACCACATTTGGACACTTATGGGTTGTTGATCATCACATTTAAATCAGGGGTTGGCACAAATTCTATCCCATTTACTACCTGGAATGGGCTAATATCCTGTGCTTTCATGTAGAGCATTATATGCTACTTCAGCAAATGGAAGTAAATCAGCCCATTCTCGCTGTTGGTAAGATGTATATGATCTCAAATACCTTTCAATCATTGCATTAGCTCTTTCAGCAGCACCCTTGGTGCTGGGATGTTATGCAGAGCTAAGACCTTGAGAGCATCCTAAAAGGCATACAAACGCTCTCCAAAATCATGCTGTGAATTGCATACCTCTATCCGAAATTATCCTCCTGGGTAGTCTGTATACATGTTTTATAAACAGGTTGGCTAATTTTGTTGCTGAAGGTAATCCTTTACATGGTATAAAGTGAGCTTATTTTGAAAACAAGTTTATAATAGTCCAGATTACTGTATATCCGTTACTGCTGGGCAGCTCCACAATGAAGTCCATGGCTATATCGTGCCACGTCAAGATATCCGATACACTCTGTAATAATCCTAAAGGTTTTCCTACTCGAGGTTTCGTAGTAGCACAAATGTGGCATTCTTTAATGTACTGTTCAATGTCTGATCTCATATGTGGCCACCACCTTTTTGGTTATCTCTTTCATGGTCAACATCTGAATTTGTTCGGTTGACGGTCCTACAAAAATCATGGGCTGAATAACTTTGACTCTAGACACATTGTATTGAGATAGTCTAGATAGTGCATCCGCCATGAAGTTTTTACCTCCTGGAACATATCGCAACTGGAAATCAAAACATTTAAAATACAAAGCCCATCTTATACTTGTTTAGGGGATAGTTTTCTTGATTTCTGTAATGCTTGCAAATTTTTTTTTTTTTTTTAAACAAATTTTATTGATTTTACAGAACACAAACAAAACTAAAAGATCTTTTCTGAAGGTTGTCTGATCCCGGGTTGAAACTCTTCGCACAGACACAAATTCAAACACCATATTCACTTTATATATCCTTCCATATCTTATTATCATTTTCTTTTTTATATTATATATATAAACCATTTTTATCAATTTTATATAAATAATGCACAAGGCATAACAGCTTATAAGTTCTTTTCTAAGAAAAAATAATAAAAGAAGAAAACCAATAGAACATAACAATCCCAAATTATAGTATCAATACTTTGTCTATTTAACTTCATATCTTATCCCAACTTCTCCTTTTCATCCAAATTATTTCTTATTAATTAAAAAATTTTTTTTGCCTTTTTTCAATATACAACATCCAAAAAAAAAAAAAGCATAACAAAACCTTTATATATCCTTTCATATCTTATTACCATTTTCAATAATATTCTTTGTCTGTTCTATTTCCAACTATCCATTCATCTTTTTTCTTTTATTATACTCTCCTATACACCAATTGGAGTAACGTCTATAACTCATTACCCTAACTTAAAAGTACTTCATATAACAATTTTTCTTGGGATTCTGTTTAAAAGATTCTAAAATTACACAATAAATTTTATACTCTAAATACACATATAAAAAACACAATCTTATGTACCCTCCAGAATCCCTCTTTTATCCTAAATTAAATTCACCCATTGTCTCTGAATAAACTTTTTTTCTTTAGATCTTGCTTCCCCCCATTGAGGCTCCTCCTCCCCCCCTTTCTCTCTTGCTTATTCTTCTCCTTGCCCTTTTTACCCCTTTGTCTTTCCTCCTCCCTTTTCTTACTCCTTTTCCTTTGCTTTCTAACCTTGCCTCCACCTTTCCGCTCATTTTTCTCTTCTTTGGTTGTTTTTATAATTCTTAAAATCCCCTTTTTCTTATCCTTTTTCTCCTCCTCCCCGGAAAGAACTCATTGTTCATCAAAGATGGCTTCTTCTTCCTCTTCTTCTTTGTCCCAGTCCTTCTGCTGCGTAGTCAACTTTTCATAAGTACATAACACCATTTCTAAGAATTGAAACAAAGTGCCCAAAGTATCTTCCTTTTTATATTTTTGATATTCAGTCTTTAGTTCATCCACAAGTGATGCCATTATGAAAAGAGAAACTTTTCCCAAAACAACCACAAGTATTTTTAATCAAAAATAATTCAAAAATAAGTTCCAAAAATTAATACTTTTCTTCCTTCTTCTCTTTCTCTTTCTGGGGTTAATGTTTAATCAAAGAGGTCCAATTACCATATACTTTCCTTTGGGATTCTAGGCAATCTCCTCCTTTTTCAGCTTCTGCTCCAATTTTTTTTCCTCTCCCTTCCCACTTGCAATATCAATTTTAAATAATCAGAAATCCATACCTCCAACAAGGGTTTTCCAATTTCTTAAGTTTTTCAATGTCCAAAAATCCTTTTGTCCCTTAGCTTCAACTCTCAAAACAATTCACTTTCAATGTCCAATATGTCCAAACATTTCTGCTGTTTCCATGGGGTGGGAGAGTAAAGAAAAAAAAAGTTCCCTTTAACAGCTTCTCCGCCGCTTTCGATCTTCTTAGGGATACAATGTATCCTCCAGCAATTCAAATAGCTCAGTTCCAACCAATTTGAAAGATGTTACTTGACCCGGCTCAGACAGCACTTTCACTCTTCTTACTTCCTCCAGCGCAATCTTACCCGGTTGCTGGCTTCTTTGTGGCGGCCATTGCTGACCGCCGCTCCACCACCTTGGGAAAAAGGGGTTTTTCCGGAGAAGGAGGGGGTCTGCGACACCCCCAACCCCCTGTCTGACTCCCCTCTCTCTTCAGCTGTCCCTACAGGGCAGCCATATCCCCCTGACCCATCTGGATCGGGGGTACCTCGGCGGCTAGCACAGCAGGAATCGCGAGCTGTCGCGAATTCCTGCTGCCCCGAAGCCACGCGAAACCGGAAACGCTTGTAAATTTTTATGATCTGTCCAAACTTTGAATTTTTCTTTCAACCCTTCTAATAGGTGTCTCCATGTACTAAATGCCCATTTTACAGCAAAAGCCTCCTTTTCCCAAATAGCCCATGTGCATTCTGTGATTGTAAATTTCTGTGATGTACATGCACATGGCTGTAATTGTCCATTAATGTTATACTGTAAGAGGACAGCCTCCACAGCCACATCACTTGCATCAGTTTGTACACAACTTTTAGTTGTATCAGGATGTTTTAAAATGGGCTCTTGAGCAAATAAAGCTTTCAGGTCGTCAAACGCTCACTAATACTTGTAACCACACAATGGGTTGACTAGATCTGGGTTTTGGCATTGATGTTTAGTTTTTAACAATTCTGTTAATGGTAAAGCAATTTGTGCGAATTTAGGAATAAACTGCCAGTAAAAGTTCACAAATCCTAAAAAAACCTTTGTAATTGCTTTCGTGTTTTTGGTTCTTTCCAATCAACTACGTTTCTGACTTTATTGGGATCCATTACTATTCCTTTATTGGATATTCTGTACCCCAAACAATCCAACGACATGCAGTGAAACTTGCACTTCAAAAGTTTCACATATAACTTGGTGTCAAGTAATTTTTTCAGAACTTTCCTCACTAAGACCACATGTTCCTCCATTGCTTTGGTATAAATTAAAATATCATCTAAATATACTAGAATGCCACAATATAAATGTTCCTGTAATACTTCATTAATAAGTTGCATTAAGACAGCGGGTGCCCCTTGCAACCCAAATGGCATAATGTTAAACTGAAAACTTTAAAGGGGGCAATTAAAAGTAGTTTTCCATTGATCCCCCTCTCGTATTTGAACTTGATAGTAGGCTTGTCGTAAGTCCAATTTCGTAAATCAATCAATTCATTTGCATGCACACAATACAACTCTGTAGCCCAATTGGCAGCATCACCTGTTAATACTGTAGTTATTGCAACTATAATAGACCATTGAGAAAGATAGCAATTTGAATATAATTCTAGGTGGTTCACAATTTGGCTTAAAAATAATGCTAACCTATCAGGGTTCCCATCAAAGGAAGTGTTCATAGGAGGATGACCACCCCAAACCATTCTTTGAGGCCAATATCCAGATGTGTCTGATGGACCCTAAGAGTGAATTGTTTGTCTATTCCCCATCTGCGCATCCCTAAATTCAACCCTGGATCCTGGGACTGGTTTAGAGGTTTTATTCTGAGTTCCTGATATTCCTACTACATCTGCTAATGATTCATCTACTTCTATAGAAAATGCTCCCTCCTCCTTCTCCTATTCATATCCCTGCTATCTCTGGCACTTGAATGAAAGAAAGATGTGTCTTCCATTCTAAATCCCCTCCCTGGACTGTCCCAAACGGTCTGGGGAGTAGAGTCACAAATGCTTAGCTCATCATACTTGACACGGAGCAGTTCCAATGTACTAGCATTTAAACTGGTTGTAGAAGTACTACACTCATCTTCGTTAGCAATTCGTCATTCCCTCCACTTCTCAAACATCCCAGAGGGCAGCGGCATAAAAGTGGGAGGTTTCACTTGTGAAACCTTCTCCCTCATATCGTCCCTCAACTCCAATCCCGCTTTCCGTTCTTTCTGGATTTTCGGCTGTACCACTGAGGATCCTCTTCACACCTTGCGTTATCTGTTTGTCCACTTTCCAAAGATACCACATTATCATCCAACTGAATTGAGAGCTGCTCAGGCACCATGCCAGCCCCTCCAACAGCATTATCCGCATCCACTCTGAAACGTCCTCAAAACCTCCATCAATAGCAGTACCTTCAGCCATAATATCACAGGTAACAAAATATTATAGGATGTATGAGATCCAGCTTTCCTCTCAGCTACTCTTTGGCACAAATGCAGGGAGAAAATAAAACACTCTTCACTTCAGTATTTGGTTACACAAAAGCTTATTGTTTATTCCTTCCTCTGCAAGGAGTCCGAGATAATAGCTAAGCAAACAAAATAAAGTTGGATCTAACCCGAATTTCCTGGATTCGATATTTATAATAATTTCCCCTCATTACCCTTCGTTACCCCTGATTACCCTTATTACCCATGATTGCTGTTATTAATGATAATTATTTGTACGAACTCAATCACATGAATCATGGTTAATGCGTAAAGCTTCACCTCACAGCATTTTACATAGACCGCGCATATTATTATGATACAGAGTTTATTCTAATGAAGAGGAATGCCATCCTTCAGGTCACTGTGGCTTCGATTCAAACACGTGTGTTGTGTAGTCACGACAGTATAACTGTGGTTATATCAGTAATTATGGACATTTTATTTTTCTGTATTTTCTATAATTAATAATTAAGTTAAATAGTACTGGTGGAGGATGTAATGTACTTTTGCATGCAAATGATGCAATATGATTCTCTGAAAATTCATATGATTTTCTGTGTTGCTAATAGTTACCATACAATAACATATATACATGTGAAAATTAAGGTATCAAACATTAAAATAATTTTGTTTGCCAGTAAAAAGAAGTAAACATTGTGGTGAACAATTAAACATACAAACATACTAAATGAAGGAAGAATAATTAGGTCAAGAGAAAGAAGATCAAGTTGGAATTGGTTGAAGAAGATGACATATTTCAAGGTAGAAAAAGGAAACAAAGAATTTTGTGAAGATGTATATACTGTATGTGTGTTGGTAGCAAGGATGATTTTCAACAGAACAGTATATAGAAGTATAATGATTAAGGTTGGTAGAAATAAAATTTAGTTATATATCTTTTTCTTATTTTATGCCTTTAATTATTTTGGCTAACAATTTCTGTGTTTTGTGTGACATTGTTCATTCAAAAAGCAATTTTTTTCCTTCATCTTTCTTCTGTTACCTTTTTGTTCACTAAACCTCTTTCTAGCATGCATTTTTGATTACATCAGATTCATTTTTAGAGAATGATCTCACAGTAAGCATATAGGATAATTTAATTCAGGAATCAAAGTATAAATATAGAAATGTGTTTGAATTTAGATTAGTTTCATATCAACATATGAAAATTAACATTTCATATCAACATATGAAAATTAACATTTTAATGCCCCTTTTTAGAATCCCTCCATATTTGCAGTTCTGCGACTATGCACACTCTGGAGAAGATATTACAGTATCTTAATAAGAGGTCAATTGTGATATATTATTTCCTTTAAAAATGCACTGAAAGGCAGTGCATTGAAGAAAAAAATGGCCAAGAGTTCAGAATGGTAATGAACTAAATATGCCTCTAACTATACACTGAATTTATAAGTAATAGCATGAAGCAATATTAGAAATTAGTTCTGAGTGAAATTAGATGTCTCCAGGCACAGAAAATATCCTTCCAATCTGAAAAAAATAGTACAAGTATTGCATCATTATATTCAGTTTCAATAGATGCTATTTTGGACCTCAGATGAACTCTAAGAGTCTAATGCAGGATGTCAAACTTGTGGCCTGAAAGCTGGATGTGTCACATATTGGCCACCCACCCGCATATTGGCCACCTACCCCTGGTTTAGCAAAGAGAAAAAAAGTAATATGTCACGTGATGACAACATGACACCGCAAGTTTGACACCCCTGGTTCCAAATGAAGGAGATATCTGGAACTTGATCAGCATTTTATAAATACCTTGCTCTTGTTTCCTCCTTCCAGAAACCATATTTAATATTAAGCCTATCACATGTATAATATTGATTGGATAGTGACACTATATCACAAATGCATATATCCCCATATCCTACCAGGTGGCAATATTTGTGCTGTGGTCCTTGGACGCTTTGGCCTTTTATGAGTTTGGAAGGTTTTAGTGAACATTCCCTTCAATCAACTAATGAAAACAAATACCCTAGATGCTGTCTGGGGAGTTCTGGGAGTTGAACCCATACATTTTCAAGTTATCAAGATTGAGAAACAATGCTTCAGCCAGGAAAAGAAATGAAAAAGCAAAGGAAAGGAAAAGCAAGGGAAGGCAACAATTATAATCAAACTAAGATTGATTAGCTATACTGTTATGTATTACTTAAATAATAGAATTCCACTCATGCCCTGCAATAATTGAATGTTGTACAGAAAACATTTCAAAGAGAATGATTGCAATGAATTAATCTGACTCTTCTGGTTGATATATGGGAAAAATTAAGCAATTTGAATTATATACTAATATGTAAAAGTAAAAAATTGAAGTTGAAATGTTACCTTGCACTTTGCTAAAAAGAGTCAAATGTACACATTTTTCCTTTCTTCTCTTTTACCTCATATTTTCGCCCTTTGTTTTTTTCCTCCTTAATGTGCTATTTTTCTTTGAACTTTATACATTGATAAAACAATAAAAGTTTTATATTTAAACAAGTAATTTAAATTGTAGTAAATATTTTTAATATTTGATTATTCAAAGCATTCTTAAAGATCCATCTCATCCTGGGCACCATTTTTTTGAACTATTACTATCTGGCAGTCTGTACAGGACAATAAAGACAAGGACAAATAGGCTGAAAAACAGCTTCTATCCCAGAGCAATAAGCATATTGAATTCTTCTATATAATGCAATATTAATGCAATATCAGGAGTTTTCAATTCAATTGCATAAAATGTGAAGGGTGTGTGTTTTTGTTTTATTTTTTATAGTGTTCTTATATATAATGTATACTCAAGATGGCATGTAATTTTATTGTATGAAGTGCAATAACAATAAAGTACTACTACTATTAATATTTTTTAAATTCCTAAGCATAGTAGGAGTTTAAATTACAGCAGCAAATATTTAGCCAGCAAGTAGATTTCAAGAAGTAGTTACTGTATTACATTCAGGGTGAAGGATGTGTGTTTGTGTTTATTTCATGGTCATGGTCATGATGTGCACTGAAGATGGTATTTGATTTTGTTGAAGGTGCAATGACAAAAAAAACTAAACTAAACTAAATTAAACATTCATTGTAAGAAAGATGTGAGAGGAAGTAAGTTAGATTGGTGGAGCTATGAAAAGGTTTGCTTTTGCAACTTATTTTCTTTGTAACTGTTAAGCCTGGTTTTCCCAACCAGGGTTAGGGAGACAAGCTAAACAGAATGTGCAGCGTTAGTCAGATAGGCACACAGATAAATGAGTGAGCTAAGCTTGTATGTTTATTAACATACAGTAAAAATAACAGATACGCTTGTGCTATCAAAAATATAGTTTATTCCATTATGAGTTCATAGCATAGTCAAAATAACAGTCCAATAGTCATGTATCATTTAGTCAGTCCATTCAGGGATATTCAGTTAGCAAAGTCCGTGCAGAATATCCTATGTCAGTTCACTTACAAATCAGTCCTTTGTTTTCTCTCCCGTTCGAGCAATGCAGTCTTGATTCCAAGTAGTAATCAGGGATCATCAAAGCCAGAGAGAGAGCAAGCTGCAATCTTGCTTCTTTTAAAGTGCTTTCACAACCACTCCCTTAATTACTTTCCCATATTTAAAGTTGCAGACACTTTAACATATAAACTATGATTACATATTTATTATTTTACCTAAACCAGTTAGGGTAAACAATGTTATCCCTAACAGTAACTATTCATGTTTTCGCACATCATAGTTCAGGCGTTGTTGGTTGATAATAAACACACTCTTATTTTGTTCCAGAATCTTGTTCACAGAGTTTTACTAGCATGCTCAGGTGTGCCAGATCTGGCTTTGCAAAGCTGTAATAAATTTTGGAAAATGAAATATTCTGGTGTCCTGCGTGAATAGAGGAAACAAACCTCATCTTGTTCCTGAAGGGCCAAGCAACAAAGGAAAAAAAACTTGTGAAGTCATAACCCAATGGAAATGAATTCATAAACTTCTTATAGATTTTTCTCCAGTATGTTTCTACAGAATCTGCCTGCTCTTCCTCCCCTTCTCATTAACATTTATCCTCTGTTTTATGAAATAAAGGGGTTCAGTAAAAGACAATCTCATTGGTAAAACTGTCATCTGCACAATTAAACAAAATGATCCTTGCTAGCCAGGAAAATTGGAAATTAAGCTCATGTTCCTGGTGACATTTGATGGGATTTTTTTTAAAAAAGTTGTTAAGCCTGGTTTCCCCAACCAGGGTTAGGGAGACAAGCTAAACAGAATGTGCAGTGTTAGTCAGATAGGCACACAGATAAATGAGCGAGCTAAGCTTGTATGTTTATTAACATACAGTAAAAATAACAGATACGTTTGTGCTATCAAAAATATAGTTTATTCCATTATGAGTTCATAGCATAGTCAAAATAACAGTCCAATAGTCATGTATCATTTAGTCAGTCCATTCAGGGATATTCAGTTAGCAAAGTCCGTGCAGAATATCCTATGTCATTTCACTTACAAATCAGTCCTTTGTTTCTCTCCCGTTCGAGCAAAGCAGTCTTGATTCCAAGCAGTAATCAGGGATCATCAAAGCCAGAGAGAGAGCAAGCTGCAGTCTTGCTTCTTTTAAAGTGCTTTCACAACCACTCCCCTAATTACATTCCCATATTTAAAGTTGCAGACACTTTAACATATAAACCATGATAACATATTATTATTTACCTAAACCAGTCAGGGTAAACAATGTTCATGATTTTTTAAAAAAAAGTTGTCTAAAAAGTTGTCCCATCTGTTGTATGATTTTATAACTGGGATCACATAGAAGAGTCTTAGTGGGGAAGAGAACAATAGTGAAATTTCTCACAATAAACTTGTTATTTCTATTTAGCTAAATAATTAAAGTGTGTGTTTGTGTTTCAATTATTGTGGAATAATTGAAACATGTGAGTCACCACAGAACAAATTCATTTCAATTCAGTACAAATGCAGTGCTTTTTAAACTCCATTCAAGCATCTGCGATTGAAATTTAAATAAATTGAAATAAACCAGGCAATGTGTATGTATGTATATATATGTGGAAAGGGGACTTCACGAAGACAGTAGTGTCACTCAAACAGGAAAAGGCAAAGGGGAATATCAGGCCAGCCATAAAACAAACTTACATAGGAAAAGGAATCAAATAAAAGGCATTAAAGAATCCCTATAGACAAAAGCCTAAGTAATTAAGAAAACTAGACAAATAAGAAAAGGAAACCCTTACGAACACAGGACATAACAAATAAGCAAAACAAACAGACAAAAGACACCAAAAAATATATAAATTACAAAAGAGGACAGGAGATTGCCACCAGACAAATATGAAAATCCATTATAAAGCTAAAAGAGATTAGGGAAAAAAAACCGATAATATAATCTAACCACCCCGCAGAGTTTGCCCTCCAGCAGGAATAAAGACAACACTCAAACAGGATTTTACACATTAAGCACAAATACAAACATTCACACACAAAAGGAGAAAAGGGTATAAAAAAACAGGGATTTACCATACGAAGGTAGCTAGCCCAGGAACGCAGACTTCTTGCTATTCCTCGCCTTCCTGAAAAATAAAAAGATCCGGCTTTCAAGCAGTTGTCTGTATCCTTACGCCGGAGCTCTCCTAGCAGAAAAATCGAATCCTCGAAGGAAAGGCATTTTGACACCTTTCAGCATATACATATATACATACATACATACATACATACACACACACACACACACACACACACTGAAATCTAATGGCTCTATTGAAGCATACTACACATAAGAACAAAATTAGACATATTAAAGATATAATTACTGTATCTTTAAAGAATATCAACTTTAAGATAGGGAATGCTGTAGGGGAAAAGTATTATTATTTTCAGTGAAATTCCTCACTGCAAATCTTATAATTGCAGTGAGAGTTTTCCTTTTAAATATTAGTAGTAGCCATTTCATCTAATGAATACAGAAGTAAGAAGGGATGCAATTAGTAACCCCAATTACCCCTCAAACTTGCCAAAATCATATTTCTGACTTATATATAGATGTTAGATTATTTCAGTGGTCTTTTGTTGAATAAGTAGCTTTCAAATGCATAGAAGTATTCAGGAACTCAGGAATTTGGATAAGCAGAACAGCAGCTATAGGAAATTTATTGGAAATAAATAAAGTCAAACTAACAGATTTAGAATGCAATGATGTTGACCGCCATCACATAGCAGCAAAGAAATGCAGAAAACTAATTTTTGATACTATTGACTGGTCAATTCGATTTGTATTTAGTAGTCATTATGCTAATTAGACAATTATCTATGACCTGCATCTTGCATATTTTATGAGTTATTTGCTAGCAACATTTAGGGTAAACATTCTCCATCTTTCTATCTTCCTAGCCTGCTCTTCTATCATGACCTTGGCTAATTTTTCAAGAAGTGGTTTCATTCATATCTTTTTGATCCAATCACATTTATTGAATAAACATTATTTTATTATAGTTTGCAATCTATTTTCGGGATTCTGTTCAGTTTGTCATCAATGTCCCCATGGTCCATCTTGTGGAGAGTTTTTTTAAGAAATTGGACCATGTCATTAATGTCCCCATGGTCCATCTTGTGGAGAGTTTTTTTAAGAAATTGGACCATGCGCTCGGCCCTTCCATTGGCCACAGGGCGTGCCGGCAAGGTTAGCGCATGGCGGATGCCCTGGTCCGCTAAGTATTGTTTGAATGCCAGGGCCATGAACTGGGGTCCGTTATCAGAGACTAAAACGTCTGGCAGTCCATGTGTTGCGAATAGTTTATTTAATTTGCGGATGACTGAATCAGTTGTAGTAGTCTTCATCTTGTGGATTTTGAGCCAGTTGGAATAGGCATCAACTGTTAGGAGGAACGTATGTCCCTTAGTAGGTCCCGCAAAGTCAATGTGGATGCGGGACCACGGCCCCCGGGGGGTTTCCCACTCCATTGAAGTTGCTCTAGGTGGGGCACTGCTGACTTCTTGGCACTTTAGACAAGTCTTCACCCAGGCTTCGATCTGCTTATCGATGCCCGGCCACCATGCGTAGCTTCGTGCGAGCGCTTTCATACGCACGATGCCGGGGTGACCATCATGCAATGCTTTCAAAACTGCTCGTTGTAACCACTCTGGGACGACGACTCTGTCTCCCCATAGGATGCAGCCTTTCTGTGAAAAAAGTTCTGTTTGCCGGTTTCTGAAAGGGGTGAAGTCGTCAGGGGTTTGTTCTACTGGCATCCTCGTTCGACCCAGCTGAGAACCAGTGCCAGGACAGGATCTCGTTTTGTTTCAATAGCGATGTCTCTGGCTGTTAGTGGTGGTGAATGTAGGATTTCAATCTGGAGTGTCGTGAGGGTTGGAGCTGGGTCATCGACAGTTTCCGGAAGTGGGGCATGGCTCAATGCATCAGCGTGGGGAATGGCTTTCCCTGGGCGGTGTTGCAATTTATAATTGTACACAGCTAAGAACTCTGACCAATGAGTCATTCTAGGTGACAATATATAGGGGCTTGTCTTGTCTCCCACTATAATCCCCAGCAAAGGCTTGTGATCGGTAATAATAGTAAAAACTCATCCATACACATATTCATGAAACCGTTTCACAGCAGATACAACAGCAAGAGCCTCTTTGTCAATTTGGCTATAGTTGCGTTCAGCTCTCGATAAGGTCCTTGAAAAATAGGCAATAGGGGCCTCTCTACCATTTGGTAACACATGACTTAAAATGGCTCCTACTCCAAACGGTGACGCATCACACGTAATGGTTAAAGGCAAAGTCTCGTTATACTGCATTAAAACAGCATCGGAGGTTAGTAAGTTTTTCACTTGTTGGAATGCTTGCTCCTCTCGGTGTCCCCAGATCCAGGTTGCTTTTTTGTTGAGAAGTCTATGTAGGGGCTCAGCTATGGTCGCTTTCTGGGGCAAGAAGATGTTGTAATAGTTAATGAGGCCCAGGAAAGCTTGGAGGTCTGTCCTATTCTTGGGTCTTGGGGCATTTTTGATCGCTCTTAGTTTGTTATTAGCGGGATGAATACCTTGCTTATCGATTAGGTACCCCAGGAACTCTACTTTCTCTGTACACTGTTGACATTTATTTTTTTTAACCTTTAGGCCGGAGTCTTTAAATTTCTGGAGAACCATTCTAAGACGCCTCTCTAGTACTTCTCTATTCGGGGCGGCAATTAAAACGTCATCAAAATATGGCATGACCCCCTTGATCCCTTGCAAAAGTCTCTCCATCAGACTTTGAAAAATCCCTGGGGCCACGCTCACTCTGAATTGGAGTCGGTTGCATTTAAAGGCACCTCGGTGTGTAACGATTGTCTCTGCTTCCGCGGTTTTTTTATCTATAGGCAGTTGTTGGTACGCCTGCGCTAAATCCAATTTAGCGAAGACTTTTCCACCCCCCAGGGAATGGAGAAGGTTTTGAACCAGCGGCACCAGGTAAGCGTTCTGTTGAAGGGCGTGATTGAGGGTGGCCCGGTAGTCCCCACAAATCCTTAATTTGATGGGTGTTACGATTGGGGTTTCCCAATGGGCGTGGTCAGTTGGTTCTAAAACACCCTGGGCTATTAATTTATTGAAATGCTCGTCGATCTTTGGTTTTAGGGCAAAAGGTACCCGATGAGGCTTAAGGCGGATAGGGGCTATTTTAGGGTTAAGGTTAAATGATATCGGGGTCCCCTTGTACTCGCCTAGTTTGTCTGCAAAGATGTCCTGGAATTCCTGGACGAGGGCCTCCTCCCAGTTGTTGCTTCTGGTTTGGTGAATGCCGGCTTCCTCGATCCTGAGTGGGGCGAACCATTGAAGGCCTAATAAACTAGGCTGGTCACGATCGACGACGGTCAGCGGTAACGACGCAGTACGATTTTTGAATGATACTTGGACTTGGCTGGAGCCGACGACCAGAATTCGGTTCCCCTGGTAATCTTTGAGTATAATTCTTTGGGCTCTGAGGTCTTGATGCCGGATGGCAGGGATCAACTGTTTAAGGGTCTTCCAGGAAACCATCGAGAGTGACGACCCTGAGTCGACTTCCATCATGCAAGGTTGTTTCTCGATGGCGACCCTCACTCGGATTTTCTTTGCATCTAACGATGAAGCGTGACCAATGGTAATGGTTTGGTGTGCATCTTCCCATCTCGCTGAAGCGGCAAATGTTTTATTTCTGTTGGAGTGGTTGTTCCATTGGTGGTTCAAGTGTTCCCGACTCACAGGACGATTCCCTGTGGTCTGGCGGTAGTTGTTTTCTCTATGAATTGGGCTGGATTCTCGCTTGCTTCTACAGACCTTCCCGATGTGGCCTCTTTTCCCACAGGAATGGCAGAGCGCGTCGAGGAATTTGCAATTTGATCGCGGTTTGCCCCACAACCCGCGTATTGGTGCGGTAGTCTTCGGTTCTGCGGGTTGCGTTGGTCGCGTTCGGACTGGAGCCGGTTGACCTCCTCCTCATCACTTTCTGATGGAGATTCGAGGTCCTCATGGTGGGCCGCTGTTGTGTGCCTCTCTAGGTGAGGTGAGGTATCGTTGGCAAGTTGACGGAGCGGTGCATTGGTACAGCGCATTCGGGCGGCCGACTTCCTGGTTGCTTCTGCTGCAGTAGCGTCTTTGATGACATCGGCAAGATCAATGTCCCCTTTGGCCATGATCTTGCTCTGCGCCGTTTGGTCATCTAATCCCAGAACTATTCGGTCTCTCAGAGCTTCTTCGAGGTCTGCAAACCCACAGAGGCCTCCCAGGTTCCGGAGGTCCGCAATGAAATCTGCGATGCTCTCTCCTTTCCGTTGGTCCCTCTGATAAAATTCATGTCTTCGGACAAGCGTTGGTACGGCGGGTGCATAGTGGGCCCATAGAAGGGGTGCGAAGGCTTCCGGTTTCGCGTGGCTTCGGGGCAGCAGGAATTCGCGACAGCTCGCGATTCCTGCTGTGCTAGCCGTCGAGGTATCCCCGATCCAGATGGGTCAGGGGGATATGGCTGCCCTGTAGGGACAGCTGAAGAGAGAGGGGAGTCGGATAGGGAGGTGGGGGTGTCACAGACCCCCCCCTTCACCGGAAAAACCCCTTTTTCCCAAGGTGGTGGAGTGGCGGTCAGCAATGGCCGCCACGAAGAAGCCAGCAACCGGGTAAGATTGTGCTGGAGGAGAAGAGTGAAAGTGATGTCTGAGCCGGGTCAAGTAACATCCTTTAAATTGCCTGGAACTGAGCTGTTTGAATTGCTGGAGGATACATTGTATCCCTAAGAAGAGTGAAAGCGGCGGAGAAGCTGTTAAAGGGAACTTTTTTTTTTTTTTCTTCACTCTCCCACCCCATGGAAACAGCAGAAATGTTTGGATATATTGGACATTGAAAGTGAATTGTTTTGAGAGTTGAAGCTAAGGGACAAAAGGATTTTTGGACATTGAAAAATTTAAGAAATTGGAAAACCCTTGTTGGAGGTATGGATTTCTGATTATTTAAAATTGATATTGCAAGTGGGAAGGGAGAGGAGAAAAAATTGGAGCAGAAGCTGAAAAAGGAGGAGATTGCCTAGAATCCCAAAGAAAGATATATGGTAATTGGACCTCTTTGATTAAACATTAACCCCAGAAAGAGAAAGAGAAGAAGGAAGAAAAGTATTAACTTTTGGAACTTATTTTTGAATTGTTTTTGATTAAAAATACTTGTGGTTGTTTTGGGAAAAGTTTCTCTTTTCATAATGAGAAGACAATGGGTGAATTTAATTTAGGATAAAAGAGGGATTCTGGAGGATACATAAGATTGTGTTTTTATATGTGTATTTAGAGTATAAAATTTATTATGTAATTTTAGAATCTTTTAAACAGAATCCCAAGAAAAATTGTTATACGAAGTACTTTTAAGTTAGGGTAATGAATTATAGACGTTACTCCAATTGGTGTATAGGAGAAGTATAGTAAAAGAAAAAAGATGAATGGATAGTTGGAAATAGAATAGACAAAGAATGTTATTGAAAATGGTAATAAGATATGAAAAGATATATAAAGGTTTTGTTATGGGTTTTTTTTTTTGGATTTTGTATATTGATAAAAGGCAATAAAATTTTAATTAACAAGAAATAATTTGGATGAAAAGGAGAAGTAGGGATAAGATATGAAGTTAAATAGATAAAGTATTGATACTATAATTTGGAATTGTTATGTTCTATTGGTTTTTTATTATTATTTTTTCCTAGAAAAGAATTTATAAGCTGTTATGCCTTGATTTTTTGTGCATTGTTTTTATAAAATTGATAAAAATGGTTTATATATATATATAAAAAAAGAAAATGATAATAAGATATGGAAGAATATACAAAGTGAATATGATGTTTGAATTTGTGTCTGTGTGAAGAGTTTTAACCCGGGATCAGACAAACTTCAGAAAAGATCTTTTAGTTTTGTTTATGTTTTGTGTTTTGTATGTTTGTGTATTGTGTTTTCTGTAAAATTAATAAAATTTGTTTAAAAAAAAAAAGAAGGGGTGCGAAGATGTCCCAGTCCATGGATTTCACCTCAGCCGGTTTCACTAGTGCCTTGGCCATCTTAAAGATGGCTGGCTCGCAATGGGTTAGGAACACTGCTCGCTTTTTCCCCGTAGTTGCGTCTTTCAAGTTGTTGGTCTCCAGAAACATCTGGAACCGGTCCATGTACGAATCCCAGTCTTCTTGTGCTGGGTCAAATGGAGTGGGTGGTATGGTGCCGCCGGACATGTTTTCCGTTGTCGATGTGCCTTCAGCCACGTGCTCTGTTTGGTACTCTGTGAGTGTTCAATCAGCTCAAATGTCTCCGCATCCCACCCTCGTCACCAGTGTTAAGTTCTGCACATGGGTGCAAGGAGCGGAGACGAGGCAGTGAACAGTGAACTTCAACTCTTTATTAAGCATTCTGAACAGAACAACCACCTAGGGCAGCAGCAGCCCTTTTATAGGGTTGGCTGCTGTCCTATTAGCCAATGAAAACATGGAAGTGTTAAACCCTTGAACCAATGAGAGTTGGCCCATTAACAGCCAATCAGATTTCCCAGAAAGGACCAGTCCGATGTCGCTATTATCGGCCAATCAGAAGTGCAGGATTAGAACCCTGCTTTTTACTTAAGGTTGTTAAAACTTTATTAAACGCCTTTATTAGTTCATAACAAGAGTCATCTAAAAATTTGATGAGTTCTCCTTCTATTCCTTCATTTAAGTATTTATAAAGATACTGAAGAGTCCTGGGCCCAAGAAGGAACATTATGGTATACCACTGTTTACTTCCCTCCATGTAGATATAGTACATTAAGGATTACTCATTGAGTATGGTTTGTCATCATCTGGTCCTCTTGTGGTGATGTTGTCTATCCTATATTTTTATTGTTTACCAAGAAGTATTTTGCGGTCTACTTTGTCAAATGCCTTGCTGAACTCTAAGTATCCCATATACACAGCATTCGCTGGTCTATTAATTTAGTCACTTTGTCTAAGAATGAAGTAAGCTTAGTTTGGCATGATCTGTTTTTAACAAACCCATGCTGACTACTAGCTACAACTTTATTTGTTTCTAGATGTTCACAGTTCTGGGGGGGGGGGGGGTTGTATTTCTTCCAGTATTTCGCCAGGTACAGGTAATCCTTGAGTTACAAATGTAATGGAACCTGCCAATTCTATTTATAACCCAAGGATTCGTGGGAGTGAATCTTGTACCTTGAATGAGATCGCTCCCTCCTTTATCTATTCCACTAATCGAATATGAGGCTTGTTAAGTGCACATGAGGTATTTCAGGATAGGGAAAACCATGAAGAGTCTAGTGATGGAACAGGCCACCTGCTTAAGACCACTCAAGACCTCTACGACCCACTGAATTACCTCATGCTCCCCACAATTGCTTCCCCCCCAACCTGCTACCTCGAATCACTTTTCAAAGATCTAGCAAGCCTGTCTCCTCTCCAGCCTTTCAGCCATGTGTGCCCTTCTGCAGCTCCATTTAGGCATGCTCAGGCTTTGCCTGGCACTTTGCCAGTCAAAATGGAGTATCAAAGGGATGAATCCACCTGCCTGCCTCTGCCCACCCCTCCAACACTCTATTTTGGCCTGCAAAGTGCTGGGCGAGGCCTGTGCAAGCCTAAATGGAGATCCATTCAGCCAGCAAAGTGCCAGGTGAGGCCTGCGTAGGCCAAAATGGAGCATTGGAGGGGCACCCCCCCCCTTATGAAGCTTCATTTTGGCAGTCAAAGTGCAGGACGAATATTGCAGAGGGTCTGCGGTTGTTTGTGAGGACAAACAACTGCAGTAGTGCTGAAAGAGTCATGGTTTTGGAAGTTGTTTGTAAACATTAGGGGGCATTGCGCAACTCTGAACATTCGCTAAAAGAATTACCTGAATTGATGTTAAGTTGATTGGTCTGTAGTCTTCTGGTTCTGTTTTTTGTTGTTGTTGTTGTTGAAGATGAGAACCAAATCAGCTTAGCAAGCTTATTTTCAGTCTGTCAGTTTTACATATTAATGTAAAACAGCAATAGAAATACGTTTTAACTGTAAACTGTTGACAGACTTTCAGGTGTCTGTCATGTGAGCAGGAACTGGTTATAACTTCAGAATTTAAAGGGGGAAAAAAGCTATGCTCATCACAAATATTTCAGATTTCTAGAATCCAGCACTATATTTTATAACACCATTGGGAGTGTACTGAGTTGATATACACACTTCATCATTGTCAACAACTTAATCTTTGTTTGGCACATAAGACATATGAGTGTTTTAGAAGTATTTCATTGTTAGATGGGAAGCTTAAGGTTGAGCCTACCAGTCGAAATGAGAATGAGTTACAAAGATAAAGAGAGGAGGTCCCATCCTGCAAAGTATGTGCCAGTGATAAAGTTCTCAGGATTGTTTCAGTGATTATCATCAGGGTGTATTTAAACTCTCAAATGAAGAATTGAAGCTATTTTTTTTCTTGGTTTCTGGCTTGCTTGTAGTGCTAAACAGTATTCCAGTTTAGTTTTTCTTTTCTGCTTTGTTTCTGATTATTTTACCTCTAAATGCAAATAAGCAGAAGGTATGCAGGACCACATAGCATGTACAACAAGCTAAGAACACTGAAATTCTGACCTATCACCTACCTAAATTCTGCTTTCAATGGAATTAAAATTTCTTCTGAATTAAGAAACAGAAGGACATAAATGTCCAATTATTTAACAGATTTTAAAACATTTTCTAATAGATAGTTCTATGGTGGTAATCAATCCCACCTACTTTTCCTACTAGTGCCTTTACTCTGAGCCTGTAAACTGAGCCTGTAAACTGTTCTTATTTTGTATCTGATAAATAGAACTGTATTATGTGCTTTAAATGATATAAAGAGGAAAAAGGTGAACTCTAGATATATTAGAAATATTTCATAGTATGAAATAACTATTGCCTATTATTCTAACTATGACATTTTTATTTTTAAGGGAATTTCATTTGATTTGTATTGGTGACACCACTGATATGTTATTTCCAATGACCTTACATTGAAAGGCAGTAGTGTGTGACATTTGATAGCTCAGATTAAAAAAAAAATTAATGGCATCAGAGGGTTTATTTTCCTGGCAATAAATTAAGTTTAAATAACTTTAAATTTGTTTTAAAACCCTCAGTACTGTCCAACTAAGAAGTGTATGTGTGTGTGTGTTGCTGGCAGTGTAACCTGTGTGTTTAGCAAAGGCTTTCACTCTGGTTTATATGCATTGACTCAGCAATATAACTGAAGAATAAAGGAGATGAATCATTACTGGTTAACTGTAAATAACCTTATCTGAAAAAATAATTCCTAAGTTAATTAACCAAAAGCATGGAGGTCAGAATGGCAGTCATTCAAAATATGAGGATTCATGTTCTTGGAGCAGAAGAAAATGTTGAAAACTGGTAAGATTGGCTGGATGATGGGAAAGGGCACACTCTTAATACACAGTGAGGCCATTGATCATTGAGCAGGTCTGATAATAGTTGCCTACAACTGAAGTCTTAATCAGACCAAGGGTTTGCAAATATATGATTTCATAGCAAGAAGCAAGAATAGATTGGCTATGGCTGTAACTTTAGGGAAAATATTCTGATAACTTCACATTTCTACCTGTCTCATTATGTTCTATCACTTTGGATTCTGAAAAAAAGGTTAAAGACTAAAACACAGTTGGGAGGGTTCCTTGAAAACAACTAGTTAAATGTAGAGTGCCTGGGGAATTTGAAGAAGGGCTGGCAGTCTTTAAAAACCAGTTTATGTTATGGTTATGAAAAATGGGAAACCATGAATTCTAGGCATCAAGGCAACTACATGACCTTAGGCCAAGTCATTCTCTCTCTGTCCCAAAAAGAAGAAAGCATTTGTGAAATTTATTTTATTTGTTTATTTGATTTGATTGTCAATCACTTACAAGATAATGGGTATAAGTATAAACATGAGTAAGAATACAGGAAATAGGTACAAATAAATGGGGACAATAGGACAGGGACAGGAGGTATGATGGTGCACTTATGCACACCCCTTACAGACCTCTCTAGAAATCTTGGCAAGAAAACCAAGGACTAATTCAGGCAGTTGCCAGGAGCTAAAAACTGACTAAAAGGTGCCATAAAAGTGGAAAACATCACTTTTGTCCTTGTTAGAATCTTCAGATATAGATAGCCAGATATTCTTTGACACTTCTCTACTGGGAATTGAATTTAATTAATAGGCCTTCATGCCAAATACAGGATTTTACAAGAGTTTCTGATAGCATCTCTTGAATTTCCTTCCTCTCAGTACTGAACACTAGGTGTTAGATAGCTCCTAAAGCTAATGTATAGTATGTAGCTATCGGAAGTATAAAACATCTATATGTTCAATATGTGATAAAACAAGTTTTAAAGATCCAGATGACCCTAACTTTGTTGATAATTTGAAAAGTTGCTGCTTTCCAAACACATGGAGATTGGGAAGAGAAAGGGATCCATGAGATGGATATCATTGTAGGGATTGCATTATGTGTATATTTATTGTTATTGGTTGTTTTTTTACATTTTAACTTAATGTTAGGTTAGGTTTTATTTATTTTTTTCCTTTTTTCAAGAGTGGGCAAGGAAGTCTCTCCCACTTTTTCTCTTCAGCCCACTGCTACATCTGGGGCTAAAGAAAAATCTCCCTGAGTTTTCCAATATGTGTTTGCATTGATAATCCCTTTTTTGAAACTATTGTGGACAATTTAATCAACTTAATTCAAAGGTCCCAAGAGTATCTGCAACCTAACATGGGCATAGCAACAGGGTCTTTTTGACCCTCTACTGCCACCTTGTGAAGCAAGCAACAATTATAGGCATATTTCTGCATTCCGTCCTCAAGTCTTCAGAGTACACTACACATATTTCTGCATTCAGCCCTCTAGTCTTCTGACTTCACGATGCAACCTCTAGTGCCCCCTTGTGTTGTAAGCTCACAACGCATCCTAGAAGCAGCCATATTGTGTGCTGTGCTGGCATCGCCCTGACTCTGCAGTGCCACCTATGTGCTCAAGCATTAAATCTGGCAGCAATTCTACTTTCTGCTACCTGCATGTAGCACCCCCTAGTACAAAAAAGGGAATTGCATGGAAAACCACTAAAATTTTCCAAATTTCTCCCTTTGCCAATTTGAAGCATGGCAACTTTCTCAGCCATGACAAATGTCTCTGATGTACCAGAAGACCCAATTCCTCCACCTACCCTTGTTGTAAATGTGGAGCCTGATTCCCCAAACCCAGTTTTAGATGTCCAACCCTCTGGAGAAGCTGCGATACCTCAGAAGGCCTATGACCTCAGATAGCATAGGAAGCTTACCTCACTTCAAAGAGGATTGGGAAAGGCAGTATCGCTATCATGCAGATGCATGGACGGCAGTATCGCCATCATGCAGATGGATGGACAGGGGTCAAGATCTGTGACACCCCCAAAAGCAAGTTGCCCCTCAAGAGTCTTCCTGATGGAGAAGGAGTTAGAGGAGCATCTTGCATGGTGAAGAGACAGTGAAAATAAGCTTAATTACATACAGTCGAACCTGGAAGACCCAGAGTTCCAGGAACACATTCATTCCTTTGAGGAGGTGAACAAAGAATGTGAAGACAGCATTCAGGAAGGTGGAAACTCCCTCCAGGCCACGGTCCTCGTTGCGCTACAGAAGGAGCAAATATCGAGGTAGAAGGCCACATCCGACAGAGGTCTTCAAACACAAGCAGCTTCTTCCCACCACTCAAAGAAAACCTCCTCCCTTCATCCCAAATCAACTAGATCGCAGGCAGGCTCTAGTGTCTTATGCCAATTCTCTGCTGCCGGCTCTCACTATCCTTTCAGAACATCCTCCTGTCGTAGTGCCACATCTAAGGCCTCCAAAGCAGCAAATTACACTGAATGAGTTGTAGAAGCCCAAGTTGAAGCTGCAGCAGCAGAGGCAGATTTACGTATGACGACAGAGGTGATACGGCAGAAAGCTGAAATCGCCAATCAACAAGCAGAAATGGCCAAAGTTCAGGCCCAAGTGGAGTTACTAGACCGACAAAGAGAGATGGCAGTGAAAACAGCACGGACCGCAGCATGGCAGAAGGCAGCCAATGCTGCCTCCCTCAACTTCAACCTCGACGAGTTGGCAGAAGAGAGCCCAGATACACGGGTCAAGGCCTACGTGGATGAGTAGCACTCACTTCAAAATGAGCAGATGGAACTGCCTCAGTTGCCTAGCAGTCTCCCACAACCAGGGAAGCACTGGGATGAATCTCAATCACCGACTTTACATGTCAGTTATGCATCGGATGTTGTATGACCTAAAATACAAGATTCACTTCCTACCAACAGCAAACCTTCCCCTACTGATGTTGTATGTACTAAGGTCCGAGATTCTCTTCCCAGCACCAACAACACTACCACCCGAGCAACTTAAGCCACCAGTGCTCACAACAACTTCTCGACGAGTCAACATGCCATCAACGACAACTGCCGCACTCAATCCACAGGCAGCAGCATGCCTGCTACAACCTCAATACCAATCTGGCTCCCAGGTACCACAAAGCTAAATTTGCACGCCAACAGAGTTCGCAGATTCTTTGACAAGCCAGTCGGCAAGTATCTAGTATGGAAGAAACTTTTCCTGTGCCCCGTTCAGGTAGCACGTCTGAACCTTGATGAAATAATCAGACAATTGATAGCATGGCTAGGGCCACAGTCTGCTAACATACCGAGGGCACTTTTGGCATCCCATTTAGATGACCCGGCCACTGCCCTACAATTATCATGGAAAAGGCTTGACGAACTGTATGGCACTTCCGAGGATGTAGAAGCAACACTCTTGAATAGCCTCAACAGTTTTCCTAAAATTCCTATTGACAAGCCTCACCAAATCATAGACCTTGCTAACATACTTGTCCAGCTGAGAATGGGATCCCAACTTACTGGCACTCACCTGTCTTGATCACGTCGACATGCAGAACAAAATTGTTCGAAAACTTCCACAAGTGCTAATTGAAAAGTGGGTCCAGTTGACTGACACCTTCATGGCCAAGGGTCGCCACTGCTTTATAACTTTCACACTTCTTGAAGAATTCATGTCCCACCAGGCGACGGTGTGCAACACTTACCGGGCCCGTGGACTCAGAGCTGTTAGTCCTCCTAATGACAGAAGTTACAACAGCAACCATATATCACCCGCAGGCTCTATGCACACTACCAGGGAAAGACCCTTCATGGTTGTCCATAAAACTGAGATCAACTCCTCATCCACACACAGTTGGGGAGTGGACTCATCAGATGCAACCCAATTTAGATCTCTGAACACGAGAATACAGTTTTGTACAACACCACACTCGTCATTCACTGAACAGCTGCATTGAGTTTGCAGAGAAACCACTGACCCAATGAAAAGAGTTGCTAAGGGAGTACCAATACTGCTACAAGTGTTGCAAACGGGGTGGGATTCAAATTTTTTAACAACCAGTTCTGTAGGCGTGTCTTAGTTGGTGGGTGTGACTTAATTGGTGGGCATGGTTTAGTTGGTGGGCATGGCTTGGTGGTCATGTGACTGACTGGGTATGGCCAACTCAACATCACTTACATCGAGGCACTCATCTCCTCGCCTGGCCTCTCATGACTGTGGGGATGCTGCAACAGTTGTAAGTGTGAAAAACCATCAAAAGTCATTTTTTTCAGAGCCATTGTAACTTTGAATGGTCACTCCACACAAGCAAGTACCAGCAAAGGAAGAAAAAAAAAACTCCAGAGAAGTTCCTGACATAGGAAGTCTAGTCCTGCCAAGAATGTAATAAGGGTCAACGGTGAGGCAGTTTCTGTAAGCAACACCAGAATGTTTCCTTCCTGCCTTCCTTACAGGATTAGGCTAGTAATTTCTTCTAACAACCGGTTCTCCAAACTGCTTAGAATGTTAACAACCAGTTCTAGCGAATAGGTGCGAACATGCAGAATCCCACCCCTTGTTGCAAATCCAAACACCCGTCCAAGTGTTGCACAGCCAAGATGCAATGCAACTTATGCAATAGTGTCCAACACTTGACCATGCTGCATCCAGATGCCGAGCCGCCATTGCAGATATCTCGTAATCCTCCTTCGGACAAGGAGCCTCAATATAACACAGAAGCAGACAGGGCTCTTTGGCAGACTGCCAAACCACAACCAAAACCAAGGATGAGTGTCAACTGCACAGCACTGCACGCCAACTCACTGTGCCCTCATTTGTGTTATATGTTTAGCCAAAGTGTACCCTGAAGGACACCCTGAAGATGCCGTGAAAATGCACGTGCAGATGGACACTCAAAGCACCTGTGCCCTGGCCAGACTCATATTCTTCAACCTCTTTGTGGGGCAACAGGCCAAACTTCCCTTCACTGTTTCAACATGCAATGGACCAAGAAGCACAGCAGGGAGGAGAGCTACTGGACTCTGCATAGAGTCATTGGATGGAAGTTCCCAGTTCCCACTACTGCCTGTATTTGAATGTGATGGGATACCAAACGACCGCAGTCAGATCTCAACACCTGAGGTCATAAGTACCATGCCTCACCTACAGCACCTGGCTCATCACTTTCCCCCTCTAGATCCGGAGGCTGAGATCCTACTCTTGCTGGGAAATAATGTCCCATGTCCTTTCTCTTCTCTGAGCCAGTCAGTGGCCCTGTAGAAGGCCCAGTAGCCATCAAATCTCCACTAGGATGGGGGATAGTAGGAATTGTCAATGATGATAGGATGCAGGCTCCAACCCAGGCAAATGCCTTAGCACCATCCATTCCAATTACCTTCCAATGCCCTTTAACACCATCAAAAACAAAAATGCCGTTCCAGTCTACAAGGCCGCCAGCAATCAGTGCACCTTCACTAGGACACCCTAAATGGCCGCCAACAACCACCAGACGTCCACTAAGATGCTCTACATAGACATATGCCTACACAACACCCTTTCCAACAGCTTCCCAATGTCCTTTGACAACGTGGAAGCAAAAGTACTGTTCCAACCCTAAAAGGCTGCCAGAAGTAACCACCAGACTTTTACAATTGGTACCAAGAGTACCTGTCAACCCTAAAAGACCACCAGAGGTGACCACCAGATTTTCACTTTTACCGCCAAGAGTACCTGTACACCCTAAAAGGCCACCAGAGGTGACCAGCAGACTTACACCAAGAGGCCGAACTTGAAGATTGAACCTCAAACTTTTCATGCTTTGCTTTGTTTGATGCTTTATTAATGTTTACTTTTTTCTCTTCGTTATATAGCTTACTGTTTATCTTAGTTATACAGTTATCTGCTATTCATAGTATTACTGTTTGCTGATTATCTTAGTTTATAGTTAATTTTTTTCTCTTCTCTTAATAGTGGAATTTACAATTCCAGGAGGGGAGTGTGCTGTCCCAGCCAGTCTATGGGAATTGGATAGTTACTTAGGAATTATGAGCTGATCCCTTAAGAGAATGCATCATGGTAAATGTAGTTAAAGGTATCCTGGGAAATGTAGTTCATGTCACATGGCCATATCTGTAATCCTGATTGGTCACTAATTTGACCCTTGATGGGTTGTAGGAGTTTCCCTCACTTTTGCCTGAACTCTCTAACTCATGGCAGCTGCTTTCTATCGCTATGAGATGGGTTAGGAGATAACCATCTTTTACTACAAGGCAGATATACAAAGGATTGGTCATTAAAGAAGAACTTCATCACAAATGTGAGTTATGAGGATACCTGATGAACTAATAAATGTACTTTGTTATGGACAACTTGTTGAGTTATCTATTTGCATCTGTGCAGCTTCAAATCCACCTCTGTGCAGAAAAGACATGTTGAAAACACTGAGAAAAGAAAAAAGTACATCACAATGTTTGTTTGTTTTTAAATTCAGAATCCCCCATTGAGGAGGCTAACTTAATGAGAAAACAATAGTTTGTTTCATTTGGATTATATTTAAAAATATAAATATGTCACATTTTTCACAAACCCTTTTTTAAAACAACACTTTGGGATAGAATTGGGGTGACTGAATGAACTGGAACGTTTACTGAATGGATGCTCTTCCTGATGCCAACATGGAATTTACAGCAGATATGTTCACCTTGTGCCCTGAGGGAGAAAAGTCTGCCAATGTCTAGATTTGAATTCTCAACTGCCTGAGTGGGAGGTGAGCATCTTCATCACTAAACCACTATGCTGCTACTGTGCCAGACAGCAACTCTATTACTTGTAATAACAGGCTGGGTTTGAAGGGATGATGGATATTTAAGAATATTTCAATTGTTTCACTACCTATCTGCCAGAAAGAACCTCTAAAGCAGCCAACCCCAACTTAGAATCATCCAGATGTACCGGAGCTAAAATTCTGAGACTCTCTAGCCCACAATATTGGCTTTTGCCATTCTACATTTTATGCTACTGCTTACAACTGAAAAATTTATTTTATTAGTTCAATTTTTTATTTACAATATATTTTTATATTGTATATAAAATATAATTTTTAAAATTATATTTATATATATTGTTTATATTTTATTGATAAAGTTTGTTGGTGACCTCAACTCTAAGAGTCTATAGATAGTATATAAATATAAAACAGAATTAAAACAATTAATATACTGTATATTATTACATTAATATATAATGGTAATAAAAAACAGTAAAGCCATTCTAGAGGGTCCATGCAATCACTGTTCATTAGCAAGCAATTCTAAAAGGAGAGGAATTTCCATAAAAGATGCCTAAAGGTAGCCATCATCTTATGACTGCAATTGCGGCTGGAATTTCAGTTGTAAGCAATAACAGATATAAGTCGAAGCACCCATATGATTGAATGAATGAATGAATTCTTTATTGGTCAAGTGTAATTGTACACACAAGGAACTTGTCTTGGTGCATATGCTGTCAGTGTACATAAAAAGAAAAGATACATTCATGAAGAATCATAAGGTACAACACTTAATGATAGTCATAGGATACAAATAAGCAGTTAAATCATATTAGGCAACAGTCAATATAAACCATAAGGATATAAGCAACAAAGTTTAGTTATAAATCACAAATGGTAAAGATGAGTGATAGGAACGATGAGAAGATTAATAGTAATAGTAATGCAAACTTAGTAAATGCAGACTTAGTTAAAACTGATTTTATGCAGTTGTTAAGCAAATAGTACAGTCATAAGTCTGAATCTACTCTCCTAAATGGCCATTTTCACAACCAGTTTTAAATGTGAGTCATTGCCAAACACCTGAAATACGTTCATGTCAATGCAGGAATAAAAGGGCACCACAATTTTTTTTTACAATGATCAGAGGTGCCATGAAGCAGCTTTTTTTTATTCTAACTCCAGTTGCTATCATTAAACAACTAGTCATATGTCAAGGATTACTTATACTATAAAATCTTCATCCATCAGATCTCAGTATAGGCAAAGAACTTTAAATGATTCATTGTTTCCTAAAATCTAAGAATAAATGGGCAGAATTTCCACAATAGAAATATTCTGAAATAGTAAAATCTCTTTGGGAAAGGCATAGGCAATCAGCATATTGAATTACATTTTGAAATATACTGAATGGCAGCACCATAACTGTTTAGTAGGGCCATTTTGTGTCAATAAGGATTCCTTGGTCTTTAGGGATATTCATTAAACCAAATTAAAACAAATTAGTCACAGAGTGGCAAAGGTATGAGTGATTTTCTCAATACCTCCTGCTCTATAAGATCACAACTGATATACCAGTATTAATGGCTTGCTGGCCACTGCTATTGAAGGGTTGGATTGTTATCACAATTCAGTGCTGAAGTGCTTTTGGAAGATTGAGGGCCACATTTGGCTTTGAATGGCATTCCAATACTCACTTTAAAAGTATGTGGGAATTATTGTTAATTATTGTTGCTCAAAAAAGCTCATTTTTATTTGACTTGATTTACAGATAGTAGGAATAAAAATACTTTCTGAATAAATGAATACATTTACTCTCTACTTACTCATAATCTCCTCTTTGGGGCACATTAAAATAGCATTTAGGACACTTTACACGAGTGCTTTAGAAATTGTAATCTCAAGTCCCTTCACTGTGTGGTTATATTGTAATTCCAATTTTATTTATTGATTTCTTTTCCACTATGCCTCTTACTCCAACTTATTGTTTATAAAAAAAAATATTTAGGAAAATTTGATAATTTGATCATGCATTTAATGGAGAAGTTGTATTATTCATATCCTGGAAAGGAAGCTAGACTACATGCTAATGGGATTGGTACAGTCTTGATGACAACATGTAAAATAATAGATTAACCAAGAGTCTTGAAGGATAAGAGTAAGATAATATGAGAAGGATAATTTATGGGACTGCATGTCATACCATCCATTGTCTTTGGATACACTGAGGGAAATGGTTTCCAAATCTATTTATCTGCCAGCATGAGAAATAGTACAAAAATATGATTTCTTACAAGGAATTGCTTGATTTTAAAAAATCCATCTAGTCAAAGATCCAACAATTTCTCCTGATACTATTCAGGTATCTCTGTACTGTGAACACCAAACTTTTCTAAAATTGGCTTATAAAAATATTTGGGATTGTTCACCACTCTGCTTTCTGTAGCATAAACATTTATTTAAATAGGGCTGTCTTTTGCCATAATGAAGAATGAAGGAAAAACAATGGTCTGATTTTGACAAATTAACTTGTGATTTGGAGAGTCAGTGAAGCAGGGAAGAGACATTCCTAACTATACTAATTAAATGAGCTTGCAACATTTATTTTAATGCAATGGAACCAGCCATATGAAGATGAACATTTTAATTTATTTTGCCATGACATTATGAAAAATTTCTCTGCTACAGATTATCTACAAAAACAAATCTCATCAGCATCTAGGTTTTGTGCATGAAATTTACATCCCTTGCGTATGTCTGACCTTCCCCAGTGAAAACAAATGGAATGAGCTAAGTTAAAAAGCTTCTGCAAAGGTTGTCTTTTCATTGATGTGATGGTTTATGTTCAAATTACCTCTGTGAAAAACACATCCATTTTTCATGGCACAGCATAGATGAAAAATTCCAAATCCATTCTAAAGGGAATGCAAATATACCTCATTAATTCAAAAACATTTTTCATGAAAGACTGCTGAGCAGAAAAGGATATAGAATGAGCCAAGAATGAATAACACGTGTACTAATTGTTTTTAAACTTGTTCCTTCTGTTCCTTTCATTGCAAGAAGAATATATATTGCTTTCAGTTGCTTTCAGTCTCCACTATTTCCATACAGACTTTCATGGAAGTCTCTCTTAGAAAAATATAATCTCTTTGTTCACCTAAGAAATGATTTTGCCCAAACAATGAAAACAAAACAAAAAATCTCATCCAAGTTGCTCATTGAACTACTATTATTTTGGCTGCCTGAAAGACAATGTTTTCATTGCTATTGGACAAAAAAGGAGAGGATATTTTTTTATTTATAATCAGAATGTTAAGTTTTCCATTTTAATTCACTTTTACAAGTTCCCAGAAACAGACAAGTTCAATCCTAAAACAGAAAACATAAGGCAAACTGAAACCAATATTTTCATTTACTTTTTTAGCAGATTTCTTAAAACACTTTTTTAAGGGTTACTTTGGTGCCTAAAAAATTGAGGAGGCTTTGATGAAAACACATAGAGGTGCAAGTCCCCAAGAATTCTTTTCTAACATGAACAACTCTGTAAAATGTGATTAATTAATCATATTTAATTAACAATTTTAATTAAACTGAATAAATTTTAGCCCAGCTTCATCCATGCTTTAGCTTTGGTGTTGCTGAGAATGGCTTGAAAAATACGTATAATCCTCTTGGTAAGAATTGAGCTGCTACAGCTAGGTGGGAGGATTTGCTATAGGAAAAAAGTCAATTTTTCCATTTGCTCTTGGATTCTCATCTGCCTTAATAGGTGGACTCTGTTAAGCACTTCTAGGAAGTCACTCCCAAATTATTTTGGCATTTTAGGGATAGTCTCTTAAATGTATGGAAAGATGCTGTTTAATATTTTATTGAGACCCTTTGCTTTAGCATGATAGGTCATTTTTTATGGTATTATTTGAATTTTATATTTGTATTAATTTTTGTGAACTAAAAGTTGAAACAAAGATAAATTTATAATGAAGATTCAAACATGTCTGTCAAAGGAACTTAGTAAAATGACAGCATATGATTGCATAAGAGCCTCTGTGGTGCAGTAGTTATAGTGCAGTATTGCAAGCTACTTCTGTAGCCAATTGCCTACAGTTTGGCAGTTCAAATCCCACCTGGCTCAAGGTTGACTCAGCCTTTCATCCTTCTGAGGTGGATAAAATGAGGACGCAGATTGTTGGGGGCAATAGGCTGACTCTGCAGACTGCTTAGAGAGGGCTATAAAGTGGTATATAAGTCTAAGTGCTATTGCTATTACTATAATGCATATATTCTGGTTGCTATTACTATAATGCATATATTCTGGGTTTCCAATAGCCCGATTTCCCCATAAAATATTTTGACCAAAGGATCACTCTTACTTAAGTATTCCTTTTTGCCATTTTGCTTGGTTTTGCAATAGGACGCACATCATTTTGCATGCTGCTTTCAGTAGATAGATTGAAATGTGACATTAGAGAGAAAGCTTGTACAAGACAAACTTACACACATGTGCATTGCACACATACTCCAGATCATTAAAAACACACACATTGCAAAAATCAAAGTATTGTAATCATTACCCTTCAAATGGTATATGATGACTTAGCAGTTAAAGATGCTGAGCTTGTCAGCTGGAGAACTGACAACCCGGCATTGAGACCTAAGTGCTGTGCAATGAAGTGAGCTTCTGTTACTTGCCCCAGCTTCTGCCAACCTAGCAGTTTGAAAGCATGTGAAGCAGTGGTGGGATTCAATTCTATTACATGTTATTATAATTGAATTCAAAAACATTATTCTTTGTTTCTTCTGTCTCTGCACTCAGTTACCCTTTAGATGGAGAGGGGGATGGGGAGGGGAAATAGCACTATTTAAATCAAGTTAAGATGCAGCCATGAGCAGCAATGACAGCTAATGACCGAAAATGTAAATTGAGGGTTTTAAATTATATTTTGGCCTCCTGCAACTACAAAAATTAACTGAGCAATGGGAAGCTGGAGATTGTTCAAGGACTAGCCACCATCTGGACAAGACCACCATAACAAACAAGCAGTTTGGGACAAATGAAAATTTCCATCTTCATTTGAAAGACCAGAAGGAGACTGAATTTTCCCACTTGGTTGGAATGTTCTTCTCAACAAAGCCTTCCTTCTATACAAGATCATTATGTGCTACTTTTTTCAAAGTTTTTCTTTAGGGCTTTGTTGTGTATGCAATAAGATTAATAAAGTGTGAGCTTGGAGTAAGTGCAGGGTTCTGGCCCTGCACTTCTGATTGGCTGTTAAGCGGCCGAACTGGATTGGCCCGTTCCGGGGAATCCGATTGGCCCTTAACAGAGAGTTCTTATTGGTTATAAGAGCTAGCGTTCCTAGCTCGTTATTGGTTAAACATTACAGGGTTTGCCTATAATGGCGGGTTTTACTGCTGTTGAAGCAGAGAAGTCACTATGTAAATAAAGAGCTGAAGTTCACCATTCAGAGGCTTGTCTCCATGCTCAAAACTTAACACTGGCGACAAGGATGGGATCTGGAGATATCTGAACGAACGAAACTTCGAAGAACATCAAGCACGTGACAGACGACGCCAACAACGGAACCATGTCCGGCGGCATCGTACCACCCGCTCCATTTGATCCAGCACAGGAGGATTGGGAGTCCTACATGGATCGTTTCCAAATGTTCTTAGAAACCAACAACTTAAAGGACGCCACACCAGGAAAGAAACGGGCGGTGTTCGTAATGCATTGCGGTCCAACTTTATTTAAGATGGCTAAAGCACTAGCCAAACCTCGAGAAGTGAAGGCCATGGATTGGGATGACCTCGAACCTCTCTTACGAGATCACTACGCCCCAACCGTGCCTATGCTTGTGAGATGCCACGAGTTTTATCAGAGGAGCCAGCGAAAGGGAGAAAGCATGGCCGACTTCATAGCAGACCTCCGAAACCTGGGAGGCCTCTGCAGATTCACTGATTTAGAAGAAGCACTAAGAGATCGCATAGTTCTGGGATTAGATGCACCAGGCGTCCAAAGCAAGTTGATGGCGAAAGGTGACATCAGCCTTGCGGATGCCATCGCCGATGCTACTGCAGCAGAAGCAACCAGGAAGTCGGCTGCACAACTATGCCGAAACCGCGCTTCGGTACCTCCACCGACAGGCGACATTTTATCCAAGTCGGAAGGACAGCTCGTGATGACGCACCACAAGGACCTCTCTTCGTCATCAGACAGAGACGAAGAAAGGGTCCATCAACTGCGGTCCGACCGGGACCCTCGCCTGAAGCCCTTATGCCCGTGCACTGGCTGTGGAGCCAACCATGCCAGGTCCAAATGCAAATTCTGCGACGCACTCTGCCATGAGTGCAGGAAATGAGGCCACATCGGACGGGTCTGCCGCAGTTTGCCAGGACCCAGCCAGGCCTCAAAACGGGCTAACTATCGCCAATCGACAGGAAACCATCCTGTAAGGCGAGAGCCAGTAAACCACTCCTACAGAAATCGAGCGTTGCAGAGAGAAGAGGCTCACCATACTATCACTATCGGTCACGCCTCAGCCTTGGACACTAAGAAAATCCAAGTCATGGTAGCCATCGAGAACCAGCCTTGCCACATGGAGGTCGACTCGGGATCGTCCCTCTCGATGGTGTCTTGGAAGATACTCAAGCAACTCATCCCCACAATTCAACGCCAAGATCTCCGTTTCCAAAGCCTCATCCTCAAGGATTACCAGGGGAATCAAATTCCCGTCGTTGGGTCCTGCAGAGTCCGAGTCTCCTTCAAGAAACATACAGCGTACTTACCTTTAACGGTCATCGATAGAGATAGGCCTAGCCTACTGGGCCTCCAATGGTTCGCGCCACTCGGCATTGAAGTGGCCGGCGTAAACCGAGTCGGTGGCTGTGACTGGGAGGAAGACCTTATCTATGAGTTCAGGGACGTCTGCGCGGACAGCTTAGGCGAGTACAAGGGGACCCCGATCTCATTCAGCTTAGATCCAAAAATAGCTCCCATTCGCCTAAAGCCCCGTCAAGTTCTGTTTGCCTTAAAAGCGAAAATCGACGAACAACTCAACAAACTGATAGCTCAGGGGATGTTGGAGCCGATCGATCACTCCCCGTGGGAAACCCCTATTGTAACACCCAAGCCAGACGGGTCAATCCGAATTTGTGGGGACTACCGGGCCACTTTGAACCACGCCCTGCAGCAGAACGCATATCCAGTTCTGGTGGTGCAGCACCTCCTCCATTCCCTGGGGGGCGGGAAAATTTTCGCTAAATTGGATTTAGCTCAGGCATATCAGCAATTACCAGTAGATGAAAAAATGGCACAGGCCTAAACTATTTGACACACCGAGGTGCCTTTAAATGTACCCGGCTGCAATTCAGAGTGAGTGTAGCCCCGGGGATTTTTCAGAGCCTTATGGAAAGGTTATTGCAAGGAATTAAGGGCATGGTCCCCTATTTTGACGATGTATTAATTGCAGCCCCTACAAAAGAAATCTTACAGGACCGGTTAAAATTAGTCCTAAAAAAATTCCAAGAGGCCGGTCTTAAGGTTAAAAAAAACAAATGTAAATTGTGCACTGACAGTGTTGAGTTTTTAGGGTACCTGATTGATAGCCAGGACATTCACCCTACCGAAAGTAAATTAAAAGTGATAAAAAACGCTGCCAGGCCACGAAACAAGGCTGATCTCCAGGCGTTCCTAGGCCTCATCAATTTTTATAATGTATTTTTACCGCACAAAGCAACTGTCACTGAACCGTTACACCGATTGTTAGATAAAAAAGCAAATTGGTTATCGGGTTACCATGAAGAACAGGCGTTCCGAAATGTTAAAAAACTGCTCACTTCTGACTCTGTATTCATGCAGTATAACGAGACTTTGCCGTTAGTTATAACCTGTGATGCATCGCCTTTTGGGGTGGGCGCCATTTTGAGTCACGTACTGCCTAATGGGAACGAAGCCCCTGTTGCATATTTTTCAAAGACTCTTTCAAAAATGGAACGGAACCATGGACAAATTGATAAAGAAGCCCTCGCCATTGTCTCAGCTGTGAAAAGATTTCACGAATACGTGTATGGTAGGGTTTTTACTATTGTGACTGACCACAAACCTTTGTTAGGGATAATAGCCGGAGATAAGCCGACTCCCTATATATTATCCCCTAGGATGACCCGATGGTCAGAATTCTTAGCTGCTTACAACTATCGGCTGCAATACCGCCTGGGGAAAGCCATCCCCCACGCCGACAAATTGAGCCAAGCACCGCTTCCAGAGACTCTCGACGATCCGGCACAAAAAGTAACCACGTTGCAAATCGAAGCACTCAATTCGCCGCCACTGACCACCCGAGATATCGCGAGAGAAACCAAACGTGAGCACACTCTAGCACGAGTCCTAGGCTGGGTAGAATGCGGATGGCCATTGGACCAGTTATCAGATGACTTCACATCATTCAAGTCTCGACAGACCGAGCTCTTCTCCCAGAAAGGCTGTGTCATCTGGGCCGATAGAGTCGTTGTCCCAGAACAACTCCGAAAAACGCTACTGAGAACTTTGCACAATGGCCACCCTGGCATTGTGCGAATGAAAGCCCTTGCGTGAAGCTACGCATGGTGGCCGGGCATTGACAAGCAAATCGAACAGTGGGTTAAAGCTTGTCCCAAATGCCAAGAAGTCAGCAACACCCCACCAAAAGCCATGCCTACTGAATGGGAGACACCACATGGACCCCGGTCCCGAATTCACCTGGACTTCACGGGACCAACCAAAGGCCACACTTTCCTGCTTACCGTCGACGCCTACTCGAATTGGCTCGAAATTCATCGCATGACGACTACGACCTCCGAGGCGGTTATCAAAATTTTAAACAGACTATTTGCAACCCACAGATTACCAGACGTCCTGGTATCCGATAACGGCCCACAATTTACTGCGCTAGCGTTCGAGCAGTACCTCGCTGACCGCGGCATCTGCCATGCACTCACCTCGCCTGCGCACCCGGCGACCAATGGCCAAGCAGAACGCATGGTCCAATTTGTGAAGAAAACCTTGCAGAAGGTAGACTACGACAACATTGACAACAAGGTCAATCAAATCCTCTTCTTGCAACACATCACCCCACATAGCGTCACCAACAAAACTCCCACTGAACTGCTAATGGGACGAAAGCTCCGATCCCACCTCGAGCGCTTGCACCCGGCTTATGAATCGGAGAAACCACTAGGATCCAGCGGCCGCTGTCGCACCTTCCAGGTAGGAGACCTGGTTTATGCAAAAAACCTATCGGGCGACCCATTGTGGGTGGAAGCAACATTAGTACGTGTAACCGGTCCCAGATCCTACCTTGTGCAATGCCTTGACGATAAACTTTGGAAATGGCATATCGACCAATTACGATCGCGGCTTTCAGCGGCCAGTCCGCAAATCCCCTTTGACCAAACTGAGGGGGGGGGAGGTACAGAAGAAGATGAATTCCTAGAAAACCAGTTTGAAGGAAATGACGGTTTAATAGAAACTCAGGAAGTGGAGCCGGAGGGAGAAAAGGTTACACCTTAGGGAATTGAAGAAAATGTGGGCAACGACATAGAAGTGAACTCTGAACCAGAAACATCCCCACTGCCAAACAACGATCCACCTCAGCATGATGGCAACCAGTCGATACAATGAAAATCAAAGAGACTAAAAAGACAACTGTCCTACCTAAGGGACTATGTAACTGCGCCCTGAAATAAGAAGCCAGGGGGAAGGGGTGTTGTGTATGCAATAAGATTAATAAAGTGTGAGCTTGGAGTAAGTGCAGGGTTCTGGCCCTGCACTTCTGATTGGCTGTTAAGCAGCCAAACCTGATTGGCCCGTTCCGGGGAATCCGATTGGCCCTTAAGAGAGTTCTTTTTTTTTTTGAAAAAGATTTTATTAATTTTCTACAAACAAACAAGACAAACAAAACATAAAAACATCAACTCTCATATGTACATCCAGTGTGTCAGTTGGTTCATCATTTTTGTGCATTCATTCTGTAGTCTCAATTACAATTATGTTACATAACAACTCATATTGTCAATCCAAACTTATATATTCTAATATCACTAAAAAAAGAAATTTTTGACTATATTTTTAATCATTCATGCTTTATGAGCTAACAATACTTTAAACCAGTTTACTCTATAACAAATCATATAATCATATCAAATCAATCCTAAAAAACCCTTTATAAATATAATGTCAAATGACAAAATAATAGCAAAATAGCAAAATAAAGATATTCCCTACTGTCTAGCATTCTAAATATTCTATTATCGTATTTTATCATCTAGCCATTGATAAAAAAGATCCCAAATTTCATAAAATTGTTTATCCTCTTGCTCTCTAATTTCAAATGTCAATCTACTCATCTCAGCACATTCCAATATTTTCTTCATAATTTCTTCCTGTAATGGTATTTTCTCATTCTTCCAATTTTTAGCAAATACAATCCTAGCCGCTGTTAATACATTTACAATCAGGTACTTCAAATCTTTACTATATATATCAGGTAAAATTCCCAATAAGAAGATCTCTGGTTTCAAGTCTATGTGTTTCTTTGTCATTTTTTCCAACCACATGCAAATTATAGTCCAATATTTTCTAACGTCCTCACAATGTCATCAGATACCCGGCTCGTATTACCATATGTGGTGGACATATGGTAATACGAGCCGGGTATCTGATGACATTTCCAGCATTTTTCAGATTTGTTCTTAAACATTCTTGCTATTCTTGTTGGGGGAAAGTGCCACCTGTAAAACATCTTATACAAGTTTTCTTTATATGCTATTGACATTGTCATTTTATAATTTTGAGACCACAATTTCTGCCATTTCTCTAGATCAATCCCATATCCAAAATTCTTCCCCCAAACAATCATAGTTTCTTTGACTTGTTCTTCCTCTAATTTCATTCCCAGAAAAAAACCATATAATTTTTTAATCACCTTCTCATCAGTACCCATCAAGATCTTATCTAAATCAGTCTACTTATCATAGAATCCCTCCGTTTTAGAATCTTCATCATACCTTGAATGTATTTGCGCATATGAAAACCAATTCATCCTTATACCTTGTTCCTCTAAGTTTTGGATTGATTTAAGTTCACCCTTTTCATCCAAGAGCTCCCCATATCTAACTGTTTGTTCCTTCTTATAAATTATAGGATAGGAAAATGCTTCAATAGTCGATAACCAAACTGGAATTTTCAAATAACATTGTCTTTTTATCTTCTCCCAGTTTAACCACAAAGACTCCCGCGTATAATGTCTTCTAAAATAACCCTGTGTTTTAGTTCCCTTATACCATAAAAAAGCATGCCAGCCCAACAGCAAATCATGCCCTTCTAATGTCAACAACCTATGCTTTCTTAATGTTATCCATTCTTTGACCCACATCAAATTTGTAGCTTGATAATACAATTCCCAATTAGGCAGACCAAAACCTCCTCTAATTCTAGCGTCTTGCAAAAGCTTTAGCTGTATTCTCGCTTTTTTACCTTGCCATATAAACTTCAACATGATTTTATTTAAATCTTCAAAATAGTCTTTTCCAAGCCTAATTGGTATTGTTTGGAACAAAAATAAAATTCTAGGTAAAATATTCATCTTGATTGTTGAAATTCTCCCAATTAATGACAATTGCAAGTTTTCCCACTTCTTCAAATCTGTAGCTATCTGTTGTTTGAGTTTAATATAATTATTCTCTTTTAATGTGCTACATCTTGCTGTCAAATATATCCCCAGATACTTAACCTTATTTGTAATTTGGATTTTCAAAAGATCTGCCAGTTCTTCTCTTTGTCTCAATAGCATGTTCTTTGTCAAAATCTTTGTTTTATCTTTATTTATTTTCAAACCAGCCATCTCACCATATGTCTCTATCTTTTCCAATAACCTTGGAGCTGTTTCTAACGGGTCTTCCAGAATAAAAGCTAAATCATCAGCAAAAGCTTGTAGTTTAAATTCTTCCTTCTTAATTTTCATTCCTTTTATGCTTTTATCATCCCTAATATTTCTATTCAACACTTCCAAGGTCAACTTTTTCCAAGGTCAACTTTCTTTTTTCCTTTTTCTTCTTTGGTTTTGGGTCTTTTACTATTGGATTTTTCCATTTTGGATTATAATTGACTATTCTACCAGTTGGATTAAAAGTAAAAAAGAATTTGAAGCTTTGGGGGCATTAAGATGAGCAGGAAACCAATATCAGTTGGCATTTCTACTTCTACCTCTGCTTCCCCACCAGCTGGAGGACAACGTTTAATTCAGACAATGTTGAAGCAAAATAAAGAACAAGAAATAGTAACTTTACAGATGATTATGCAAGGAATCCAAGATCTCAAGATAAAATCAGACATCATTGAACAAAGAATAGAGAAGACTGATGAAAAAGTGGAAAATATTAAACAAATGGTGGGGAAGTATGAGGAGAGATTCCAAAAAATTGAGCAAGAAGGAAAACAAAGAGAGGAGAAGATTGGAAATATTGACAGTAGATTAATAGTGGTTGAACAAGAAAAAAATGGGATGTTGAGATGGGAGATGGAAAGGTCATAATTTTATCTCAGATTTCAAAATATAGAAGAGGAAAAAGGAGAAAATTTGGCTGCGATAATGATAGAAATTTTGGCAGATGCTTTGGAAATTACAGAGGAAAAGATGATGGATGGAGTAGATGAGGTATATCGAGTTTATACAAGATATGCGATGAGAAATAAATTACCAAAGGAAGTCCATATTAGATTTACCAAAAAATCCATCAAAACACAAATACTACAAGTGGTAAGAGAGAAAACATTGAAATACAAAAGTAAAGTGATTGTGGTTTTAAAACAAATACCCAGAAGAGTGAGAGAGATGAGAAGAGAATATCGATTTCTGACCAAAATGCTACTGGAAAACGAAGTGAATTATAGATGGCTGATTCCAGAAGGATTAATGTTTTCGTGGCAAGAGCAGAGACATAGAATTGATTCAATTGAGAAAGCAGAACTTTTCCATGCAGAATTTTTTGGAAGAAGAAGAGAGGAGGCAGAGAAAGAGGTCTCATTAATTGAGTTTCAAGAGGAACAACTGGAGACTGAAAAAGAGAAAGGAGCTGTAGGTGGACAGGTGGACAGTAAAGAACAGCGTGAAGTGAGATCCATGAGAGCTGTTAGACCTAAATATAAAGCATAATCATGGAAGAAAGAAAACTGATTACAATGAATATAAATGGACTTAATTCAGCTGTTAAAAGAAGGAAAACTTTTCATAAATTAGAGAAATTAAAATTTGATATAATTTGTCTACAAGAAGTTCATATTAAAAAACAACATGAACAATTGTTAGTACAACCAAAATTGGGGAAAATATTTACTTCTTTGACTCAATGTAAGAAAAGAGGAGTGGTTCTATACATTAAAGAGGCTATCCCAGCAAAACTGATCTACACTGATGAAGATGGAAGAGTATTAATGGTGGAAATAATGGACAATAATATAAAAATACTCTTGACTGCAATATATGCTCCGAATGAAAAACAAGAAGAGTTTTATAAAAAGCTACACATGAAAATAACTGGACTGGACTATGTTAATATAATTATGATGGGAGACTTTAATGGAATTGTGGACAATAAATTGGACTATATAGCAACAACAACCAAGCAAAATAGAAAGGCTCTCCCTAAATCTTTTTTTAAAATGACAGACGAACTATCTTTAAAAGATATTTGGAGAGAAAGAAATGTTAAAGCTAAACAATATACTTTTTATTCAAATAGACATTTATCATGGTCCAGATTAGATATGATTTGGATATCAACAGAATTAATATCCAATATTCAAGAAACAAATATTGAAACAAGTACTTGGGCAGATCATAGCCCAATGACAATTAAATGGAAGGGACGAAAAAAAGATCGAGATGGACATTAAATAACACTATTTTAAAGGAGAAAGATTTTATACAATGGATGGAGAAGGAATTGGCTTTTTTTTTCAGAGAAAATGAAAAAGAAGATACTTCAACGCAGAATGTTTGGGATACAATGAAGGCATATGCTAGAGGTCTGATAATAGATTATATAAGAAAAAAGAATATTAGGAAAAGGCCAGCTTCTAAGGCCTTGGAAGATGAGTATAAAAGACTTGAAAAAGAATTACAGAAAATGCCACAGAAAAAAGATATTAAATTGAAGCTGGATGTAATTAAACATAAAATGGAATTAATAGAGAAAGAAGAATTGGCACAGAAAATCAGAAATTCTAAACAGAATTACTTTGAAGATGCGAATAAACCAGGTAGATGGCTAGCATATAAATTGAGAAAGGAGAAGGAATCAAGAAAAATTTTGAAGTTAATAGATGATCAAGGCCAAGTTTGTTATGGTAATAAGGAGAAAAAGGAAATTATTCAAGATTTTTATGGGCAACTATATAAACAAGAGAATATTGATGAGGAAAAAGTCAAACAATATTTACAGAATGCTAATTTACCGAAGATACCTAAAGAGATTGAAGAAATGTTAGAAAGCAATATAACAATGATGGAATTAAATGAAGCATTTAAGAGACAAAACAATGGGAAAGCACCGGGTCCAGATGGGCTTCTGGCAGAATTCTATAAAACATTTCAAGAATCATTGAGTATCCCATTGTTAGAAGTCATGAATGAAGTTATGTTAAAGAAGATGATACCCAAAACATGGTCAGAGGCTTATATCACACTTATTCCAAAAGAAGAGACTGACCCACTGCAAATTAAGAACTACAGACCCATCTCCTTATTGAATGCAGACTATAAAATCTTTGCTTCAATTTTAGCAGAAAGACTTAAAAAATATTTAAATAATTTTATTCACCCAGATCAAAATGGATTTCTGCCAAAGAGACAAATCAGAGACAATATGAGAGTAATCTTGGATACTTTGGAATATTATGAGGCTCATCCTGAAAAGCAAATGGCTTTGATATTTTTAGATGCTCAAAAGGCATTTGACAATGTGAACTGGAGATTTATGTTATTACTATTGGAACAGATGGGTTTTGCTAAAAAATTTATTCAAGCAATCGAAGCCATATATAATAAATAGACAGCAAAGGTAATGATGGAGGGGGAACTTACAGATTTTATTAACAGAGAGTTCTTATTGGTTATAAGAGCTAGCATTCCTAGCTCGTTATTGGTTAAACATTACAGGGTTTGCCTATAATGGCGGGTTTTACTGCTGTTGAAACAGAGAAGTCACTATGTAAATAAAGAGCTGAAGTTCACCGTTCAGAGGCTTGTCTCCATTCTTTCTCGCCCATGCTCAAAACTTAACAGGCTTAAATAGAAAAGAGAATCCAATGGGTTATTTATCAGGGGGTCTCTTGGCAATAGAGATTAAAAAGTTCCCAGCTTGGACAGAAAAGCTTGGACATTTAGGCAAATAGTAGTAATCTGGCTATCTTTCTCTGGAAAAACTTCCTAAGAAACATTTTTGGGTAGATATTGATAGAATATTGGTGTCTTTTTTGAGTGAGATTGAAGTCTTCCAATATTATCATTGCAACAGATTATGTAAAGCCAGGCAGATCATATTAAAATAGAATACTATGCTGGAGCTTATTCGTGTTGAAACATTTTTCACACATAAAAATCAGCTTCAAATAGTCTATCAGGCAAATAATATCATTGTGGAAAATTAAATATTCACATCTCCAATCTTTAAAACATCAGATAACATTTCCCTTCCATATCAGAATATGTTCCTATATACTGAACTTATAGCAGAATGAATTGATTACGTGACAAAAAGCTTTTCCACATCTGTCCTTTTATGTTATCTTTTTATGACAGTTGCATGGGAATATTCAACTATAAACTACTCAGTCTCTCTCTTTCTCTTTTTTGAAGATTATATTAGACAAATTGAAAATAGCTTTAGGGTTTGTATCATGGATATCACCGTACCTCTGAATTTTTTATCCAGTAATTTTTCATGGGGTACATCTAAATATTTATTCAGTATTTGCCTACTTTATATAATTTAGTTAGACAATCCAACTATTCTTTTGATCTGAATTTTAATCAGCAATAAGGTTGTTTTTTCTTTTGCTTTAGAAAGGTGATGTACTTTATAATTTGTGACAGGTGTGTATTTTATAATGTGTTTTATATTTTACAAATTCACTGTGTTTTACAGATTCACAACACAGCTCAACCTGGGATTGATCTAGAGAAATGGCAGAAATTGTGGTCTCAAAATTATAAAATGACAATGTCAATAGCATATAAAGAAAACTTGTATAAGATGTTTTACAGGTGGCACTTTCCTCCGACAAGAATAGCAAGAATGTTTAAGAATAAATCTGAAAAATGCTGGAAATGTCATCAGATACCCGGCTCATATTACCATATGTGGTGGACTTGTGAGGATGGTAGAAAATATTGGACTATAATTCGCATGTGGTTGGAAAAAATGACAAAGAAACATATAGACTTGAAACCTGAGATCTTCTTATTGGGAATTTTACCTGATATATATAGTAAAGATTTGAAATACCTGATTGTAAATGTATTAACAACGGCCAGGATTGTATTTGCTAAAAATTGGAAGAATGAGAAAATACCATTACAGGAAGAAATTATTAAGAAAATATTGGAATGTGCTGAGATGAGTAGATTGACATTTGAAATTAGAGAGCAAGAGGTTAAACAATTTTACGAAATTTGGGATCTTTTTTAAAAATGGCTAGATGATAAAATACGATAATAGAATATTTAGAATGCTAGATAGTAAGGAATATCTTTATTTTGCTATTATTTTGCTATTTGCTATTATATTTATAAAGGATTTTTTAGGATTGATTTGATATGACTAGGTGATTTGTTATAGAGTAAACTGGTTTAAAGTATTGTTAGCTCATAAAGCATGAATGATTAAAAATATAGTCAAAAACTTCTTTTTTTAGTGATATTAGGATATATAAGTTTGGATTGACAATATGAGTTGTTATGTAACATAATTGTAATTGAGACTACAGAATGAATGCACAAAAATGATGAACCAACTGACACACTGGATGTACAAATAAGAGTTGATGTTTTTATGTTTTGTTTGTCTTGTTTGTTTGTAGAAAATTAATAAAAACTTTTTCAAAAAAAAAAAAAAGTGATGTTTGGGGAAAAATAATGTTAAAAATGCTAATATTCCAGTGTTGTGGCCCAACATAAGAGCAAATCTAGATAAGTTAATTCTTCAGGCTCTGACTAGGCATCCTTCAAATATTTTTGAATTATAGCTCTCGTTATGTCAGAACACCTACTATTTGCTGGAGTTGTACTCCTAAAGATCTGGCTAGCTTGTCCTTCTGAGAAAAGATGGGCTAGAAGCATTAAAAAGCCTTTACATTTGCCTTCATGACAGTATATACCATATTTTTCCATGTATAAGACAATACTTTTTCTTAAAAATATTTACCTAAAAATGGAGGGGCATCTTCTACATGGAGGCGGGGGCGAGAGCAGAACCGTGGTTGCGAGACTGCCAATACCTTATCTCTGCAAACTAGTCTCACAAGAAACTTCCGATTGCAGGGACAAGCTAACAGGTTTCCTCCAATCATGAGCCTTATGTAACTGACATCAGCTGATGCTGCAGAGTGTGTCCACATGCAACACAGACAGTTCTGAGTGTTCTGAGTCCATAAAAATGTTAGAAAACAAAATAATAAATACCAGTACTGGTTAGCAAATGTCTTACTCTGCAAAATTAATGTCCTCTATTTAATGTTTAAAATATTGTTTTCTGAATTTTGAATTAAAAAAGTGGGAGATGTCTTATAGAGATGTCTTATACATGGGAGTTCTTATAGAGAAAGCCCTCAGGCTAACATGAAATATTTTCCTGCGGTAAATAATGTTGCCTCCTAAGTATGAATCATTTCATCAAAGCAGAATTAAACACCTCATTGAGGCCTATAAAACACAATTAGCAGGATTGTTCACCAGTCAAATATTTAATAAATTTCCCTACATTCTGAAGGAAATTTAGCTGTTTTAGGCTGTTTGTTTCCCAGGGACCACAGGTTGTAGAGCTCTGTTTAGAATTACCCTTGAGATGCAGAAGAGGAGGCTGCTGGCCTATTCCAACCTCAAATCACTTCCTGCTGTTTTTAGGTACAGCTTCCAAAGTTCTCTCTCCAGTCATCTTGATTGACCTTGGATACACACGCATTGCTTTCTGATCCAATATTTCTCTGACACTCATCACCAACACATCTGGCAATTTCAATGTTTGAGGTTATCATAATTTTGCAATATGAAACAATGAAAGCACTGAGAGGAATATGGAAATAAGCCTTCTCTTGTTGAGATGCAACTCCTGTTTTCTAGAGATTAATTTGATGTAAAGTTTTACATCTCAGAGTCTGATCAGCATTTTCCCCACTTGGTTGACTCTAAGTAAATGCATTTTTGAATTTGGGAATTCATCATGTCTGATTAATGATGTGTATATAGAGCATCCTGTACCGTTCTCCTTCTTTTGGTCTGTCTTATTCAAGTTGTTTGCTGTACTCTAACCCTGCAGATAGATGCTTCCACAATGATAGATGTAAAGTTTGTACAAGATGTGTAGCAGCAGGACAGCCTATTATCACTGCACATTTTCCATGGCTGTGCAAACCTCTGTAGGCTATTTTATTGCTAATAGATTTGTAGAGAAATAGTGGTGATTTTATGACTCTTTTAAAAATGGAAATTCATGTTTGAGAAATACAACTGGGGAAGAAACAGATGTAAACCATTTAAGCATTTGCAGAAAATTGAGATGCATGCTCTTATTTACAGAGCCATGATGCTGCCATCTCTTCATTTTCAAAACTAAAATAAGCAATCTGTTTGCCCAGGGAGATGAGAAGCAGTAAACTTGCACATTTTACCACAACTCCTCTACAAAGCAGTGGGCAGTGTGGATGCTTCTGTGCTTAATGATTCAGACAAAATGTGACAACAATTTTTCCCACCCAGATTTTATTATCTATAACACATTCCTCTTCTGTAATGTATACAAATGATATGCACGTGGGAAATTTTTAGCATAACTACAAATCCAGATTCACATTATATTACAAAAGTTGCAATGATTGCATAAAATTACCTGGGTATTGATTTTAAAAGCCACAATGGCCTCCTGCAGCCCTCTGCCAGCAAAAATGGGAGACTACACATGGCCTCCCGAGCTCCCTTTTTGCTGGCAGAGGCCCTGTGGGCTGGTCCTTTACTGTTTCCAGGGTGGGTCCATGAGCCAGTTCTAAGCATCCTTTGGGCTAAATCCAGCCTCTGGGCCTTAAGTTTGACACCCCTACTGTAGCCCAATATATCAGAATGAGCCATTTCCAAGAATTTTATTGTTTCCCATTCCCCTCAACCAAATGACAACCAAATGACTGTCTCTTATTCATCTCATACCATGCAACAAAAATTAGTATTAGATTTCTAATTAGACTTCCAAACTTCTAAATGTGCCAGGCAAGTAACATCTACAACATATAATTTAGTGGAAAGCTTAGAATGCTTAATAGTATGCAATACAGAGATTATGCCAATCTATTCTTTATCACTATCTCAACCTACTCTCACTTTTTCTCTCCCCCCACTGTTAAGTCCTGAGCATGGGCGCAAGGAACGGAGACGAGACATCGAACGGTGACTTCATCTCTTTATTGTGAAATAAGAGCAAATACTTGGGCAGCAGCAGCTCTTTTATAGAGCTGGCTGCTGTCAAAACAACCAATGATTTGAGTTTACCGCTCTCACAAGCATCCAATCAGAGAGGCCCGTTAACAGCCAATCAGACTGGCCAGAAACGATCAATCATGACTCGCTATTCGTGGGCCAATGAGAAGTGCAGGATTACGAGCCTGCTGCAAAGTAAAGCTATTTAGGGTTGTTACTGCTGCATTGGCTTAGTCCACAACACCCCTCCCCCCTAGGTTCTGTCTGAGGGGTGGGGTGATGTACTCTCGTAAATAGGCAGGTCGCTTCACCTGTCTGCCTGACCTGCGCTGTTCCACTGGTTTCTGTTCTGGCTCTGGTTCCGGTGGGCTGTCAGCTGGGCTGGATGGTGAAAACAGTCCCGCTGCTCCTTCGAATGGCTCCGGGCTGTTCTCCCTGCTTCCGCCAGTGCTGTCTTCCGGGTTCCCCGGATCTGCTGTCATCGCAGTGCTGTCATGTGGCGAGGCCACTCCCCAGCTCGGTTCTCCTTCTGACAGTGAGTATCCCCTCGTTGGTTGTGTAGACTGCTGGGTTTCGATTGTTAAGTCATCTGTTATTTCTTTTTCAGCCTCCTCGATGTTCCTTCCTCCCCCAGTTAGAGATTCAGGGGCCAAGATAGGACTAGGTGCTAGTCTGGAACGGAGTTGGTCTATGTGGCGCTTCCACATCTTACCATCTGCAGTTTGTAGGCGATAGGATCGGGGTCCCGTAAGTTGCGTTATGGTAGTGGGGACCCACAATGGGTCACCTGAGAAGTTTTTTGCAAACACGGGTCACCTTCCTGGAATGCTGGACACTTGCTGCTGGATCCTGGGGGTTGTTCAGGCGTGTAATTTGGGTGGAGGCAATCGAGATGCGAGCGAAGTTTCCGGCCCATCAGGAGTTCAGCTGGGGTTCTGTTTGTGGTGCTGTTTGGGGTTATGTGTTGGAGGAGAAGCATCCGGGTTATTTTGTCATCAATGTCGCCGTGGTCCATTTTGTGCAGTCTTTTTTACAAATTGAACCATTCACTCAGCCCTACCTTTGGCCGCAGGGTGAGCTGGCGATGTTAAGGCATTGCGGATGCCCCAATCTGCCAGGTACTGTTCGAATGCCAAGGCAGTGAATTGGGGGCCATTATCGGAGACCAGGACGTCCAGCAATCCATGGGTAGCGAATAGCTTATTCAGTTTTTTTGTGACCGCCTCTGTGGTGGTGCTTTTCATCTTGTGGAGCTCGAGCCAGTTAGAATAGGCATCCACTGTTAGGAGGAACATGTGTCCTCTTGTGGGTCCCACAAAATCGATGTGGATACGGAACCATGGACCTCAAGGCGTTTCCCACTGAGTTGGGGGAGTTTTTGGAGGATTAGAGTGAGTCTCCTAGCATTTGCTGCATTTTGCTACCCAGGTCTCTATCTGTTTGTCTAACCCAGGCCACCATGCATAACTCCTGGCCAATGCCTTCATCCGCACGATGCCTGGATGTCCATCGTGCAACATTTTTAATACCTTATGTTGCAATTTCTCCGGGATTACAACTCTGTCTCCCCACAAGATGGAGCCCTTTTGGGAGAATAGTTCTGTCTGTCAATCTCTGAATGGCTTGAAAATGTCATTGGGTGTGCTGACCGGCCAACCCCGTTCCACCCAGCTGATGACTCGTGCCAAAACAGGGTCTTTTTTTCTTTCTGAGGCAATGTCTCGAGTGGTCAGCGGCGGCGATTTAAGGGTTTCGATTTGCAATATGGCTAAGGTTGGAGCTGGGTCCTCCATGACGTCTGGCAGTGGAGCGCGACTCAAAGCATCAGCGTGGGGAATGGTTTTCCCCGGGTGGTGTTGCAATCGGTAATCGTAGGCCGCTAAAAATTCCGACCAACGTGTCATTCTTGGTATAAGATATGGGGAGTTGGTTTGTTTCATGCCAAAATACCAAGTAGCGGCTTGTGGTCTATAATTATGGCAAAGGGTCTTTCATACACATATTCATGGAAACGTTTAATTGCGGGTACAATAGAGAGCCTCTTTATCAAGTTGACTATAGTTCCTTTCAGTCTTAGACAAGGTTCTCGAAAAGAACGCAATAGGTGCCTCATTCCCATTTGGTAGGACATGGCTTAAAATGGCTCTCACTCCGAATGGTGAGGCGTCACAGGTAACCGTTAAGGGTAGAGTCTCGTTGTATTGCATCAATACAGCATCGGAGGTTAAGAGGTTTTTTACTTGTTGGAATGCCCGTTCTTCACGCCATCCCCAGACCCAGGAAGCCTTTGTGTCGAGAAGTCTATGTAGGGGCTCGGCTACGGTCGCCTTCTGGGGCAAGATGTTATAAAAATTAATGAGTCCCAGGAAGGCTTGGAGGTCTGTCTTATTCCTAGGTCTCAGGGCATTTTTGATCGCAGTTAGTTTTTTCTCAGTGGGGTGGATTTCCTGTCTGTCAAGAAGGTATCCCAGGAACTCCACTCTCTCCATACAAAGTTGACACTTGTTCCTTTTTACTTTCAGGCCAGCATCTTTAAATTTCTGAAGAACCTTTCTGAGTCGTTGTACTAATAACTCTTTAGTGGGGGCAGCTATTAAGACGTCGTCAAAATAAGGCACGATGCCTTTTATGCCTTGTAATAGTCTCTCCATCAAACTTTGGAAAATGCCAGGTGCCACGCTTACTCCGAATTGGAGTCTATTGCACTTGAAGGCACCTCTATATGTAACTATTGTCTGGGCTTCTGCAGTTGTCGCGTCTACAGGTAGTTGCTGGTACACCTGAGCTAAGTCCAATTTCACAAATATTTTTCCGCCACCCAGGGAGTGAAGAAGGTGTTGGACCACCAGTACTGGGTAAGCGCTCTGTTGAAGAGCATGATTTAGGGTGGCCTGGTAATCCCCACAAATTCTTAACAAACCATCTGGCTTCATGGGCGGTACTATTGGAGTTTCCCAGCGACCATGGTCAATCGGTTCTAACATGCCCTGGGCTATCAGTTTATCTAGCTGCTTGTCGATCTTCGGCTTGAGGGCAAAAGGCACCCGACGAGGCTTAAGCCGAATGGGAGCTACATCGGGGCTGAGATTAAACGATATAGGGGTCCGCTTGTACTTGCCTAATGTTCCTGTGAACACGTCCTGGAATTCCTGGATGAGGGCCTCTTCCCAGTCGTCACTTCTGGTTTGGTGTATGCCGCCTAGTTCAATCCCGAGTGGGGTGAACCACTGTAACCCTAACAAACTGGGCCGGTCACGATCGACGACAGTTAGGGGAAGCATCGCGGTGCGATCCTTGAAGGATACTTGGACGTGGCTGGAACCGACAAGTGGAATTCTGTTTCCCTGGTAGTCTTTTAGGATGATTCGTTGAGTGCTGAGGTCCTGGCGGCAGATGGCAGCTGTTTGAGGGTTTTCCAGGATACCATCGATAGAGATGATCCCGAATCGACTTCCATCACGCACGGTCAATTCTCGATAGTAACCCTTACGCGGATCTTTCTTGCATCGAACGATGAGGCGTGGCTGATAATAATGGTTTGGTGGGCCTCTTCTCATCTTGTTGAAGAGGCAGGTGCTTGATTTCTGTAGTAATAGTGGTTGTTCCACTGGTGGTTCAGGCGGTCCCGATTCTCAAGTGGTTTGCCCGTCTCCCGGCGGAGGTTGTTCTCACTTCGGCTGGGACTGGACTCTCGCTTGCTTCTGCAGAACTTCGCGATATGGCCTCTTTTCCTGCAGGCATGGCAGAATGCGCCGAGGAATTTGCAGTCCGATCGCGGGTGGTTTGCTCCACAACCAGCACATTGGCGCGGAAGTCTCTGGTTCCTTTGCTCTCGTTCCGAGTGGAGCCGGTTGACCTCCTCTTCCTCACTGTATGAGGATGACTCGAGGTCTTCATGGTGGGCGGTAATAGTGTGCTTCTCAGTGGTGAGTGGGCTATCGTTAGCGAGTTGGCGATGTGGTGCGTTTGCTCGGCGCATTCGAGTGGCTGACTTCCTGGTTGCTTCTGCAGCAGTAGCATCATCCTTTTGCCATGAATTTACTCTGCATAGTGGGTGCATCTAATCCCAGAACTATGCGGTCTCTCAGGGCTTCCTTGAGGTTTGTAAAACCACAAAGGCCTCCTAGGTTCCGGAGGTCAGCTACGAAGTCCCCAACGCTCTCATTCTTCCATTGGTCCCTCTGGTAAAACTCGTGTCTTCGTATCAGTGTAAGTACTGCGGGTGCGTAATGAGCCCGGAGGATCGGCGCGAGGTTATCCCAATCCATGGTCTTCACTTCCGCCGGTTTGGCAAGTGCTTCAGCCATTTTGAAAATGGCAGGGCCGCAGTGAGTCAGGAACACCGCTCGTTTCTTGCCAGGTGTAGCATCTTTTAAATTATTGGTCTCTAGGAACATCTGGAAATGATCTATATACGAGTCCCAGTCTTCGGTTGCTGGGTCAAATGGAGCGGGTGGCATGGCGCCGCTGGTCATTTTACTGTTTGTTGCATGCGCTCTTCAGCCACATGCTCTGTCTTGTTCGATGAGTGCTTAGTCAGCTCTATCGTCTCCGCATCCCACCCTCATCGCCAGTGTTAAGTCCTGAGCATGGGCGCAAGGATCAGAGACGAGACATCGAATGGTGATTTCAACTCTTTATTGTGAAATAAGAACAGAGCAAATACTTGGGCAGCAGCAGCTCTTTTATAGAGCTGGCTGCTGTCAAAACAACCAATGATTTGAGTTTACCGCTCTCACAAGCGTCCAATCAGAGAGGCCCATTAACAGCCAATCAGACTGGCCAGAAACGACCAATCACAACTTGCTATTCGCGGGCCAATGAGAAGTGCAGGATTACGAGCCTGCTGCAAAGTAAAGCTATTTAGGGTTGTTACTGTTGTGTTGGCTTAGTCCACAACACACACACACACACACACACACACACACACACTTTCAGAATCCAGCATTTGGAGACCACAATTTCATTTTTTCCCAAAAAAGAATTTCCTAATATATACAGGGTTATGGGATCTACAACCCAACTCAGCAACTACAAAACCCAAAGATTGCTTGATTGTATTGGTTTGTTCAATTTCTTTTTCATTCTTTTCTTAAAGATAGACAAAACTAGATATTTTCTATCTGCTATTGTACAATGATTTCCAATTTCCATGATTTTTAATCATGTCAGTTAAAAATTTAATCACTTCTGCAAGATGGTTGAGAATTTTAGGCAAAGGGAACACAGAGAATGTGATACTTGATTAGTATTATAATCAGTAGTTCACAATGATCAGGAGTACATATATTTTTAACTTGATACTAAAATATGGAGGTTTACATTTAGACTTTGGCAAGAACAATCTTCATTTATTCTGTGTATTTTACTGTAAAAATAAATTAAGGCATGATTTAGACCATGTCTAATCTTTGATTTAAAAAAATGGAGTGACCCTTTGCAATCAAATTTAAAAACCAGCACAGCATAAATATATTTTTCAAACAGCTGTCTAGTATTTCTGTCAATGTACAGATAAGTCTAAAAGCCTCATAAAACCATATTCATAACTGAAGATAGAGACCATATCTTCACATTATTTTTTTAAAATGCTATATTTTCTTTCACTCTGTAACCTGATTCAAAATGATGCTGATTTTAAGAAAATGAAACAAAAGATATATCTGTTAAAACACAATTGGACTTAAGAGGCCCAATATATTTGCATGTCTTTATATGTATCTTATATCTGTATAGCATGACTAAAATAGTTGAACTTATTCCACTAGATTCTACAATCTGGGTGGCTTCTGGAAGCAGGAATGAATGCATTTTCTATATTTTTCTGCTGTCATTTGGATTTCTGCTGAATCTAGATCCAGATTTGGTAGTTCTTGAATGAATAACCTCCTTGTAATATTTTTCAAGTGTGCAGTCTCTGTGAAGACTGCATTCAAGTGGTAGAACTTGTCAAGAGATGGCAGTCTGATCAACTTACCCCTTTGCATTTATTAAAATTGTACTGAGACTCTGATTTCCTTCTAGTGCTCCTATTGCAGGAAAGCAACTTTGAAGCATAATAGTCATACCATGTGGCAAGATATATCTAATTTTGGTTGATAAAAAAAATTAAGCAAACATTAAGATTCAAGTAGTGTTTAAATGCGAATCTGCTGGGAAAGCATAATACTGAGTACTAAAAAATTTTTTTTTTAAAAAAAACAAATATATTGGACATGTACACACAGGTGAAAGTGCTGTCACTTTTAGTAGAAATGAACTGAAATGAGACAATGAAATGAGGAGCTGATTGCAAAAAAATATATACAGAATGTTGCAGTGAAGAAGAGTTTTTAGGTTAGCTGGTGTAGGCAGTTGTCAATCTTTTCAAAAATGTACAGTGCAAAAACAGCTGCTATATAGGATGTATATAGTTCCGGTTTCGCGTGGCTTCGGGGCAGCAGGAATTCGCGACAGCTCGCGATTCCTGCTGTGCTAGCCGTCGAGGTACCCCCGATCCAGATGGGTCAGGGGGATATGGCTGCCCTGTAGGGACAGCTGAAGAGAGAGGGGAGTCGGATAGGGAGGTGGGGGTGTCGCAGACCCCCCCCTTCTCTGGAAAAACCCCTTTTTCCCAAGGCGGTGGAGCGGCGGTCAGCAATGGCCGCCACGAAGAAGCCAGCAACCGGGTAAGATTGTGCTGGAGGACGTGTGAAGAGTGAAAGTTCTGTCTGAGCCGGGTCAAGTAACATCTTTTAAATTGCCTGGAATTGAGCTGTTTGAATTGCTGGAGGATACATTGTATCCCTAAGAAGAGCGAAAAGCGGCGGAGAAGCTGTTAAAGGGAACTTTTTTTTTTTTTTCTTTACTCTCCCACCCCATGGAAACAGCAGAAATATTTGGATATATTGGACATTGAAAGTGGATTGCTTTGAGAGTTGAAGCTAAGAGACAAAAGGATTTTTGGACATTGAAAAATTTAAGAAATTGGAAAACCCTTGTTGGAGGTATGGATTTCTGATTATTTAAAATTGACATTGCAAGTGGGAAGGGAGAAAAAAAATTGGAGCAGAAGCTGAAAAAGGAGGAGATTGCCTAGAATCCCAAAGGAAGATATATGGTAATTGGACCTCTTTGATTAAAAATTAACCCCAGAAAGAGAAAGAGAAGAAGGAAGAAAAGTATTAACTTTTGGAACTTTTTTTTTTTTTTTAATTGCTTTTGATTGTCTTTGATTAAAAATACTTGTGGTTGTTTTGGAAAAAGTTTCCCTTTTCATAATGGCATCATTTGTGGATGAACTAGAGATTGAATATCAAAAATATAAAAAAGAAGATACTTTGGGCGCTTTGTTTCAATTCTTAGAAATGGCGTTATGTACTTGTGAAAGGTTGATTACGCAGCAGAAGGACTGGGACAAGGAAGAAGAGGAAGAAGAAGCCATCTTTGATGAACAATGGGTCCCTTCCGGAGAGGAGGAGAAAAAGGATAAGAAAAAGGGGATTTTAAGAATTATAAAAACAACCAAAAGAGAGAAAAATGAGCGAAAAGGTGGAGGCAAGGTTAGAAAGCAAAGGAAAAGGAGCAAGAAAAGCGAAGAAAAAAAGCAAAGGGGTAAAAAGGGCAAGGAGAAGAATAAGCAAGAGAGAAAGGGGGGGAGGAGAAGCCTTAACGGGGGGAAGCAAGACCTAAAGAAAAAAAGTTTATTTAGAGACAATGGGTGAATTTAATTTAGATTAAAAGAGGGATTCTGGAGGGTACATAGGTTTGTGATATGTGTATTTACAATATAAAATTTATTATGTAATCTTAGAATCTTTTAAACAGAATCCCAAGAAAAATTGCTATACGTAGTATTTTTAAGTTAGGGTAATGAGTTATAGATGTTACTCCAATTGGTGTACAGGAGAAGTATAGTAAAAGAAAAAAGAAAGATGAATGGATAATTGGAAATAGAACAGACAAAGAATGTTGTTGAAAATGGTAATAAGATATGGAAGGATATATATGCTTTTTTTTTGGATTTTGTATATTGATAAAAGGCAATAAAATTTTAATTAATAAGAAATAATTTGGATGGAAAGGAGAAGTAGGGATAAGATATGAAGTTAATACTATATGAAGTATTGATATTATAATTTGGAAATGTTATGCCTTATTGGTCTTTTATTATTATTTTTTCCTAGAAAAGAATTTATAAGCTGTTATGCCTTGATTCTTTGTGCATTGTTTTTATAAAACTGATAAAAATGGTTTTTTATATATATATATATAAAAGAAAATGATAATAAGTTATGGAAGGATATATGGGATGAATATGATGTTTGAATTTGTGTCTGTGTGAAGAGTTTTAACCCGGGAATAGACAACCTTCAGAAAAGATCTTTTAGTTTTGTTTATGTTTTGTGTTTTGTATGTTTGTGTATTGTGTTTTTGGTAAAACTAACAAAATTTGTTTTTTATAAAAAAAAGGAAAAAAGAATCAATAAAACCTTGGAGGAATGTTAGATGAGAATAATTTAAACAAGCCAGAAAGAAATGAATATGAGGACTATAAAATGGATAAATATGGAAGAGAAATGAAATTGAATAGGAGTAAGGAGAAATAATGAGAAATTTGCTGAAAGATATTTGTGTGTCCATATGGAGATGGGATAAATTGGAATTATGTTGTATAAAAATAATGTTTTATTCGACTAGTAAGGATTTATAATGTTAAGAGGTTTTATGTATTTATGTATTTAATGGTTAATGATGTGTTGTTTTATCTTTAAAATTAATAAAAATTTGCTTCAAAAAAAAAAAAATTAAGCAAACATTAAGATTCAAGTAGTGTTTAAATGCGAATCTGCTGGGAAAGCATAATACTGAGTACTAAAAAAAATTAAAAAAAAAAAAACAAATATATTGGACATGTACACACAGGTGAAAGTGCTGTCACTTTTAGTAGAAATGAACTGAAATGAGACAATGAAATGAGGAGCTGATTGCAAAAAAATATATACAGAATGTTGCAGTGAAGAAGAGTTTTTAGGTTAGCTGGTGTAGGCAGTTGTCAATCTTTTCAAAAATGTACAGTGCAAAAACAGCTGCTATATAGGATGTCTTTGTGCAGAATTATCCCAAGATTTGGCTAATTGCCAGAGGATTTATGAACTAAGCAGCTATGCAATAGTTTCCTTATAGCCATGCAAGAGATGAACCATGCGAGATAGGACAGAAGAGCAGTTCTGAAGGACTAAGGCTGAGAAACAATGGGACAGATCATCACTTTTCCCTATGGCTACCAATAAAAAAACATGGACAATTGTTGCTGAGCTCCACTTAGAGAGAGTTTTTCCTTTATTTACAACCTCCAGATTCTAACTCCCAATTTTCGAGTTAAGAGAGAGGAGAACACCAACATCATTTTTTCTTAACACAAAAGGTCAGCACATGATGGCTTAGAGTTATGTGGGAATTGCATTTACAATGGTCCCTGATTAGTTGATGTTCTGCCCCTTTTTAAATACCTCCTGGGAAAGAAGGGAGGAAGGAAGGAAAAAAGGGAAGGAGGAAAGAAGGAAGGAAGGAAGGAGAAAAAGAGAGGGAGGAAAGAAGGAAGGGAAAGACGGTTTCTGGTGCTCTCTTACACATAAGGAAACAACTTCCTATTGGAACTTGCTCATTCTCCCACTGTTTTTTTTACCCACCTATGATCACTCTATTTTTTTGTTTAGGAAATAACTCTGAAACTATCCAACAGGACACAGGCTGTCAGTATGATAACAAAAATAATAGATCTGTACAAGATGTTAATTTTATCTCTTTAAAAATAGAACAAAAGACAGGATCAACTTTTGCTATTCTAAAAAAAATAGATAGCAGTGGAAGAGATTGATTGGTTAATGAAGAATGACAATATGTGTGGGGCTATAGAGACATAACTTACATGGAATTTGCTATAATGTCATTCTGAATGGGTAAGTGAAAAAATACCTCATGTTCAAGAATAACAGAATAAAGTTGGAAGGAATCTTGAAAGTCTTCAAGTCCAATCCCCAGCTAAAACAGGAAACTCTGTATCATTTCAAATAAATAACTGTCCAATGTCTTCTTTAAAGTGATAAATCATCCACAATTTCTGGAGGCAAGCTGATCCATTAACTGTTAGAGCAGTTCCATTAACTGTTAGAGCTGTTAATTGTTCTGTCAGGAAATTTCCACTTATTTCTAGGTTAGTTCTTTCCTTGATAAGTTTCCATCTATTGCTTCTTGTCCTGCCTTCAGTTGTTTTGGAGAATAGATTGACCCAATCTTCTTTGTAGCAGCCTCTCAAAAAGTGGAATATTACTATCATGTTTGCCAGGCGTTCTTTTCATTAAGCTAGACGTACTCAATTCCTGAAACTGATCTTCATATATTTTGGCCTCCAGCCCACTAATCATCTTTGCTGCTCTTCTCTGAACTCTTTCTAGAGTCTCAATATCTTTTTTATATTATGATGACCAAAACTAGATGCAATATTCCAAGTGTGGTCTTACCGAGAAGCCTCGGTGGAGCAGTGGTTAGAGTGCAGTATTGCAGGCTACTTCTGCTGATGGTTGGCTGCCTGCAATTTGGCAGTGTAAATTCCACCAGGCTCAAGGTTGACACAGCCTTCCATCCTTCTGAGTTGGATAAAATGAGGACCCTAAATTGTTCGGGGCAATATCCTGCTCTGTAAACTGCTTAGAGAGGACTGTGAAGCACTATGAAGCAGTTTATAAGTCTAAGTGTTATTGCTATTGCTTCCAAGTCATTATAAAGCAGTATTAACATTTCATCACGTGATCTTGATTTTATCTCTCTATTAATGCAACCTAGGACTGTGTTGGCTTTTTGGGCAGCTACAGCACACTGTTGGAGTACAATTAAATGGTTATCCACTAGCATTCCTAGATCCTAGTAGCAGTTACTACTATTCACCCAGGTGCCACCTATTCCACACCTGCATTTCATTTTTCTTTTTTTCCAAAAATTTTATTGATTTTTAAAAAACAAACATAAACAAACAAAATACAAAACATGAAAACATAAAACATCTTTTTTGAAAGCAGCTTGATCCCAGTTTACATCTCTTTGTACAGACGTAGATTCAAGTTCATGCTCACTTTTATATATCGTTCATATCTTATTACCATTCTAGATTTTCTATATAGCTTCTCCCCTCTTTTAACTCTCTTAATTCTATTTTATTTATTTCATCTCAATTTAAATCATTATATTTATATCCTTTGTCTGTCCTGTTTCAGCTGTCTATTATCTTTTCACATTAAAACAAAATTTCTCCTATAATCACTGATTGGAGTATGGCGCCTTTATATCTTTCCCTTAAGTTTATAACAATATAGTGCATAATTTTCATTCGGATTCTGCTTAGTACATTCTAAAGCTACTCACTATATTTTAAGAAAAAATACATATAAATATATAATATAATTAAAACAACAATCCATACCAATTCAACTCTATCGTTAAAATTAATATTCATTTAAATCTTAAACATTTTACACATTACTTTTCAAATAGGTATCATATTTCTATGGAAACACTTATAAATTTTGCATAGTTATTTCCCCCCATTTCACTTATATTTTAAAACATTGTATAGTTAAAATATTCCCATTCCTTCCTAATTCAATTCTCTCATTTATTTCATTTCATTTATTTTGTTCAAAAAAAAGTTTCACTGAATTACACTAAGTATTTCATCCCATTTTATAATCATATGTTGTTCCAATTTTCTAACATTATTTCTAATACAAGTATAACAATACAATCTTAAGTACCTTTGCAGAATCTCTTTTTCAGTTATATTTTTACCCATTATCTCTGAATAAGTCCTGTTTCTTTACATCTTGTTCCCAACCTTCATAGCTTCTCTTCCCTCCCTCCCTTGCTTCTTCACTCTGCCCTTTTTACCCCCTTGTCTTTCCACCTCTATTTTCCTCTTCTGTGTTCCCTTTTTCTGTTGCTTTCTGACATTATATCCTTTTTCACCTTATTTTTCCCTTTTTTGGTTGTTTTTTTAGGTCTTAAATTCTTCATTCTCTTTCTTCCCCAGATAAAGTTATTTGTTCATTAAAGATGGCTTCTTCTTTGTCCCAATCTTCTTGTTGTTCAGTCTTTTCTTGTAATTTCTCATAGGTATTCATAGCCATTTCTAAGAAATGAAAAATGGAGCCAAAAGAGCCCTTCCCTTCTTGTTCCTCTTCTTTATATTTTTTAAATTCCATTTTCAGTTCATCCACAAATGATGCCATTGTAAAAAAAAAAATTAAACAACCACCCAAGTGTTTTTAATCATTCAAATATAATTTCCAAAAGTCCCAAAGTCACCAAACAATCCAAATACACACAAGCTAGTTTCATTTAAAACTTTCTTCTTTTTTCACTTTCTCTTCCTGGGGTTACAATTTAGTTACAAAGTTCCAGTTAAAATGTATCTTTTAGAAGTCTTATTACGATTTAACTTTAGATTCTTTTAAATCCCAAGCAGCCTCCTCCAGCCAAATCTTGCTCTTATTCTTTTCCTCTCCCTTCCCATTTACAGCAAAAAAAGGTTTTTTAAGTGTTCAGAAATCTTTATTGTCCTCTTAGCATTTAATTTTAATTACCTGTTGATGCCAAAGTGGTTTTTTCGGTTCCAGTTTGCAGTGCTTCGGGGCAGGCAGGAATCTGCGATCATGCACGGTTTCTGCCTGTGCTTGCCACTGGAGTGCCTCAAGCCAGACAGCTTTGGGGCTAAGCCACCCCATAGAGGTGGTGAAGACAGGGTTCGAGGGGAGGCGCATCTCTCCTCCTCAGCTGGCTAAATTCCCTTTTACGAAGGCGGTAAGAGCGGCAGTCAGAAATGGCCACCTCAAAGAAGCACTCAGCCAGAAAAGAAAGTGCAGGAGGAAGTTAAGAAGTGAAAGTTTTGGCTGACCGGGATAAAAAGCAACAACTAAGATATCCTGGAATTTAATTTTTTTTAAAAAGATACATCACTCCCAAAGAACAATCGGAAGCAGCGAACGAAAGTGAAAATGGAAAAAAATTTTTTTTCACTCTCTTTCCTTACATTGACAGCAGATGAATGAGAAATCGGAAAAAACCGCTTTTGCATTTCATTTTTCTTGCCTACATTTAAAACCATATTTTTCTCCCATTGAATTGCATATTGTTAAAGATAAATACTTCAAAATAGATTTTCAGGAGAATACAGTGAAAAGTAGAGGCAAACTCCTGTTGTCCATGGATTTTGCTTTATGCCAAAACCAGAGGTGATATTCAGCAGGTTCTGACCAGTTCTAGAGAACTGGGAGAGGAAATTTTGAGTAGTTCAGATAACTGACAAATACCACCTCTGACTGCCCCTACCCCCATCTATTCTCTGCTTCCCGAGTCCCAGCTGATTGGCTGGGTCTTCTTCTGTTGTCCTGCACGAGAACCAAGTGGCAAAGAAGGTTAGGGGGGTGGGGAGGGAATGGAATTTTGCAGTATCCTTACCCTGCCATGCCCACCAAGCCACACCCACCAAGCTATACCATGCCCAAGCCACGCCCACAGAACCGGGAGTAAAAAAATAATTTAATCTCACCACTGGCCAAAACTGAATGAAACAACTGCTATATTGGTAGATATACATTCTAGATTCCTATGTAAGCCTATCTTTCATTTTTTGAAGAGCTGGGGAAAAGAGATAGAAGCTAGGTTCTGCCATTTAGCAGCAAAATATACAGTTAATATTTGTTTAAATGCTAATTAAGATAGCCCAGCTCATTAAGATAGCCCAATTTGCGTTATATTGTCCTTATGCATTGAAATACTGGTGGCAATTCATATATGGTTTTTGCTTCTACCACAAGTCTATGCATTTGCATGAAAAAATTAATTTGCAAATAGTGCAGTCTAACAGCAATACCAATGTTCTAAATATCTGGAAATGTGTCACTGCAATCATTCAAATGATTTTGCCTATACTCTGGTTGATATGTTCACCAAACAAACTTTGCTGTGAGGATAATTCAATAGCATACATATTAAACAATGTCCTTTGTGTGAATCTACCAAGCCTTAGAGTGACAATATTTTCTTCCTATATATGTCTAGTTTTTCATGTTTTGAAGTTGCTAATATATTAAATCAGAAGCATGGTAAAACATAGGCAATACAGAGCTTTTCAGACAATTATGCCATAGACATAACAACTTTGGATTTGCACATATATCCTGTACATCAGGGGTAGTCAATCTTTTTATACCTACTGCCCACTTTTGTATCTTTGTTAGTAGTGAAGTTTCTCTAACCACCCACCGGTTCCACAGTAATGGTGATTTATAAAGTAGGGCACAAAACCCCTACTGCCCACCATGAAAGTTGGAACTCCCACTAGTGGGCAGTAGGGACCAGGTTGACTACCACCACTGTACATAGTCATTTGCTACATGTATTTCCCTTTTCTAACCCACACACATTCAAACAAATTAAATATATACACATTTGAAAATAAAATAGTGCATATCAGAATCTATTCAACACTTACATTTCTCAAAGCAGAACGACTTGGAATTTTAAGCACAAATTAAAGTGGCTTTTGTAAATCACTACTACCATAGGCAAGGCCATTCAGAAAATGCAAGGAAAAATTTTGAGAATGTTTTCTGATTCATTCCTGGTTTTTTCTAAGTTGTTTCTTACCACTATCAGGTTCATTTGGAAGGTTTCCTAGGTGGATGGGCAACTTCCAAATAAAGCACTGAACTGCAGCTAGCCATATTTTTAATTTTCTAAGAATGTGATGAGGCTTGTGTTGGATCCAGGGGAGCGTTTGCAAATAATAAAATAATCTATTTAAGAAAAAGATAGCAGAGAACCAGACAAGTAAGCAAGTAGTATTAGGGTGTATGTGTGTGTGTGTGTGTACATACATGTTTTGGCATGTTCAGGTCTTTTCCCATGTAGGATTGAGAGTATCTTGGTGATATTTTGATGAGGTCCCACTCGCCATCTTCAGGCTAGTGTTTTCGGTTTCCTGCTTGTGCAAGCAAAGCATGATTGGAGCTGCCTTCTCTCTATAAATATTGGTGGGGAGGTGTGGTGTGCTGGCTCTGTTGTAAACGGGCTGGTTGGCTGTGTTGTTATTTCTTTATTGGTTGATGGAGTTGATGTTTGCAGATTGGTTGGCTTTTTCGTACGAACCTGTGTTGCTGAGGTACTGGCTGTGTGTCTATCAGCCTTCTGTTTTGTAACAACCTAGGTAATGGGCTGTGTGATGACCTTCTCAGTTCTATTGTTGTGACATTCTGGGTCTTGTGCTGTAATTTCCTGGGTCGTTGGCTGTGTTGCAACATCCTGAGGTTTTGTGGTATAACCTCCTGATATCCTGAGTGGATGGCTATGATGTAACGATCCGGGTTTTGGTTTGGCTCTGAGTTTGAGGTCTGGATATATGTTCAAGGCATGTGTCAGTTTGCTTGGTTTGGGGGTTGGGATGTGTGGCAGCTGGTGATGCAGCTGTGGTCTGGTTTCTGGACAGTGGTTTGTCCTATGTATGTGTTAGGGCATGATGTCCAGGATACCCTGCCACATATGTACATCATGCCCTGCCACATACATAGGACAAACCAACAGAAGGATAAGTACCTTCCTTGAAGAATACAAGAATGCAATAAAAAATCTGGAACACACTTCGTCATTAGTCCAACATATGAAAGCCACAGGGCATAGCATCAACTTCAATGGCACCAAAACCCTAGCTACTGTAGAAAACCCCAGCTACAGAATCATCAGAGAAGCCATAGAAATTGATAAAAGACCTAATACTGTAGTATGAATAGAAGAGATGACTCCACCAGACTATCAATCATCTGGAAACCTGCAATCACAAACAAAGAAATCCCTATACCACAATCTAGGCAAGCACCTGGACACAAACAGACCCCCCCAAAACCTCCAGCCCAAACACGCCGCAGCCAGCTACCCAAATAAAACCTAGCTTCCTAATAAATACTTATCGACCATTCACAAGAAACCAAACTGCACTAATAAACCCCAATGCACAAAACACAATGTTGCCAACCAATCAAGAACACAGCAACTCGAAGACTGATAAAAACAGACCTAAACTCCCAGCCAATCAGGACGAGGAAAAAAAACATTCAAATAAAGCAGAAAGCCAGCACCAAATTCAAACAAAAACCGGCTGCCAAGCCTGACACACAAGGTTAAAAAGAACCCAATACACAAGCCTGAGGATGGCAGATGAGATTATATATATATATGTTTTCTTAAGTTTTCGTGGGTACCTACATGTCTGGCATTCAGCTTTGTTCGGGTATTTTCCCACGTCATAATAGGGGTGCTTTTAAAGTTGTAGCAACGTTTCAGCAGAATCTCATCTGCCATCATCAGGCTTCTGTATGGTGTTTGTCTATGAGTCAAACTTTTACAGTGGTTTCAGATTTAAATTTGGGGCAGCCTATTGCTGTGTCAGAATGGTTTTTTCTTCCTCCTGATTGGTTGAGAGTCTTGGTCTGTGTTTATTGGTCTTGGAGTTTGCTGTGTTCTGCTACTAATATCTTCTGTCTTTTTTTGGGGGGGGGCTCTTTTTGTATCTTGATTGGCTGGCAACATTGTGTTACTTTATTGGAGGCCTTTAGTGCAGCTTGGCTTCGGGTAAATGGACGGCTATCATTTGTTAGGAAGCTGGGTTTCATCTGGATGCCTGGCTGGGGTGTGTTTGAGCTGGAGGTATCAGGGGGGATCTGTTTGTGCCCAGGTGTTTGCCTGGCTTGTGGTGTGGAGATTTTTTTGTTTGTGAGTGCAGGCTTCCAAATGATTGACAGACAGGTGGAATCATCTCTTCTGTTCATGCTTTCTGGTCTTTCTTCAATCTCTATGGTTTCTCTGATGATTCTGTGGCTGGGATTTTCTATGGTGGCTAGGGTTTTGGTGCCATTGAAGTTGATGTTATGACCTGTGGCTTCCATGTGTTGGACGAGTGAGAAAGTGTGTTCCAGCTTTTTGACTGCATTTTTGTGTTCATCCAGGTGGGTGCTTATTCTTCTATTGGTCTGTCCAATGTATGTGGCCAGGCATGATGCACAGGGGACTTCATATATGCCTTGGTTTTCCAGGTCAATTTTGTCTTTGGAGTTCCTGAGGATGGCTGCTATTTTTCTGTCTGTTTTGAAGGCAGTCTTGATGTGGTGTCTGTTTAGAATCTTACTAATTTTGTCTGTAGTGCCTCTTATGTAGGGCAGGACAGCTGTTCCATAGGTCTGTTCATCTTCTGGGTCTCTATTATGTCTCAGTGTGTTTTTGTGGATCAAGTTGGTGATTTTGCTTTTGTGGAAGCCGTTGGCTGTCAATATTTTAGTCAGGGTGCATAGTTCAGTCTTAATGTGTGTCTTGTCTGCCAGGCGTTTGGTTCTAGTAATTAGTGTTTTGGCCACGGAGTTTATCTGTGCTGGGTGGTGCTGGGATTGGGCATTGAGGTAGCGGTTGGTGTGTGTTTTCTTCTGGTATATGGTATGTCCTAGTGTGCCATCTGTTTTCTTGTAGATTAGTACATCTAGGAATGGTAGTTGTTTGTTTGTTTCTGTTTCCATGGTGAACTTGATTTTGGGGTGTGCGCTGTTTAGGTGTGTTAGGAAGTTGTTTAGGTTTTCTTGTCCATGGGGCCAAATCACGAATGTGTCATCGATATATCTTAACCATAGTTTGGGTTTGAGTATGGCATTAGCCAGGGCTCTGGATTCGAATTCTTCCATGAACAGGTTTGCAATGACAGGTGACAGTGGTGATCCCATGGGGGCTCCTTCAATTTGTTTGTATCTTTGTCCTTTGTATATGAAATATGTGTTGGTTAAGCAGTGTTCTGTTAGTTCCATGAGGTGTTTAGCTGGTTGGTATTTATTTTTGATGATTTCGAGGGTCTCTTTTATCGGGACTTGAGTGAATAGTGAAACCACGTCAAAACTTACAAGCAGATCTTCTTGCTCCACGTGTAGATCTTTGATCATTTCCAAGAAGTGGTATGAGTTTTGTACATGAGAAGCTGCTGTTTCAGCCTGGGGCTGTAGCTCTTTTGCTAGGTGTTTAGTTAGGTTTTGTAGTGGTGCTCCTCTGGAGCTGACTATGGGTCTGAGAGGTATGCCTTCTTTGTGTATTTTTGGGAGGCCGTATAATTTGGGGCATCTGGAAGATTTCTCTCTGGGTATGATCGTGTGTTGGATCTCTTTGCTTATGTGGCTGGTTATAATTTTCTTCTTGGTTAATTTTTCCAGATATGCGGTTGGGTCTGTATTTATGGGTTTGTATGTGGAGTCTTGGAGTAGGTCTGTCAATTTAGTTTCATAGTCTTTTCTGTCCATTACTACAGTGGCATTCTCTTTATCTGCTGGGAGGATGATTATGCTGCTGTCTCTTTTCAGGGTTTGTAGCGCTTTAATTTCATTTTGCTGTAAGTTGCTTTTGGGTGGTTTGCTTGTGTATAGAATGTTGGTAACTTGGTGTCTTATTTTATCAGCTTCATCTGTATTTAATTTAGTTAGGCTGGATTCTACTGCACATATGATGGATTCTGTGGGGATTTTTTGAGGTGCTATAGCATAATTGAATCCTTTGGTTAGGACTTCTGTTTCTGTTTTGGTGAGTTCTCTGTTGGAAACATTGTACACTAATTGTTTCAGGTGTTGTTGTGAGTTGTTGGGGGTTTTCTTGTCATGTTCTAATTTCTTTAATTTTTTCAAGAGCTTTTCCTGTTTGTAAATGTTTGCAGATTCAGCTCTCCAAGTTGTAAGTTGTTTTATCTTGTCCCAAAGTAGAGGGTGGATTTTGCTGCTCAATTCCAGGTGTAGTGCTAGCAAATCTTTGTTTAACTGATCTAATTGGAATCTCTTACTGTGGAGCTCGTTCCTTAGTAGAGCCATTTCAGTTCTTTTCAGGACACGTTTAGTGGCTGCTGTGCTTTGATGAAATGTTAATTTGAAGCAGTTTGGTGTAGTATTGTTGTCTCTGCAGCTGCGTAGGAATTGGAGGTCACACAGTATTACTGCTCTTTTAATTTCCAGTTTCTCGTAGGTTTTGATCTGGTTGTTTATTCCCTCCCCGTAGAGGTTTGATATTTGTTTTCTTAAGTTTTCGCGGGTACTTACATGTCTGGCATTCAGCTTTGTTCGGGTATTTTCCCACGTCATAATAGTGGTGCTTTTAAAGTTGTAGCAACGTTTCAGCAGAATCTCATCTGCCATCATCAGGCTTCTGTATGGTGTTTGTCTATGAGTCAAACTTTTACAGTGGTTTCAGATTTAAATTTGGGGCAGCCTATTGCTGTGTCAGAATGGTTTTTTCTTCCTCCTGATTGGTTGAGAGTCTTGGTCTGTGTTTATTGGTCTTGGAGTTTGCTGTGTTCTGCTACTAATATCTTCTATCTTTTTTGCGGGGGGGGTCTTTTTGTATCTTGATTGGCTGGCAACATTGTGTTACTTTATTGGAGGCCTTTAGTGCAGCTTGGCTTCAGGTAAATGGATGGCTATCATTAGTTAGGAAGCTGGGTTTCATCTGGATGCCTGGCTGGGGTGTGTTTGAGCTGGAGGTATCAGGGGGGATCTGTTTGTGCCCAGGTGTTTGCCTGGCTTGTGGTGTGGAGATTTTTTTGTTTGTGAGTGCAGGCTTCCAAATGATTGACAGCCTGGTGGAATAATCTCTTCTGTTCATGCTTTCTGGTCTTTTTTCAATCTCTATGGCTTCTCTGATGATTCTGTGGCTGGGATTTTCTATGGTGGCTAGGGTTTTGGTGCCATTGAAGTTGATGTTATGACCTGTGGCTTCCATGTGTTGGACGAGTGAGGAAGTGTGTTCCAGCTTTTTGACTGCATTTTTGTGTTCATCCAGGCGGGTGCTTATTCTTCTATTGGTCTGTCCAATGTATGTGGCCAGGCATGATGCACAGGGGACTTCATATATGCCTTGGTTTTCCAGGTCAATTTTGTCTTTGGAGTTCCTGAGGATGGCTGCTATTTTTCTGTCTGTTTTGAAGGCAGTCTTGATGTGGTGTCTGTTTAGAATCTTACTAATTTTGTCTGTAGTGCCTCTTATGTAGGGCAGGACAGCTGTTCCATGGATCTGTTCATCTTCTGGGTCTCTATTATGTCTCAGTGTGTTTTTGTGGATCAAGTTGGTGATTTTGCTTTTGTGGAAGCCGTTGGCTGTCAATATTTTAGTCAGGGTGCATAGTTCAGTCTTAATGTGTGTCTTGTCTGCCAGGCGTTTGGTTCTAGTAATTAGTGTTTTAGCCACGGAATTTATCTGTGCTCGGTGGTAGTGGGATTGGGCGTTGAGGTAGCAGTTGGTGTGTGTTTTCTTCTGGTATATGGTGTGTCCAAGTGTGCCATCTGTTTTCTTGTAGATTAGTATATCTAGGAATGGTAGTGGTTTGTTTGTTTCTGTTTCCATGGTGAACTTGATTTTGGGGTGTGCGCTGTTTAGGTGTGTTAGGAAGTTGTTTAGGTTTTCTTGTCCATGGGGCCAAATCACGAATGTGTCATCGATATATCTTAACCATAGTTTGGGTTTGAGTATGACATTAGCCAGGGCTCTGGATTCGAATTCTTCCATGAACAGGTTGGCAATGACAGGTGACAGTGGTGATCCCATGGGGGATCTTTCAATTTGTTTGTATCTTTGTCCTTTGTATATGAAATATGTGTTGGTTAAGCAGTGTTCTGTTAGTTCCATGAGGTGTTTAGCTGGTTGGTATTTATTTTTGATGATTTCGAGGGTCTCTTTTATCGGGACTTGAGTGAATAGTGAAACCACGTCAAAACTTACAAGCAGATCTTCTTGCTCCACGTGTAGATCTTTGATCATTTCCAAGAAGTGGTATGAGTTTTGTACATGAGAAGCTGCTGTTTCAGCATGGGGCTGTAGCTCTTTTGCTAGGTGTTTAGTTAGGTTTTGTAGTGGTGCTCCTCTGGAGCTGACTATGGGTCTGAGAGGTATGCCTTCTTTGTGTATTTTTGGGAGGCCGTATAGTTTGGGGCATCTAGAAGATTTCTCTCTGGGTATGATCGTGTGTTGGATCTCTTTGCTTATGTGGCTGGTTATAATTTTCTTCTTGGTTAATTTTTCCAGATATGTGGTTGGTTCTGTGTTTATGGGTTTGTATGTGGAGTCTTGGAGTAGGTCTGTCAATTTAGTTTCATAGTCTTTTCTGTCCATTACTACATATATATATATATGTATATATATGTGTTGTAACTATGTATCATTCATGTGTTTGCAACTATGTATCATTGCAACTATGTATCATTCATGTGTTTGCAACATTGTATCATTCATGTGTAATCATTAACTTCTGTCTCTTCAGTGACCTTTGCAAGGCACGTACAAGGGACAAGGAGCTAGACGGTTGTTAATAAGCTTATCCACACTGTAAATGATCTGTCCGGTATGCAGCTTTGTAAACATGCACATCCTGATGAGATTATCATGTTTGACTTGAGCTTTGATTAAATCATTTTCTTGTAAAAAAGCACAATAAAAGAGCGTGTGCCAAGACATTCGGGGCGCGCTCATCCCGAGGAAACCTCGCTTTCTGTCGTTTCTGTCTCCTTCGCTCCCTTTCATGAGCCGCCCATCAGATGCGGGATAGCAGATACTGCATTCTGGTGACCCCGGCGTGATTCCCTAAGGGGGATACATTGCGACGCGCCCATATCTTATCAGCTCGATGGGAGCTGTGCATCGCCAGGCCTGAAGCGAATTGCACATCATCGGATCTGAAACACGATCTCGACTTTCGTAAGTATGGGTGGAAACTTTTCTCAACAACAGACACAGCATCTGAAGGAATTGAGGGAGTTAGTTGCTTCTTCTTCTAAATATTCTGCTAATTTAAAGGGCTTGCCTGTAAAAAAGAAACCTATTGCTACATTATTGGCTTATGTGTGGCAACATTGTCCTAATTATTCAGAGGAAGGGTCCTTAAAAATTTCCACTTGGTGAAATTTGCAATTGGTGAACATCTCCATAGTCCTCCTCATGCACCTATTGGCATTTTGGTCACTTGGAGGAAAATTATGGAGGCTTTAAAAGTCCATTATAAAATAGAAGCAGGGAGTGTGTTTGAATCTCCCCCGCCAAGTTATGATAACTTTTCTGTCCTTCAACCCTCCGTTCCCGATGGTCATAAGTCATTATGGGAGCCTCCCTCCATTCAATCCACTTCCATAAATTTAGAGCCCCCGTGTCCTCCACCACCCTCCCGAGGTGGAGGGGGTGTTGTAAAAGCCATTCAACAAGCCTTTTATGAAGGGGAAATGGATGAGGACACCCTTGCAGGTGCTTCCCTCTATCCGGTCATACAAGCCGGCAATCCCCCAGCTCCTCAGTATACCCCAATGCCATACAAAATAATTAAGGATTTGAAAGCAGCCTGCAAGGAAAATGGTATTCAATCCCGCTATGTACAGGGTCTTTTAGGGTCAATAACCCAACCAGGCGCTGACTTGATAAATGCTGATTGGCGTACATTATTTGCCACGATCCTCACGCCTTCACAATTTTTGGTCTGGGAGTCAGAATTTCATAAACGTACCGCAGCCGCAGCCGCTAGAGGCTTGCCGGCTAATGTCACTTTAGATATGCTTAACGGTACCGGCACCATGCTTACCATTGCCCAGCAGACTGCCAGAGATGCAGCTGCTTTCCCTATATTACAGGATTGTGCTTTGGCCGCGGCTCGAAAAATTGATAATGCGGGATGCGTGCCCAAATCTTTCTCTAAGATTATCCAAAGACCTTCTGAGCCTTTTTCCTCCTTTATAAACCGTCTCACAGAAGCCTTAGAGAGACAAATTGATAATGAGGAGGCTTGTAATGAATTAGGTTTAAAACTTGCTTATGAAAACGCAAACGCTGATTGTCAGAAAGTTTTGCAACCATTAATTAATAAGAAAAATGTTACCTTGGCAGATTATCTTGCAGCCTGCCGAATCATAGGAACCACATCCCATTCCATGTCTACTCTGGCTACAGCCATTACGGAAGGCATGCAGCAGAACATGGGCTCTCTTCTTCCCATTTCCCAACAAAATACTCGTAAAATGGGTAATTGTTTTAATTGTGGCAAGCCAGGTCACTTTAAGAGCCAATGCAGAGCCCTGGGTGGGGGAACAAATATGTCAAGAAACCAGGTAGCTCACCCAAAAACGCCATGCCCTCGATGTAAAAAGGGCTATCACTGGGCTAGTCAGTGCAGAGTCCAAAAGAATGAACAGCAGAATAACCCTACAATCATTCAAAAACCTCATTTGAATCAGGGAAACTAGAAACGGGGCAGGCAGCCAGCCCCACAACAAAGGCTGCTGAAACTTGCAATTTTTCTTCTTTCGCTTACGATCTTGTTGCTAATGAAACTGTTACTTATCTCCCTGGTATCGCTGACTTTCTCTTTGTTCAGCCTTTTCACATGCCCCCCGATATTCCAGTGCTAGTCTTTCCTGTAAGGGATTTAGCTGAACAAGGTATTCTTGCCTCTCCTTTTCTGCATGACCCCACTGTATTGTCTGATGTCTGTCTGTCCGTACTAGCTAATACAGAAGTTACTATAAATGAGGGGGATGTTGTGGCAAAAATGATTGTGCTCTTAGACCAACAACAAGAGCAACTCTATGCAATTGAAAGACCAATTAGTCAACCGAAACCTACGGTAACATTCTTATTGAACGGTCGATCCTTTCTTGGTCTTTTAGATACTGGAGCGGATATTTCCATCATCCGAACCGCTGAATGGCCGGACACCTGGCCTGCAGATGTGGCACCAGTGGTGAGAGGAGTGGGGGGACTCCAGGAGACTCGCATTAGCAGAAACTGGGTAAAAGCCCATTCCCCTGAGTCTCAATGTGTTGCTTATATTAAACCAGCTGTAATTCCTCTGTATACTAATTTGTGGGGAAGAGACCTTATGTCACAGTTTAATGCGCAACTTACCCTCCATTAACCATGCTTCGCTTGTATTTGACTAACAACAACCCTGTGTGGATTGATCAGTGGCCTCTCCCTTCTATAAAGCTTGAAGCCTTACATTCTCTTGTTCAAGAACAATTAGATAGAGGTCATCTAGAACCCTCATTGAGTCCATATAATACCCCAGTTTTTGTTATCAAAAAGAAAAACGGCGCTTGGCGCCTCCTTCAGGATTTAGGGGCTGTGAATGTGGTCCTCCTTCCAATGGGACCCCTGCAATGTGGTCTTCCAAATCCTAACATAATTCCTCAAGAGTATGACCTTGTCATTATCGATTTAAAAGACTGCTTTTTCTCCATTCCATTACACAAGTCAGATAGAAAATTATTCGCTTTTACAGTACCAACCTTAAATAATCAAAGACCTACCAAACGATATCAATGGAAAGTCTTACCGCAAGGCATGTTAAACAGTCCAACTATGTGTCAATTTTTTGTGGATTTAGCCTTGCAACCATACAGGGACAAATATCCTCATTTTTTAATCTATCATTACATGGATGATATATTGGTATCTGCACCTGGCCCAAAGGGCACGGTATTAAAAACTCTGCCGTGCCTGGCCTCCATTTTAGGTAAAGCACGGCTCATTATAGCCCCAGAAAAAATACAATCCAAACCTCCCTTTTCCTATTTAGGTCACAAGTTACTTGCTTCAGCTGCTGTTCCTTCCCTTCCCCTCCCAACACTTCCCCCAAAACCTACACTCGTGATCTTACAACAGTTCCTGGGAACCTTAAATTGGGCACGTCCTTATTTGGGTTTGACTACAGCTACATTAGCTCCTCTCTTTAATGCTCTCACGCAAGGTAAAGCCCCGTCCGATGTTATCATTCTAAATAAAGAGCAGTTGCAGGCATTAAAAGACATTTCCCATTTACTGGCTACTCGATAGGTGGATCGAGCTATAGAAAATTGTGCTTTATCTAAATACTGTTCAGAGACCCACAGCTGTCATTATGCAATCTCATCAGACACAGGTTCTGATTTTAGAATGGCTGCATTCGTCTCACACCCCACGGACCACAATCACTAGTAAAGCCTCTGCATATTCCCAGTTGATCTTTAAAGGTCGACAAAGATGTAAACAACTCATGGGATGTGAGCCTGTTTCAATATTCACTCCTTGTTCATTGACTACGTGGGAAATGCTATGGTGTAATTCAGAAGAACTACAATACGCTTTAGTAGAGTGGCCAGGGCAAATTTCTTGCCATTTACCAGCTGACCCACGGTTCACTTTTCTTAAAACTCTCCCTTTTGAATGGCATTCCCCCCTCTCAAAGTCTCCATTAGTAGATGCACCTACGCTTTATGCAGATGGGGGGAAAATGTATGGTGCTTGTGCATGGTATCAGGAGGGAGAGTGGAAAACTAAAATTACCTCTCTGCAATCTTCTGCTCAACAGGCAGAACTTGCTGCATCTCTTATTGCATTTCAACAGTTTCAAAAGGCTCCTTTTAATTTGATAGTAGATTCCTTATATGTTTCTCAGATTTTGAAAAATATATATCAAGCCTATTTATCTCCTAGCATATCTGTTTCTTTGTTAAAGTTGTTGCTTCCTCTACAGCAATGTATCAACAGCCGCACGCATCCATTCTTTGTAGCACATATCAGGAGCCATCAACCTCTTCCTGGTATATTACAGAAGGGAAACAAGGTGGCAGACGCAGCTGCAGCAGCTGCATCCGGTAAATCAATTTGTAATCTGACAGCAGCTGAAAGCCATGATTATTTTCCCCAAAATAAGAAAGCATTACAAAAACAATTTTCCCTAACTCAGGCAGAAGCTGCTGCCATTATTCAACAATGCCCCACATGTAGTAAGCAAGGACATTCCATTCCCATAGGAGTAAATCCTAGAGGATTAAAAGCTTGTGAAATTTGGCAAATGGATGTACCTTTGCCTCGCTGGGACGTCCAAAAGAAATCAAAACTGACAATGGACCTGCCTATACAAGTTCTGCTTTCCGGGACTTCTGTAACAGATGGGATGTAACCCACAAGTTTGGGATTCCCTACAACAGCCAGGGGCAGGCTATTGTGGAACGAGCGAACTTATCTCTGAAACGTGCTCTTGATCGATATTCGTTGCGGGAAAAACCCCCGAACCTCCCAGCTTTGCAAAATTCTCTTAACATTTGTCTTTACACTTTAAACTTTCTTAATCTGACTGGCATTCCTCCCACTTCTGCTGCTTCACATCATTTTTCCTCCCCCTCACCCCCGCCTAACAGACCTCTGGTATATTATCGCAGATTGCCAGATCCCGCCTGGCAGGGTCCCGCTGAGCTTCTCACTTGGGGACGAGGCTACGCTGCGATCTTACTGCCAGACAAAACCACTTGCTGGATCCCTGGTAGGGCAGTTAGACCCTATCATGGGAATTCCTCCGTTACATCTGTATCTTAAAACTCTTCCTGATATTCTTGCCTATATCTTCTTTGCAATTTCTACCTTACTTCAACAAAAACTATCCTTCCTGTCAAAAGACTATTCGTGTTAAAACCATTTCATTAACAGAAGGCTATTATACTTGCTCCATGTGGGTACATCATGAAAATGCTACCCGTAGTTTTCACTCTGTCACTTCTGTTTTATTTAAAGAAAACTCTACCACTCGCTCTTTTGTTCCTTCTTTATGGAAAGGAACCTTAAAATCTTTTCCTCTATTCAATCTAGATATAGGGGGACCTAGGTGTCCTTCTATTGTATTATGGGTTTCCCCACCCCAACTAACATCCTTGATGAATTACCAAATTAATCTTTATTGTCATTATTGTAATTATTATCCTTTTTCTACTAATTGAATTCCCTCCTCATTTCGCAAATGTTCTACAACTAACTTGTCCATAGCCCTCTCTCCTGCTTGTGATGTTTTTATATACCCGAACTCTGATCCTGTCAACAAACAACGCTTCAAAAGAACTGTCCATGACGATCCGCAGAAGCCTCATAGAAGAGATAATATTGCTTGGACTATAACTGACTTTCAAGGCATTCATTTAAGTTCTACAACCAATTTTTCTCACATAGAAGACTTCTACCCACCACTTCAATTCGATTTGGCAGACGCACCCACACAACCAGGGGATATTCTGCAATCTACACCACTTCAGGAGGAACTTTAACATCACGCCTGAAAGGAATGTATTTTATCCCTGGCAATAATTTTGTTTGGACTTGTTCCACCGGTCTCATGGCATGTGTCCACGGGGATGAAATTGTTAAATCCAAATTATTTTGCATTCAAGTATGGCTTGTACCAAAAATTGATGTGTATAATTCTGATGATTTTATATCCCTACAGGTACCCATGGAATACCCCCTCTTGCAAAATCGTAGAGGCTTAGATCTGTTATTTTTTAAAACAGGGGGGATTGTGTGCTATGCTTAAAGAAGAATGTTGTCTTTATGCCAATAGCAGGGGGGTTTGTTTTCAATTTCGCCATGGTTTACAACCTTTTTAACTGCATTGGCAGGATCATTAATAATCATTATATTGATATGTATTATAGGACCTTGTTTTAATAGAATATTGCAATTTTTGAAAAATCAATTATCCTCCATAACTGCTGATGTTAATGTGCTATTGCAAGCTCATGTTATATCCTCAACACCGGACGAAAAAATGTCATTGCTGAGTTACTGCTCCTTGGACAACCCTGACGCTGACGGGTCGCACTCTTGCCTAGATGACGGGGACGGCGAACATTTCATAAAAATGGTTCCTGTCTTCTCGGACGAGGAAGAAGACTCGTCATAAATAATAAAAACAGAGGAGATGTTGCAACTATGTATCATTCATGTGTTTGCAACATTGTATCATTCACATGTAATCATTAACTTCTGTCTCTTCAGTGACCTTTGCAAGGCACGTACAAGGGACAAGGAGCTAGACGGTTGTTAATAAGCTTATCCACACTGTAAATGATCTGTCCGGTATGCAGCTTTGTAAACATGCACATCCTGATGAGATTATCATGTTTGACTTGAGCTTTGATTAAATCATTTTCTTGTAAAAAAGCACAATAAAAGAGCGTGTGCCAAGACATTCGGGGCGCGCTCATCCCGAGGAAACCTCGCTTCCTGTCGTTTCTCTCTCCTTCGCTCTCTTTCATGAGCCGCCCATCAGATGCGGGATAGCAGATACCGCATATATGTGTGTATGTGTATATATATATATATATATATATATATATATATATATATATATATATATATAATGTTTTCTTAAGTTTTCTTAAGTTTTCGCAGGTACTTACATATCTGGTATTCAGCTTTGTTCGGGTATTTTTCCACGTCATAGTAGTGGTGCTTTTAAAGTTGTAGCAACGTTTCAGCAGAATCTCATCTGCCATCATCAGGCTTCTGTATAGTGTTGGTCTGTGAGTCAGACTTTTACAGTGGTTTCAGATTTAAATTTGGGGCAGCCTATTGCTGTGCCAGAATGGTTTTTTCTTCATCCTGATTGGTTGAGAGTCTTGGTCTGTGTTTATTGGTTTTGGAGTTTGCTGTGTTCTGCTTCTAATATCTTCTGTCTGTTTTTTTTTGGGGGGGGGCTCTTTTTGTATCTTGATTGGCTGGCAACATTGTGTTACTCTATTGGAGGCCTTTAGTGCAGCTTGGCTTCGGGTAAATGTACGGCTATCATTAGTTAGGAAGCTGGGTTTCATCTGAGTGCCTGGTTGGGGTGTGTTTGAGCTGGAGGAATTGGGGGAATCTGTTGTGCTTAAGAACTTAAGAACTTAAGAAAACACACACACACACACACACACACACACACACACACATATATATATATATATATATATATAAGCCTGATGATGGCAGATGAAATTCTGCTGAAACGTTGCTACAACTTTAAAAGCACAACTATTATGATGTGGGAAAATACCTGAACTAAGCTGAATGCCATATATATATATATATATATATATATATATATATATATATATATATATATATATATATATGTTTAAGTTTTCGTGAGTACTTACATGTATGGTATTCAGCTTTGTTCGGGTATTTTCCCATGTCATTATAGTTGTGCTTTTAAAGTTGTAGCAACGTTTCGGCAGAATCTCATCTGCCATCATCAGGCTTTTGTATTATGTTCATCTGTAAGTCAAACTTTTACAGTTGTTTCAGTTTTAAATTTGGGGCTAGCCTACTGCTGTGCCAAAATGGTTTTTTCTTCATCCTGATTGGTTGGGAGTCTTGGTCTGTGTTTATTGTTCTTGGAGTTTGCTGTGTTCTGCTTGATTGGTGTTTCTAATATCTTCTGTCTGACTCACAAATGAACACAATACATAAGCCTGATGATGACAGATGAGATTCTACTGAAACGTTGCCACAACTTTAAAAGCACGACTATAATGACGTGGGAAAATACTTGAACAAAGCTGAATACCATAGTGAACTTCAGCATTTCTTAAACTTAATATAGGCTTCTCATAACTGTGTGTAGAGTTTTATACATACCTATGCTGCAAAGGAGTAAGCATATGTTGGAGATAGTTGCAGATAGATCAATGAATGTCTCAGTTACATGTGTGAAAATGTGTGTCCTGCATGCTGTTTGGATGATGCAACTTTCTGCTGAGAAGTGGGCGGAAGGCAAAGCACATTGTTGTTTCAGCACCCCTAGCTAATGCTAACATTTGCAAAAAGTATAAATGCAACAGCCATGCATCTGTCTCTGAACAACAGATACATATGTTCCTTGATGTGCACTGAGGCAGAAGTCTAAATCACATCTTATACCAACTACATATAGGCAGACATAGAGAGGATTCAAAAATGTCAAAATGGCAATCAAGATGCTGTGATCAAAATCCCAGTTGTGCAACCAAGCAAGTAGTACAGATGTACCTGTAAAAAGGACTGGACAGTCATGGCTACTATCTTGACGTTTTCAGCCTCCCTTGCAGATGCTCCTTCAATTACACCAATTTCCAGGAGTCAACACAGTGACAACAAGATGTTTAGAAAGAGCCTGTATGTCTCTTGTTGAACGATTTTTTAGAAAAGATTTCTGGATCCAAACTCTACTGAGTTTGTAAGAGACAAATGAATAGCCTCTTGATGGTTTCTATTTCTAAATGAAGCTGCTCATTTCAGTATAAGAACTTAGTAGTCTTATTACACTACCAGACTAGAAAGTCAGGTTGTCAAAATGATCAATTTTTTTTTAAAACAAGTTTTATTAATTCTTCAAGACAGACAATACACAAACACACAAGAACACAAAACATAAAAGCATAAAAAATCTCTTTTCTGAAAGTTGCTTAGTCCCGGGTTATAACTCTTGGTACAGACACAAATTCAAATTCATATTCCTTTTATATACCATTTCATATCTTATTAACATTTTCAATTTTCTACATGACTTCTCTCTTTTAAATTTTCTCAATTTTATTTTATTCATCTCCTCTCAATTCATATCATAATATTTATCATTCTTTGTCTGTTCTATTCCAACCATCCATTTATTTTTCTTCTTTAAAAAAAAAGAAAAACTTCTCCTGTACACTATATGGAGTATGATGCCTTTATCTCTTTCCCCTATATTTGTAATACTTAATATAAAATAACTTACGTTTGGATTCTGTCTGGTACATTCTAAAATTATACTATGTTGTCAAAAATAATACAAATCTATTCATTAGTATTAATATTCATTTATATCTAAAACATTTAACACATTACTTTTCAGTTAAATCACATACTTTTATGCGAGCCCTATTTTCCACAATTATCCCCCCCACAAATCACATATTATAACTCATTATTTCATTACAGTGTTCCTCCTTCTTCTACGTCAAGATCCCTGCTGCGTTCGCCGCCAAGGTTCCCCCGATCCGTTTGGATCTGGGGGACACAGCAGGGATCGCGCGGTATCGTGAATCCCTGTCTCCGCCAAAAGCTAGCAACCGGAAGTCCAAAGTGATCAATTTTGTTAATGTCCTTTATGTTCCTCTTGAGAAGCAGATCCCAGTAGGAGTTTCAGAGCAGGATTAATTTAACCCTTTCTATTCCCATTATTTTTTAATTCAGCATGGTACTCCAGAATTTTTCTACTTTGGGGATTAAAATACAGGGGCCCTATTATATAGGTACTGTGGAAAAGTTGACATTTGTATTGAAAAATGGCAGCATTGGAAGAACTTACAGTGTTTCAATTTCACTTCATTATAACTGGTATGGCTGCTTTCCAAATGACAATTATTGGAAATTGCTCATGTGTCAACTATCCTTTTTCCAATTTGGTAATGAAACTTATGTAAGAAGGTGGTCCCAGCAGTCTCCCATCTGAAGATTAATGAAGCTTACACCTTCTCATTTTAAACAAAGGTATTCTGTTGGGTATTTGCTGGATGATCACTGACTGATCTGACCACCAAATCCTGAGTATCATCTACTTTGGAAAATAGATTTATTCCCTCTTTCAATATGGCACATAACAGCAGGGTATGAAAGTATGAGTGTTGCAATCATTCTGGTTAGCTGCAGTTCAAGAATGCTTGTCTATATATTCAACTGCATTTGTAGTTTAAACTGAAGGAATACATCTAACAGCACAACTACAGTTCACAAATCACTTTGGGACTGTTTAAAATATTTTTTTTCTTGTTATAAATAATAATTCATTTGACTGTTCCAATATTTATATTCCAAGCCAGCTTACATATCTTTATACTCATTCAGCATGGATGGGGGAAAAAACAGAAGTTAAAACATAGGCTGAATTTTCATTTAGTAACTGTCTGACAGGTAATGGAAGATCTAACAGCTGTTGTTTTTTGAGTTTTGTTTGAAAGCCCCATTCAAATGATTCAAGGGATACAAATTTGTTAGAGGTGGGAGGGAAATTTGTTTTACTTATAGATTCCTTTCATATAAGATGATCTTCTATCTTTGGCTGTTTATCAGACTTCAATGAAGAGAGAGCCTGGACGAATACCATGTTATTTCTTTCATTCATTTCCCCAGATTGTTCAAATCAACTAAGAATCATTTAGTTGGATCTTTTCTTTTTTTGAACAAATTTTATTAATTTTAAAGACATACAAAACATAAACACACAAAAACACACAGAAACAAAAAAACCTCTTTTCTGAAAGTTACTTAGTCCCGGGTTAAAACTCTTCGTACAGACACAAATTCAAATTCATATTCACTTTGTATACCATTCCATATCTTATTAGTATTTTCAATTTTCTATATAGCTTCTCCTCTCTTTTAAATTTTCTTAATTTTATTTTATTTATCTCATCTCAATTTGAATCATAATATTTATTATTCTTTGTCTGTTCTATTTTCAGCTATCCATTTATCTTTCTTCTTTGAAGAAGATTTCTCCTGTACACTAATTGGAGTATGACGCCTTTATCTCTTTCCCCTACATTTATAATACTTAATATAAACTACATAGCTTACATTGGGATTCTGTTTGGTACATTCTAAAATTATATAATATTATCAATACCAATACAAATCTATTCATTAATATTAATATTCATTGATATCTTAAACACTTAGCAGATTACTTTTCAATTAAATCACATACTTTTATGGGAACATCTACTTTCCATAATTATTCCCCCCCCCCATATCACATATTATAAATCATTATTTCATTAAAAAGTTCCCCCTTCTCCTACTTCAAATCTCTCATTTCACAAAAAATTTCACTAGGCTAACAGTCTAATCATTAATATTAACAATCATTTATATCTTAAACATTTTACCCATTTCAGTTAAATATCATGCCTTTATGGGAACACTTATGCTTTCCATAGTTATTCCCCCCCCCCCCACATCACATATCTTAAATCATTGTTTCATTAAAGTATTCCCCTTTTCTTAACAAAAATTTCACTAAATTATACTAAATATTTTATCACATTTTAAATTACATATTGTTTCCAATTTTCTAAGATTATTTCTAAGTACAAATGTAAAAAAACAATCTTATGTACCTTTCCAGAATCCCTTTTTCAATAAAGTTTACCCATTATCTCTGAAAGACTTTTGTTTCTTTGCATCTTGCTCCCCAACATTAAGGCTTCTCATCCCCTCCTTTCTCCCTTGCTTCTTCTTCTCCTTGTCCTCTTTACCCCCTTGTATCTCCACCTCCCTTTTATTCTGCTTTCCTCCTTTCTGTTGTTTTCTAACATAATATCCCCCTTTCACCTATTCTCCTCTTTTTTGGTTGTTTTTCCAAGTCTTAAAGTCTTTTTTCCCTTTTTCTCTTGCTCCTTTCCTTCCCCAACCAAAGCTACTTGCTCATCAAAAATGGCTTCTTCTTTGTCCCAGTCATCCTGTTGCACATTCAGCTTTACATAAGTACAAACCACCATTTCTAAAAATTGAAAAAGAGTACCAAGAGAATCCTTCCCTTCTTGCTTTTCTTTTTCATATTTTTGCTATACAAGTTTCAATCCATCCACAAGTGATGCCATTGTAAAGAGAAAAAGTTTTTCCAAACAATCACCCAAATGCTTTTAATCAAAAATAATTCTCAAAAGTTCCAAAATCACCAAACAATCCAAAAGAGCTGCTTCTTTTAATACTTTTTTCTTTCTTCCATTTGTCTTTTTGGGGTTGCTGTTTGATCAAAAAGTTCCAATTAAGATATATCTTTTGGAAGTCTTATTAATATTCAATGGCTCTTTAAAATTCTAGGCAGTCTCCTCCTTGTTTTCAAATTCTGCTCCAATTTTTTTTCCTCTCCCTTCTCACTTATAGCCAAAAGATTTTCCTTTAAATGCTCAGAAATCCATACCTCCAATACGGGTTTTCCAATTTCTCTTAAAGTTCTATCGCTGTCACTTTTGGAAGGAGAGTGAAAAGAAAAAAACCTTTTCCTTTAATTTCCATTCGCTGCTTGATACATTCTGGAAACAATGTTTCTTTAGTAAATTTTAAGTTCCAGGGTACTTTCACTGTTACTTTGTCCCGGTCAGCTTTCATTTCTTCACAGCTCCTCCTGCACTTTTTTTTTCCGGCTGAGCTCTTCTATGTGGCGGCCATTGCTGACCACCGCTCAGCTGCCTTTGGAAAAGGGGGTTTAGCTGTCTAGGGAAGAGAGGTGCAATATCTCTCGACCCTGCCAGGCCCCCCCTGTCTTCGCCACCTTCTATGGAGGTAGCTTAGCCCCAAAGCCAAATGGCTTGGGGCACTTGGGCAGTGAACACAGGCAGAAACTGCGCACAGTTACGGATTCCTGCCTGCTCTGAAGCGCTGCAGACCGGAAATCCATTTTGCAGACCAGAAATCCATTTTGGATCTTTTGCGTCCACATTTTATGTTGCTTGAAAACGTTATGATTAAATTTATAAACAGTCTAACAAACTATAGTAAAAATCTAACACGTATACTGTACTCGAGCATATTATTATTTTAACTGAAAATCAATTAAAAGGAAGCAAAAATAATTAAAAATATACTATTAAAAAATTAAAATGGCAGGAAAAACATGTATTATTAGACTGATGCCTTAACTCCAATTATGTGAACTTTGCCAGATTTGCTAGTGAATTGTGAGAAACCTCCCAGCCCTGCACACAGTCTGTGATATTAAAAAATACCTTCCATTATTTAAGCAAACATTCTTTTATGAGACACTTCTAGTATTGGTTTGAATTGAACTCTACTGATCCTCTGACTAGGAGTTCACCATCTTAAATCTTACAAATCCCCTTTACAGTCTTAAAATCTTCTTCAAATTGGAGAAACCTACACAAAGTTGTAATTGCTGCTGCTGTGATAGTACTTCACTGTTGTACAAGTAATCTGAATGACTGAATTAGATGTCTGCCTGGTCCTGCTTCAAATACCATGGAATTCCATCTGAAATAATGATGATATACTGTAGCTGCTAAATGCAGAATTACCAGCATTCTAATACAAGAAGAGATTTGGTATTTTTGAATTGAATTGAATTGAATTGAATTTTATTTGGCCAAGTATAATTTGATACACAAGGAATTTATCTCCAGTACAGAAACACTCAGAATACACACAAATCAACAGAATAACAATAATGACCATAATACCAATAAAAGGGGAAAACACATAAACACAAGCAATAATAATATTTTTAATCCCTTAAAAAAACAAGAAAAAGATATAATATGTGTTTGGAAACAACAATAAGGGGATAAAACAATATATTATTAGGTTTCAACTAAGAATTGATAGTTTTCTTTGCTGAACTTTTCTTGGAAGAATGCGGGATCTGATTAGGCATCAATTCCTTGAAAGATCAATAGATTTGTATTTAAATATGTTCAAATTCCTGTTCCCATAATTCTTAGCATTCCAGAAAAAAGGAATTTGGTCAAAGCAGCCTATTCAATATCCATTATTTTAATTACTGAATCAGAAGCCTTAGGCAATGTAAAGTCTTGTCTGGAAATGCCTTCAAAAATCATACATTTAGTATAAGTTGGTCTACAATCCTCACTGTTGTCCCATTATTTTGGAACACAGCATACCTGGCTATTTATCAATACAGCAGATAAAATTAGAAAGAGCAGCAACCCATTCATAAAAACTGTCCAGACCTTGAAGTACCTTTGAGATAATATCCTATGTAATGGCATGAAAAAATCCCGAACCTTATATATTCCTGTATAATATTACCAATAGTTTTCAATATGGAATGGCCTTCCATTCATGATGGGACTGGATGCAGAAGAAGCAGAAATGAGTTTTGTGGCCGTTTATTTAAATTCGACATGAATTCATGTTCCAGCTGTTGATGAGAGCTCTCTGAGTTCAATACTTTGGAAACAAAACAATTTCAACTTTGATTAGTATGTTCCAGTTTCCAGGATGGAAGGAATTAAAATGTTAATGATATATAATTTCTGAAGACTGTGGGTTGTTTGGTAATGATTGGAGGAGAAAAGGTTTGGAGGTTCCATTGGTGGTTCCATTACTAAGACAATTTTTTTCTGATTCATCTGGATCACTGTAGAATTAGATGAAAGTTAAAGTTAACCAGCCTACATTGAAATATAAAAATAAATTATTTACCCTGAAGAAACTCCATAGGAAGCAAGTTTTCAATAGCTCTACATATTATAAACCTTGAGATATGTCAGAGCAAAGCACACGGCTTTTCTTGTTTACTTAACCAGAAAATAAGAAACAGAAAATAAGATTTGTTGAAGACGTAATATTGAATTAGGAAACATAGTTAATATATGAAGTCAGAAAGGCATTCAAAATATTACCATCCAGGATAAAGAAATATTACAACTATGTTAAAGTGTACAGTATTATGAAACTAACTCTCCTGTTCATACAAATTGCTCAGGTGAAGTAAACTGTTTAACTCTCAAAAATTATTAGGAAAACAGAAACCTTAGATGACTGGCATGTTGTCATCACTTATTATACAAATGTAAAACTCATGTTCTTATATTACTTTGGAGTTTGTCCCTGAGGGGTTCTAGGACTGCTAAGCTGGGTTCCTGAGTTTTGTATTTCCTTGTAGTTGTAATGATCTGGTTAACACATTGCATTAGACATGGATTGCTTATTTATGACTTATTGAATACATCACTGCACACACCAAACAAAATTATACATGATGGTTTATTATTTATTTATTTATAAACTTTATTGGCTACTCGTCTTAGCCTGGATAATTCTGGACAACTTATAATTATAAAAGATAAAAACTGTACAAAGCTAAAAAAATATAAATAAAATAGTATGAAAAGCCAAATATTGCAGCCTAATGAAAAGTTGTGGAGAGCAGAAATAGGATGGGGTGGGTCTGTTGTTAATCATGTCCACTGTGGTGCTCCCCCATTGGAGTTCCAAACTAACTGGTAGAATCAGTTTTTAGGCTCTTATGGATTTATTTTTATGGATCTTATTTTTAAAATATTATATCCTTTCACAGCAAAGTTTTTTAGGGTAACTTAAAATGTTGTACTTCATTATTTTTTAAAAATCTGCTACTGAAATATAGTCCATAATAACTGAGTTCACACATTGGATTAAGCAGAAACAAACCAAATACATTACAGTTTAAAGTCTGTAAAGATTCTGTCACAAAATCTTTAATCTTACTATGCTGGGCTTTTTTCCTTTGACCTTAGATATTATTTGCCTTGCTTTCACATTGCCTTTGAATTATATCACAAATTTCTCCCCTAATTCTGAGGCTGGTTACATCACTTGTAATATATCACTACACACATGATGCAAATTATATAATTTGCATAAGGATGTCATGAAACATATGGCATCATTATAGCTTGTGGTGGATGCCTATATAATAATTCATTTTAATATTCACAGAAAATGCCTTTCTGGAATTAGCACTTTTAACATCAGTTGTGTAATTTAATATATACATAGCAATCACATATTTGGTCTCAGAATCTGATTCTGCAAATGCTACTTATGTTTCACCAAATTATGAACAGGAATACAGAATTTAAAGAGATAATTTTACTTAAGTGGTAGAATTCTCATAGTGTTATTACTGTAAATGGATCCATGTAAAAGTAATACACTTGGCAGAGTATCATTCATAACTCTACTTAAGAACTGCATTAAAAACAAGAAACTGTGCAATCTCTCCATATCAGAAATAAAAAATACAAAGCCACAGAACTGCCAATTTCTTGTTGCAATAAATTGTTTTAATATATTTATAAATGGCTTGATAACTCTAAACATAGGTCAGACTGAGCAAAGGACTGGAATTAAAAAATTTTAAACTTCCAGATATGCCCCAATGTATATTTAAATAATGACTGTATCTGTGAATGGAATGCAAGGATAGATCTGTCACTTTCATCTGTAGAATACTATGCTGTAAATGCATATTTCTATTGATAAGAAGGAAATAATTTTTCCCACTAAAAACCCTATCATATTTAAATAAATATGCATCATAGTTAATATGATCACCCTGAAGCCCCCACCATCCTATAAACACAACAAAACTTGGGAATCCTAAGGAACTCCCACGCTGAAAGACAGTACAAAAAACCCTGTATGAACACTTTGTTTAATGCACAGATTTAATCCTGCTGTTTTGTTCCTAATCATTATTAATTGCCTCCAGTGGTGGACATTAATTTCCCTATTGCAGCAACATGCATCTTGAGTTTGGGCATATCCTAATATATCAAGTGGGACAGGTGATATAATTCAATGGGTCACAGATGGAAAGAAGACAGCCACCCACTTGCAGGCAGTCTGTCAGTTTCGGTTACACAGCCAATACCACTGCACAGCTTAGATAACTCTAAGAAGAAGTATAACTATTTGGCCCATCTGCATTAATCCTTTATGTCTTAGTGGTAATAAGAACTCTTTTCATCCAACCTTTCTTGGAACTGTTTGAAAAGAAAGGAATTAAGACATGTATTCTTAGAAAGCACAGTTAAGTGGTACTGATTGACTTTATTAGGGTATGGGGAAAATACATCCTTGAGAAAAGTAGGTTTCAGTAGATTGACAGGTTGAGGGACCATACTAGTGCTGTGCTAAACATTTCTTTCCAAACAATTGCTATTCAGATTCATTGCAAAATAAGTTGTTCCCGTATATCTTTCAAACACTCAAAGTGGATCCACTAGAAGACATCAGAATGATACCCCATGATTCAACAATCAAGATGAATGTATTACCCAGAATTCTATATTTGTTTGAAACAATTCCAATTAGGCTTGGAAAAGACTATTTTGAAGATTTAAATAAAATTGTGTTGAAATATATATGGCAAGGTAAGAAAGCGAGAATAAAATTAAAACTTTTGCAAGATGCTAGAATTAGAGGAGGATTTGGTTTGCCTAATTGAGAGTTATATTACCAAGCTACAAATTTGATGTGGGTTAAGGAATGGATAACATTAAGAAATACTAGATTGTTGACATTAGAAGGACATGATTTGTTGTTGGGGTGGCATGCTTTTTTACGGTACAAGGGAACTAAAACACAGGGATATTTTAGAAGACACCATATACAGGAGTCTTGGTGGTTAAATTGGGAGAAGACTAAAAGACAATATTATTTGAAAATTCCAGCCTAGTTATTGACAATAGAGGCATTTTCTTATCCTATAATATATAAGAAGGAACAAACAGTTAGATATGGGGAAATATTGAATGAAAAGGGTGAACTTAAATCGATGCAAAATCTAGAGGAACAAGGTATAAAGATGAATTGGTTTTCATATGTGCAAATACGTTCAAGGTATGATAAAGATCTCAAAACAGAAGGATTCTATGACAAATTGACTGACTTAGATAAGATTTTGACAGGTACTGATGAAAAGGTGATTAAAAAATTGTATGGATATTTATTAGAAACTAAACTAGAAGAAGAACAAGTTAAAGAAGCTATGATTGTTTGGGGGAAGAATTTTGGATATGGGATTGATTTAGAGAAATGACAAAAATTGTGGTCTCAAAATTAGAATGATACCCCATGCATCATGATGACGTTGAAGTGTTCACATTAGAAAATGTTCATTGGTCACAGAGGCAACCAACACAAATTTTGTAATTTTCAGAATGATGACATGACAGACATAACATCCCATAATAACATGGTCATAACCTTTACCAACATATAATTCTCCTTGCATGTAGTGTAGATAAATATGTGTAAGTGCCTGGTTTTCACTGTACAGTAATCTGACCAACAATCTGCAGCCCATTAAGCAGAAGCATGTTTCAAACAAAATCTTAAACAGACATATGTCTTGTTATACTATTTTTCCGTATTCAGAAAGCACAAGCAGTCATGATAATTCCCAATATTTTGTGTCTATCTTTTTATGAATTTGTCAGAACAGCTCTGGTGATATTCAGCTGCCTTGGGATTTATGCAAGCAGAAAAATCAGATATGTAATTTAAATAAAATTTTAAAAGTTAGAAATGTAATATTGTATTTCTATACAGTATATCCTGAAGCATAGTTAGTTGTAGCATATGACTGCCACAAGATAATAAATGTGATTTTAAAGAATGCAGAATATCCTGAATGCAAGCTGTACATATTATTTAACTCTCATTTTAAAAAAACATATTGAATCAAAGAAATTAAATAATTTTATAATAACTTTTTATAAGCACAGGTCCTAGTCTCTCTCTCTCTCTCTCTCTCTCTCTCTGTGTGTGTGTGTGTGTATATATATATACAATTAAGTAGTATTAAAACTGTAAAAATTTTAAAGGGAAAACCCTATCCAAAAGTGCATTGACAAAGGCATCTTTGTGCAAGGAAGCAACAAATGATAGTTCAACTTCTAATGCACATTAAAATAGCTTGCTTTCAATTGTGTAGCCACCATCTTGACATCTTTCACTCTTCCCATGGATTGTGCAATAGTATTAGTCAATTCAAAGTCTTAAACCTTAAGTGGGTGTTAGAAAGCTATACTTCTCATTGTCATCATTTGTAGCCTAAAAATGTTTTTTTACTAGCAGAATGTGTATTTTAATAATGGGTAGAGATAGATGATGGATGAATAGATAGATAGATAGATAGATAGATAGATAGATAGATAGATAGATAGATAGATAGATAGATGGATGGATGGAAGGATGCATGGATAGACAGACAGAGATAGATGTACTATAGATAGAGAATATGATGTATAGATGTTTACTGCTTTTTAGTATTCTGGTTTTTAAAAAATCATTCATCTATCTATAACTAACATCTTTCTCTTTCCATCTTATTGCCTCATTCCTCTGCCCTTTTTTTATATGAGAAAAAGAAGGATTTATATTTTTGAAAAGGTCAAAATCAGTTGCTTTATTTTATTCCCATCCAAATTATTTCTTACAGGGCTAATTAGATCCTCAAAGTTATCATCAGCTCTTATAGAAATAATTTCTCCCAACTGAGAAAACATACTGTCAGAGCAAATTATCTACCAATGTACAGTGGAGTTTACATTAGCACCACCTCATTCTGGAATTTTTGTCCTTTTTTCCAAAGAATCATCAACTTTTTCAAGGTCCTCAGGACCTTACAAACCCTACAGAAGCATGTTTTACTAAACTCAAATAATTCTGAAAAATTTTATCTGTTAATTTGCAAACATCTATTGAACATGGTTTTAAATATTCACAACATAATGTATTCCACTGTAATTAAAAATAAAATATGTAGGTGTACACACACGCACACACAGAGAGAGAGAGAGAGGGAGGGAGGGAGAGAGAGAGAGACAGAGAGAGACTCACATGTAGTCACTCTACCCAATCCTTCACTTTATTGGGGTTTTCAAACTTGAAATCTTTAAGACTTGTGAATTCCCAGAATTCCTCTTCCAGTCATGTTAGCTCAGGAATTCTGGGAGTTGAAGTCCACAGGTCTTACATTTGCCAAGTTTGAAGACCCTTGCTTTATTGCAACAATGCCGCTTCTAAAATTCTTCAAAAGGAAACAGATGCAACTAAATTTTGTCAAACTTGGGCATTTTTATTTTGCAATCTTGCGCTTTTTCAGAGGAAGTCACCTTAAACTAAACTACCATGAGTCCAGTCAAACCAACTTAATACAGACAAATTCACCCTAAACACTTCATGACAATCATTTATTCTGAAGAGGAGCTTTCTTGAACCTGTTTATGTGAATCTCAGTTATGAAGAGAATGCCTGAAGATCATATAAATTCTATCTTTGAACATGCATTGGCAAAGAGGTGAAGAACCGACTGTATGGCCACTTTTGGCCACTTTCAAGTTCTCAAAACTTCAGGAAATGGCTGGAGAAGACCGGCTTTTACTATGGAATGCTTGGGTTAAGGTTTCTTGGCAATGAAACAGACATTGCCTCAAGAAGTAGAATATACAGAACTGATGCAGAGAAAAGAGCAAGTTTTACTTCCCAAATAAAGCTATCACCTTATTAATGCAGGGGTGTCAAAATGGTGGCCCACGGACCGGATGTGTCACATGTAGGCCATGCCCACCCCAGATCCACAAAGGGGGGAAACGTCACAAAACATCATGTGACAATATGTGACACCGCGAGTTTGACACCCATGCTATAATGCCTAGTGCAAAAATATGAATAATCACTTAAATCCAATAATAATATGAGTTTCGGGATTAACCAGAAATTTTTTGCACATAAAGTATAAGCACTGCTACTGAATCATAACTCTCTTTAGGATTTCCTTTGATACTTTTTATTGTTTTTCTGCTTTTCATTACATGAATAGACATGAAGAAGAAATTATCTAAGGTGTGCACATATCCATGGAAGGAGGGAGGGAGGGAGGGAAGGGAAGGGAAGGAAGGGAAGGAAGGAAGAAAAAAATCTCCTGATATTTATCCCTGAAATGGGCCAGTTTGGTGAAGTGGCACATATCCTGTAGTGCTTGAGTTACATATTAACTTATCAAAAGCCTTGGAAGCTACTGATTTCTAACACTTTATGTTATGATGAAAAATTACATTAATTTTAGCATATTAGATGTAATTAAGTTATTCTTGCCATTATTTTTAGCATAGTTCTATCTGCTTCTTTGACCTTCTCCTAAGTGCCTTTTCAAGATTAGTTCTAAGAACAAGTAAATGACAACTATAGTCCTTGGTGTCCCCAAGGTTGTATTCTTATGGATTATGTTTTATTTAGAGTTGGGCAAAAATGTGTTTCTGTCCATTTTATATTTACATAAACTTTCCATCCAAAGATTTGAAAATGTAGTATGAAAATAATCCCTGGAAGAAATTGTAACATAAATATCAATTGATGTTGGTAATGTCATTTAGAATTAAAAGTTGACCTGGATTTCACCTAAGCCCTATCATTTGGAGGGGGAAATGACTGATTCCAGGGTGATTTGGAGTATAATTATAACATTTCAGGCATAAGCAATGACCATCACAGAATGTACTTGTAAAACATGGTTATAAGCAAAAAAAAGCATGGCTTGGAAACATACATTTCAGAATCAACTTATAAAATTCTAGTTTGATATATAGGATATTGGGTCTTATCTGAGGGCTTCATTCACATCCTTCACATCCTCCAAGAAATCCTATTGCACAATATTGGGTCTTCCCTTGCATATCAATATATATCATCTATAAAAATTACTTTTTTGTGGTGGGGGAAGAAGAAAGAAAGAAAAAATTGGTTTGGCCTCCATCTGAGTTCCAATCACAGATCTTTATAGCAACTTTTACATCACTTATGCAGTAGGTAAGGAATATTGCTTGGTTGTGGCTCTTTATTGATGGCCTTTGATGTTTATGCCTAACAACTTTATTTCAATCTGACCCTTTATTTACAACCTTTATAAACAGATTCCATGTTACAATCGTCATTATTAGCACTGAGTAAAATATTTTATTCTAAAAAGGAAATACTTCAGTGCATCAATACTGCTGTTAGCTTTTGCTTCAACTGGCTGAGGTCCTCTTCCTATTAATTAAACCAATTCAGCTTAAAATATGACATTGATGTAATATGTTGTTTCCATTCCTGGAAATACAATTCCTAAGAGTTAATAAATAATCTATGAGGACAAATCTTTTAAAGTCAACTCAAGGAAATGAAGTCATCTGCTTCCATTATGAGCACAAGGAATTTGGCTTCCTTCTGCATGAAAGCTAAAGCCACAGAAATCAGCAGGGCTTTCTGTTACTTTTTGGAGATCTCATATGTTAACATGTTGCTGGCATGTTCAAAATTATTCTTAATAAAGCATAAAGAAGATAAATGTTCAGACTTTAGGATCCGGTTCAACAAAAGAGCTTTTGCTAAACTTCAGTACCAGCCAAGGAACACGTCATTTTAATTCTTCATAATAAAAAATGCCATAATTGGTAATCATAAAAAATGAAGTTGGGGTGTCCAGCAGAAAGTAGACAATAAAACAAAAGGAAAGGGAAATGTATACCACAGCAATTGAAATAGCCCTCTAAATAAAATTTTAACTCTGATGACAATAGCAGAGCATGGGCAATCTATTCAAGCTCAGAGCACCTCTGGGTTTCTAGCATGGTACCTGAACCATTAAACTAAACTACAGAACAAACTCTGAAGTTGACCACTCAAGGGATTGAACAAAAGTGGCCAAAATACAGAATAACTACTGATATGTATACTCATTTTATTGTACAGTTTTTATTAGAAAATATCATACAGAAACACACAGTGAAAACTCAGGAAAATTATTCATACAATACTGTAATCATACAAAATCAAAGTGTGATCATTTTTTTTCTGAAAAAAGAGTCAGTTTTAATTTGTTTCTTATTCTTTTTATGAAGTCAAGCAGAGAAAGCACTCTCAGTGCTGGCTATACCTGAGCATTTCCCCAAACAAATATTTGCAATTTCTATGTCCTCCTCACTTAATTCTTCCTCACTAATTAAGCTAGTACATAGCAGAACTGTGAAACATACTTTAGAAAGTTTTCCATTCTAACATTTCTCATGCCTCATTATAAGGGTCCTTTCAGGTGTCACCTTGAAAAAGAGTGCATACTTGTCAGTGTTAAATATGTTATCATTTTACTGCAGAATCAAAGTCAAAATTCATTGGTACAGATGTTTACCATCTTCATTGGTAAACATTTCTGCATTTCACTTTTCTTGCCCTTGGTACAGACTGGAATCAACTGGTCAAGTTATAGAGAGTAAATTAATACTGTGTCAAAGTCTGGGTGATTAAAAAAAAACTTATAGAGGTGATCAATATAGAGAGGTTGGCTTTCTATTGTGTATACATAGCGTATGTCCGGTCTATGGAAATTAGATCAACATAGGGAGCTGGTCAATGTAGGTTGACAATGTAGGTTGAAATTAGGTCAACATAGGGAGCTAGTCAATGTAAGTGGTTTTACTATTCATTGTGGGCTCCTCTTAAGGCCAAAGTAGAACCTTCTCTGCCATGGCTTCAGTTCTATCAAATGTTGTTCAAACTGAGTGGTGGGCACTGTCCTCTTTCTTTCTAAAAGTAAACTAAAACTAAACTAGAACACATAGCTTTGAGTAATTTTTTACTCCTTAGTTTTTTGTTTTAACTCTTAACTCTTATGACTTTGTCTTGTTATTGATAACATACCAGAGAATTCAGAAGCTGTTGATGCTTCTCTGTGTGGACATAAAAACTAAGGAGGGTAGGGATAATCATAACATTCATCATATCTGAATAAACCTCTGAAACTTTTCAGGAAATGAGGGAAAACACTAATGATGTGCTTGAATATTGGCTTAACAAAGGACATATGTATAATTTCCAGATATAAATAAAAAAAGCTAACAAATTGTTCAATATATCTTCTTCTCACTGATATAATTAATCAGGGCTCAAAGACAAAGGATAGAGCAGGAAAGGAACATTGCATTTGCTATATTTATTTCAATACTAGGACATTTAAAGATTTATGAATTGTCCTCCAGCTTTGAGTCTATCATACAGTGCTTGATGGGGATAATGATGCTCAAACAGAAATGTGGGATGAAAACATTAAAATAAAAACATTACCTGGATGGAAAGGATCATGTACTACTTGTTTATGTTGGGGGTGGGGGTGGGGAGGAATGTTCCATAGCTAGAATCAGCTTTGGGATTTTATAATAATGTCTTTTTCAACTGCAAAGATTTTGATAATCACTACAGGTGGCAAAGACACATAGAAAGCTTTAACTCTGTTATTATCTTGTGGCCCTTCAGATTTTTGCATTTCAAATTTAGCACTCCAGTTTAACAATTATTAAAATAACTAAGATTCAAGCAAAGATATAGTGGAATTTACAAAAGAACTACATCACTCAATCTCAAAGTGCTATTTTTTTTCAACAGTTTTGCATATAAAATATATAAAATCCAATCTGATTTGTATTACTATTTTACCTTGTCAACTAAGATACAGACCAAAATAGGTTCTGTGAAAATCAGAAGTCCAAAAATCTGGATGGATTGATCCAACTAAACATTTCCATAATTTCTCTTCCAACAGAATATATATATACCCCTGAACAATTCTGTTTGCCAAGGGCACAGTTTGATCTGTAATTAATTACTCCTGTGCCAGGACTTTCGAGAATGTTTTGGGAACCTCTGATCCCTGCTGTGTTAACCAGCATGGCATAAATACTCTAATTGCAAAGAACACAATGAAGAGAAATGATCCCAGAAGCGACAAATGAAGAATTTTGTCCTTCATTAGGTAATTATGGGCCCAAAGCACTAGTACACATTTATGATTAAAGGCGGTGCACAGTTAAGTTGTATGATTTGGACTGTTGCACTTCCAGTACTAAGCATGGGAATATAAAAGCAGATCCTGGGAAGAATGAGAAAGGATTTATGGGACATGGTAAGCAACTGCTGGGGGAATAATAGCAGATGAAAGTAAATGACAAATTGTAAAGTAATGATGACATAAATGGACAGAAGGAAAAAGTCTTATACGTAAAGGTCACTTTTGATATCATCTTTTATTTGTGTATTTTAAAAAACCTTTGACTGTTACTGAAGATTTCTTTAATAGAAGATTTTTGTAATAGAAGAGTCAGATTGCATACATATATGAAATTCCAAAGTGTTCAGCTTTTCATTCGCTACACAAATTAGAACTTTCCAACCTCTTAATCAATTGGATGTTTTAAGTACTGGTAGATGATTCCATTCATATTAATAATCCATCTAAATACAAATCTCAGTTTTACACCAACTTCCCAAAGTAGGAATGAGTAGTAGTATGAAATGGCATTAAAAAAATTACACCATATTTGGAGTCATGGGAAGTATCTGGGAAGGCTTTTAGGAGAAACAAATTATGATTTAGGAAGACAGGTAACAAATTACCTATCAGATAGTATACTGGTGGTGTGCAATCTAATGGGGTGCATTACATTTCACATAGAACTGGAAGGAACAGAAAGGGAAAAGAAAGCATTTTGCTTTTGGAAGCAAAACTAAAAATATCTGGATTTTTTATTTAAAAAATAAAATAATAAGGGTTTTTATTTTTGTTGTTCTCATAATGCTAAATTCAATCTCAAAGGATTGGGAAATACATCTTTATTATTTGTCATATACTTCATATATCACATACATTTTTCATATAGAAGGTTTATATTTTCAGATAACCAGAAAGTATGCAGGAAACATCATCTAACACAATATATTGCTGAAGTCAGTTTTGTATTTACTGATCTCACAAGCTGCTGCTGAACAAAATATTATCTTTCAGTGTCCTTTCAAGAGATGTTATTTAGCCAAGTGAAAAATGACAGTCCTGCCAACAACTGTATGTTAAAATGTCAACAAGGAAATGATAAGTTTCTAAAGCAAGGCAGTAGAAGAGTTAGCAGAACATTTCAAATGATATCAGAACCTTGCATTCAAAACTTAAAACTTTCTGACTTTAATGAATAGTTTTTTTTGTTCATTAACTTCACAGAGTTAATCTAGTTTGTATGAACAAGATGGATTGAAGACTAATGATCTCAAACTGTAGGAAGAAAATGATAAAAATGCATTGCCCATTAGCCATAAAAGCTGACTGGATGGCTTTGGGTCAATCACTGTTTATTTACCAAATTTATTGCCCACCGCATCTAAAAATTTGGGTGACTTACCCCAAATAAAATAATACAGTCAATGAAATCACATCAACTGAAATAAAAATAATTTAATTAAGATAAACTTGGTTTCATGAGCAGGTTATTCACAGTATTAGGGCTGCACTTGAAAATGCCTTGTCAGCTATCAAGCTACTTAACAAATTGGAAACCCAATGTTTTTTTTCTCCTATCAGTTACAACACAAAGGCTGGGCATATTCAATTTGGAGAAGACAACATTCTGAATAGTCTACAAAATTTAAAATAATTATCACTGTTAATTAGTGTTAAGCTAAAGAAAACTGCATTTCTAAGTATGCCATTCAGAAAGTAGATAGCATTGGAGAATAATATTTGTCAGTGACTTCTCAGTGACAAATGCAGGGAAGGCAAATGGAAATAGCAATAGCAATAGCACTTAGACTTATATACTGCTTTATAGTGCTTTTCAGCCCTCCCTAAGCAGTTTACAGAGTCAGCATATTGCCCCCAGCAATCTGGGGTTTTTTACCCACCTCAGAAGGATGGAAGGCTGAGTCAACCTTGAACCTGGTGGAATTTGAACTGCCAAATTGCAGGCAGCTGGCTGCAACAGAAGTAGCTTGCAGTATTTCACTCTTGGAATTAAAATAAAATCTTACTGGCTTCAGTGCAATGTCTAAAATAAGTATGCGTTTTTTACTGGGACAACAACCAGCCATCTGTAAATGTCATAACAATGAAAATGTTTCATTGGAAATCCAAATATTTCCATTTGTAGCCATGGAATAGAGGTTAAAATGTTGGACTAGGTTTGGGGATAACCAGGCTCAAGTTCACATTCAGCCACATAAATTCAACCAGGTGATTTTGGGCCAGTCATTCTTTTTCAGATCAGCCTATTTCACAGGGTTCTTAGAAGAAGAAAAACTGGAGAGGGAAGTGCTATACAGAGTTCTTTTTGCTCCTGAAAAAAATAAGGTATAATTTTTTTTTTTAAACCTTATGCAATAAAAAAACAGAAAACAATTCTAGCAGCTAAATTAAAAATCTGAACATATACACTAGCAATTAAATACAAAAAAAGGGGTCAGGTTCAAGTAAGGAAAACCAAATAGCCCTAAAAGGTACAGCAAATAATAATAATAATAATAACTTAATTCCAAATAGACCAAATGAACGCTGAGGCCAAGCAATTGTGAAAGGCAAGATAAGAAAAAAGAGATAGGCCTCTATAGGCAGCCCCCCAACAACATGGAGAGTACGTGCCTGCGCTTCTGAACTAGCTGCGGGCCAAGGAAGAAAGCCAACAATATTAACTCTAAGAGAGACAGCAGGGCACAGGACCACAGTGCTCTTTCAGTAAAAATAAAGGCTCCACGCGGCCTGACGGTCCCGCTAAGGGCCTACAAAAAAACCTCGCAGCTCACTCTCAAACTAAAAGGAAAAAGGCCTTACTTGTTAAGAAAACAAAATGGCGCTGGCCACGAGGCGTGCCCAAAATGGCCGCCCGGCTCAGAACGCACAGCTCAGAAGCGCACCAGCCCACCGCAACTTCAAAAGAGAGAAGGAAAGAGCTGGGAGACGAAGCGCTGCCTCCTCTGAGGCGTTCTAGGGGGGAAGACGCAATTTGCGCTTTTAAAATACAGCGCAGGGCCAAGCGGCTGAGCCCAGCACGCTTGGAACGGCAGAGGATAGATTAGAAGGGGTGGGAGGGGACAAAGGGCTCCAACCCCTTACTTCCCTCCTGGGAGCGAAATCGCTCCACCAACTAAATTTGGGATCGCACTAGCCTTGCAGGGAGAGGAAAAAAAAAAATGAATCAAACCTGATCCAACTTTCAACGATCACCTCAAATGGCCAAGGAACTAGAAAAAGCTGCCTGCTTCTCGAAGGCTGAGCTAAAACTGGGAAGAACGCATGGAGGAGTCACGTGGAGGAGGAGGGCATTCCTCAATTTCAGCTCAGCCTGTGAGAAGTGAAGACTGAAGCACCTCCCACTCTCTGGATGCTCTACCCAGTTCCACGAGAAGAGGCGTATCAGGTAAGAACCAACGCCCATTTTCAGATCAGCCTATTTCACAGGGTTCTTAGAAGAAGAAAAACTGGAGAGGGAAGTGCTATACAGAGTTCTTTTTGCTCCTGAAAAAAATAAGGTATAAATTTAACAAATAAAAATGTTGTAAATGGTGTTAAATGTATATTGTTGAGTCATTCAATTTTAATAGTAATAACGTTAATAGTAATAGTAGTAATACAACTGAAATGAGCAATTCCCCAATTCTAAATGTAATATTTGTAGATCCAATATAATGAATATTTAATGAAAAGTAAATAGTCTTGTATGGTTTATCTTTATGTATATATTGAGTAAATCTAGACAGCCATAGATTTCCTGTTTCTGTTAGACCATTGTTTCTCAAACTGAAAACTTTAAGATATGTAAATCTCAACTCCTGGAATTTTCCAACCATATTCATTTTCATAAAAGATAAGCTCTAAATATTAGTTTTAACTGACTCAAAAATTTTATTTTGGTTAAATCATCATCGCTGTTACCATCACCATGGTAACAACAACAAAATAGTTTTTGCTACATAATGGAGACTAATCTACAAATGAGAAAGAAGTTCTCTCTTTTCAAAAAGACACTTATGACTCTCTCTAAAGAGTCCTGTATGGCAGACTGCTTTTAAAATTAGCCACTTCAATTATCCCTGATAATTAAAATTAAACTGGAACTAATTTCAATTAAGAGTTTTGATAGCTATCTATTCATTCATCTTCAAAATTCTGGGATACATAAATGTTACATTAGAAACCAATAGGAATCTTCAAGGTGATAGAGAAACACAAGCTTAGTTTTCATCCAGTATGGTGCCTTCTATTTGTCTGCCTATTATCTATCTCCATCTATCCACCCACCCACCCACCCACCGATCCATCTACATGTTGCCCTATTGATGATTTACAGATGGAGAAACAATATACAGCTGCTGTCTAGAAGTGAGGGAAATTGAAGTTCGCTATATCTGGTGAGTCACAGATTGGGAAGGCTAAAATGTTCCATATTCTTTATTCATTTTTCCCTCTCTAAATGAAATATAAGCCTCAAATCCTGTAGTGTTTTGCAGATGGTCTTTCCAACTTCCCATAATAAAAAGTGGCTGGTGATTATTCGTGTTTGAGAAATCACAGATGTATACTTCGCCTTGAAGCAATATTCAGGGGAAATTCATAGAAACAAGCTATTTCGTCATTTAGAAATAAATTCAATTTTGTGTAGAGTTAGATAACTGACAAGTGGTCATCCATCTGCCATCAAGCAATCAAACTGTGAATTCATTCATTTGATATTCTGCAACATAATTGACTGGCTGTTGTTGCTTTTCTTTCCTTTTTAACTCCATTCCATGTTTACATTACTGGCATTTCAAATGCAACTTCCATTCTAACTCAATAATATCTGGGAGGCAACTTCTTTTTTTCAGGTGGACAGGCACCAATGACTTGAAGAACATTGCAACATCACTGCATTTGGTGCAGAATTTTTTCATACATAGTTATTCCTCTTCTAAGTCTTAGTAGGTTCAAGTTCAGTAAAGTTCAAAGTTCTAATGGCAGATTAGTCTCTGTAATTTAATAGCTATATGTGTTATATGTGATCAACACTACAACAACTGAGAAGGTTATTATCTCCATTAACATGAGATTACATATCAAGGCTATTGTTATTTATATTCATTGTAGCTATCCACTCTAAAAAACTTTTGGTGGCCTAACAACAAAACATACATACATCTAAAAAGTTAAAAACATAACTACAAACATAATACCCCAGAAAAGAGTGTGATAGGAAGGCACACTTCCTTGGTCCTGCAACCTTTAATTTACAGAATCCAAAGCATGCCTATTCTGCCAGAAGATATCGTGTAGACATAAATGATTGGAGATAACCATGCCTACTGGTTGGCGTTACCAATGATGACCAGCATCTTGAATTGCACTGACAACCAATGCATTCACACTAGGCATAACAAGACGTGCCCATTATCGCTTGCATTGTTGCATTTTGAACCAGCTGTGGTTTCCATAAGGTTTTCAAGGGGAGCCCGATGCAGAGTGTATTGCAAGAGTTATTGCAAGATCATCAGGGGGAATAACTCTCTGAAAGGCCTGAAAGTTACCCAACCTCTTCAGTCTGAGTACTGCATTTAGATTTTGTATGGCAAACCAGGGTAAGGATAAAGAGAATGGATGGACTCAGGACAAAAATCAACATTGATTTAATGTACATTAGCAAAAGTTAAATAAAATATAATTAATATAATTACACCCCATGCATGTTTGTCTCCCTTCTGTCTTATTAAAAATAACCTTTAATGACATTATTCAGCAGATTCTGATGACCACAGTGGCCCTGGGGCTTCAGAATATGCATTTCTACTGTATGTTTGTCAATGTAGTAAGATTGGGTTGAATGGCAGTATATTGATGCTGTTGCTTTACCAATACAGGATTCCATTTATTTAATATAATTTTAAGAAAAGTTATATTAACATATGCAAAAACTGAACAGTTGATGGACATCTAAATAGCCTTTGGTTATATGTAGAAAGAGAGACAGTTTTAACATGAAATGAGCATGAGAATCACAATAGAGAAACATGCACACAAATACAAAAAGTGAATTCTTACAGGTAATTGGACATATTGAATATAAGACTTGATTTCATTTTCACAGTTATATCACTGAAAAGAATTTTGTCAAAGCAGCATTTAGCAATTGAGCACTTTTTCTTTCAGTTTAACTGAGAGCACAGGCTGGCTGATTCATGCCTTGTTCATTTTTCCATTCAATCCATTTTCTCTGAAAAGAAGACATAAGCACTACAGCCAATATAATTTTATTGGATCCAACACACCGCCAGTGAAACAAATATATGTACACCCAAGCCACAGCGCTTTTATTAAAACAAATAGAATTTAATTCAAAGCAGCATTCAATAGCAGTTTTTTGATGCAATGAAATTAAACTCGTCCAATATTTCTGCTCAGTGTTTTCTCAATTGGGTTCATTTGACTCATGTAATATATATTTATTATAGATAACACATTTTATTAAAAATAAATTTACTGAAGCCAAATTTATCCTCAATCTTTAACTAGGAAGTCATAAAATTAGATCCCAAACATTGATAGGATTTTTGTTATTGATAGAAATTAAATATATCTCAAAATTATAATCTGAGAACTAATTTCAAATAAGTTATTCTTTAAAATTTCATACTGGAATTGATGTACTCCATGATATTCATAGATATATTCTAATATTTGATAAAGATCTTCACATTTTGTGAAATCATTCCAAATACAATCAAAATAAACAGCAGAAATTGTTCTCTAGTATCTGCCTAATGTTCTTCAACAGCATAAATAAAAGACTATATTTTAAAAGCAAAAGAACAGCCAGAAATAAAAAGCAGAAGGAACTGGTTGCAATGTAATACTTGAGTAATTTTGAAAGATTTGGGCATTTAAAAAAATATGCTTATGTTGGTACCTGTTAGTCTACCATTGCCTAAATATCAAATAATATTATAAAAAAGTATTTTCCCTTTTGAATGGGACTTCTAAGCTTCAGGCTTGTCAAGAAGCAGATGACAAGAGGCATAAGTTGTTGAAAAATCTCATGAGACCTAAGACTAAGTTCATGAAAATTGAGCATTCAAGGGTTGTTTTGAGAGGCTGTCCCTTGTCAAACAGACCAAGTGCTTCCTTGCAGTTTTCCAACTTTCCATTATCAAGGCTGCCTCTACAGAGAGATTAGCTGCTACAACTGCAACCAAGATTCTCCTCTTCTGTCAGCATGACCTGAGGGGGATGAAGTTCATTGCTGAGTGATTTTAATTAATACTGATGTTGATTAAACTGCAAAAGAAACTAGTGCTATGGTGGCATAGGCTATTCATCCTTCATTATAAAACATTGTACAAAAGAATTGCAACAGGGAATTTTTTAATCTAGTTGAATCTAAGTATAATCTTAAAAGAGTGGATAGAAATAGATCTGGATACACAAGAACAATTCTGTCTATTTTTTTTTATAAATCAAAAAGGGTTTATATGATCATGTATTTAAGAATGCCTACTGGATTCTTAATGCGAAGAAAATGTTTATCCCACAAAATATTTTGTATAAGAAAACATTTTGGATAGTGTTCCATTCTGGCTTCACTAAAAACTAAAATTAAAGCAAATACATATCTTTTGTGGGATCAAAATTTTTAATAATATTATATAATTTTTGCAGATTGACACCATTTTTCTTGAAAATAAATTTAATTCAAATCAATAGCAATGATTGCCCATCAATTTATCAGAAGTCAGAACAGTGGAAAGTCAGTCTAATTAAAACTATGTATCTCATAAGTGAAAACTTGGGCTAAGAGAGATGGAAAATATGAAAAGCGTCAGATGGCTTTCAATTAGAAAAAAATAGAAATCTATGTAGAAATAAAAAACATATTCACAGCTTATGTCAACAGGAAAATATGATTATTGTGTCTTAATTGATCATTTTAATGGTAGCACTGAACAAACAACAATTTGCAATAAGGGATGAAGAGAATTGCAGTTCTACATTGGAAAGGGGCAAAAGAAAGTCTAAGTTAAAATAATCTTAGGAAGTATAGTAGGCTGGAAAATATGTTTTCTAAGACTATCCGCCATAAAAGTATTTTGTTCTTCATAATCTGAGCCAAGAGAAAATTAAGTAAATGTACAATATCACTTTTTTAAAAAACCAAAATTCAAAATCTAGAGACCATGTCTAAATTGAAATAAAATTCATATGAAAGAACTATTTTCAAAAGATATTTGAACTGTACATGTTGAATGTTGCAAAGAGGGTGGAGCTGGCATTGCAGTGGTACGACGTGCGATCTTGATCCTCCAAGATCATCGTTGATATCTGCTGCTGGATGGTTCCACCAGACCTAAACCCTCCCGTAGAGATGGTGATTGATAAAGGCATGTCCTGCTGATCCCAGGGACATCACAAAGTCCCTGGTTGATCCAGGAAAAGCCCTTTTTTCCAGTGGTGGAGAGGCAGCCTTTCATGTTGCTGAAGCTGGGACAGCTCCGGAACAGAAGAGATCGGAAGAAAGTGTGTCAGATTGTGAGATGAACTTTTACTTATTGTTTTTTGGGGAAAACACCCTAAGAGACTTAAAGTGAAATTAAAAGTGAAGAGAAAAGAGCTCAAGCAGCAAGTTTAAGCTAGTTAAACTGGAGGTTCCCCCCCCCTTTTAATTGGAACTTGGAATTTGGCAAATTTTAAACTGGACTGGTCTTTTTAATTTTTTTTTTTTAACAATTCTCTTGAAAGTCTGCTTTGATGAAGACTCTTCTTTCTGACTTGAGATTTATTTATTTCTCTTTCTCTCTCTCTCTTTTTAAAGATTTTACTTTTTTTTCTGTTCCTGGCTTTGGATACATGAGGGGAACTGAAAGTAAAAGAAAATAAGTAGCACTGCCAGCTAGAGGCTTGGATATATTATTTTCTTTTCTCTTTTACTTGTTTGTGTATTGGTGTTATACTCAAGGACTCTGAGCTTTACACTGAAAAAGATAGTGGGATGACCATGGCAAATTGTTCATACAGGTGCTCATCTGTGAAACTATAGATAGCCGGAGTCTGGAGTTGAAATTGAAAGAAAGAAGATTGAAATTACCTTGAAAATATTGGATCTGGAAAGTCTGAGTTGATTTACCAAAGAGCCTTGGATATTTAGTGGAAGTGGCTTGCTTTTTATTAGAATTGTTTGTTATTTCTTACTTTCTTTTTTTTACTTCCCCTCCAGTTGGATTTTTATGTTTGGATTTTAGCCTCCTAACCAAGGAACTAGAATATAAATTTTTCTTTTGTTTTCTTTTTTTAATTAAGAGAAATATATAGACTATCATTTTTAAATTTTAAATTTTTTTCCTTCCTTCCCCTTATCTTCTTTTTCTTCAAAAAAATTCTTTTTAGCCTTTTCCCCCACATCTTCCCTTTGTTTTGTATATTACTGCAACCAATAGGATTAAGGTATACAAGTGCCTGAAGATTTTTCTCCTCCTTTTTTTTATTTTTTGGAGTGGCAGCTGTTTTCTTTCGCTCTCTTTTTTCCCCTTTTGTATTTCTCTTTCTTTCTTTACAATTAAGTATTACAAGCTGAACAGAAAGACAACAGCGTTAGCTTCTTCAATACCAGTAGCCTCCTCTTCACCATCTGGAGGACAAAGATCAATACAGACAATGCTACAACAGGAGAAAGAGAAGGAAGTGACATTGCAGATGATTATGCAAGGAATTCAGAAGATTGAAAAGAGAACAGAGAATATTGAGCAAAGAACTTAAAAGGCAGATGAGAAAGTAGAGAATATTCAACAGATGATGATGAAATATGAAGATAGATTTAAGAAAATTGAAGAAGATATGCAAAGAGATAAGAAAATTGGAGATATTGATACTCGATTGAGTGAAGCTGAAAAGGGCAGGAGTGGACTATTTGGGTGAGAAATCAATAGATCAGAATTTTACTTGAGATTTCAAAATGTAGAAGAAGAAAAAGGTGAAAACCTTGCTGAAATAATGACAGAAATACTGGCAGAAGCATTAGAGACAACCAAAAAGAAGATGATGGATGGGATGGATGAAGTGTTCCGTGTCTATACAAGATATGCAATGAGAAATAACCAAGAGTAGTTCACATCAGATTTACTAAGAAAATTATTAAAACACAGATACTGTAAGTGGCAAGAGAGAAAACATTAAAGTACAAAGACAAAGACATTGTGATGCTGGTACCAAGAAGAGTACCAGCATTGAGAAGAGAATATTTATTTTTGACTAAAGAGTTGCTTAAAAGAGGAGTAAATTACAGGTGGCTGATACCAGAAGGCCTCTTGTTCACCTGGCAGGAACAAAAACACAGAATTGACACAGTCAAAAAAGCTGAGCTATTCTACTTAGAATATCTTAGAGGAAAGGAGGAAGACACAAGAAAAGAAGAGTCGTTAATTGAATTTCAAGAGGAATGTATAGCAGTAATTGAAAAAGAAAAAGAAGATGGTGCAGTAGGTGGTGTACCCAGAAAGCAACGAAAATTAAGATCTACTAGAGCAATAACATCCTCTTACAAAGCTTAATATGAATAAAAGAAAATTGATTACAATTAACATAAATGGACTTAATTTAAAAGAAGAAAAGTAGTTCATAAATTAGAGAAATTAAATTTTGATATAATTTGCCTACAAGAAGTACATATTAAAAAACAACATGAATATATATTGAAACAAAAAAAATTAGGGAAATTATTCACATCATTGACACAATGTAAAAAAAGAGGTATGGTCTTATACATTAGAGATAAAATTTCAGCAGAACTAATTTATACAGGTGACAATGGAAGGATTTTGATGGTGGAAATAATGGACAATAATGTGAAAACATTTTTAATTGCAATTTATGCTCCAAATGACAACCAAGAAGAATTTTACAGAGAATTAGATATGAAAATAATTGAAATGGACTATGCTAATATTTGTATGATGGGACATTTCAGTGGAATAATTAATGATCAATTGGATTACAAAACACAGAAATCAATAAAGAAAACTAGAAAGATACTGCCAAAATCTTTCTTTCGAATAATAGAAGAAGCAAACTTAAAAGATGCATGGAGAGAGAGAAATGTGGAAATAAGCAATATACTTTTTACTCAAACAGACATGCATCATGGTCTAGAATAGACATGATATGGATGTCAACAGAATTACTCGCTAATACACGAGAAATTGAAATAGAAACAAGCACTTGGACAGACCATAACCCAATGACAGTCATTTGGAAAGGACAAAAGAGGAGATCTAGATGGACCTTAAATAATACAGTATTAAAGAAAAAAGACTTCAAACAGAAAATAGAGAAAGAATTGGTTTTCTTTCTTAAAGAAAATAGAAAAGAGGATACATCTTTACAGAATCTGTGGGACACAATGAAGGCCTACACAAGAGGCTTGATAAGAGACTATACAAGGAAAAGAAAAGAAACAGAAAACAGAAAAAGACTTTCAAAATATTGGAAGATGACTATAAGAGATTAGAAGATTACAGAAGTTCCCACAAAAAAAGACATTAAAATTAAAATGGACATAACTAAATATAAAATGAGACTAATGGAAAAAGAGGAATTAGCACAAAAAATTAAAAATGCTAAACAGAATTACTTTGAAGATGCAAATAAATCAGGCAGATGGTTAGCCTATAAATTGAGAAAGGAAAGCAAATCAAGAAGGATTAGCCAACTAATAAATGAAGGACATGTTTGCTATGGAAATGAGGAGAAGAAAAATATACAGTTAAGCAATATTTACACAAAGTGAAATTAACCCAGATACCCAAAGATATTGAAACAATGTTTAAAGGGAACATAACGATGATGGAATTAACAGAAGCTTTAAAAAACAGAATGTTGGAAAAGCACCAGATCCAGATAGATTGCCAGCAGAATTTTATAAGACTTTCCAGGAAATATTGAATCTTCAACTATTAGAAGTTATGAATGAAGTTATGTCAAAGAAGAATATACCCAAAACATGGTCAGAAGCATATATTACACTTATATCGAAGGAAGATACAGACCACAGCAAGTTAAAAATTATAAACCTATATCCCTATTAAATTCAGATTATAAAATTTTTGCTTCAATCTTGGCAGAAAGACTGAAAAGATACCTAAATAATTTTATTCATGCTGATCAAAATAGATTTCTGCCAGAGACAAATCAAAGACAATGTGAGAATAATTCTGGATACTTTGGAATACTATGAGGCACATCCTGAAAAGCAAATGGCCTTGATGTTTTAGATGCACAAAAAGCCTTTGACAATGTTAGCTGGCGATTCATGTTATTGCAATTGATACAATTGAAACAATTGATTCATCATTGAAATGCTATATCATAAACAAACTGCAAAGGTTATGGTAAATGGAGAATTAACAGAATCCATAGATATAAGAAAAGGGACTAGACAAGGTTGTCTACTGTCGCCTCTGCTGTTTGTGTTAACATTGGAAGTGTTGAATAGGAATATTAGAGAAGAAAAAGAAATAAAAGAAATGAACATCAAAAAGGAAGAGTATAAATTGCAAGCCTTTGCAGATGTCCTGGTATTTATATTAGAGGATCCATTGAAAACAGCACCTAAATTAATAGAAAAGATAGAAGAATATGGAAAAGTAGTAGGTTTGAAAATAAATAAAGATAAAACAAAGATATTAACAAAGAATATGTTAGCAAGACGAAAGAAAGAGTTGGAAGAAGTTTTAGAAATACAGGTCACAAATAAGGTTAAGTATTTAGGGATATACATTACATCAAGATGTAGCACATTGAAGGAGGATAACTATCTTAAACTCAAACAGCAGATTATGACAGATTTGACAAAATGGGAAAACTTACAACTAGCATTGATTGGGAAAATATTTACAATTAAGATGAATGTATTGCCTAGAATTTTATATCTATTCCAGACAATTCCAATTCAATTAGGGAAAGAGTTTTTTGAAGACTTAAATAGAATTGTGCTGAAATATATTTGGCAGGGTAAGAAAGAGAGAATAAAACTTAAACTGTTACAAGATGCAAGAAGAGGAGGGTTTGCCTTGCCCAACTGGGAATTATATTACCAGGTGACAAATCTGATGTGGGTAAAGGAATGGATAACAGTAAGGAAACTGGACTATTGACTTTAGAAGGGCATGACTTGCTGCTGGGATGGCATGCTTTTCTCTGGTATAAGGAAACTAAAACACAGGGGTATTTTAGAAGACACTACATTCGAGAGGCACTGTTTTTAAATTGGGAAAAGATAAAAGGACAATACTACTTAAAAATTCCATTATGGATATCTACCATTGAAGCTTTTTCTTATCCAACAATATATAAAAGAAACAAACAATTAGATATGGTGAGATATTGAATGAAAAGGATGAACTTAAATCTGTGCAAGTGTTGGAAGAACAAGGTGTAAAAATAAATTGGTTTTCATATTTGCAAATACAACCTAGATTTGATAAAGATTTTAAAACAGAAGGTATCTATGATAAGCTGACTGATTTAGATAAAATTCTGATGAGTACTGATGAAAAGGTACCATATATACTCGAGTATAAGTTGACCCGAATATAAGCTGAGGCACCTAATTTAACCACAAAAAACTGGGAAAACTTATTGACTCGAGTATAAGCCGAGGGTGGGAAATGCAGCAGCTACTGGTAAATTTCAAAAATAAAAATAGATACCAATAAAAACTTTCACTAGGACAGTTGGGAATAAGTTTGATGTTCACAATTTCATCTTTGAAAGAGACCAGTAAATAGGGAACCAGAAGATGAAAAAAAAGAAGTGTGTTTTTTCACACTTTTTACACTGCAGTGAACAAAAATGGCATCATAGGAACAGGCTTATTCTCAGTCCAAAGGTTTGTTTCTGATTTCTTCCCTGATTTAAGGGAAATTTGGGAAACGATCTCACTATCATGAAAGGTTTAATTGATTCACTAACCCAAAAGATGATGATGATGACAGTGGTAGGCAGGAGTCACTCTCTCCCTTGCAAGAAAAAAGCAAGAGCCATTCTTATGATCTCTCCCTCTCTCTCTCTCTCTCCCCGTAATACAGTCAAGCCCTTTCCAGCACGCGCGATCTGCCTTCGCCACTTTGCACCTTGCAAATGCAAAATCCTGGGGGTTTTGCATTTGCAAGGTGCAAAGCGGCAGGGGCGGATCCCGCATGCTGGAAAGGGCTTGACTGTATTACGGGGAGAGAGAGAGAGAGGGAGAGATCATAAGAACGGCTCTTGCTTTTTTCTTGCAAGGGAGAGAGTGACTCCTGCCTCCCACTGTCATCAACATCTTCTTCTTTTGGGTTAGTGAATCAATTAATTTGGGAAATGATCTCACTATCAGAAAACAACGCGAGCTGCCACCACCACCTCCTCCTCCCCCTCCTCCTGAGTGGACTGAAAGCAGCTGGAGCTGAGGAAACGAAGCTGAGTGGAGCAACCTCGGCTCGCATTGTTTTCTCAGCCTAGAGCTCAGAAAACAATGCGAGCCGCCACCACCACCTCCTCCCCCTCCTCCCGAGTGGACTGAAAGCAGCTGGAGCTGAGGAAACGAAGCTGAGTGGAGCCGAAGCAACTTCGGCTCGCGTTGTTTTCTCAGCCTAGAGAAAGGGGAAGGGGGCTCATCTGGACCAAGGGTGAGTCTTCCCCTCAGTTTCCCCTGAAGGATCTTCCGTCGCTTTTGCCTTCTCCCTACATCTTCCCTCTGTTAAAATCCCCCCCACATACACACACACACACTTATTTTTGGTTGGATAGATTTCGTGTCTGAGCATTCTCACATGGCGGTGGGTCTTCCCCCCAAAAAAAACAGTTAAAAAAAGAAAAAATATATCCTCAAGCAAGAACTTTTCGCTTCCGATTACCCCCATGCTTAAAAGTTGCAAAGGAAACACGGAAGCAGGGAAGCGGCTGCCCAGCTTCGGAGCTCCACACCATTTTTTTTTTCAGAGGGGAATCTGACTCGAGTATAAGCCGAGGGGGTTTTTTTCAGCACAAAAAATGTGCTGAAAAACTCGGCTTATACTCAAGTATATACGGTAATTAAAAAACTTTATGGACATTTATTAGAATTTAAATTGGAGGAAGAATGAGTTAAAGACACGATGACTGCTTGGGGGAAAATTTTTGGATATGGGATTGATTTAGAGAAATGGCAAAAATTGTGGTCTCAAAATTATAAAATGACAATGTCAACTGCATATATATGTAATCACCCAAGTTCTTGACTGGGTGGCCAGGAATTCCTTATGTCCCTGAATTCGTGCCTTTCAAAATTCACCAGCAAGAACTATCTTCTTTGCAAGGCTGTTTACTTTGGGGAACAAGGGTAGTTATCCCTTCCAAGTTGCAAGACTCAGTTTTAAAGGTTCTGCATGAGGGCCATCCCAGCATTGTCAGGATGAAGGCCCTGGCTCGCAGTTATTTATGGTGGCCAGGCATGGATGCTCAGATTACAAGTTGGATGAATGCTTGTCAGCCATGCCAAGCTACCAGACCTGCTCCACCCACATCCACTCCAGGCAGGTGGGAAGATTCTGTGGCTCCTTGGTCCCGGGTGCATATTGATCTGGCTGGCCCCGTTCATGGGCGTACATTTCTGGTGATGGTTGATTCTTTTTCTAAATGGGTAGAACTGACCTTGATGACCACCACAACTTCAGAAGCTGTCACTAAGGCTCTATCAAGGATATTCGCTACCCGAGAAGGCGGAGCTTCGTTTCGGCGATACAGCTGCGATCTTGGGGCTCTGAGATCGCAGCCGATATTTTCGCCCCGGTTGGTCCCAACGGACCTAAACCGTCCCGTAGAGACGGGGATTGAGAAGGGTACTGTCCTAGGATCCCAGAGATATCGCAAAGTCTCTGGTTTGATCCGGGAGAAGCCCTTTTGCTGGCGGCAGAGAGGCAGCCCCCATAGCTGCTGAAGTCGGGACAGCTCCGGAAAGAAAGTGGCTGGAAAGAAGTGTGTCAGCTGGGTGAGAAATTCCTTTTGTGTTGTAAATTTGCTGAGGTTTGAAAGGGCATCCTGAACAAAGAAGAAACCTGTGAGACTTTTTTTTTTTTTTTGACCAAAACTGTTTGAGCGGCGTTTTTTAAAGTGATGTCAAATTGAGGCTTGGATTTTTTTTTCTTTTTCTTACTTTTTTTTCTGGGGACTTAAGTGTGACTTTGTAGGTAACCGGATTGAATTTTCTCTTATATATATTTTTATGCTCCTTTTGATTTTTTAATTTTCTCTAGGATAGAGGCTCCCTTTAGCTATTTTCTTTTTCTTTCTTTTTCTTTTTTGTATACATTATTCATTTTTTCTGGCTGGGGGGGGAAGAGCATAAAGAAACATTGCAACACTGCCAACTAGAGGCTTGAAAATACTTTATTTGAATTGGAAAGAATTATAAGAAGACTCCTTCTCAAGGACATTTCAACATGATAAGATAGAGGGAGAGCACAGCAAAATATTATTACAGGTGTTTTCCTGGACTCTTTTCAATATTTCAACACTTGAGGCTTAGCTTTGAAGCTGCTGGAGAAGAGAGTCATAATAAGAGCCTTGGATAAATAAATAAAGTGCAGTGTGATCATATATATATATATATATATGATCACACTGCACTTTATTTATTTATCCAAGGCTCTTATTATGACTCTCTTCTCCAGCAGCTTCAAAGCTAAGCCTCAAGTAAGCCTATATATATATATATATATATCCCATTTGCCAGCCTTTTTGTAAATTTCAATTCTAGTAATATTCTTATTTTTGCCTTTGATTTTAAAGGGAAAGTCTCAGAGTTTTTTCTTTATTTTTCTTTTTTTCTCTTTATTTTTATTGGGACTTCTTTGCTTTTTCTATCCATGTTTTTGGACCACTTTGTTTTTCTTTTTTGATTATTGAGACTAAGGTGTGAAGAACCTGAAGGAATTTCTTTTTTTTCTTTTTTTTGCTCTTAATCAATAATATCATTTTTGGGTTTGTTTGTTTTTTTCCTTTCTATTTTTCCTTTTTTATGGTGGACTACTTTGTAATTGGATTAGGGTCAAGAAGAACCTGAAGATTTTTCTTCTTTCTTTTTTCCTTTTTCTTCTTTGGTTTTGGGTCTTTTACTATTGGATTTTTCCATTTTGGATTATAATTGACTACTCTACCAGTTGGATTAAAAGTCAAAAAGAATTTGAAGCTTTGGAGGCATTAAAATGAGCAGGAAACCAATACCATCTGGCATTTCTACTTCTATCTCTGCTTCCCCACCAGCTGGAGGACAACGTTTAATTCAGACAATGTTGAAGCAAAATAAAGAACAAGAAATAGTAACTTTACAGATGATTATTCAAGGAATCCAAGATCTCAAGATAAAATCAGACATCATTGAACAAAGAATAGAGAAGACTGATGAAAAAATGGAAAATATTAAACAAATGATGGGGAAGTATGAGGAGAGATTCCAAAAAATTGAGGAAGAAGGAAAACAAAGAGAGGAGAAGATTGGAAATATTGACAGTAGATTAACAGTGGTTGAACAAGAAAAAAATGGGATGCTGAGGTGGGAGATGGAAAGGTCAGAATTTTATCTCAGATTTCAAAATATAGAAGAGGAAAAAGGAGAAAATTTGGCTGCGATAATGATAGAAATTTTGGCAGATGCTTTGGAAATTACAGAGGAAAAGATGCTGGATGGAGTAGATGAGGTATATTGAGTTTATACAAGATATGCGATGAGAAATAAATTACCAAAGGAAGACTGAAAAAGAGAAAGGAGCTGTAGGTGGACAGGTGGACAGTAAAGAACAGTGTGAAGTGAGATCCACGAGAGCTGTTAGACCTAAATATAAAGCATAATCATGGAAGAAAGAAAACTGATTACAATGAATATAAATGGACTTAATTCAGCTGTTAAAAGAAGGAAAACTTTTCATAAATTAGAGAAATTAAAATTTGATATAATTTGTCTACAAGAAGTTCATATTAAAAAACAACATGAACAATTGTTAGTACAGCCAAAATTGGGGAAAATATTTACTTCTTTGACTCAATGTAAGAAAAGAGGAGTGGTTCTATACATTAAAGAGGCTATCCCAGCAAAACTGATCTACACTGATGAAGATGGAAGAGTATTAATGGTGGAAATAATGGACAATAATATAAAAATACTCTTGACTGCAATTTATGCTCCGAATGAAAAACAAGAAGAGTTTTATAAAAAGCTACACATGAAAATAATTGGACTGGACTATGTTAATATAATTATGATGGGAGACTTTAATGGAATTGTGGACAATAAATTGGACTATATAGCAACAACAACCAAGCAAAATAGAAAGGCTCTCCCTAAATCTTTTTTTTAAATGACAGACGAACTATCTTTAAAAGATATTTGGAGAGAAAGAAATGTTAAAGCTAAACAATATACTTTTTATTCAAATAGACATTTATCATGGTCCAGATTAGATATGATTTGGATATCAACAGAATTAATATCCAATATTCAAGAAACAAATATTGAAACAAGTACTTGGGCAGATCATAGCCCAATGACAATTAAATGGAAGGGACAAAAAAAAAGATCGAGATGGACATTAAATAATACTATTTTAAAGGAGAAAGATTTTATACAATGGATGGAGAAGGAATTGGCTTTTTTTTTTCAGAGAAAATAAAAAAGAAGATACTTCAACGCAGAATGTTTGGGATACAATGAAGGCATATGCTAGAGGTCTGATAATAGATTATACAAGAAAAAAGAATATTAGGAAAAGGCAAGCTTCTAAGGCCTTGGAAGATGAGTATAAAAGACTTGAAAAAGAATTACAGAAAATGCTACAGAAAAAAGATATTAAATTGAAGCTGGATGTAATTAAACATAAAATGGAATTAATGGAGAAAGAAGAATTGGCACAGAAAATCAGAAATTCTAAACAGAATTACTTTGAAGATGCGAATAAACCAGGTAGATGGCTAGCATATAAATTGAGAAAGGAGAAGGAATCAAGAAAAAATTTGAAGTTAATAGATGATCAAGGCCAAGTTTGTTATGGTAATAAGGAGAAAAAGGAAATTATTCAAGATTTTTATGGGCAACTATATAAACAAGAGAATATTGATGAGGAAAAAGTCAAACAATATTTACAGAATGCTAATTTACTGAAGATACCTAAAGAGACTGAAGAAATGTTAGAAAGCAATATAACAATGATGGAATTAAATGAAGCATTTAGGAGACAAAACAATGGGAAAGCACAGGGTCCAGATGGGCTTCCGGCAGAATTTTATAAAACATTTCAAGAATCATTGAGTATCCCATTGTTAGAAGTCATGAATGAAGTTATGCTAAAGAAAATGATACCCAAAACATGGTTAGAGGCTTATATCACACTTATTCCAAAAGAAGAGGCTGACCCACTGCAAATTAAGAACTATAGACCCATCTCCTTATTGAATGCAGACTATAAAATCTTTGCTTCAATTTTAGCAGAAAGACTTAAAAAATATTTAAATAATTTTATTCACCCAGATCAAAATGGATTTCTGCCAAAGAGACAAATTAGAGACAATATGAGAGTAATCTTGGATACTTTGGAATACTATGAGGCTCATCCTGAAAAGCAAATGGCTTTGATATTTTTAGATGCTCAAAAAGCATTTGACAACGTGAACTGGAGATTTATGTTATTACTATTGGAACAGATGGGTTTTGCTAAAAAATTTATTCAAGCAATCGAAGCCATATATAATAAACAGACAGCAAAGGTAATGATGGAGGGGGAACTTACAGATTTTATTAATATAAGAAAAGGCACAAAACAAGGCTGTCCCCTATCTCCTTTGCTATTTGTGTTGACCTTGGAAGTGTTGAATAGAAATATTAGGGATGATAAAAGCATAAAAGGAATGAAAATTAAGAAGGAAGAATTTAAACTACAAGCTATTGCTGATGATTTAGCTTTTATTCTGGAAGACCCATTAGAAATAGCTCCAAGGTTATTGGAAAAGATAGAGATATATGGTGAGATGGCTGGTTTGAAAATAAATAAAGATAAAACAAAGATTTTGACAAAGAACATGCTATTGAGACAAAGAGAAGAACTGGCAGATCTTTTGAAAATCCAAATTACAAATAAGGTTAAGTATCTGGGGATATACCATATATACTCGAGTATAAGCCGAGTTTTTCAGCACATTTTTTGTGCTGAAAAAAACCCCCTCGGCTTATACTCGAGTCAGATTCCCCTCTGAAAAAAAATGGTGTGGAGCTCCGAAGCTGGGCAGCCGCTTCCCTGCTTCCGTGTTTCCTTTGCAACTTTTAAGCATGGGGGTAATCGGAAGCAGAAAAGTTCTTGCTTGAGGATATATTGTTTTTTCTTTTTTTAACTGTTTTTTTTGGGGGGAAGACCCACCGCCATGTGAGAATGCTCAGACACGAAATCTATCCAACCAAAAATAACTGTGTGTGGGGGGGGTGGATTTTAACAGAGGGAAGATGTAGGGAGAAGGCAAAAGCGACAGAAGATCCTTCAGGGGAAACTGAGGGGGAGACTCCCCTTGGTCCAGATGAGCCCCCTTCCCCTTTCTCTAGGCTGAGAAAACAATGCGAGCCGAGGTTGCTTCGGCTCCACTCAGCTTCATTTCCTCAGCTCCAGCTGCTTTCAGTCCACTCGGGAGGAGGGGGAGGAGTGGGAGGCAGCTCGCGTTGTTTTCTGAGCTCTCGGCTGAGAAATCAACGCGAGCCAAGGTCGCTCCACTCAGCTTCATTTCCTCAGCTCCAGCTGCTTTCAGTCCACTCGGGAGGAGGGGGAGGAGGGGGAGGGGGAGGAGGAGATGGAGGCAGCTCGCGTTGTTTTCTGAGCTCTAGGCTGAGAAAGCAACGCGAGCCGAGGTCGCTCCACTCAGCTTCATTTCCTCAGCTCCAGCTGGTTTCAGTCCACTCGGGAGGAGGGGGAGGAGGGGGAGGAGGAGGGGGAGGCAGCTCGCGTTGTTTTCTGAGCTCTAGGCTGAGAAAGCAACGCAAGCCGAGGTCGCTCCACTCAGCTTCATTTCCTCAGCTCCAGCTGCTTTCAGTCCACTCGGGAGGAGGGGGAGGAAGAGGTGGTGGTGGCAGCTCGCGTTGTTTTCTGATAGTGAGATCATTTCCCAAATTAATTGATTCACTAACCCAAAAGAAGATGTTGATGACAGTGGGAGGCAGGAGTCACTCTCTCCCTTGCAAGAAAAAAGCAAGAGCCGTTCTTATGATCTCTTCCTCTCTCTCTTTCTCCCCGTAATACAGTCAAGCCCTTTCCAGCATGCGCGTGCGATCCGCCCCCGCCGCTTTGCACCTTGCAAATGCAAAAACCCTGAGGTTTTGCATTTGCAAGGTGCAAAGGGGTGGGGGCGGATCACGTGCGCGTGCTGGAAAGGGCTTGACTTTATTGGGGGGGGAGAGAGAGAGAGAGAGATATCATAAGAATGGCTCTTGCTTTTTTTTTGCAAGGGAGAGAGTGACTCCTGCCTACCACTGTCATCATCATCATCTTTTGGGTTAGTGAATCAATCAAACCTTTCATGATAGTGAGATCGTTTCCCAAATTTCCCTTAAATCAGGGAAGAAATCAGAAACAAACCTTTGGGCTGAGAATAAGCCTGTTCCTATGATGCCATTTTTGTTCACTGCAGTGTGAAAAGTGTGAAAAAACACATTCTTTTTCTTCATCTTCTTGTTCCCTTTTTACTGGTCTCTTTCAAAGAGGAAATTGTGAACATCAAACTTATTCTCAACTGTCCTAGTGAAAGTTTTTATTGGTATCTATTTTTATTTTTGAAATTTACCAGTAGCTGCTGCATTTCCCACCCTCAACTTATACTCGAGTCAATAAGTTTTCCCAGTTTTTTGTGGTTAAATTAGGTGCCTCAGTTTATATTCGGGTCGACTTATACTCGAGTATATACGGTATTTGACAGCAAGATGTAGCACATTAAAAGAGAATAATTATATTAAACTCAAACAACAGATAGCTACAGATTTGAAGAAGTGGGAAAACTTGCAATTGTCATTAATAGGGAGAATTTCAACAATCAAGATGAATATTTTACCTAGAATTTCATTTTTGTTCCAAACAATACCAATTAGGCTTGGAAAACACTATTTTGAAGATTTAAATAAAATCATGTTGAAGTTTATATGGCAAGGCAAAAAAGCGAGAATACAGCTAAAGCTTTTGCAAGATGCTAGAATTAGAGGAGGTTTTGGCCTGCCTAATTGGGAATTGTATTATCAAGCTGCAAATTTGATGTGGGTTAAGGAATGGATAACATTAAGAAAGCATAGGTTGTTGACATTAGAAGGGCATGATTTGCTGTTGGGCTGACATGCTTTTTTATGGTATAAGGGAACTAAAACACAGGGTTATTTTAGAAGACATTATATGCGGGAGTCTTTGTGATTAAATTGGGAAAAGATAAAAAGACAATGTTATTTGAAAATTCCAGTTTGGTTATCGACTATTGAAGCATTTTCCTATCCTATAATTTATAAGAAGGAACAAACAGTTAGATATGGGGAACTCTTGGATGAAAAGGGTGAACTTAAATCGATCCAAAACTTAGAGGAACAAGGTATAAGGATGAATTGGTTTTCATATGCGCAAATACATTCAAGGTATGATGAAGATTCTAAAACGGAGGGATTCTATGATAAGTAGACTGATTTAGATAAGATCTTGATGGGTACTGATGAGAAGGTGATTAAAAAATTATATGGTTTTTTTCTGGGAATGAAATTAGAGGAAGAACAAGTCAAAGAACTATGATTGTTTGGGGGAAGAATTTTGGATATGGGATTGATCTAGAGAAATGGCAGAAATTTTGGTCTCAAAATTATAAAATGACAATGTCAACAGCATATAAAGAAAACTTGTATAAGATGTTTTACAGGTGGCACTTTCCCCCGACAAGAATAGCAAGAATGTTTTAGAACAAATCTGAAAAATGCTGGAAATGTCATCAGATACCCGGCTATATTACCATATGTGGTGGACTTGTGAGGATGGTAGAAAATATTGGACTATAATTCGCAAGTTGTTGGAAAAAATGACAAAGAAACACATAGACTTGAAACCAGAGATCTTCTTATTGGGAATTTTACCTGATATATATAGTAAAGATTTGAAGTACCTGATTGTAAATGTATTAACAGCGGCTAGGATTGTATTTGCTAAAAATTGGAAGAATGAGAAAATACCATTACAGGAAGAAATTATTAAGAAAATATTGGAATGTGCTGAGATGAGTAGATTGACATTTGAAATTAGAAAGCAAGAGGATAAACAATTTTATGAAATTTGGGATCTTTTTTATCAATGGCTAGATGATAAAATATGATAATAGAATATTTAGAATGCTAGACAGTAAGGAATATCTTTATTTTGCTATTTTGCTATTATTTTGTTATTTGACATTATATTTATAAAGGGCTTTTTAGGATTGACTTGATATGATTATATGATTTGTTATAAACTGGTTTAAAGTATTGTTAGCTCATAAAGCATGAATGATTAAAAATATAGTCAAAAACTTTTTTTTAGTGATATTAGGATATATAAGTTTGGATTGACAATATGAGTTGTTATGTAACATAATTGTAATTGAGACTACAGAATGAATGCACAAAAATGATGAACCAACTGACACACTGGATGTACATATGAGAGTTGATGTTTTTATGTTTTTTTGTCTTGTTTGTTTGTAGAAAAGTAATAAAATCTTTTTCAAAAAAAAGAAAAAGAAAATTTGTATAAGATGTTTTACAGGTGGCATCTACCACTGATGAGAATCGCAAGAATATTTAAGAATTAAATTGGATAAATGTTGGAAATGTCATCAGATACCTGGTTCATATTACCATATGTGGTGGACATGCTTGTATGCAAAAAGATATTGGACTAAAATCCACACATGGTTGGAAAAAAATGATAAAACAACACATAGACTTTAAACCAGAGATTTTTTTTATTGGGAATTATACCGGAAATATACATTAAAGAATGAAAATATTTGATTGTAAATGTTTTAACAGCAGCTAGAATTGTATTTGCTAAGAATTGGAAAAATGAAAAAATTTCTATGCAGGAGGAAGTTATTAAGAAAATTATAGACGGTGCTGAAATGAGTAAATTGATATTCGAAATTAGAGAACAAGAAGATAAACAATTTTATATGATATGGGATTTGTTTTATCAGTGGTTGGTCAAAAAGACATGATAATGTAACAAACTAGGTAATTTTGTAATAGAAGTTTAATTGACTGATATAAAATATAATATAGACATATATAACCATTGGATGAAAGTACAATATAGATTTCAAAATAAAATTTGGAATATCTCATATAAAATGATGGAATAAATAGTTTAGTCATGGATGATTAATAACTGATAAATATATAAACATATGTTAGTTTGACAATGTGAAAATTTATATAAACTGTGAGTAATGACTATGAAAGGATAGCACAAAAGATTTGTAACCAACTGACACACTGTATGTATATAAAATGGAAGATGGTTTTGTGTTTTTATGTTTTGTTTGTATATGTCTTAAAAAATAAAAACTTTTTTTTAAAAACAGAACATTCAACCCAAGGTATTTATTATTCTTAAATAATTAGCTACATGTACACATAAAAATAAATTATAACTCCTGTTGCATATCTAACAACTCCATTTTAGTTCTCTTTGTAAATTTATAGAAGTCAGGTGATGTGTGACAGAAGAATCAGCCCATGCTAATTAGATTGAATGAGTTTAATTATTTAATTTCCAATAGTAAAAAAATGATAGTTAAATCCACAAATAATGGAGAGCTTTGCACTGTTTCTCTGCTATTATTTTTAGAGTTAAGAAGTAGGTCATTTGGAATAGGAACATACAAAGAAGATAAATGGCTAAAAGAGGAATGAATTTTCCATAACTTGATTAAAGGATAAGGCTGGCTCCTAGGAAAATGTTGCATTGCTTAATGGTTTTGTTGTTGTAGTTCTTAATGGGTCTAATGCTTGCTGCTTAAAAAAAAAAAAAGCTTGGAGTTAAAAGTTTGTTCCATGCTCACCATGAGGCAACCAACTATCTAACTTTGTGGATTAAGATGTATTTAATCCGCTGCATTTCAGAAATTCCTGAGAACAAAAAGCTTCCCAACCTGGTACTAGCGTGATGCAGCAACTGCAGTTCCAAAAAATATCTGCCCACTAATTAATTAAAAAATATCTGCCCACTAATTAATTAATTAATTAATTAATTAATTAGTTAAATTAATTTCTAATCACTCATCTCCCTAAGTGACTGTGATTTGCAACAGCACAATAAAACAATACAAGCACTGGAATAAAAACACAGATTAAAAAATTAAAAACAAATCAGAAGTAAAAAAACCAAAGCTAAAAATTCAGAAGGCCAAAAAAAAATACTATTAACATTTCATGAAATCACCAGTTTGGTGATTTATATCAAGGATGATACAAATATGAGAATACTGAGAACTCCTGCATTTTAATTTTTATTTTTGTATTTATTTTATTTTGTTTGTCATCTTTTTGTTTTTTATTCTATTCTTATCTTTCACTTTAAAATTTAAGTGTTTGTGTGTGGGTGTGTGGGTGTAAGAAAAAGATTACTATTAGTTACCATATATAAAATTGTGGTATTAAAGTTATATTTGTGTCTGTGAGGGTTGGTTTGTGCTGCTGGAATGTCCTCTATGAATTAAGTTTTCTAATCAAGACACAAGATGCCACTTTTCTTTTTAAATCTCTGATTTTAACAAATTTGTGTTGTTTCTAACAAATTGAGAGAGAGAGGGGGAAGCAAAGCAGTTTTAAAGTTGGTTTTCAGCTCAGCATGGTTTATCTCCAGCCTATAGCTCTTTCTCTGAATTCAATACTGCAGGAGCAATTTAATGCAAACCCAATTTATGACTTAATGCTCCAGGGACCACAGAGGGAGATTGTTACATTATTCTTTTCTAATCCTATTTGTGTTTTAATTTGCTAAGTCTGTAATGAGGTGCATGCCTTGAATAGATTCAAGAGTTTTTCCTCTGAATCCACCTAGAATGTACTAGCATTCTAGTAATATTATCCCATAAGTAAAGTATACTTCCTTTTTCTCTCAGCAGTAGAGTATGGGTATATCTCTCAGCAGTAGAGTATTGGAACAATGGGTCTTGGGGATTGAAATAGCATGTTATATTAGGCTTTGTTAAACAAGGTTAAATAATTTAATTTCTGTTCTAAATCATGTTGTTGTTACGGTAATATTCGTTTTGGAACTTGAATGCTATTAATGTTTCAAGTAATATCACTATGATAAACTGAGATAAAGCATGGTGCAATAAGACATCATAGTCAAATTAGCTAGCTGGCTATCCTAAGGAGCAACCCAGAAACAATTTGAAGCATAATAAGAAAACCATTGATCTTGTGAATTGATTTTCATTGATCACAAGAATTGGATCTTTGCAATTCAAAAAAAAAAAGATTGATTTGAACTGCAATCCTTCAATCATTATGCAAACTAAAATGTAGTATTCATGTCACCCTTTTCCTAATATAATAGTAGTATGTCATATCCAGATATCTTGGATTAGACAGAGCTAAATACTCTGCCATATAAAAAAAGTTTCCTTTCTCTGATCATTTTAATTTAAATTAAAAAGATTTATTTACATTTTAATTTTTTAAATATTGGATAAGAAAAAAATATATCTTTCAAACTACATAACACAAGGTATTAAAATGGAAATAACTTTGTTTTTCTAGTTGTTATGAATACATCCAATAGCAACTATTTCTTCCAAGATATTAGTAGTTCTTAGCTGACCACTATACAGTATTGGTATATAGCAGCCAAAGTATTATCTTAACAGATTTTAGTGTCAAGTTATACATTCTGTTAGAAGGAATAGCAAATGTTTAATCATAAATATTTTAATGGCTTCAGGGATTCATGGTATTCAATGACCGTGTTAAATGATAATAATCACATCTGGTTTATTACCACAGTAATTCAGCAGCTTCTCTTCAGTACTTATTTTTTATTATATGCAGAGTGCTACTGTCATGGTCATTTATAGCTGCAATATTTTAAAGTGGACCATTTGTTTGTTTAAGGACAGTTTCACTATATACACAGAACTATACATTCTGAGTGATTTTTTTCTGAGCTTCCATTAGAAAATTTATCTGATACATTGCACCATTGCAATCAAAGTACTGTTACAAACTGCCAGTGTGATAAAGCAATGGTTGGCACAAAAAAGATCTGCTCTGAAGGCATTGCTATTATCAAATCTGACCATTTAAGAAATTTATTATAAAATAAATAAATATTAAATGATAGAGTCTAGTCTGAGGCAATTCAAATTTTCTGCAGGTGGTAAATGCTACAGAAACTGCTGCAACCAACATTACTTCTTCACTGGCATCTGTGTGATTTTTTACAGTCCCTTAGATTAAGAAATGTTTTCTACTACTCCCTATTCCTTGTTCTATATTCCCAAGGGTTTCTAGATACTCAACTACAGGACTTCTAAGGGGACAATATTGAATTAAATTATAAAAAGTTTTTTTTCAAGAAGACAGCTTCTTATTAGAATTCAATGGAAGATCAAATGCTTTAAATACAAAAGTAGCAGTTTCAATCCATAGCAGTACTTATATATGTAGAAAACTATTTCTACTATCAATAGAAATTTTATATTTGGAGTTTATTATAAACTTTTTGTGTTCCTACTCTGGAATTCAAATCATAATTATTTATTGATTTTATGCAATTTGATGTTGCATAAACAATATCAGCAGGCTATTCTATGATGCTACAGAACATTTTGTGGTGACATTTTCCGTGATTAAGTACTACTGCAAGAATGGAAAGGAAAATGCCATGCAGTAGAAGTTAAGTCACTCAATTATTATTTATTTCCCAGAGTAACATTGTGGAATTGATGGAAAGTTTACTGTCTTGTTGAATCTAATATGTGGTTTGAAAATTTACGTCTAGATTACTAATGTAGATAATATATAATATCCAGAAATTATTTCTGTTTTAATATAGCTTGATTGTTCCAATCAAACTCATCAGCATTTTACCACTCGCTTTGTGCATTTGTCAAAAACATAATAATCTAAAATGGAGGTGTATTGGTTCTCCTCAAGATCCATTTGCTTAATGAATAATAGCTCTGCTGCTATTGAATTTATTCAACTGTCACAAGAACATAGATATATTATACTCTCCTGACCAAAAAACCCTCTCAGTATAAAGTGAAGGATCTGTTTTTAAAATTTAAATAACTTTCCTTCCAGACCCAATAGATATTATACCCTTATCAAGGATAACAATGACATAGACACATTCTTTTTCAATGTAAAATTAATATCATCTTTATACATTACAATGCAGAAGTAAGCAAGTTGTTGAGCAAGATATAATAGGGCCTAGATTATCAATTAAGTAGCAATATTCAAAGAAAGTATGCTCTGCTTTTTTTTACCCCAGACTAAAACTGTCTCTGGATTTCACAATTAAACTTAGATGGAAAATGCCCTCAATTTTAGGACAACTGAAACCATCTCAGTTTTCATAATTTATGACTTTGAGATAAATTATATCAGATAAGAAACAAAAAAAAAAAGAGGGCTTCTTTAAAAAATAAAACAATAACAATGTGCCATATTATTCAGCTAAAAGCAGCTCTGTTGACGCCAGCAGAAATGTAGCTTGGAAACCGCATGCTCTCATGTTCTCAGCTTTGGGCAGAACTCTTTGGAGATTTTATATTAAAAGCATTTAGCAGCATGAGATTGGAAGAAAATGTCTTTAAAATCAGGAATGGCAATTTGCAACTATAGGAATCCAAGGAGTACTTGAGAAATCCGCCATTTCCTTTCTGTGGCTGTTGTAACTATGTATCATTGCAACTATGTATCATTGCAACTATGTATCATTCATGTGTTTGCAACATTGTATCATTCACGTGTAATCATTAACTTCTGTCTCTTCAGTGACCTTTGCAAGGCACGTACAAGGGACAAGGAGCTAGACGGTTGTTAATAAGCTTATCCACACTGTAAATGATCTGTCCGGTATGCAGCTTTGTAAACATGCACATCCTGATGAGATTATCATGTTTGACTTGAGCTTTGATTAAATCATTTTCTTGTAAAAAAGCACAATAAAAGAGCGTGTGCCAAGACATTCTGGGCGCGCTCATCCAGAGGAAACCTCGCTTCCTGTCGTTTCTCTCCCCTTCGCTCCCTATCATGAGCCACCCATCAGATGCGGGATAGCAGATACCGCATTCTGGTGACCCCGACGTGATTCCCTAAGGGGAATACGTTGCGACGCGCCCATATCTTATCAGCTCGATGGAGCTGTGCATTGCCAGGCCTGAAGTGAATTGCACATCATCGGATCTGAAACACGGTCTCGACTTTCGTAAGTATGGGTGGAAACTTTTCTCAACAACAGACGCAGCATCTAAAGGAATTGAGGGAGTTAGTCGCTTCTTCTTCTAAATATTCTGCTAATTTAAAGGGCTCGCCTGTAAAAAAGAAACCTATTGCTACATTATTGGCTTATGTGTGGCAACATTGTCCTAATTATTCAGAGGAAGGGTCCTTAAAAATTTCCACTTGGCAAAAAATTGGTGAACATCTCCATAGTCCTCCTCGTGCACCTATTGGCATTTTGGTCACTTGGAGAAAAATTATGGAGGCTTTAAAAGTCCATTATAAAATAGAAGCAGGGAGTATGTTTGAATCTCCCCCGCCAAGTTATGATAACTTTTCAATTTGCTCTAACTCAGGCAGAAGCTGCTGCCATTATTCAACAATGCCCCACATGTAGTAAGCAAGGACATTCCATTCCCATAGGAGTAAATCCTAGAGGATTAAAAGCTTGTGAAATTTGGCAAATGGATGTAACTCAGTATCCACCTTTTGGCCCTTGGAAATATTTGCACATTTCCATCGATACATATTCATGGTTTATTCTGGCTACCCCTCAAAGGGGAGAAACTGTAAAACATGTCATCAATCATTCAATTCGTACCTTTGCCTCGCTGGGACCTCCAAAAGAAATCAAAACTGATAATGGACCTGCCTATACAAGTTCTGCGTTCCAGGACTTCTGTAACAGATGGGATGTAACCCACAAGTTTGGGATTCCCTACAACAGCCAGGGACAGGCTATTGTGGAACGAGCGAACTTATCTCTGAAACGTGCTCTTGATCGATATTCGTTGCGGGAAAAACCCCCGAACCTCCCAGCATTGCAAAATTCTCTTAATGTTTGTCTTTACACTTTAAACTTTCTTAATCTGACTGGCATTCCTCCCACTTCTGCTGCTTCACGTCATTTTTCCTCCCCCTCACCCCCGCCTAACAGACCTCTGGTATATTATCGCAGATTGCCAGATCCCGCCTGGCAGGGTCCCGCTGAGCTTCTCACTTGGGGACGAGGCTACGCTGCGATCTTACTGCCAGACAAAACCACTTGCTGGATCCCTGGTAGGGCGGTTAGACCCTATCATGGGAATTCCTCTGCTACATCTGTATCTTAAAACTCTTCCTGATATTCTTGCCTATATCTTCTTTGCAATTTCTACCTTACTTCAACAAAACCTATGCTTCCTGTCAAAAGACTATTCGTGTTAAAACCATTTCATTAACAGAAGGCTATTATACTTGCTCCATGTGGGTACGTCATGAAAATGCTACCCATAGTTTTCACTCAGTCACTTCTGTTTTGTTTAAAGAACGCTCTCCCACTCGCTCTTTTGTTCCTTCTTTACTCTTCCTATGGAAAGGAACCTTAAAATCTTTTCCTCTATTCAATCTAAAACATAGGGGGACCTAGATGTCCTTCTATTGTATTATGGGTTTCCCCACCCCAACTAACATCCTTGATGAATTACCAAATTAATCTTTATTGTCATTATTGTAATTATTATCCTTTTTCTACTAATTGAATTCCCTCCTCATTTCGCAAATGTTCTACAACTAACTTGTCCATAAGCCTCTCTCCTATTTGTCATGCTTTTATATATCCGAACTCTGATCCTGTCAACAAACAACGCTTCAAAAGAACTGTCCATGATGATCCGCAGAAGCCTCATAGAAGATATAATATTGCTCGGACTATAATTGACTTTCAAGGAGTTCGTTTAATCCCAAGGCTTTCAAATATTGCCAAAAACCTTTTGGGAAACATGTCTTATGTATATACAGTATGTGATGCTTCTCTGTACACTTTTAAAACACTGATTTACCTACAGCAGATTACCACAGATAGTTCATTAAAAGAATGGCCTACTGCTCTTCAAAATCAATGCATCAAGTGATGATGTGTAATAATTTCCCCATCAAAAAATGATGAGCAAATCAACTCATGTTCACATCATGCATTCATAATGTAGGTAATAATAATTTATAAAAGTTTGCATATTAATTTTTAGTTTAGCCATAAGAGGAACACAGTCAATTGTGTTCTGTCCTTAATTAGCATTCTTGAGATCCCCACGCTTTGATTGGCCAAAGCGCGGGGCACTCTGATTGGTCAGGCGAGCCACGCCGATTGGCTCGCTAAGAATCTCCCGCGATTGGTCTATTCGAATCGCGGGAGATTCAAAGCGGTGCCATTGGCCGTGCCCGCCGCGACTAAAAGAATAAAAGCCGCGAACCTTTTGCAAAGCGCCTGTTCGGTTCCTACTTTAATAAAAGAGCATGATTTGAAGTCACCCACTCCTGGCATCATTTTCGAGGACACGACACTGGCGATGAAGGTGGGATCCCGACCCTGAACTGAACCACGTGTCCGACGGAAGCCAGACGAACCACCACGATGGCGAAAATTGCACCCCCCCGCACCCTTCAACCCTGCCATCGAGGACTGGGAATCATACTCTAACCGATTCCGCATGTTCCTCGAGTGCAGCGATCTGAAGGACGCCACCGGCCCCATGAAGCGTGCCGTCTTCCTGACCCACTGCGGGACCGAGGTTTTCAAGATGGCCAAGGCGCTTGCCAAACCCGCCGATGCGACCGCAATGGATTGGGACGTCCTCGAGCCAATACTTCGGTGGCACTACGCTTCAGAGGTACCCATCCTAATCCGACGCAACGAATTCTACCGTCGGGACCAACGGTCGGGTGAGAATTTCAGCGACTTCGTCGCCGAACTACGGCACCTAGGGGGGCTGTGCAAATTCGACAACCTGAATGACGCCCTGCGAGACAGAATCGTGCTCGGGTTGTGGGACCCTGTCCTCCAGAGCCGGCTGATGGCCAAGGGCAACATCAGCCTAGCAGACACCCTCACCGCAGCCGCAGCCGCCGAAGCGACCCGAACGTCCGCCGACTGCATGCGCTGACCGAACGCTGGGGACCGCAGCGGGAACAACAACCCTGCAAGGTCGGCCAAGGCCCAACCCGAGACAACCACCCACCAGGGCGATTTCCACTCGGCATCGGGCACGTCCGATGACAAGGAGGAAATTCATCGCCTCCAGACAGGCCGCGACCCACAGAACCGGCGGGGTCGTAAGTCGAGGACCAACTGTGCCGGTTGCGGAGGCGACCACCCCAGGTCCAAATGCTGCTTTTTCGAATCGATCTGCCGGCATTGTGACAAGAAGGGACACATCGCCCGTGTCTGCCGCCTTAAAAAGAACCGCAGCCTGGCCCGATGGGACCAGAGCGACCGGAGGAGAGAGAGCACACCACCCCGGACCAGAGATCGCCCCTCGGACAACAGATGGGACCGGAACGGACGATCCCTACGAGGTGGCGATAACCGGCGAAGAGAGGAGACCCATCAGACGGTCACCCTCGGCCACGCCATAACCAATGATGCCCGGAAGGTCCACGTGGAGGTAGGCATCGAGGGCGAGCCATGCAAAGTGGAGGTGGACTCCGGGTCCTACCTCTCCCTGATAGCATGGCATGAAATAAAGCGCTTGGTGCCTACCCTCCAAAGGAGGAACCTAGACAGCCAAAGACTCATCGTAAAGGACCACCAGGGAAACCGCATCCCGGTAGTCGGAACCAAACACTTCAACATCACATATAAAGGGCACACCGAAAGGCTTCCCCTGACAATCGTCGACTGCGACCGCCCAAGCGGTCCTACTGGGACTGCAATGGTTCGCCCCGCTCAGCATCGCAGTCACGGGAGTCGACCACGTCACCGATGACAGCTGGGAGCAACAACTGGCCCGGGAATTCCAAGAGGTCTTCAACGGAAACCTAGGCAAGTACCGAGGGCCCCTTATATCATTCAGCCTAGACCCAAAGTCCCCCCAAAATGCCTGAAACCAAGGCAGGTGCCATTCACACTTAAACCCAAGACAGACGAGCAAATTGACAAGCTCGTCAAGCAAGGGGTCCTACAGCCAATAGACCACGCCCGGTGGGAGACCCCCATAGTCACCCCGATCAAGCCCGATGGGTCGGTGAGGATCTGTGGGGACTATAAGGCCACCCTAAATGGCGCACTGCAACAAAGCGCCTACCCCGTCCCAGTAGTGCAACACCTACTGCACTCACTGGGAGGGGGCAAGATTTTCGCCAAGCTCGACCTCGCCCAGGCATACCAACAGTTGCCAGTCGACGAGCAAACGGCAGAAACACAAACCTAGTCACCCACCGGGGAGCATTTAAATGCAACCGACTCCAATTCGGAGTCAGCGTGGCACCGGGAATATTCCAAAGCCTAATGGAAAGACTATTGCAAGGCATCAAGGGGGTGGTACCTTACTTCGACGACGTCCTAGTGTCGGCAACCAACCAAGCCGAACTAGAGGGTCGCCTAAGGGAGGTCCTAACCAAATTCAAAGAGACCGGGCTCAAAGTAAAGATGGAGAAATGCCAGTTATACACGGAACGGGTTGAATTCCTAGGATACCTCCTAGATCATCACGGCATTCACCCCACAAACCAAAAAATCAAGGCCATCAAAGAAGCCCCCACACCCAAGTCGAAGACGGAACTACAGGCATTCCTGGGGCTACTTAACTTTTACAATGTTTTCCTGCCCCAAAAGGCGACGGTGGCAGAGCCCTTGCATAGGCTCCTGGACAAGGCGGCGACTTGGACTTGGGGGAAACGCGAGCAAGCCGCCTTCCAAAGAACAAAGGACCTCCTCACTTCGGATGCCGTCCTTATACAGTATAACGAGACCCTACCTCTGGCCGTCACATGCGACGCATCACCCTTCGGCGTCGGCGCTGTCCTCAGCCATACCCTACCCGACGGAAAATAAGCACCCATCGCGTTCTTTTCAAGGACCCTCACCAAACCGGAGCGGAACTATAGCCAGCTGGACAAAGAGGCTCTGGCTATCGTTGCCGCCGTAAAAAGATTCCACGAGTACCTCTACGGTCGGACATTCACCATCATAACCGACCACAAGCCGCTGCTGGGAATCCTTGCAGGAAACCGGGCCACCCCGAACATTCTGTCTCCCCGAATGACAAGGTGGTCCAAGTTCCTGGCAGCCTACAACTACGGACTCATACACAGACCGGGTAAGACGATCTCCCATGCAGACGCCTTAAGCCGCTCGCTGCTACCGGAACCTGACACCGACCCAGCACCCACGATGACCACCCTCAGCATAGAGACTCTACCCAACCTGCCCATAACCGCGTCAGACATTGCCCGAGAGACTAATAAAGACAAATGTCTGGCGTGGGTGTTGCGTTGGGTAGAGAAAGGGTGGCCGGAAAGAGACAACGATGAGTCCGTCAAAACATTCCGAAACCGGCATACGGAACTCTCGTTATTAAAAGGGTGCATGCTATGGGGGGATAGGGTGGTCATTCCAGAAAAGCTACAAGGGAAGGTTCTGGACCTGCTACACGAGGGGCACCCTGGCATCGTTAGGACTAAAGCCCTGGCCAGAAGTTACGCTTGGTGGCCAGGGATGGACAAACAAATTGAGACCTGGGTAGCAAGGTGCCAACGATGTCAGGAAACTAGGCCAAGCCCACCCACAGCACCCGTCCTGGAGTGGGAAACCCCAAGGGGACCTTGGTCTAGGATCCATATAGACTTTGCCGGGCCCACAAAAGGACACACCTTCCTTATAACAGTAGACGCTTACTCCAACTGGCTGGAGGTAAGCAACATGAAAACAACAACCATGGAGGCCGTGATCAAGGAACTCTGCAAACTCTTTGCAACGCACGGCCTCCCAGACGTCGTCGTTTCCGACAATGGGCCCCAATTCACCTCACTGGAATTCAAAAAATTCCTGGCGGAAAGGGGCATCCGCCACGTGCTGACAGCACCAGCGCACCTGGCGGCAAACAGTAGGGCGGAACGGATGGTGCAATTCACTAAGAAAACCATCCGGAAAATAGACCACGGGGAGATCCAGGAGAAAATAAACAAACTACTCTTCACCCAACACATAACCCCAAATACCACAATGAACAAGAGCCCAGCCGAACTATTAATGGGGAGGAAATTAAGGTCCCCATTCAACAGGTTACACCCCACGTATAACCCAGAGAAGCCCCCAGACTCAAACAGCAAACACCGAACTTTCGCACCAGGCGACCCCGTATACGCAAGAAACCTGACGGGAGACCCACTATGGGTACCGCCCGTCATCACACAAATAACAGGCCCACACTCGTACCGGCTACAAACAGCAGACGGACGAGCATGGAAACGCCACATCGACCAATTAAGGTCGAGGACTACCAACCAAGAGACTACCGACGCACAAACAGGCGAAACCGACCCCCACAACACAAACCAAGGGGAGAGGGAATACTCAGGGGACCAAAACCAAAGAAGAATAAACCAGCCATACTTACCGGAAAGCAGCCAGCACGACCCCTCGCCAGGAAGAGACAGCCAGGCCAGCTCGACCGACCCAGGGAGACCGAGCGAGAGCGGCGAAACCCACAGCTCAACCAACCCGGGAGGCCCAGGAGGGAGCTACGGAGAGCGGCCAGGCCCGACCGACCAGCCGGTTCCCACGACGGCATCAGGAGCAACAGAGATCCCGACCGAACCGGCCGGGATACAACCTACGACTGAGCTGCGCAGGTCCAGTAGGCTCAGACGGAGCCCCGCCTACCTACGTGACTACGCGACGTAAGGACCAAACCAAGAGGGGAGGGGTGTTCTGTCCTTAATTAGCATTCTTGAGATCCCCGCGCTTTGGTTGGCCAAAGCGCGGGGCACTCTGATTGGTCAGGTGAGCCGCGTCGATTGGCTTGCTAAGAATCTCCCGCGATTGGTCTATTCGAATCGCGGGAGATTCAAAGCGGTGCCATTGGCCGCGGCCGCCGCAGCTAAAAGAATAAAAGCCGCGAACCTTTTGCAAAGCGCCAGTTTGGTTCCTACTTTAATAAAAGAGCATGATTTGAAGTCACCGACTCCTGGCATCATTTTCGAGGACACGACAAATTGAACCAAAAAAGAAATTTTCCCAATCTAATACACATGTACACACACACACACACACACACACACACACACACATCATAATGCTTCACTACTTATTTCAGACCTGAGAATTGTGCCAGGTCAGTAATAAACTTATTTGGGAGAAAAGAGACAGAAAGATAAAGATAAGGAAGAAGGGAGAAAGAGACAGGGAGAAAGAGACAGAGACAGAGAAAGAGATGGGGTGGAATTTAGACATCATCTGGGTTAAGGAGATTTAGGCCAGATCAGGGGTGGGATTCACATTTTTTAACAACCAGTTCTGTATGCATGGTTAAGTTGGTGGGCGTGGCTTGGTGGTCATGTTTTTTGCTAGGCATGGCCAACTCAATATCACTCACATCGAGGCACGCATCTCCTCGCCTGGCCTCTCATGACTGTGGGGATACTGCAACAGTGTAATTGTGAAAAATGGTCATAAGTTACTTTTTTCAGTGCCATTGTAACTTTGAATGTTACCCCAAGGACCAACTCTTTTCATACTCTACATAAATGACCTCTGTGATCATATTAAGAGCAACTGCGTTCTCTTCGCTGATAATGTAAAGTTATTCAACACCACAGACAATTCTGCTACCCTTCAAAAAGACCTCGACTATGTATCAGAATGGTAAAACAAATGGCAACTTCAAATCTCAACAAATAAATGCTCTGTCTTACATATTGGCAAAAAAAATCAGAAAATAAAATACAGCTGAAGAGTCAAGACCTTGTTGATTATCCAAACTCTGTCAAGAATCTTGGAGTACTCATCTCTAATGATCTAAGTGCTAGAGCCCACTGTAACTACATAGCCAAAAAGGCATTAAAAGTTGTTAACCTAATCTTACATAGCTTTTTCTCTGGTAATATTACACTAATAACTAAAGCATACAAAACATTTGCTAGACAAATACTTGAATACAGCTCATCAGTCTGGAACCCACATTACGTATCTGATATTAACACAGTTGAGAAAGTCCAAAAATATTTCACAAGAAGAGTTCTCCACTCCTCTACTCATTGCAGAATACCTTATGCCACCAGACTTGAAACTCTAGACCTAGAAAACCTAGAACTACAGTCCGATCTAAGTATAGTAAAATCATACATTGCAATGTCCTTTCTGTCAATGAATACTTCAGCTTCAACCATAACAATACAAGAGTAAACAATAGATATAAACTCAAGGTTAATCACACCAAACTTGATTGCAGGAAATCTGACTTCAGCAACAGAGTGGTCAATGTCTGGAATACTCTACCTTACTCTGTGGCTTCTTCCCCAAACCCCAAAAACTTTAACCTTAGACTGTCTACTATTGACCTCACCTTTTTCCTAAGAGATCTGCAGGAGGGTTGTGTAAGCTCATCAACGTGCTTACCGTCCCTGTCCTATTGTTTCTTTTATTTTTCTTATATGTATCCATGTATTCATAACTATATTTTTACTTATACCTATTATCTTGTAAGCAATTGGCAAACCAAATAAAATAAATAAAATTCCACACAAGCAAAGTACCATCAAAGGAGGGGAAAAAAACTCAAGAGAAGTTCCTGAGACAGGAAGTCTAGTCCTGCCAAGAACATAGTAAGGGTTAATAGAGAGGCAGTTTCTGTGAGCAACACCAAAATGTTTCCTTCCTGCCTTTCTTACAGGATTAGGTTACTAATTTCTTCTAACAACCGGTTTTCCGAATTGCTTAGAATGTTAAGAACCGGTTCTAGCGAATAGGTATAAACTGATAGAATCCCACCCCTGGGCCAGATGTTGTGGAACAAAAGCAATCTGACAATAAGTGAACTACTGCAACAACCCATACATGGACAAGAGTATCTGTTACCGATAGAATGCTACAACAACCATAGAGAGAGAATATATGAAATATATGGAAGAACTATGAATGTACAGAAGACCTAATTTCATACTAAATAAAAAAACAGTTAATTACCAATGTTTAACACAGTGAAAGATGTGTGTGCGTGTTTGTGTGTGTGTGTGTGTGTGTGTGTGTGTGTGTGTTCCAGTTTACTGCTTTATTGCTCAAGCCTATCTAGCCTATCTAGCAGACGAATTTTCTCTAATGGTTTGCATGTAAGTAGAATTAGATAAGATTCAACAGCATTGAACAGAAACGTTGAACTTCATCCTCTTCTGGCTATACAAAGACTCTAAAGTAATTCCTCGTTTGACCTCTCCCCTGTGTACATGCATACATACACACACAACATACCACTATGTGATATTCACTTGCCCTTCAGCTGCTTGAGAACAAATCTGGCAACTTTCAACAAGCCAATCTCCCCATTGATTGTACTTATAGGTAGCTGACAGAAATTGTAAGTCACAGTCATGTGAGATCTTTACTTCCTGTTTTCCTCAGCCTCACTTAATTATTGCAATGGGGATTGCATCACTAAGTTATAGCTAAAAGTGAATAGCATTTTATTGCTTAATCATTTAGCAATGGAAATTCTGGTTCCAGTTTTTATTGTTAAGTAAGGACTATCAGTACTGAAATCTGATCTCATCCTACCAAACCTGCCATTTTGGATAGAATGCTTGTTTTGAAGGCATGTGTACACTAAGCAAACAATGAATTATCTTGGAATTTTTTAATGTACAACCATTACTAAGCCAAAAATGTAAACTCAAGGTTTTTCTAAGAATATGATTTCCAGACCTTGAAAAGTACCAGCTTTTGTAGTCAATGGACTAGGAAGTGTGGAGAAAATTACTCACAGTGTGGCCCCTGGAACATTGCCTCTGGGCTGTCAGAACCATTTATAATTTAAATATGTTGGGAAGTTGCTACATATGAATGTACCATTGCATACCGAAATTGATGTAGAAACTTTTAAAGTACAAATGTTTATTAAGATGATCAATATTGCTCAACATTCGTAGGCAATCCAACTACAATTAATGAACAAAGCATTCAAACATCAACAAATCATAGAGAGATTATCAGATTCGGCAGCTTTAGAGTTTCATTGTACTTTTTAGAGGAAGCCAAGGACAGTTTTTGACAGCAACTCCTTGAATTATTCCATTTTTCATATGTGTTATATTTAGCTGGTTGTTTTGGGAGATATTGATCATATTATAGCTGGACATATATTTGTTTTTAATTTGTGTGCTTTGAGTCAATGTTGACTTCTGGTGATTACTTAGGTGAGTCCCTGCAATTTTCTTGGCAAGGTTTTCATAATTGGTTTTAATTGCCTCCTTTCTAGATTACCCAGCTGAAACTAGAAGTTGTGGTCTCCTGGTTTATAGCCTGTTACCTTAGCCACTATACCAAACTGGAATTAATTAAAATTGTTTAAAAAATTAGACAGTATTGTAAAATAGTATTCATTTAGCATTTATGACATTAATCTAGATATGAAGCTAAATTATTTATTTTAAAATATTAAAAACCCATCTGCACCCCCATTCAAATATAGGACAATATACATAGAAATTCAATTCAATTCAATACAATGGCCTGAATTCTGCATTGATCATAATTTGAGAAATGAATGGCTTGCAAGTTATTAACAACTAACCTCAATCTTCTTGATTTCAAAGTGTTTGCTACATTTTATTAATAAAACTTAAATTCAATAGCAATTAAGACAAAGGATTCCAACCATTCTGCTTATCACAAAAATGATCTGTTATGAAAAGCAAGATGAGTGCATACTTCTTTGATCTGTTCTGAGCCATTTAGAATAATGGGATGAGATCATTCAAAAGAAAATATAGAAATAAAACTGAAGAGGAAAATTCACTGAACTTCCAATGATGCAAGCCATCCTATCCACTGAGAAATTTGCCCCTAAGGCAAGGTCACATGCTCCCAAATTTACAGGTAGACATTCACACTACTTGTTTGCCCCATTTTCCAATAGTATAGAAAATATTAAATCTCAGTTCATGTATTCTAAGATCCTTCATGGCCATTAAGGAAAATTTGATCAGAAGTGAAGGTGCTCTTAAAGTGACCCATTTATGAAGTCCACATAATCAGATATATAGTACAAAAGAAATCGTTGAGAGAGAAGCCCAATGGGACTACCTATTGAAGCAAGAAATGCAGTGTGGTGATACATGACTGAGGTTTTTACTCACCTCCTCCTTATTATTAAACCTTATTATTCTAGGTTTACTTTTTCCTTCTGCAGTATTGCCATGTCAGCCAGGTCAAACTGATTCACTCAGAGCTTATACAAGCATAGCCTTGGGCATCTTCCAGCGTGAAAATGACCACCATAGTTCCAAGAATTGTTGAATTACTTCTAGTTCTTTTTTGACATGAATCAGTGCTTTAATGGAACCTGAAGGAGGATCTTCAAACTCATTTTGCTTAGGGCAAGAAAGGGCTTGAATTCAGGATCAGCGAGGTGAAAAGACAAGGACTTTAGTTCCAAACTCACCATTTTGACCATAGTTTTTTATCATTAGATGGAAAAAAAAATTTTTTTGAGGAAAAAAAATGACAAGTCTCTATGGTCACATTTCACTGGAGGTTAGAGAGATGGAAAAGAGTATTGAGTCAATTTATTGTGACATGATAACTTCTGAACCCTAAAAATAAATGCTCTGCTGTATACTCTTTGGTAGATATAGAAAATATTCTGCTTTTGCAAATAAATGAATGATACTAAATAAATAAATGATACTTCTGAACCCTAAAAATAAATGCTCTGCTGTATACTCTTTGGTAGATATAGAAAATATTCTGCTTTAGCAAATAAATAAATAAATAAATGATACTTCTGAACCCTAAAAATAAATGCTCTGCTGTATACTCTTTGGTAGATATAGAAAATAAACTTTACTGTCTATAGTCTTAGCAATTCAAGGAATAAAACAAAACAAAACTTTTACATCTGGAAAAATAAAGTCAGTCACACAAACTGAAAAGGTTTTAAAATATACAATTTTTAAATACACTTCTTTAAATATATAGGATTGGATGGTAAGGAAATGAACTTATGGCCTTATTGTGAATTTCTGTGATGCTCCTAGAATACAGAAACACATTCAAACGTGGCCTTTCAAGTTTATTTGGAGACTGAAGCAAGAATGTTATCTGAAAAATGTGGTTGCGTTTATGTATTGTGATGAATTATATATATTCTAAGCCACTCTGAGTTGTATGGTTACAATAGCATCTAAACATTCATAATAAATAACAACAATAAATAAATTATTCTTTGAAAAAGAGTCTTCTTTCTGAAGTTATCACAGCCACAGAATGAGGGCTTCATCGCTTGTAAAGTACATCTGGCCATCATAAATGGTTGCTGTGCCCACCTTTCACATCACATGATTGTAATTTTTGGTAGTTCAGCACATGACCATGATTCACTATATTTTTTGTCACTTACCGGCATATTTTTCTGCTTTCCAGCAAAAAATGACATTGAAATGAATGGGTTTTGCTTAACAACTGTGGCATTTTTAATGGCTACTATGAAAAAGGCCAGAAAATTACTTCCGGTCACATGGGTGTCTTGACTTACAACCATAATTCCAGGCTCAATTACAATAAGTCAAGGACTACCTGTACTTCCTTCTTGATAGTAAAATAATATATCAGATAAAATCAATATCAGATAAAAGAAGGTTAATCTTGCATCCATTATATGGAGCGAATTCATTACCCTTCAGAAACTGGGTCTGTGATAGCCTGTATAGATAGCAAAGACAGCAGTAATTTTGATTATTTTTTTTAATAGTGTGGAAAAGTTCAAATTTAAAAATGCAAGACTGCTAATGGGGAATAACAATCTCAGGATAGTAATTTCACAAAAATAATCAGAATTTTAACATGGAAAGGGATACCATCTGCCTGTAGGAATAGAATGCCAGCAGGAAAGGATAGGAAGCTAAATAAATAAATAAATAAATAATATCCAGAATGAGCCCAGGACAGCAATTATCTGCCAGATCAGCAAACCAGCAAAGAATTAATAGCCTGCTAATCAAGGAGCTGGTATTCAAGGAGCTAGGTAAGTGTCCTAAATTCCTTATCTACATCTTATAAATCTGCAGTTTTAAAACAACTTTGGAGAGTTAAATAGAGTTTGAGGGTTGTAAGGAAACTGCCTGGTAAGAATATCTATGGAGATTCTCAGTCATCCAGGCCATGATTGTCTCAAAGGTGCTTTTTCAAAAGACAACTGGACTCCCCCCTCTTACACCCCCCCCCCCACTTCTCATCTAAGAAACTTCTTAGTTCAGTCAGAACTGAAGAAGCTTCTTGAATGACAATCAAACGTCTTCCACGAGGGGAAAAAACTATGTAAGTCCACTTGCCCATTGAAAAAGCTTCTTGGCCTGGAAAGAAGATGAAACACTAAATAATAACATAGAAGATTCTAATTTAAATCAGCAATTCTGTACAAATCCATTTGATAAAATTAGAAATGCATGGAGTAAAATTTAGAAATCTAGCTCTTTCAATTGGTATTGAACTTCAACTTACTGAAAAGGATTAGGCACATTGGAGTCAAACAGATACATCAAAGCCTCTGAAAGATAACAAGATGTTTATTCCAGCAAATATTATTACTGTCTGAAAGGGGTTTTAAATTTTTGAATACAGTTCAAGGCAAAAATTGTCAAGAAAGCAAATCATGTTCAACTCTTCATATAGACTAGTGTTCTCAAACTTAGCAACTTTAAGATATGTGAATTTTAAATCCCAGAATTTTCCAGTCAAAAGAATTAGCAATTCTTAGAGTTATCAAGTTTGAACAGAATATATATATGTTAAGTACTGAACATGGGTTGGAGTAAATGGAGACAGCCTCTGAATAGTGAACATTCAGCTCTTTATTTGCATAGTGACTTCTCGAAACAACAACAGTGAACTCTGCCTTATATAGGCAACCCTTGTGAGAATTGTCCAATAACGAGCTATGAACGCTAGCTTTTTTAACCAATAAGAATTCTCTGTTAAGGGCCAATCGGATTCCTCAGAACTAACCAATCCGATCTGGCCGCCTAACAGCCAATCAGAAGTGCAGGGCCAGAACCCTGCACTTTACCTCAAGCTCATACTTTATTAACTATGGTACATACACAACACCCCTTCCCCCTGGCTTCTTAATTACGGTGTAGTTATATAGTCCCTTAGATAGGACGGTTGTCTTTTAACTCTTTCGGATTTTCGTTGGATTGGTTGGTTGCAATCCTGTTGAGGTAGATTGTTGTTTGGCAGTGGTTCTGCTTCTTGCTCAGCTGCAATTTCTTGCGGTGCAAATGTTTCTCCTTCCTGCTCCATTTCCTGAGTATCACTTAGTTCGTCGCTCCGTTCAAGCAGATTCCCTGGAACTTCATCTTCTTCCGTACCTCCCCCCCCTTGGTTTGGTCATGGGAGAGTTGTTGACTGGCCGTTGTGAGTCGTGACCGTAATTGGTCGATATGCCGTTTCCACAGTTTATTGTCACAGCACTTCACTACGTAGGATTTAGGGCCGGTCACTCGTATTACTGTCGCCTCTATCCATAACGGGTCGCCTGATAAGTTCCATGCGTAAATGAGGTCTCCTACCTGGAAGGTGCGACAGCGGCCGCTGGATCCTATTGGCATTTCTGGTTCGTAAGCAGGCTGCAACCGGTCGAAGTGGGAGTGGAGTCTTCATCCCATCAGTAGTTCGGCGGGAGTTCTGCTGGTGACGCTATGTGGAGTTATGTGTTGCAAAAAGAGAATTTGGTTGACCTTGTCATCGATATTGTCATAGTCCACTTTTTGCAAAGTCTTTTTAACGAATTGGACCATGCGTTCAGCTCGGCCATTGGTTGCAGGGTGAACAGGCGAGGTAAGTGCATGGCGGATGCCGCAGTCAGCGAGGTACTGCTCGAACATTAGTGCTGTAAACTGTGGCCCGTTATCAGACACCAGGATATCTGGCAATCCGTGGGTTGCAAAGAGTCTGTTTAGAATCTTGATCACCGCCTCGGAGGTCGTAGCTGTCATGCGATGAATTTCTAACCAATTGGAGTATGCGTCGACTGTCAGCAGGAAGGTATAGCCCTTGGTTGGCCCCGCGAAATCCAGGTGGATTCTGGACCAGGGTCCATGTGGCATCTGCCATTAAGTAGGCATGGCTTTTGGTGGGGCGTTGCTGACTTGTTGGCAATTGGAACATGCTTTAACCCACTGCTCAATTTGCCAGTCCGTGCCCGGCCACCATGCGTAGCTCCGTGCAAGCGCCTTCATTTGCACGATGCCGGGGTGGCCCTCGTGCAGAATTCGCAGCAGCGTCTTCCAGAGTTGCTCTGGGACAACAACTCTATTGCCCCAGATGATACAGCCTTTTTGGGAAAAAAGTTCAGTCTGTCGAGATTTGAATGGTGCGAAGTCATCTGGTACTTGGTCCAATGGCCATCCATGTTCTACCCAGCCTAGGACTCGAGCTAGGGTGTGGTCTCGTTTGGTTTCTCTCGCGATGTCTCGGTCGGTCATAGGCAGCGAGTTGAGTGTTTCGATCTGCAACGTGGTTGCCATTGGTGCTGGATCGTCGAGAGTCTCTGGAAGTGGTGCTCGGCTTAATGCGTTGGCGTGGGGAATGACTTTCCCCGGGCGATATTGCAGGCGATAATTTTAAGCAGCTAGGAATTCTGACCATCGGGTCATTCTAGGGGATAATATGTAGGGGGTTGGCTTGTCCCCGGCTATTATCCATAGCAACGGTTTGTTATAATGGTCAGTTATAATGGTAAATGTCCTTCCATACACATATTCATGAAATTTTTTTACAGCTGAAACAATTGCGAGGACTTCTTTATTAATTTGTCCATAGTTCCTTCTCTTCGAAAAGTATGCAGCAGGGGCTTCGTTCCCATTAGGCAGTACATGGCTCAAAATGGCGCCCACCCCGAAAGGTGATGCATTGCAGGTTATAACTAACGGCAAAGTCTCGTTATACTGCATAAGTACAGAGTCAGATGTGAGAAGTTTTTTAACATTCCGGAATGCTTGCTCTTCCCGGTAACCCCATACCCACAATGCTTTCTTATCTAATAATCGGTGTAACGGTTCAGCGACAGTTGCCTTGTGCGGTAAAAATACATTATAGAAATTAATGAGGCCTAAGAACGCCTGGAGATCGGTCTTGTTGTGTGGCCTAGGAGCGTTTTTGGTCGCTTTTAATTTACTCTCGGTAGGATGAATGCCCTGGCTATCAATCCGATATCCTAGAAACTCAACATTGTCAGTATACAATTGACATTTATTTTTTTTTCACCTTAAGTCTGGCCTCTTGAAATTTTTTAAGGACGCATTTCAAACGTCCTGTAAGATTTTTGGGGGTAGGGGCTGCAATTAATACATCATCAAAATAAGGGACCACACCCTTGATTCCTTGTAATAACCTTTCCATAAGGCTCTGGAAGATCCCCGGGGCTACACTAACTCTGAATTGCAATCGGGTACATTTAAAGGCACCCCTGTGCGTTACAATTGTTTGGGCTTGAGCCGTTTTTTCATCCACTGGTAATTGTTGATAAGCTTGGGCTCAATCTAATTTAGCGAAAACCTTCCCGCCCCCCAAGGAATGGAGTAGGTGCTGCACCACCGGAACTGGATACGCATTCTGCTGTAGGGCGTGGTTCAAAGTGGCCCGGTAGTCCCCACAAATTCGGATTGACCCGTCTGGCTTAATGGGTGTTACAATAGGGGTTTCCCATGGAGAGTGATCGATGGGCTTCAACACTCCTTGAGCAATTAACTTGTCGAGTTGTTCCTCGATTTTTGCTTTAAGAGCGAACGGAATTCGATGGGGCTTCAAGCGAATGGGAGCTACTTTTGGATCTAGACTGAATGAGATCGGGGTCCCCTTATACTCGCCTAAGCTGTCTGCGAAAATGTCGCTGAACTCAGAGATAAGGTCTTCCTCCCACTCACAACCACCGACTCGGTTCACGCCGGCCACTTCAATGCCGAGTGGCGCGAACCATTGGAGGCCTAGTAGGCTAGGTCTATCTCTATCGATGACCGTTAGAGGTAAGTACGCTGTATGCTTCTTGAAGGAGACTCAGACTCGGCAGGACCCAACAATGGGGATTCGATTTCCTTGGTAGTCCTTGAGGATGAGGTGTTGAAATTGGAGGTCTTGGCATTGAATTGTGGGATGAGTTGCTTGAGTGTCTTCCAAGACACCATCGAGAGGGACGATCCCGAGTCGACCTCCATGTGGCAAGGCTGGTTCTCGATGGCTACCATGACCCGGATTTTCTTAGTGTCCAAAGCTGAGGCGTGACCGATAGTGATAGTATGGTGAGCCTCTTCTCTTTGCAAAGCTCGATTTCTGTAGGAGTGGTTTACTGGCTCTCGCCTTACAGGACGGTTTCCTGTCGATTGGCGATAGTTGGCCCCTTTTGAGTCCTGGCTGAGTCCTGGTAAACTGCGGCAGACTTGGCCGATGTGGCCTCGTTTCCTGCACTCATGACAGAGTGCGTCGCGGAATTTGCATTCGGCCCTGGCATGGTGGGCTCCACAGCCAGCGCAAGGACGTAAGGGCTTCGGGCGAGGGTCCCGGTCGGACCGCAGTCGATGGACCCCTTCTTCGTCGCTGTCTGACGACAAAGAGAGGTCCTCATGGTGCGGCGTCGTTATCTGTCCTTCAGGCTTGGATAAAATGTCACTTGTCAGTGGTGGTACCAGAGTGCGGCTTCGCCGTAGTTGTGCAGCCGACTTTTTGGTCGCCTCTGCTGCCGTGGCCTCGTCGATGGCATCGGCAAGGCTGATGTCACCTTTTGCCATCAGCTTGCTTTGCAGGCCTAGTGCATCTAGTCCCAGAACTATTCAATCTCTTAGTGCCTCTTCTAAATCGGCGAACCCGCAGAGGCCCCCTAAATTTCGGATGTCCGCCATGAAATCAGCCATGCTTTCCCCTTTTCGTTGGTTCCTCTGGTAAAACTCGTGGCGTCTCACGAGTGTAGGCACAGTTGGCGCGTAATGGTCTCTCAGAATGGGTTCGAGGTTGTCCCAGCTCATGGCCTTCACTTCTCAAGGTTTGGTGAGTTCTTTAGTCATCTTAAATACGGCTGGGCCGCAATGCGTCAGGAACAGCGCCCTTTTCTTTGCTGGTGTGGCGTCCTTCAAGTTATTCATTTCGAGAAACATTTGGAAGCGATCCATGTAGGATTCCCAATCCTCTTGGTTCAGATCGAACGGAGCGGGTAGTACGATGTCTCCGGACATGGTTCCGTTGTTGGCATTGTCTATCATGTGCTCAGTATTGCTTCCTGACTTCTTCGGTTCAGACGTCTCCACATCCCACCTTCGTCACCAGTATTAAGTACTGAACATGGGTCGGAGTAAATGGAGATAGCCTCTGAATAGTGAACATTCAGCTCTTTATTTGCATAGTGACTTCTTGAAACAACAACAGTGAACTCTGCCTTATATAGGCAACCCTTGTGAGTATTGTCCAATAACGAGCTATGAACGCTAGCACTTTTAACCAATAAGAATTCTCTGTTAAGGGCCAATCGGATTCTCTGTTAAGGGCCAATCCAATCTGGCCGCCTAACAGCCAATCAGAAGTGCAGGGCCAAAACCCTGCACTTTTCCTCAAGCTCATACTTTATTAACTATGGTACATACACAACAATATATATATGGTCTGTCTCACCTGTATCCACAGGTGAGAATCCAAAGTTCCAAAGTTATAATGCTCAAACAAACGAACACTGACAATGCAGAGTTAAACGTTTCTGTTTACACAGTCCTTGGCAGTCTTCCTAGAATCTGTCTGGCAAGTCCGAGCTTACTTTAAATCACGACGCTGCATCCAAGAGGGTCAAATGTATTCTTCTGAATCCCAAAATGCACTTTGCTCCAAGCAAAGATTGAGAGCCAGCACGCCTCCTTAAATCCCCTGGAGGGTCGTGTCAGTCTCTCCAATTAATCCCTGGCTTGACGTCTCCTTTCAGATTGTGACTGACGTTTCAATCTTCTTCTAGTCCTAGCATCAAGCCAACATCCATCAGTCTTATCCTCACTTGAAGCCTCTGGCTCATTCTGTGGATCAGCTGCTGACACATGAGGTATGAATGAAGTGGAAGGTTCTGGAGACGACCATGTCTCCAACACTCCTTCATCCTCCTGGTTCACATCTGTGCCCTCTGATGCCTCAGACTTCAAATTCATGGCAATCAGCTTTGTTCGGGTATTTTCCCACGTCATTGCAGTTGTTCTTTTAAAGTTGTAGCAACGTTTCAGCAGAATCTCATCTGCCATCATCAGGCTTCTGTATCGTGTTCAACTATACAGAAGCCTGATGATGGCAGCTGAGATTCTGCTGAAACGTTGCTACAACTTTAAAAGAACAACTACAATGACATGGGAAAATACCCGAACAAAGCTGAATGCCATACATGTAAGTACCCACGAAAACTTAAGAAAAACATATATATTCTTAAGTTTTTGCAGGTACTTACATGTATGGTATTCAACTTTGTTCAGGTATTTTCCCACATCATTTGTTTGAATGATGTGGGAAAATACCCGAACAAAGCTAAATACTATATATATATAAAAAACCTTATGTGATTTACCAAATATAGCATAGAATATTTATTTAATCAATATATAAACCACTTGCAAAGAAAATCTAAGAAATGGAGAACATATTACAAACTTTAAAACAAATTAAGAAAAAAACCAGGACCAATAACCAACACAATAAACTAGTAAATCATGGTAGAAAATATATTAAATATTAAAATATGACATAATCCAATAAAGATTTAAAAAGTAATGCCATATATAGAGTTAGCATATATAAGCTATAAATCGCCGGATGTCTACTTGAAGATAATATAGACATATAGTAGATCTAAATATTTGCTTCTCTCTAATGTGGTCTGAATTTTGAAGCCCAGTTATAACCCTCCTTAAGGATTGGTTCTCAGACTGATTAAGATTCAAGCAACTGTTGTATAAACAAGCTCAGCTATAGATTCCAACTTTATCATAAGAGAGACAAATCTCTTTCCCAGTGCCACATATCCATTCTAACATACATGGTTTAAAGCTGAAAAAAGTGCAAATGCTGTACTGAATTATCATTGCTGAATAAATCTTTTTTAAAAGGAACCTTGTGAGATTTTCCTTGAGGAACATCACTTTCAGTTCACACAGTGCCCTAAGGTTTGACACTTGAGTAGAATTTTATCAACCCCAATGCCCTTTGTGGCTTGACAAATCAAGATTAAATTAAAACAGGAAACTGGCAATGCCAATAAAATAAAGCCACAGGCTCAAGCATAAATCTATTTTTTCCAGCAATACCTCTGGATGTAGTCTTGCAAAGCTCCAGAGGTAACCTTAGTAAATAAAATGGTGAGTTACTGCTTTAATTGAAAACCTGCCCAGAAAAAAAACAGAAGTATACTGAGGAGCTGGAGCATTCTGGAAAGCCAAAAGGGTTGGTGGGTTGCAGCCTAACTAGTTTACCTTCTGGCTTTTGAGAGTATGTGCCTGTTATGGCAAACATTTTGTTCACATGCCCATAAAATGCTTTTGAAATACATTCAGTGGTCTAAAAGTTCCTGTTGTATAATTAATCTTTAGATGCAAATTCCAACTTTATACTTGTAGCAAAGAAACAGAAATGAAATTTGAGCTGGACAAATATTCTAGCTTGGCAATTAAATTAAGCAAGATTATAAGAAAAGATAGACTCCCAATAATGAATGGAAATCCCTTCAGTTAGGTAAAGGATACAAATATTTAGAATTAATGGAAGTTTTTTATTTATTGCATAATAAAGGTGGAGGGAGTATACCTTTCTTACATCCCCATATCAAAAGTGAGACGAAAATCTCTCTAAGACCAATCTGTTGGCATGTTTGTGTGCAGGTGTGTTCGTGGTATAGTGGTTAAGGCATAACACCAGAAACTAAAGAGAATCTAAATGTTTAGGCACGAGTCTTTTTCTCTCAATCCTAGGAAGGTAAGCTTGATGCCAAGTTCATCCCAATTGAGTTTTGATTCTGCCAAACCTCAGCCTGCTTGGAATGGTTCATCAGAACTCCAAAACTATTTGTTTCAGGTTCAAAACAAAATGTGATTTCTACTTTGAGGGTATCCTATCTCTTCAGATGCTATTGAAGTGCTCAATGAAGAAAGTAGCAGGGGGAACATCTTTGTGGATAGGAACATGTTAAAAATGCCGTGCCTGCATCTGCTTTAGCTTTTTATCAGTGGTTACAGCCTGACAGACATTAACCAATAATGGATGAAGTTCAACAAGAATCCAAACAGAAAGGAAGAAAAAGTGTTGCTTGAGTTTACATTTAGCAAACAGTTAAGGAGTTGATCTATGCTTGGTGAACAATGGCAGTGCACTGAGCATGCAATCCCCACTCAATTTTCTGTTATGATACCATAAAGCTGAGTTACTAGTCAGCTGTGTCCAACAGAGCAATGTTTTCAAAATTATTAGTATAGATTTCTTTTTAAGGAAGAGAAAGAAAGACTATGGGTTGCTAACTAGAGATTTTCACTATAAAATTCTTTGCACACGAAAATGTCACTGAAAAAGGAATTGAGACAAAGCAATATTTCTCCAGCAAGTTCATGCCCTTCTTTGAACTCCAAAAAAAGAAATAAAAAGAATACAGGTCTGAGCTGTGCCTCTCCATTAAAAGAAAGGGAGAAGATATTTCTTCTTCAAGGTGCATAGCAGCCAACCTTTGTGTAGCTGCAGGATATCATTTCTTTTTACACACACACACACACACACACACAAACTTGGAGTGTAGGGTGCAGATATGAACATAATGATGTCATTAGAAAGGGCGGGACCAGGAATTTCAACCCCACCTATTTTCCCTCTCTTAATTTTCATTTTGGTGTGTTTTTCTATAAGCACTCCTTATAAGATAAATCAAATTTATTAAAAATCCAACAAATACCATTGCTGTCATTCATTTCCATTACATTTGGGGGAAAGAGAGCAAATCCATACTAAAGAGTTTGTAGTGTTGATCAGAGATTACCGTATATACTCGAGTATAAGTCGACAAAATATAAGCCGAGGCACCTAATTTTACCACAAAAAACTGGGAAAACTTATTGACTCGAGTATAAGCCGAGGGTGGGAAATGCAGCAGCTACTGGTAAATTTCAAAAATAAAAATAGATACTAATAAAATTACATTAATTGAGGCATCAGTAGATGAAATGTTTTTGAATATTTATTTCAAAGAAAAACAGATTAATCAATTTGGGAAACGATCTCACTATCATGAAAGGTTTAATTGATTCACTAACCCAAAAGAAGATGATGATGACAGTGGGAGGCAGGAGTCACTCTCTCCCTTGCAAGAAAAAAGCAAGAGCCGTTCTTATGATCTCTCTCTCTCTCTCTCTCCCCGTAATACAGTCAAGGCCTTTCCAGCATGCGCAATCTGCCGCCGCCGCTTTGCACCCGGCAAATGCAAAATCCTGGGTTTTTTGCATTTGCAAGGTGCAAAGCGGCGGGGGCGGATCCTGCGTGCTGGAAAGGGCTTGACTGTATTACGGGGAGAGAGAGAGAGAGAGAGATCATAAGAACGGTTCTTGCTTTTTTCTTGCAAGGGAGAGAGTGACTCCTGCCTCCCACTGTCATCGACATCTTCTTTTGGGTTAGTGAATCAATTAATTTGGGAAATGATCTCACTATTATGAAAGTCAGTGTTCTCTGCCAGTGGGGCATTTGGAAGAAAATGCCCTGCGGCATATCCACAAGCGTGTAAGGGGAATCAGAAATCCCCGCGTTCAATGCCTAGCAGAGCAGAAGAGAAAACGCAGCTGTGAGCAAATACTGGGAAAACCTGATTGATCAGAAGGAAGGAGGCAAAAGAGGGAGGGGTGGTGGACGGAGGTCCCACTGGTATTTGTGAAACACTTGGTTGGCAGCGCTTAAAGTCAACGTCCTCGCTCCCACCTACCCAAAGCCACGAAGTCCCCCAATTGCGCAGTCCAGAATCACCCTCCCCTCGGGGCAGCAACGACGCCTGGTATTTTCCAAGATGAAGCTCCGCCGTGCAATGAAAGCGCCCTGGCTCTAGGCTCGCAGGTTCAGAAAACAACGTGAGGCGAGGTCGCTTCAGCTCTGCTCAGCTTCGTTTCCTAGCTGCTTTCAGTCCATTCGGGAGGAGGGGGAGGAGGTGGTAGTGGCAGCTTGCGTTGTTTTCTGAGCTCTAGGCTCGCAGGTTCAGAAAACAACGCGAGGCGAGGTCGCTTCGGCTCCGCTCCGCTTCGTTTCCTAGCTGCTTTCAGTCCGTTCGAGAGGAGGGGGAGGAGGTGGTGGTGGCAGCTTGCATTGTTTACTGAGCTCTAGGCTCGCAGGTTCAGAAAACAACGCGAGGCGAGGTCGCTTCAGCTCCGTTCAGCTTCATTTCCTAGCTGCTTTCAGTCCATTCGGGAGGAGGGGGAGGAGGTGGTGGCGGCAGCTTGCGTTGTTTTTTGAGCTCTAGGCTCGCAGGTTCAGAAAACAACGCGAGGCGAGGTCGCTTCAGCTCCGCTCAGCTTCATTTCCTAGCTGCTTTCAGTCCATTCGGGAAGAGGGGGAGGAGTTGGTGGCAGCAGCTTGCATTGTTTTCTGAGCTCTAGGCTCGTGGGTTCAGAAAACAACGCGAGGCGAGGTCGCTTCAGCTCCGCTCAGCTTCATTTCCTAGCTGTTTCAGTCCATTCGGGAGGAGGGGGAGGAGGTGGTGGCGGCAGCTTGCATTGTTTTCTGAGCTCTACGCTCGTGGGTTCAGAAAACAACGTGAGGCGAGGTCGCTTCAGCTCCGCTCAGCTTCATTTCCTAGCTGCTTTCAGTCCATTCGGGAGGAGGGGGAGGAGGAGGTGGTGGCAGCTTGCGTTGTTTACTGAGCTCTAGGCTCGCGGGTTCAGAAAACAACGCGAGGCGAGGTCGCTTCAGCTCCGCTCAGCTTCATTTCCTAGCTGCTTTCAGTCCATTCGGGAGGTGGTGGCAGCAGCTTGCATTGTTTTCTGAGCTCTAGGCTCGTGGGTTCAGAAAACAACGCGAGGCGAGGTCGCTTCGGCTCCGCTCAGCTTCGTTTCCTAGCTGCTTTCAGTCCGTTCGGGAGGAGGGGAGGAGGTAGTGGTGGCAGCTTGCGTTGTTTTCTGAGCTCTAGGCTCGCGGATTCAGAAAACAACGCAAGGCGAGATCGCTTCGGCTCCACTCAGCTTCGTTTCCTAGCTGCATTCAGTCTGTTTGGGAGGAGGGGGAGGAGGTGGTGCCGAAGCTGAGCGGAGCCGAAGCGACCTCGCCTCGTGTTGTTTTCTGAACCCGCGAGCCTAGAGCTCAGAAAACAATGCAAGCTGCCGCCACCACCTCCTCCCCCTCCTCCCGAATGGACTGAAAGCAGCTAGGAAATGAAGCTAAGCGGAGCTGAAGCGACCTCGCCTCGCATTGTTTTCTGAGCCTAGAGCCAGGGCGCTTTCATTGCACGGTGGAGCTTCTTGTCTTGGGAAACACTGGGCGTCATTGCTGCTCCCTGAGGGGAGGGCAATTCTGGGCTGCGCGATTGGGGGACTTCGTCGCTTTGGGTGGGTGGGTGGATGGGGGCGAGGATGGACGGAGTCCATGAAGTGGGGCTTGTCTGCAGGAAAGCGGCTGCCCAGCTCCGGAGCTCCACACCATTTTTCTTTTCAGAGGGGAATCTGACTCGAGTATAAGCCGAGGGCGGTTTTTTCAGCACAAAGAATGGGCTGAAAAACTCGGCTTATACTCGAGTATATACGGTACTTGTATCAGTTTTAGATCATGGCAATATTCTCAAAAGATGTAATTTTTCTTTCAGGATATTTTTTTTCTGGATGTCTTCAATGTTGACTCCCGGCAACTGCATAGACAAGATCTTACAGTTTTCTTGGCAAGAATTTGGAAATCCTATTGCCAGGCTGAGAGAAAGTGAGTGGCCCAAGGTCACCCAACTAACTTGAAATTTATTAAAACGGGTATTAGAAATGATACTTTCCATATTTCTGACCTAGTAACTATTAAATTAAACTAGGTTTTTTTCACAACATAGCCATTCGCTAAATGATAAATTCTTAATGACCTCCAACAATGTGTAAAATGTAATTTTTCTTAAAAGGTCCCTTTTTTCACATACTTCAGGATACAAATCCATTCAGAATAGCCAACAAGGAACATAAAGAGTCATAAAATCATATTAACAATATGTATGTGTATATATCTATATGTCTGCTATATATGTGTATTTCTGTAAGTATGTGTGCATACTTATATACGAATACACAAGCCAGTCTGTTATTTAGTAGTTGAAGTCCTGCCTTAGGCACAAAGCCAGATGGATGATGGGATTATACGTGTATATGGTAAAATTACACTGTATGTCATACAGTTTGAAAGAAATGTAGAAATATATTATCTATCTGTCCACCTGTCTGTCTGTCTATCTATCTATCTCCAAAATGATCTGAAATTAATGAGCTTTAATTTAAAAAAATGAATTAGCTTGAAACATAATTTGTATATTAAGACTGGCTGCACAACATTTTCTGGACCAAAAATCTTACTTCAGAAATAAAATTGGATAATGAAATAAAGAGCAATAGGCAAAGCTAAATTTGTTCTAATATTGAAAAAAAACATGAATGAAATAATTCTGCCACACACACACACACTTGTATTAATATTATGTGGTGCACCTTTTGTGTGTACTGCATAAATAACACTCTCACTAATTTAATGTCTTAAAGGAAAACAAAACAGTAATGTAACATTGCATTATGATACACAATTAATGAACCATTACATCTCAGAAATTAGAAATGCCAAAAAAGGTTGAGTATGAAATCAAGGCATCAAGGATTGCTGGACCATTGTATGTCATTACCCATTCTAATCCTTTACACACTATAAATTTAGGATGATACTATTCTGAACTCATAAAGAAGTTGTCTCTCCTCTTGCATCATTTTATTTTGGACAAATGTCTTTTATAAAAGTCATCCATTATCCTTTAGTAAGAAATTTTACAGTCTTTTATAATCTAGATCAGGGGTGGGTTTCTACTGGTTCTGTCCACCTCTGTAGAACCGGTAGATCTGAAGAGCAGCAGACATAGAACCGGTTCTATGTCTGCTGATGTTTTTGCCTACCCACCCACCTGGGCTCTTACCTGATCTTTATTTCCTGATTTTTCAACTTCAGCTGCCAAAGCAGTTAAAAAAACAAGAAAAGAGGGCTGTTTCAAAGGCTGCTTCTCGGCAGGCAGCGTGCTAATGACGTGCTAATGATGATATATGACGATTTACAGCCGCAGGGCTCACAGCAGACTGGGAAGCTCGTAAATCCAGCACCGGTAGTTAACCCTTTCATATCCCACCCCTGATCTAGATGCATTTATAAAGTTTTTGCATGCAAATAAATACCTAGAAATTTGGATTGTGCAGAAGGTATCAGGTTCAACCAGAAGGTTCAGAAGATATCAGGTTCAATCAGTCTCCAAGGATGGTTTTAAAAAAACCTCCCTGACACTCCAGATAACTATTGCCAGTCAGTATTTCAATATTAGAACGATCAGTACTTTGATTCAGTAAACAGCAAGTCCTTCTCTTCCCATAATTATCTACAGAATCATGGTAGTCCTCAACTTACGACCACAACTGAGCCCAAAATTGGTGTTGTTAAGTGAGAAATTTATTAAGTGAATTTGCCCTGTTTTACAACTTTTCCCACCACATTTATTAAGTGAAACACTGCAGTTCTTCAATTAGTAACATGGTTGGTTTTCCGATTGACTTTTCTTGATAGAAGGTAACAAAAGGGGATTACATAACTCTGGGACATTGTGACTGCAGTGGTGGGATTCAAATTTTTCTACTACCGGTTCTGTGGGTGTGGCTTGGTGGGCGTTGCGGGAGAAGGATACGGCAAAATCCCCATTCCTTCCCCATCCCACTAACCTGCTTTCCAGCTCCATTCTCCTGTGCAGAGCAACAAAAAAAGGCCCAGCTGATCAGCTAGGACTCGGGAGGCATAGAATAGATGCTGTACACCACCTCTGAGTGATCATCATAAATGTGAGTCAGTTGTCAAACATCCAAATGTAAATCATCTAACATAGGTATGCTGTAAGGATCATAAATGTGAAAAATGGTAATGTCACTTTTTTCAGTGCCATTGTAACTTTGAACGGTTACTAAATGAACTGTTGTAAGTCGAAGACTACCTGTATATCATGGTAAAACAATTATACTAATACAGAGGTTTATTTGCATGTATTTAAATGTCTTGTAGGAAGTTAGCACCCATCCCTCTCCTAGAAAATTGAAATAGCCTAGGAAATATTAAAAAGGCAGAATATTTCCTCTAAAAAGAGCAGAAACTCACCTCAGAAGCAGAATCTCACCCCCACCTTTGTTAATGGGTGGCCCATTAAGGCCTGGGCCAGAATACTTTACATGACAAGGAAAAGCTGTAACAATTGCCAAAAGTCCTCTTAAGGGCATAATCACCCAGCAAGGCTAGACCAAACCTAGAACTCTGGACAGCCTACAGAGTTGCCCCTGGAAGTCTGACAACCAATTAGAATACAAGCTCCAATTCAAATCCCAACAGTGGGTATAAAATCCAGGCACTCTCAGCACTTCAGCCCTTTTTTTCTTGATCTCCTCTCACCTTGAAGCATGTGATCACCCTTTTCTGGACCTCCAGGCCATGTGGTCCTGTCCACCATTAAATCTTCCAAGCAGCTTCCATGTTTCCAGTGTCTTTTTCCCCACTTGGAACTGAATCCAGAAGGATATTTCTTTCAATAGTCTCTTGGCATATCCTAAAGGCCATTTTTACCAAATTCCACATTTGATGGATCTGTGTTTATGCATGGCAAAGAAGTAGAGAGGGTTCTGCCACTCTATTCCTACAGTATGCCAGCCTTCTCTCCAGGAGACAGGACTGAAACCAGATAAATAGGCACACCAGAATCCAGGAGTTTGATAGATAATTTATTGTAGAAAACCATTATACCATTATGAAAGAAATACAGCAAAGGCATATCTACATGGTATAGGGAATGGCCTTGATTCCAGGAATAAAAGTTACTACCAAGGCATTGGTCAGGTAAATGGGTCTTGAACTTGGGTCAAGAAAATAACTTTAAGAAAATATCTCAGACAAGCCCCTCCCTAGTTCATATGAAGATTGAGTGAGGCAGTGAAAGCATTGTAAATATTTAGAACTTTAATCTCATCAAGGCAGTGTCCCATCAGTTTTTATGAGAAAACTTTCTGGTGTCATGTAAATATAAGGGCCAGCAGCTATAAGGGCCAAAGCAATGTTGGAAACGACTCACCCATTTCTTGTCATGAGTCTAATCTGCCTTTGTGTCTCTCACCTTTGGACTTAAACCTTGACCCTGAGACTGGACCCTAAACTTTGTTTCTTGGACTTTGGATTTTGGTTTTGATTACTTGAAATCTACAAAAATAGAGCTACATTTGATTGAAGGTGACTATAATTATTGAATTTTTCAATCTGATTGTGCTGTGCCTTCTCCCCTTCTTATAACAATATGAAATAGGCAGGTGTCCATTTGAGCCATCTCTAACACTTAAAAAATGTTTCAGCCCTTTTTGCCTAAGATCTGTTGAGATCATTTTGCTCACTTTCTTTATCAGTGCAAGGAAAGGAGACTTCATAAAACTACATGCAAAGGATTGCAAAGCTTTTTTATATTTCTTTTCCAATAAAATCAATGTATCTTGCCAATTTATTTGTTTCCTGCTCACTTAATTATAGTTTAATAGTTTATAAACTGAAAAGGCTAACAATATTTATCTTTCCTGACTTAGATTGTCCAGGAACAGGTTCAGATTTTTTTAAAATAATCCTCCTTAGAAAATGAATGTGATGTTCAAGGAACTAATTACTTTTTAATGTGATATTTTAATAAACCATCAAAGTGAGAAAGGATTAGTGGAAAATTGTATTCCACATTATCTCAGTGTTTTTCAAACTTGACAACTTTAAGATATTTGGATGTATCTTAATAGAATTTCACAGAATTTCTCAGCTAGCATACTATAGTCTATCTGATAAGATATATTAGAAACTGTAGAAATAAAGGTACACTCCCAAAGCTGCTTTTCCAAAAAAAGACTCTCTTGTTTTTTTTTATTTAAAAACATTTTGCTTCTCCCCCAAGAAGCTTCTTCAATTCTGAGAAGCAAAATATTTTCAAACACCCCCTCCCCCAAAGAAATTCCAGTTGCCTTTTGGAAAAGCATTTGTGGGGAAAAATAATCTGAAAGACTGAGAATCTCCATAGACAACAACTTCAGTATTGTTAATAGGGCAGAGCAGCAACACAGTATATATATGTTGAAGAAATTGAGAAAGGCTTAGAGGCATGTGTTAGATCTGGGAGCGTGGGCACAAGGAATGGAGACGAGGCATTGAATAGTGACTCCAACTCTTTATTAGTGACTTCAGAACAGAGCAAAATACAAGGGCAGCAGCAGCTCCTTTTATAGAGCTGGCTGCTGTCGCAACACCCAATGATTTGAGTTTGCCACGCTGGAAGCGACCAATCAGCAGCGACCCGCTATCAGCCAATCAGATCAGCCAAACCCGACCAATCACGATCCGCTATTAGCGGGCCAATCATAAGTGCAGGGTTACGAGCCTGTCGTGGAAAGAAAACTATTAGAATTGCAAGCTAATGAGTTTGCTTAGTTTGGAACACCCCTCCCCCTAGGTTCCATCTCAAGGGTGGGGTGATGTATTCTCGCAGGTAGGCAGGTCGTTTCACCTGCCTACCTGATTTACGTGGTTCCACCAGTCTTTGGCCGGACTCTGGTTCCAGTGGGCTGTTCGTTAGACTCAGTGGTAGCAGTGACCCGACTTCACCATTGGGTGACTCGGCATTGTCATCTCGACTCTCGTCAAGGCTGCCCTCTGGATTCTCTGGGATTTCTGATGCTGCCGTGCTGCTACATGGTGAGGTGATCATCTGGCCTGGCTCTGTTTTGCAGGTTGAATATTCCAGGCTTGGCCACGCTGATTGCCGAGTTTCGCATACTGGATCAGCTACTAGTTCATTTTCGGTCCCCTCGATCTCCCTTCCCCTCCTGGTTTGGAGTTCAGGGCTTGTGACAGGGGTAGGTGCCAGCCTGGAACGTAACTGGTCGATGTGGTGCTTCCACAGTCTCCCATCAGCAGTTTGTAAATGGTAGGAACGGGGACCCATAAGTTGAGTTATGGTAGCGGGGACCCACAATGGGTCACCGGTAAGGTTTTTTGCAAAAACTGGGTCGCCTACCTTGAATGTGCAATACTTGCTATTGGAACCAGAGGCTTTTCCGGTGTGTAGGCAGGGTGTAGACGGTCAAGATATGACCGAAGTTTCTGGCCCATCAGGAGTTTGGCTGGAGTTTTGTGTGTGGTGCTGTTTGGAGTAATATGTTGGAGGAGAAGCATCCTGGTTACCTTGTCGTGGAGGTTCCCTTGTTCCATCTTGTGTAAGATTTTCTTTATAAATTGGACCATTCGTTCAGCCCTACTGTTGGCCACAGGGTGAGCTGGCAATGTTAAAGCATGGCGTATCCCCTGGTCTGCTAGGTACTATTCAAATGCCAAGGCGGTGAATTGTGGGCCATTGTCTGAAACCAAGACATCTGGCAAGTCGTGTGTGGCAAATAGTCTGTTTAGTTTTTTAATGACTGCCTCTGTGGTGGTGTTCTTCATTTTGTGGACCTCAAGCCAGTTGGAATAGGCATCCACTGTTATGAGAAATATATGTCCTTTTGTCGGTCCTGCAAAATCGATGTGGATGTGGGACCAGGGACCTCGGGGTGCTTCCCATTCGGTTGGTGGTGCTTTTGGTGGAGCTGCACGTGTTTCCTGGCACTTGTTGCAGATGGCTACCCAAGTTTCTATTTGTTTTTCTATATCTGGTTACCAAGCGTAGCTCCATGCTAGTGCCTTCATCCACACGATGCCCGGATGTCCATCATGCAATAGTTTTAGGACTTTATGCTGTAGTCTTTCTGGGATGACGACTCTGTCTCCCCATAACACACATCCTTTTTGGGTGAAAAGTTCTGTCTGTCTGTGTTTGAAGGGCTTGAAGGTGTCGTTGAGTTCATTGTCAGGCCAACCTCTTTCTACCCAGCTGAGGACTCGTGCCAAACAAGGGTCTTTCCTTGTTTTGGATGCGATGTCTTGTGCAGTCAGTGGTGGTGAAGGGAGTGTCTCGATTTGTAGTACAGCTAGGGTTGGAGCTGGGTGGTCTAGGACTTCGGGTAGCGGAGAACGGCTCAGGGCGTCAGTGTGGGGAATGGTTTTCCCTGGTCGGTATAGCAATTGGTAGTCATATGTGGCTAAAAACTCTGACCAGCGTGTCATTCTTGGCGATATGATATGGGGAGTTGGTTTATCCCCCACCAAGATTCCCAGTAATGGTTTGTGATCGGTGATTATAGAAAAGGACCTTCCATATACATACTCATGGAATCGTTTGATTGCAGCCACAATGGCGAGAGCCTCTTTATCTAATTGGCTATAGTTTTTTTCAGTTTTAGATAAAGTTCTGGAAAAAAATGCAATGGGTGCCTCAGTGTCTTTTGGTAGGACATGGCTCAGGATGGCTCCTACTCCAAACGGTGAAGTGTCACAGGTGACATTTAAGGGTAAAGTCTCGTTATATTATATCAATACAGCATCAGATGTTAAAAGGTCTTTTCCTTGCTGAAAAGCTCACTCTTCTCGATGTTCCCAGACCCAGGAAGCCTTCTTATTGAGGAGCCTATGCAGGGGTTCAGCAACAGTCACCTTCTAGAGTAGGAAGATGATATAAAAGTTAATAAGTCCCAGGAAGGCTTGAAGATCTGTTTTGTTTCTAGGTCTTGGGGCGTTTTTTATTGCAGCCAATTTTTTCTCAGCAGGGTGAATTCCCTGTTTGTCAAGAAGGTAACCAAGGAATTCAACCCTCTCCGTACACAGTTGGCACTTGTCCTTCTTGACCTTCAGGCCAGCATCTTTAAATTTTGGGGGGACCATTCTCAGCCGCTTTTCTAGTAGACTTCTAGTGGGGTCAGCTATCAAGACATCATCAAAATATGGCACGACCCCTTTTATGCCTTGCAGCAATCTCTCCATCAGACTTTGGAAGATGCCAGGTGCTACACTCACACTGAACTGGAGTCTATTACACTTGAATGCCCCTCTGTGCGTAACTATAGTTTGGGCTTCTGTGGTCTCTGCATCTACAGGCAGCTGCTGGTATGCCTGAGCTAGGTCCAATTTTGCAAATATTTTCCCACCCCCAAGGGAGTGAAGTAGGTGTTGGACCACAGGCACGGGATAAGTGCTCTGCTGAAGTGCGTGATTTAGGGTGGCCTTGTAATCCCCACAAATTCTCAGAGATCTGTCAGGCTTTATGGGGGTTACAATTGGGGTCTCCCATTGGGCGTAGTCGATCAGTTCCAACATGCCTTGGGCTATTAATTTGTCCACTTGTTCGTCAATCTTTGGTTTAAGTACAAAAGGCACTCGACAGAGCTTAAGGCGAATGGGCGCAATATCTGGACAGAGGTTAAACGATATGGGGGATCCCTTGTACTTGCCTAGCTTCTTGGTGAACACTTCCTGGAATTCTTGGACGACAGCCGCTTCCCAGTCATCGCTTTTGGTTTGGTTGATGCCCGCCAGTTCGATTCCAAGTGGCGCGAACCACTGCAAGCCTAATAAGCTGGGTCAATCTTTATCAATGACTGTAAGTTGTAGAGTTGCGATGTGGTCTTTGAAGGAGACTTGGACGTGGCTGGAACCAGTGACTGGGATCCTATTTCCTTGGTAGTCCTTCAATATGATTCTTTGAGGGCTGAGATCCTGGCGACGGATGTCAGGGATCAGCTGTTTGAGGGTTTTCCAGGAGACCATTGATAGGGATGACCTGGAGTCGACTTCCATAATGCATGGACGCTTCTCAATGGTGACCTTTACTCAGATCTTTCTTGCATCGAGGGATGAAGCATGGCCGATGGTGATGGTTTAGTGTGCCTCTTCTCATCTGGTAGAAGTGGCTGGTGCTTGATTTCTGTAGTAGTGGTTCCATTGGTTGCTTGGGTGGTCCCGATTTACTGGTGGGGTGCCTGTTGTCTGCCAGAAGTTATTTTCTCTTCGGTTTGGGCTGGACCCTCGCTTGCCTCTACAGACTTTTGCAATGTGGCCCCTCTTTCCACAGGAATGACAGAGGGCGTCTAGGAATTTGCAGTCTGATCGTGGGTGGTTTCCCCTGCATCCAGCACACTGATACAAGGGCTTACGAGCCCGTTGATCTCGCTGATTCCAGTCTGACCTGAGTCTGTTGACCTCCTCTTCCTCGCTTTCTGAGGAGGATTTGAGATCTTCATGGTGCGTGATTGTTGTGTGCCTTTCGGAAAGGGGAATATGGCGAGTTGGCGGTGCGGTGTGTTCGCTCAGTGCATTCGAGCTACCGATTTCCTGGTTGCTTCTGCTTCAGTAGCATCGGCGATGACATCCACGAGGGCGATGTCCCCCTTTGCCATGATTTTGCTCTGGATTGTGGGGTCTTTTAGACCCAGAACAATTCGATCTCTCATGGCTTCTTTGAGGTTTGCGAAGCCACAGAGTCCCCCCAGGTTTCTGAGGTTCGCGATGAAGTCTCCAACACTTTCTCTTTCCTGTTGGTCCCTCTGGTAAAACTGTCTCCTGATGAGTGTTGGCACCGCTGGGGCATAATGGGCCCGGAGGATTGGGGCGAGGTTGTCCCAGTCCATTGTCTTGACTTCAGCTGGCTTTGCAAGTGCCTTTGCCATTTTAAAAACGGCGGGCCCGCAATGGGTCAGGAACACAGCTCGTTTCTTGCCAGGCATTGCATCGTTCAGGTTGTTGGTCTCCAGGAACATCTGAAACCTGTCCATATACAAGTCCCAGTCTTCGTTAGCCGAGTCAAATGGAGTGGGTGGTATGTTGCCGCTGATCATTCTGCCGCGATTGGTGCGCTCTCAGCCACGTGCTCTGTTAGCGTTCAGTGAGTTTTCATTCAACTCTCTCATCTCCAAATCCCACCTTCGTCACCAGCATTATATCTGGGAGCGTGGGCACAAGGAATGGAGACGAATAGTGACTCCAACTCTTTATTAGTGACTTCAGAACAGAGCGAAATACAAGGGCAGCAGCAGCTCCTTTTATAGAGCTGGCTGCTGTCACAACATCCAATGATTTGAGTTTGCCATGCTGGAAGTGACCAATCAGCAGCGACCCGCTATCAGCCAATCAGATCAGCCAAACCCAACCAATCACGATCTGCTATTAGCGCCCAATCAGAGGTGCAGGGTTACGAGCCTGTCGTGGAAAGAAAACTATTAGAATTGCAAGCTAATGAGTTTGCTTAGTTCAGAACAGCATGCAAGCTAGCTTCTTAATTCTCATGTTCTTTCAAAAGCTGGATCAGAAGATTTTAAACTATCCAGATGAAGTAGAGATTAAGTCTGCAAGTAGCAACACTCAATTCACCCAGGGCTTTTTATATACTTCCTCAAAACTATTTTTGTGACATTCAGAATCTTAGTGGAATTTCCTTCTATTTTCTATCTTCTCCGTGTGTTCTTTTGCATAGCAAATACATATGGAGCCTTTCAGCTGTATAAATATAGATTGCTTTGATGGTGGGGCAAATTTTGCTTTCTAACTCTATAGGCTTGTTTTAGCATCCTCTTCAGTCACATAGAAGTTCTTTGGATCTGAACCTGGGTGGTATCTTTATTGACTGTGCAACCGCTTATAAATAAAAGCAGTTTCCATCTGTAGGTTTGGGGATGAAGCTTGTTCCAAATGCCCGCAAACCCACAAGTATCTCTGGTACTTTGATTCTTGCTGTCTCCAAGCAATCTGCTGTCTTATGCAGCCACTATATAGACCAATATAAAGATTTCCAAAGAATTGTATGTCCTTTGGCAACAGCAAACCTGCTCATGGGTCAAGTTCCTTTTGGACACAAAATATCAGATTCCCTCTATAGTCTTATCAGTCTTATCTGTAGCAGAACCAAAGATGTAAAATAAACTCTTCACACTCCATATATTTGGATTCCTCCTTTTGAATTCATATTGGAAATTCCCCCCAGTGAGTTGGCATTTGGAATTGTCCTGTGGTGACTTAATGGTTATGAGTTGGCAGAGTTGGTGGCAGCAGTTGGAGGCAGTGACCTGGCTGTGCCAAGCTGGCCACACTAAGTGGTCCTCATTTTAGGGCAAACGATGAACTATGTGGCCTCGTATTAAAAGACCCAAGAATAGATCATATTTCATTATGAAATCATGCTGTGACTAATGCAAATTGCATATAGTAGTCATATCATTTATAAAATAATATCATGTCACCCATGTAATCATTTTGGCCTGGTTGTGGCTTATAATAAACAGCCAATTCTCTAGTTGGAAAAATATACCTGCTAGGCTGGGCCTCAAAATTACAGGCTTCAGATTTAAGATACTAATTATGCCTAGGAAATTCCACATTTTAACACTACTTATGGTTATAAAATAGCCCAAAACTTTTAAAAAGTAATTTAATACATTAGTTACTATATGTGGATAGATATGTAGCATCTGTTATTTAGTCATTTGAATTTTTTATCTGCTTCTTTTTAATTATGCCTTTTCCCCAAATAACTATTTTTTCTTATTAGGATTCATCTACCTGAATATTATTGGCTCTCTATTCTCTTGTTTTTGAACAGAATTCTATTTAATTGCGGATATTATGAGGAACCATTCCTATTGGGTTACGGAAGACTGCAGAGCCCCACAGAGGTTAAAATAGTGGGACAATGTGGAACACAGAACATAACCAGGTGTAGGACCCTAAAATAACCACAAGGAAAATTCAAAAGACATTCTAGAGGAACAGAAGCCTTTTTCCCAAAGGAAAAATAAATTTCAGACAATTTACTTGGCAGATTTGACAGAACATTAATGTGTCTCCAACAATTCATCTTACTATTTTTCCCCATTAACCAACACTGCCTTTTTCCTCATCTCTCAGAACAAAGACATAAAAACATATTTCTTGCATTACAAACAAATTTTCCCATAGTGGCCAATCCGCTACTGAAAAGCCGGCAAGCAGAACAATGTACGCTCCATCTTCAACTGGTGAAACTGCAGGGATGGGAAAAGCTTTAACCTGTTGATTTATCCTGAAACTGTTAGAAATACCAAACCTCTGAAAAGAAAGGTGTAATTGGTTTCTGTTCCGGACTAGCAGGCTCGTAATCCTGCAAACCTGATTGGTCCGCTAACAGCAGGTTGTGATTGGTCACTCCGGGCTAATCCGATTGGCTGGTTAACGGGCTGCCGCGATTGGGCAACCCAAGCTTGGCAAGCTTAAATCCTTGTCATTCGACGCTTTAGCAGCAGCCAGCTCTATAAAAGGAGCTGCTGCAGCCAGGCTTTTTCACTCTGATCAGAAGTCCCTAATAAAGAGTTGAAGTTACTATCCGAGGTCTCGTCTCAGTTATTGCACCCATCCGCCCAGACATAACACTGGCGACAAGGATGGGATGCGGAGATGATAGAGCTGGCTGAGCACTTGCAGAATATTGTTAGAGCACATGGCTGATGGTGCACAGACAATGGCAGAATGGCCAGCAGCGCTATACCACCCACCCCATTTGACCCAGCCAGCGAAGACTGGGACTCGTATATGGACAGGTTCCTGGAGTCCAATAATCTGAAGGATGCCACGTCTAGCAAGAAATGTGCGGTTTTCCTAACGCACTGCAGACCCGCCGTTTTCAAAATGGCAAAGGCACTTGCCAAACCAGCTGCAGTCAAAATGATGGACTGGGATACCCTTGCTCCCATCCTTCGTGCTCATTACGCTTCAGCAGTTCCAACCCTCATTCGAAGACACGAATTTTACCAGAGGGATCAGCGCGATGGTGAAAACATCTGGGACTTTGTAGCTGACCTAAGAAACTTGGGTGGATTGTGTGGCTTCACAAATCTAGAGGAAGCCATGAGAGATCGGATTGTCCTTGGTCTAAGAGACTCGATTATCCAAAGCAAGATTATGGCAAAAGGAGATATCACCCTCGCAGATTCCATAGCAGATGCCACTGCAGCTGAAGCCACCCGCAAATCAGCAGCACGAATGTGCAGAGCGAATGGGACCAGCCGCCAACCCACCAGTAACCTGGCAGCTTCATCAGAAAAATACACATCGGCCACCCACCATGAAGACATCAATTCCTCATCGGATAGTGAGGAGGAGGAAGTCAACAGACTCAGGTCAGAGCACGAGCAACGAAACCAGCAAGGCTGCAAATCAAATTCCCAATGCACCGGATGCAGGGGAAACCACCCACGATCCGAATGCAGGTTCCTAGACGCCATTTGTCGCTCCTGTGAGAAAAGAGGGCACATTGCTAAAGTGTGCCGGAACAAAAGAGGATCCAGTCCCAAGAGGAAAGAAAACAACTTCCAACAATCAGCAGGCACCCCACCCACAAATCGGGACCACCCAAACAACCAGTGGAGCCAGTACAATAGAAACTGGATGTTTACTGGCATAACCAGACAAGAAGAGGCACATCAGACCATCACCATCGGCCACGCTTCATCATTAGACACAAAAAAAATCCGGGTAAAGGTCACCATTGAAAATCATCCATGCATCATGGAAGTGGACTCCGGGTTTTCCCTATCCATGGTTTCCTGGAAAACCCTTAAGCAGCTGATTCCTGACATCTGCTGCCAGGATCTCAGCACGCAGCGACTTATATTAAAAGACTACCAGGGCAACCAAATTCTGGTCACTGCTTCCAGTCACGTCCAGGTCTCCTTCAAGGACCACACTGCAATACTACCCCTCACCATCGTTGACAGAGACCGGCCCAGCTTATTGGGTCTACAGTGGTTCGCGCCATTAGGAATCGAAATGGCAGGCATTAACCAGACTGTAGATGAAGTCTGGGAGGCGGCCCTCGTCCATGACTTTCAAGAAGTCTTCACTGAAAAATTAGGCAAGTACAAGGGGTCCCCCATCTCATTTAATCTCTGTCCTGATATCGCACCCATTCGCCTAAAGCCACGCCGAGTTCCCTTTGCTCTCAAACCAAAAATTGACAAGCAATTGGACAAACTAATCGCACAAGGCATGCTAGAACTCATCGACCACGTCCGATGGGAGACCCTAATTGTAACCCCAATAAAACCTGATGGATCTTTGAGAATCTGTGGGGATTACAAGGCTACCCTAAATCACATGTTACAGCAAAGCACCTATCCAGTAGCCGTGGTCCAACATCTACTTCACTCACTTGGGGGTGGAAAAATATTCACAAAGCTTCACCTGGCCAAGCTTATCAACAGTTGCCAGTAGACGCAGAAATAGCAGAAGCCCAAACCATAGTTACGCACAGAGGTGCCTTCAACTGTAACAGACTCCAGTTCAGAGTAAGCGTAGCACCTGGCATTTTTCAAAGTTTGATGGGGCATCAGGGCATCAAAGGGGTTGTGCCTTACTTCGATGACGTACTGATAGCCACCCCTACAAGAAATCAGTTAGAAAAATGCCTAAGAACTGTTCTACAAAAGTTCAAAGATGCAGGCCTCAAGGTTAAGAAGGAAAAGTGCCAGTTATGCACTGAGAGGGTTGAATTTCTTGGTTACCTTCTTGACAAACATGGAATTCATCCGACTGAAAAGAAATTAGCTGCCATTAAAAATGCCCCAAGACCAAAGAACAAAACAGATCTCCAAGCCTTCCTGGGACTCATTAACTTTTATAACATCCTCCTACCCCAGAAGGCGACCGTTGCTGAACCCCTGCATAGACTCCTCGACAAGAAGGCTTCCTGGTTTTGGGGACATTGGGAGGAGCAGGCTTTCCAGCAAGTAAAAGACCTTTTAACTTCAGATGCAGTACTCATCTGATATAATGAGACACTTCCATTAACTGTGACTTGTGACACCTCACCTTTTGGGGTAGGAGCCATCCTGAACCACATCCTACCGTATGGTACAAAGGCGCCTATTGCATTCTTTTCAAGAACTTTGTCTAAAACAGAGAGAAACTATAGTCACTTAGATAAAGAAGCCCTCGCTATTGTATCTGCAATCAAAAGTTTCCACGAGTACGTGTATGGAAGATCCTTTTCCATTATCACAGATCATAAGCCATTAGTTGGCATCTTGGCAGGGGACAAACCAACTCCACACATCCTATCTCCAAGGATGACATGATGGTTGGAGTTCTTAGCCGCCTACGACTACCAGCTGAGACACCGGCCAGGAAAAACCATCCCCCATGCAGACGCTTTGAGCTGTTTCTCACTGCCAGAACTTCTGGATGACCCAGCTCCCACTCTGTCTACATTGCAAATTGAGATGCTTCCCTCACCTCCACTAACAGCACAAGACATCGCATTGGAAACAAAAAAAGATGCATGTTTGGCATAGGTTCTTAGCTGGGTGGAGAGGGGATGGCCAGAAATCGAACCCAATGACACCTTTAAACCCTTTAAGAACAGACAAACAGAACTTTTCTCCCAAAAAGGATGCATGTTGTGGGGAGACTGAGTGGTCATACCAACTAAACTACAAAAGAAAGTTCTAAATTTATTACACGATGGACACCCGGGCATCGTACGAATGAAGGTGCTGGCAAGGAGCTACGCCTGGTGGCCAGGTATGGACAAACAAATTGAAGCCTGGATTGCCACCTGTAGCAAATGCCAAGAAACATGCTCGGCCCCACCGAAAGCACCACCAGCTGAATGGGAAACGCACAGGGGTCCATGGTCCAGCATCCACATCGATTTCGCGGGACCTACAAAAGGACATACTTTCCTGATTACAGTAGACGCCTACTCGAACTGACTTGAGGTTAACAAAATGAAGACTACCACTACAGATGCAGTCATCAAGAAATTGAACAGACTTTTTGCAACACATGGGCTACCAGATGTCTTGGTTTCTGACAATGGCCCTCAATTTACTGCCTTGGCCTTTGAACAATACCTAGCAGACCGGGGAATACGCCACACCTTGACATCACCTGCGCACCCGGCAGCCAATGATGAACAGATGGTTCAGTTCACCAAAAAAACTTTACAAAAAATGGAACAAGGAAACATCCATGACAAACATCCATGATGATCCTTCTCCAGCATATTACACCAAACAGTACCACAAACAAAAGCCCAGCTGAACTCCTGATTGGCAGAAAACTCAGATCGCATCTAGACCGCCTACACCCAGCATACAACCCGGAAAGGCCCCTGGGTTCCAGCAGTAAACACCGTTCATTTAAGGTAGGAGACCCCGTATTTGCAAAGAACTTTTCAGGTGACCCATTGTGGATCCCTGCCAAAATAATGCAAGTTACCGGCCCCCATTCCTACCATTTAGAAACCACAGATGGGAGATTGTGGAAACGCCACATCGACCAGCTGCGCTCAAGGCTGACCACAACTCCAATCACTAACCCCGATTTCGAAGCCAGAGGGGGAAGAGAAACTGGGGTTTTGAAATTGAACCAACATCTGGTTTGGAAGACCTAACCCCACAACCAGCACAGCAAAACCCACTATATTCACCAGCTGAGGAAGAGCCTTGGCAGATGATCATCTCTCCAGGTAACAGCAGCCGAATGGGGTCAGCAAATCCGGAGAACCCAGATGGAAGAAACGAAGGAGGCATTGCAGGTATCCCCGGATCAGCTGTAAGGAGACCCAGTATTGAAGCCAGGTCACCACTCCAGACATTCCCAGTAAGCAGTCCGACAGAACCAGAAACCGAGCAAAACCTTTTGAACAATGCAAATCATTGTTTGCATTGCAAATCAAAGGTGCGAAGACCCACCTACCTGCGAGAATACATCACCCCACCCCTTAGATGGAACCTAGACTGGAGGGGTGTTCCGGACTAGCAGGCTCGTAATCCTGCAAACCTGATTAACAGACCTGATAATAGCAGGTTGTGATTAGTCGCTCCGGGCTAATCCGATTGGCTGGTTAACGGGCTGCCGCGATTGGGTAACCCAAGCTCGGCAAGCTTAAATCCTTGTCATTGGACGCTTTAGCAGCAGCCAGCTCTATAAAAGGAGCTGCTGCAGCCAGGCTTTTTTGTTCTGATCAGAAGTCACTAATAAAGAGTTGAAGTTACTATCCAAGGTCTCGTCTCCGTTATTGCAGCCATCCGCCCAGACATAACAGTTTCCTTTGAGATAGATGTCTGTTATCAGTTCCAGTACATAGGTTTTGCATATGTAAGTTAAGAAGTTGAATTCAGACATGATTACAAACGTTCAATGAAGAAAAGTTCTTTTTGGTGTCATCTACTGGTTGGTTAGATTTTTGCATTCTATTTGGACTAAAACTAGGGAAAGTGGGATTTAAATCCACACATAGCAGTGGAAATCTTTAGAATTACTTTAGACTAATCAGTATATTCCAAACTAGCTTACTTCATAATTGGTATTTGAAGAAAATTTGGAAGAGAAAGTGTTCTCTAGTCTAGCAAGATGGAATATGAATCCATCTTTTTTCTTCCTCCTTCTGCTCTGTTAATCACAAAAGCCTACAGCAACAACACAATTATTTTATTTATTTATTTAAATAGTGTCTCCTGTTTTTACTTGTGTACACATTCTGAAAACACTCTGACAAAAGTTGAAGCATATAATTGTATAATAAGTATGGGAAAGTCCATTAACATAACAGCTCTGCACTGTCAACAATTAATTAGATATAGCTGATGATAAAATAGTCAAAGAAATGTCCAGGGCAAATAAAATGTCTTCAGCTTTTGCAAGCACTCATTATTGAAATCATGACATGGATGTGGGAGGCAGTAGAGTTTACATATTCCAATTAATTAATGCCTGTAGAAATCCATTTCAGAGAAATGTCTAGTTGGTCAACAATAATAAAAACAATTAGAAACAATTACAGTCTGGTATAAAAATAACTATATATGTGACCAAGAAATATTATCATCATAGCCATGAAATGGGGTTCCTCACATACTCAGGGCTTCATAAAAGGCCAATAGAGTCAGGATCATCCTACTCCCTAAAAGGAGTCGGGATTATGGTAGGCACATCTTCTGATCCCCTTCTGATCTCCTCCCTAATATTCCTTGGCTGATGGGGCCTGCATTATACCCAACCTCCTGGACTAACTTGTACATGTAGAAACAATTGGAGAAGTTAATCCCTCAGGAAACCCAGGCTCAGGCCACGATGGGTTTTAAAGGTGGCAATTAGCACATTGATTTGTACACAGAAATACACTGGCAACCAGGGCAGCTTACACAGAAATGGAGCTACATGAGTTGATTATGACCCCAGGGAACACATAAACTCATGAAATGGCTCTCATATTATTAACATCCCACTATTATTCTTTTTTCTGTTGTAACTCTGCTTTTATATTTTCTAATTATTTTTAATAATTATCATATAATGGTTTAATTAATTATTTTCTCATTTATCTACTATTTTTACTGTACATAGTCACCTTCTGTGAAATGGGACACCAGATAAATTTGATAGATAGATGATAGAAATGATAGATAGAGTTAGATAAATAGATACTCTTTCCAATCAGCTTCCATGTTTCCAGTGTCTTTCTGCTAACTTGGAACTGAACTCAGATGGACATTTCTTCCAACAACAGATGATGATAGTGATAGATAGATAGATAGATAGATAGATAGATAGATAGATAGATAGATAGATAGATAGATAGATAGTGTCCATCACGGCAAGGAGACCCGGAGTCAGTGACTTAGTTCAGCTCTTTCATTGGTCCCCGGAACCGGTCTGGCTCCGAGGGAAAAACAGCGGCTTTTTATTCTCAAGCCATGGCGGCAGCAGCCAATGGCACTGCTTTGAATCTCCCATGATTCGTTTCTACCAATCGCGGGAGATTCTCAGCGGGCCAATCAGCGTGGCTCGCTAGACCAATCGGATTACCCCACGCTTTGGCCAATCAAAGCGCGGGGTTTCAAGAATGTAAATGACCATACAGAACACCCCTCCCCTCTTGGTTTGGTCCTACGTGACGTAGTCCCGTAAGTAGGCGGGGCTCCGTACTTGCCTACTGGACCTGCGCAGGTCAGTTGTTGGTTGGCTCCCAGCTGGTTCAGTCGGGTTCTCTATTTCTCTTGGTCTCGTTGTTGGAACCATCTGGAAAGCCCTGCCGGGCTTGTCACAGCTCCCTCCCGGTCTACCCAGGCTGGTTGAGCTGCGGTTCTTGCCGCTCCCGCCTGGTCTTTCCGGGCTGGTCGAGCTGGCCTGGCTGCTTCTCCCTGGTGAAGTTTCGGGCTGGCTGCTTGCCAGTGAGTATGGCTGGTTTATTTCTCTTGGGTTTTGGTTCTCGGAGTATTCCCTCCCCTCTTGGCTTGTGTCAAGGGGTTCGTCTGTGTCTGGTTGCGTGTCGGTTGTGTTTCTTATGGCCAGTCTCGATCTTATTTGGTCGATGTGGCATTTCCATGCTCGTCCGTCGGTTGTTTGCAGCCGGTATGAGTGGGGACCTGTCAGTTGGGTTATGGTTGCTGGTACCCACAGTGGGTCTCCGGTTAGGTTCTTTGCGTAGACGGCGTTGCCTGGCACAAAGGACCGGTGCTTGCTGGAGGAGTTTGGGGGGTTTTCTGGGTTGTATGTGGGGTGCAGTCTGTCGAGTGGGGACCTTAATTTTCTCCCCATTAGCAGCTCTGCTGGGCTTTTGTTTGTTGTCGTGTTTGGGGTTATATGTTGTATAAAAAGCATTTTATTTATTTTTTTCTTGGATTTCCCCGTGTTCGATTTTCTGGATGGTTTTTTTCGTGAACTGAACCATCTGTTCCACCCTTCCGTTTGCCGCCGGATGTGCCGGAGCTGTCAGTGCGTATCGTATGCCCCGTTCCACTAGGAATTTTTCAAATTCTAGCGAGATGAATTGGGGCCCGTTGTCCAACACGATGACATCCGGGAGGCCGTGGGTTGCGAATAGTTTACTCAGTTCCTTGGTCACGGCTTCTGTGGTGGTGGTTTTCATGTTGCTTACCTCCAACCAGTTGGAGTAAGCATCTACGGTTATTAGGAATGTGTGTCCCTTGGTGGGCCCGGCAAAATCTATGTGGATCCTAGACCAAGGTCCCCTGGGGGTTTCCCATTCCAGGATCGGTGCCGTGGGAGGGCTCGGTCTGGTTTCTTGGCAGTGTTGACACCTTGCCACCCAGGCCTCAATTTGCTTGTCCATCCCTGGCCACCAAACGTAACTTCTGGCCAGGGCTTTTGTTCTAACTATGCCCGGGTGCCCCTTGTGTAACAAACCCAATACCTTCCCTTGTAGTTTTTCCGGAATAACAACCCTTTCCCCCCACAGTATACACCCTTTTTGTAGCGAGAGTTCTGTTTGCCGGTTCTGGAATGTTATGAATGCTTCGTCGTTGTCCTTTTCCGGCCACCCTTTTTCTACCCAATGTAACACCCGCGCCAGATGTTTGTCTTTATTAGTTTCTCGGGCAATGTCTGACGTGGTTATGGGTAGATCGGGCAGAGTCTCTATGCTGAGGGTGCTCGTTGTGGGTGCTGGGTCGGTGTCTAGGTCGGGTAATGGCAAGCGGCTCAAACCGTCTGCGTGGGTGACAGTCTTACCGGGTCGGTGTGTGAACCGGTAGCTGTAGGTGGCAAGGAATTCGGACCACCTTATCATTCTGGGAGATAAGATGTTCGGGGTGGACAGGTTCCCTGTCAGGATTCCCAGCAACGGCTTGTGGTCTGTGATGATGGTGAATGTGAGGCCATAGAGGTACTCGTGGAACCTGTTCACTGCGGCAACGATGGCTAGGGCCTCCTTGTCCAGTTGGCTATAGTTCCTCTCTGGTTTGGTGAGTGTCCTGGAGAAGAAAGCGATGGGTGCTTCTCTTCCATCTGGGAGTGTGTGGCTGAGGACGGCGCCGACGCCGAAGGGTGATGCGTCGCATGTGACGGCAAGTGGTAGGGTCTCATTGTATTGGATGAGGATGGCATCCGAAGTGAGCAGGTCCTTGGTTTTCCTGAAGGCGGCTTCCTTGCGTTTCCCCCAAGTCCAGGAGCCTATGCAAAGGCTCCGCCGCGGTCGTCTTGTGGGGCAGGAAAACATTGTAAAAATTAAGCAGTCCCAGAAATGCCTGCAGTTCCGTTTTATTCCTGGGTGTGGGGGCCTCCTTAATGGCTCTGATTTTGTTTGCAGTTGGGTGGATGCCGTGCCGGTCTAGGAGGTA